>CM062816.1:1051584926-1052184926 GCA_031772625.1 Pinus tabuliformis
GGGGCATGCACCTCGATTTGCGTTATTATGCTGGGGGCATGCAAACCTGTTATGAGCAATGTTACCACAGTATTCAAGCTCATTAAAAAATAAACTTGCCTCGAGCAGTTTTAATGCGGACTTCATGCTCGTTAAAAAATAAACATAAGCAATGAGCAAATGTTTCCCCCAGCATTTAAGCTCAATAAAAAATGAACCAATTTCCAGTAAATAATAGTCGTGAATGTAGTACTTCAGCCTTTAAAGCCTTGGTCGTGTTCTCTTCATCACCTCCACCCTATACTGGCCGATCATTCACCTCCATTTGATTGTTTACCCCTTTTGAGGAACAACTGCGAAGAGTGATCCTGTTAGCCATCCTTGTAACACTGTCGTGATTGTAAAATTCCAAACCTTACCTGGAATCAACTGCTACCCAAATTTATCACTCGTTCCTCAAAGACGAGTCTCCTTTAAGCTCTTTTCAACTGACTCGTAAAATATGAAAAGATTGCCGAGCCATTGGCATCTCCAACTCGTTAAAGTGACTGGAAGTGCTATCCCTCCTTTAGATTTTAATCTTTTTGGACCTGAGGGATTATTACACAAAAATATCGAGTGCTTGTTTTGTTCGGCTCATTAAAAGTATCAAAAATTTATCCCTTCTGTATTGTTTTATACTTTTTCGGACTTAAGGGATTAGATGACGAAAAAGGATTTTTGGAGTTTCCTTTACGTCCCTTTTCAGACTCTCTAAAATTGAAAAGGACCAAGTTATCTTTGTTGTTAAACTCGTACCTCAGCATTGGCGGAACACTCCTTGAAGACTAATCACCATATTTGCCTAGAAAACGCATCCATTATCGCAAGAGAGGAGCATCATCAAAGACGAAAGATCAGAGAAGCTCTTGAGATTATTAAGCATCCTGAGAATCTGAACAGAGACAATGGTTTGGAAATTAGCAGAAGCTGGCTCCCCGTGATAAAAGAAATCAGAAGTCGCCAACCCATCCCCAGGTAATGCAGGTAATGCAGGTATGTTGTCCCCCTCCTTCTCCTATTCTAATTTCATCATTAAGTCTTCTTTAATAATTTAATGAATATATTTTATTATATTAATTAACCATAGATATTAACCATTTATAATTACTAATATTATTCAAATATATAAAATAAAATTAAAATTAAAATTAAAATTTAATTAATTTACTTAATAAATTTATAATTATTATATTATTTAACATATTTATTATTATACTAATTAATTAATTATTAAAATATTTATGTATTATCATTTATTCTAATTATTAATAAATTATTATTTAACATTTGATTAGTCTTATATTATTTTATTAGCTATTATATTAAATAATTTTTTGAATATTAGTTAGCCATAAATATTAATTATTAATTTGTATTAATTTATTAAGTAATTAATATGACTAAATATTATTTAGTTAATCATCATTATTTTTGTCATCTTTAGATTCTAATCTCCTATAATTTAATCTATTTAATAATTATAATTTTATTAATTCCTAATCAATATATTAATTAATCAATTAATAATTATTATTATATTTTAATCATCATTTTATGGGACAATTAATCAATAACAATTGGTCATTATTATGAATTATTATAACTATAAAATTAATTATTAATCATTAATAATAATTATTAATTTGTTTGTTATATTAATTAGTTAATATGACTTAAACATATTAATTAATTAATTATTATATTAGTCAACCCTAAGCCTAATCACCTAAAAAAATTTTCTAATATAAATTAAATTTTTTTTTTTATAATAATTATATTAATATATTAATTAGTTTATTAATTAATTAATTAATTAATTATTATTATATTTAATTATTAATAATATTTAATAATAATTAATTATTTATTATACAATATTAATTAATTATTTATAATAATTGATTTCTATGAATGTAGTTTCATTCTAATTTAATTTGATTAATTAATATTTTAATTATTAATATCATCTTTGTTTAAGGAATTAGTAACTAATATGAATAACAGAAATTATGATTATGATCATTAGGTTTAATAATTAATTTATTGTAAACATATTAATTATTTATAATGATTTACATGTATAACAACAATATTATTAATATTAATTAAATATTTATTATAAAAATTAATTATTTATAATAATTAATAAGAATAAAATATAAATAAAATATATAAATATATAAATATATAAAATAAAATAAAAATATATAAAATAAAATTAAAAATTCCCAAGCCGACTCTATGTTCTCTATTATTATTCCTCCTCATTAGTATTTATTAAAAGTTTTCTGCTCTTCTTGTATCATCATTCTTCACCCCTGATGATGGATCCCACTTGGGATTTGAAACGTTGGTATAAAGATGTTGAAACTGTGGATTCTCCGATCAATAAAAATGACACAAGCCACAGATCTCTAAAATCCAAAAACTTGTCCATAGCAGACAAGAACGAGTTTCACTATCACTAGGCTCGTGAAAACATAGCGATGGGTTTGCCTGCAGGGAAAATTATAGAACAAGCATATGTTATTCTCCTCAAGCTTGACAAAAATAAAGAGGTACTGGTCAACAATGACTGGGGAAAAATTGGGAAGAAAACTTGAAAAACTTTGTTGGTAGCAAGTCGCTCTTGAACATGACACTTTCACTCTGCATCCAAGTCGGGTTGGGTTGTTTCATTCACTGGTCACATCACCATGGTCACATCACACCATCCACATTTGGGGTTAATGCTACCAATCCATCATGTCAGTGTTGCCGATATGTTCAAGAGAAGTCACTCAGAGAATTCACCTATGTCTCACCCGCTGCAATACATTTACGCTCCATTCTTTCATGACCGCCACCCTGAACCTTATATCACCAGACCGTTTTCACCTCCATTAAAATCATTTGCTCCGTTCCGTATCATTGATGTGGGATTCATTAAGGCCCTCCTATGATGGATCTCTTCTTGTCGACATCAGCTCATTATCCAAGTAGTCGATCTAGGAACACCCATTTCAGTACTTTGAAGCTTGCATGCCTCAATGGCAAGTTTCTCACTTCTGGCGACAGGTTTACATCAATGACCTTCGACCGAAAGATTTTGCGTGGTGTTCAACGCCAAGTCCCTTATTCACACCACGTGAATTGAACTGCATTATCTTGAAGATCATTATCATTATTGGTGATTCCTCTCGCGCCTGTTAATAGCTTACATCATTGGCTGGTAATCAGGCGATGTCTTTCCATGTTCGACTCCAGAACATCTCTCACATGGATCAACTTGTACTTTGAGTGAAGATCGAACGAGATTGAAGACCCCGGATCTAGTTTCATCCATCCGAGCTGCGATATATATTCAGGAAATAAAGACATCAAATGTACATTGTTGCTGCACAGATAATCATCCAATCTAAGGGATGATGACTCTACCAGAATCATTAGTCTACACTCAGACGATTGTCTATCCTATGTACATGAAAATGAATTTATAAAGCTGAGCATGGGAATGACTGCCTCAGTTAGATCATGAAAATGTTATGAAGATAATGTATTGTATTGTATCTTATTACAGGCCTCCTTCTAGCTTGAAAGAACTTCAGATCCTCATGATAAAGCATTTCACCCGACATCAAAAAGATTAACAACCTCATGCTTTAGGGGGCAACTGTTATGGACATTTTTGGGCACTGCAACCCCAAGCATAAAATGTCCATAAACCAAGGGCTCCTAAGTCCCTAAAAGTGTTGTTCCAACCCCTAAATGAACAATGTCAACTGATTACAGCTTCTCCCAGAAGTTCTCCATGAAAAACTACTCAGAACTGGTCAAAACTGGACCATTTCACCTGCTCCGTAGGCAAAGTGCATTGCATCTCACCTAAATACACACAGTGGGTGTGTTGCATTTCAAAAATCCCTTCTATGGGGTGCGATGGGCGAGAAGGGACAAATGGCAATGTCAATCCATGAGGTGGAGAAGCATGGAATCTTCTAGAAACTTCTCCTGTGACACTTGCCTCTCTGAATTCGACCAGGGATGAGTAAGATATCATCAATCTCCAAGTGGAAGCAAGAACTATCAGAGGGAAGACACTAATCAAATCACAAGCTGACTCATCTCCCTTACAAATATCTATATATGGATCCCTCATCCCAGAGATCCGAAGGCTGGAATTTCTGTTAGTTTGTTGAGGTAACATCATAGTGTTGGGTGATCTAAGCTTTTCATGAGGTGATGTTAAGTTATGGTATGTTCTATGCTTATAACAGTTTACTTCTTTTTCTTATTATATTCCACCGATTAGCAATCACATGTACATAAAGTAAAGTGCAGATAGAACATTAAACGATTGACAGAAAACAAGCCAAGACAAGAGACACAAGATGTGGCGGCTAGCCAGGGACAAACCCCACAATGTGTAGGGAAACCCTTTGATAAAACCTTCTTTTATCTTCAATAATTCAGCAAAGAGAAATAATACAATAAATCTGATTCATATCAGCAGTAGCAAACCCTAGATCAGTAGCATCAGCATTAGCGGCTTCATTATCAAACTAGGGCAGACCATATCTCACAAACCGACAGTCGGATTGACTTCATTCCACCACCAAAAGTTTCGGCTTCCAGAGGAGGTTCAGATGAACCTACAGCGCAGTTCAGATGAGGAGATCTTCTAGGCCACGCAAGTCAATCTCTACTTCTGCAGTTGCAGCTTCAGTTTCAGCAGTTTCCGGCTTCAAACTAGGGCAGTTGATATCTTGCAAACCGTTCACCGGATTGACTTCATTCCACCACCAAAAGTTGCGGCTTTCAAAGGAGGTTCAGATGAACCTATAGTGTAGTTCAGATGAGGAGATCTTCTAGGCCACGCAAGTCAATCTTTACTTCTGTAGTTGCAGCTTCAGTTTCAGCAGTTTTCGGCTTCAAACTAGGGCAGTTGATATCTTGCAAACCGTTCCTCGGATTGACTTCATTCTACCACCAAAAGTTGCGGCTTTCAAAGGAGATTCAGATGAACCTACAACACAGTTCCAAAGAGGATATCTTCTAGGCCACTCAAGTCAATCTTTACTTCTGCAGTTGATGCTTCAAATTCAACAGCTTCTGGCTTCACATGTGTGAGAGAGAGAGACCCATTTCAGCGAAGTAGAGAAGAGACTCATATCTGCGCAGTAGAGAGAGAGAGATGTGATGAGATGAGTGAGTCCAAATGAGGAAAAGTTCTCTTATATTTATACACAACATTGGTGGGTGAATAGATGCGACTGTTGGGCTTCTGAGCCTACATGAGTTGTAGGTCGGCTTGATAATAATTCCATAATCAAAATAAATTCATATCTCCATGAATATTTATCGGAATCGGATGATCTTTCTATCAATCCTACACCTCTCGACGAGAGGAATCTAATAAAAATATTATCAGCCATGAATAAGATGACCCACATGAAGTTTTGCCCTGGTTGCCAATTTTAACACTCCCTCTCAACCATGGAGAACTTCATCTGCAATCTGTCTATCGGTCATTACTATTCATCCATCAAATGCACTGCCTTGTACAGCCTGACCCTTTCCCTGCTCTGCTCTATTTTTCCTGTTCTGCTTTGTCTTGTTCTGCCCTGTACTGATCTGTACTGTTTTGTTCTGTTCTGCTTAGCTCTTGCATTGTTCTATTCTGCTCTACTTTATTCTGCCTGTTCTACTTTGTCTTGTTCTGCCTTGCACTGATCTGTACTGTTTTGTTCTATTCTGCTCTGCTCTTGAATTGTTCTATTCTTCTCTGCTTTATTCTGCCTGTTCTGCTTTGTCTTGTTCTGCCCTACACTGATCTGTATTGTTTTGCTCTGTTCTGCTCTGCTCTTGCATTGTTCTATTCTGCTCTGCTTTTGTCCGAATTATGAAGAAGAAGAAATGATTGAGGATGTATCATACTGACTCAAATTCAGTCTCAGAGTATGTACCACTGGTCCCAGACCAGTCTCAACCAACCCAAAGTCAGCGTCATAGTGAGTACAACTCCACTGGTCCTAGACCAGTATCATCCTCCACTGACTCAAAGTCAGTCTCAAAGTGCGTACCACTGGTCCCAGACCAGTCTCAGCCGACCCGAAGTCAGCTTCATAGTAAGTATCACTCCTACCACTGGTCCCAGACCAGTATCATTGATCCCAGATCAATGGAGGTCATCCTAGCGTAGGGAGTAAGGTAGTTACAACGATGCATCCATCGGTACTACTATGGTCCCTAACTTCATTTCCCTGCTCATTGATCAGATGAGAGGTACTTCCCATCAGTCCCAGACTACATGGGTAGGATGCCTCGTCAGGAGAAATAATCAATCCTGTCCTCACAGGAGAACACATCAATCCTGCTACAATTGCCGTGGAGAACACATCAATCCAGGCCTCATAGGAGAACACATCAATCCTGCTACAATTGCCATGGAGAACACATCAATCCAGGCTGCCATGGAGAACACATCAATCTAGGCCTCATAGGAGAACTAATCATCCTGCTACACATGAGAGCGAATCATCTTGTTCCACAAGAGAGCGAATCATCTTGTCCCACAAGAGAGCGAATCATCTTGTTCCAGTGCGCACCACCAGGGGAGGGTGAGTCACCCTGTGGTCGTATGCACATCAATCCAGGCCTCACAGGAGAACTAATCATCCTGCTACACAGGAGAGCGAATCATCCTGTTCCACAAGAGAGTGAATCATCTTGTCCCACAAGAGAGCGAATCATCTTGTTCCAGTGCGCACCACCAGGGGAGGGTGAGTCACCCTGTGGTCGTATGTTGCTCCAGTAATAACCGCAAGCCCTCAGAGCTCCCAGAGCTCAATGTATGAAATATGTAGGACCCTTGTACAAGGGTTTCTTACTGACTCCAAGTCGTTTGGGAAAATCAAAAATTAGATCTTTCCTCGGGGCTTTGACAAGGTGTATCAACCTGTACATCATCTTAATGTGATGCAGCTTCCTTGCTCATCGACTTACCATATCCCAGATGACGTCTATCTGCTGGAGCAATTGATGAATATGGGATTCCTCAATAATCAAATCCCACCTCTGGTTGTTACAGAGAATCACAGTGGTATCCAATGTAAATCCAAATAGCTCACTTAAGAGCTTTCGCAGCCAGACTGCCTCACACGAGGTTATGCTAGCAACAATATATCCTGCTTCGGCGGTGCTCAAAGCCACCGACTTTTGCTTCCTACTCATCCAGGATATCGAAGCAGATCCCAAGGTGAAACAATACCTGGAAGTGCTCTTACGGTCCACCACACTGCCTGCCCAATCAACATCAGTATATCCAAGTAGTCTCACATCTCCAGCAGTGTATCTTAATCCATGAGAGATTATGTCCTGAAGACATCTCAGAAGATTCATGGCATCAATCCAGTGAGGCTCAACCAAATATGAGCTCACAATGCTAGCTGCAAAATATATTTTCGGATGGAGGCTCACCAAGAACATCAATGCGAATGAGTTTTTGAAACTCAGAGGCATTTCCCAAGTCTGGTCCGACATCACTACCATATAACTTCTAAAAGTTAAGATCCTCGAGGTAGTCACAGGCTTGCAGTCCATCATACCAAATCTTTCCAATATCTTTACCACATATTTCCCTTGAGATAGGAAAATTTCCCTTGGCTTCTACCATACTTCAAGTCCTAGGAAGTAGTGCATCAGTCCTAGGTCTTTCATTTCAAATTCAGAGGCCAGCTCCCTCTTACATTTGTGAATGAGAGGGTCTGCACCTGTTAGAAAGAGGTTATCCACATACAATACCAGTATGAGAGGCTTGTCATCTTCAACCTTAAAGTAAAGGTTAGGATCAGCTTCACTCCTAGTGAATCCCAGCTTCATCAAGTAGCTATCGATCCTCTCATACCATGCTCCGGGTGCTTGCTTCAGCCCATAGAGAGCCTTCTTCAACCTGCATACATGAGATTTTCAATCATAAATCTCAAATCCTTCAGGTTGCTCCACATAGACCTCTTCTTTGATAGAACCATGCAAGAACGCGGTCTTAACATCCATCTGATGTAGGTTCCATCCTTGTGAAGCCACAAGGGCTATGATTAAGTGGATGGTTGTATATCTGGCAAGAGGTGCAAATATCATAGTCTATACCTCCCTTCTGGGATAAACCACGAGCAACAAAATGAACCTTATACTTTTCCATACTTCCATTTGCTGCATGCTTTATCTTGTAAAGCCATTTTGAAGTAACAATTGTCTTTTCCAAGGTCTGGGAACTACTTCCCAGACATCATTCTCCATAATAGACTCATATTCTATGGTCATAGCATCCTTCCATAGTTAATGCTTGATGACATCTGAGAATGCTGAAGGTTCATTTTGTATGATCGTGCTAATGATGGTAAGGTATCCCTAATACCTGTTATGATTCTTACTTTGATGGAAGGTTCCTTAGGGTGCAGCATGTCCTTCAGCATCATCAAGTATCCCCCTAAGCCATGAAGGCCTCTTCCTAGAAGAGGAAGGCTCATGTGGATGAGAATCTATCAGATCCATGGGTTCTTCTACATCAGGCATTGATTCATCATCCTTTTCTTTCGGTTCCCTGGTGTTGGCTTCTTGAGAGCTCCTCAAAGTCGAAAGATTGTTCACCTTGCGGTGAAATTTTCTTTAGGAGTCTTGGAACCCAATGCTCGATGAGGGCATCGATTTTGTACATATACGACGGTGATTGTAGTTTCAGCCCATATAAACGTCAGAAGTCTTTGATCATGTAGCATGGCCCAGATAGCTTCCATCATCGTGCGGTTCTTCCTTCCCACCACACCATTCTGCTCAGGAGTATGTGGTGTAGTAGTCTTCCTCTTAATGCCAACCTCAGGTATGCCTGAGTAAACCAATTGTAATATATCGGAGGTCTTGCTTTGGCTTGAGGGGAATGGTCCCCTTTTGAGCTTTTCTTTGGCACATCCCGGACATACACCTTCTTTCTCTACTTGGAATTCGGGCATCCCTGTTACCATCTGTCTTACATCGGGTAGAGCTTTGTAATGAAGGTGGGCAAACCTCCGATGCCAAAGTTCGGACTAAAGAGTTGTGTCACAAGACATGACACCTAGCGGACTTCCATCGACCTGATATAATGAATCAACAATAAACCCAAGTGTAAAGGCATCTTTAACATTATTTTTCCATATACATACCTTGCCATTGCTGAAGGTTACCTTGTAGCCTCTGTCTTCCATTACCAAGATGGACACTAGGTTCCTTTTGAGGTCAGGTGCATTTAATACATCCTAGAATTTCTAGCCTTCTTGAATGCTTGTCCTCTTCCTTGATTCCTAGCTCTCCTCTTACCTTTGCTGTTGAATTTGTCATTCCTTTGATTTCCATCAGAGGGATTTCGAGTTGCACCACTGCATATTGTACCATGCTTCTCTAATCACGATTATCATCATGCTGCCCATGTCCATGATTTTATCCATCATAATGCTGCTCAAACTAGTGTGCATCATCATCATGTTATCCTATATGTCCATGATCTCATGTTGCCCTTTATATCCATGATCTCATTCATCATGATGCTCATGATCTCATACATAGTGACTTGCTTTACCGCAAATGTAACATCATCATTTTCTTCTAGCCTTAGGTCCAGCCTTTCCTTTTGATTTAGTCCCGGAATTATTTCTTTTCTTTGCATGAGAAGAAAAGGCAGCAGGAGGACCTTTAGGCATGGGAATTTCTTGCACTTCTTCCCTTGTTTCTTCTTGAATGCAGCTAGCCATTAATTCCTCGAAACCAGGAATTACATTATAGTTCAAAAGGGTAGTCCTGAACACATACCATTCAAATGGAAATCCTCCAAGAGTTGTGAGTGCCATTTCTCTGTCAGTAATAGTTTCCCCAATAGATAGGAGATCGTTCTTGATCTCAGTGATTCTTAAGAAGTATGCTTGCATACTTTCATCTTTACCCTTCTTGATTTCCCTCAGCTTATTTCTAAGAAACAAAACTTGATTTGCATCATTAACTTTAAATAAACTCACCAGTCTATCGTAGATTTCCTTGGAGGTCTCTAGATCAGAGATGTAGGCCACCAAGCGCGTGTCGATAGAGTCCCAGATGATCTTCTTTGTTTTGACTTCTCCATTTTTCCATTTGTTCCAGGCAGCAGTAGATGCATTTGATGAAGGCTAAACAATATTTCCTCTTACATGGTCCAACACTCCTTGATGTTCAAGGGTTAGATCGATAGACATCTTTCATCTATGATAGTCAGCTTTCTCACGGAGCTTGTCTTTGGTAGGAAAGAGTGTTGAGGACCCCATAGTTCTTTTAGGATAGCCTTGCCAATCTTCTCTTCAATGATTGCTCTTGCTCTTGCTCAGGCTTTGTCTTCACCTTAGCTCTGATACCATGTTAAGTTATGGTATGTTCTATGCTTATAACAGTTTACTTCTTTTTCTTATTATATTCCACCGATTAGCAATCACATGTACATAAAGTAAAGTGCAGATAGAACATTAAACGATCGACAGAAAACAAGCCAAGACAAGAGACACAAGTTGTGGCGGCTAGCCAGGGACAAACCCCACAATGTGTGGGGAAACCCTTTGATCAAATCTTCTTTTATCTTCAATAATTCAGCAGAGAGAAATAGTACAATAAATCTGATTCATATTAGCAGTAGCAAACCCTAGATTAGTAGCATCAGCATTAGCGGCTTCATTATCAAACTAGGGCAGACCATATCTCACAAACCGACAGTTGGATTGACTTCATTCCACCACCAAAAGTTTCGGCTTCCAGAGGAGGTTCAGATGAACCTACAACGTAGTTCAGATGAGGAGATCTTCTAGGCCACGCAAGTCAATCTTTACTTCTGCAGTTCCAGCTTCAGTTTCAGCAGTTTCCAGCTTCAAACTAGGGCAGTTGATATCTTGCAAACCGTTCATCGGATTGACTTCATTCCACCACCAAAAGTTGCGGCTTTCAAAGGAGGTTCAGATGAACCTACAGCGTAGTTCAGATGAGGAGATATTCTAGGCCATGCAAGTCAATCTTTACTTCTGCAGTAGCAGCTTCAGTTTCAGCAGTTTCTAGCTTCAAACTAGGGCAGTTGATATCTTGCAAACCGTTCCTCGGATTGACTTCATTCCACCACCAAAAGTTGCGGCTTTCAAAGGAGATTCAGATGAACCTACAGCATGGTTCCAAAGAGGAGATCTTCTAGGCCACACAAGTCAATATTTACTTCTGCAGTTGCTGCTTCAAATTCAACAGCTTCCGGCTTCACATGTGTGAGAGAGAGAGACCCATTTCAGCGCAGTAGAGAAGAGACTCATATCTGTGCAGTAGAGAGAGAGAGATGTGATGAGATGAGAGAGTCCAAATGAGGAAAAGTTCTCTTATATTTATACACAACATTGGTGGGTGAATAGATGCGACTGTTGGGCTTCTGAGCCTACATGAGTTGTAGGTCGGCTTGATAATAATTGCATAATCAAAATAAATTCATATCTCCATGAATATTTATCGGAATCGGATGATCTTTATATCAATCCTACACCTCTCGATGAGAAGAATCTAATAAAAATATTATCAGCCATGAATAAGATGACCCACATGAAGTTTTTCCCTGGTTTCCAATTTTAACACTCCCTCTCAACCATGGAGAACTTCATCTGCAATCTGTCTATCGGTCGTTACTATTCATCCATCAAATGCACTGCCTTGTACAGCCTGACCCTTGCCCTGCTCTGCTCTATTTTGTCTGTTCTGCTTTGTCTTGTTCTGCCCTGCACTGATCTGTACTGTTTTGTTCTGTTCTGCTATGCTCTTGCATTGTTCTATCCTGCTCTACTTTATTCTGCCTGTTCTGCTTTGTCTTCTTTTGCGCTGCACTGATCTATACTGTTTTGTTCTGTTCTGCTCTGCTCTTGCATTGTCCTATTCTGCTCTGCTTTGTCTTGTTCTGCCCTGCACTGATCTGTACTGTTTTGCTCTGTTCTGCTCTCCTCTTGCATTGTTCTATTCTGCTCTGCTTTTGTCCGAATTATGAAGAAGAAGAAATGATCGAGGATGTATCATACTGACTCAAAGTCAGTCTCAGAGTATGTACCACTGGTCCCGGACCAGTCTCAACCAACCCAAAGTCAGCGTCATAGTGAGTACAACTCCACTGGTCCTAGACTAGTATCATCCTCCACTGACTCAAAGTCAGTCTCAGAGTGCATACCACTGGTCCCAGACCAGTCTCAGCTGACCCGAAGTCAGCTTCATAGTAAGTACCACTCCTACCACTGGTCCCAGACCAGTATCATTGATCCCAGATCAATGGAGGTCATCCTAGCGTAGGGAGTAAGGTAGTTACAACGATGCGTCCATCGGTACTACTATGGTCCCTAACTTCATTTCCCTACTCATTGATCAGATGAGAGGTACTTTCCATGAGTCCCAGACTGCATGGGTAGGATACCTCGACAGGAGAACTAATCAATCCTATCCTCACAGGAGAACACATCAATCCTGCTACAATTGCCATGGAGAACACATCAATCCAGACCTCACAGGAGAACACATCAATCCTGCTACAATTGCCATGGAGAACACATCAATCCAGGCTCCCATGGAGAACACATCAATCCAGGCCTCACAGGAGAACTAATCATCCTACTACACAGGAGAGCGAATCATCCTGTTCCACAAGTGAGCGAATCATCTTGTCCCACAAGAGAGCGAATCATCTTGTTCCAGTGCGCACCACCAGGGGAGGGTGAGTCACCCTGTGGTCGTATGCACATCAATCCAGGCCTCACAGGAGAACTAATCATCCTGCTACACAGGAGAGTGAATCATCCTGTTCCACAAGAGAGCGAATCATCTTGTCCCACAAGAGAGCGAATCATCTTGTTCCAGTGCACACCACCAGGGGAGGGTGAGTCACCCTGTGGTCGTATGTTGCTCCAGTAATAACCGCAAGCCCTCAGAGCTCCCAGAGCTCAATGTATGCAACATGTAGGACCCTTGTACAAGGGTTTCTTACCGACTCCAAGTCGTTTGGGAAAATCACAGATTAGATCTTTCCTCGGGGCTTTGACAAGGTGTATCAACCTGTACATCATCTTAATGCGATGGAGCTTCCTTGCTCATCGACTTACCATATCCCAGATGATGTATATCTGCTGGAGCAATTGACGAATACGGGATTCCTCAATAATCAAAGCCCACCTCTGGTTGTTACAGAGAATCACAGTGGTATCCAATGTAAATCCAAATAGCTCACTGAAGAGCTTTCGCAACCAGACTGCCTCACACGAGGTTATGCTAGCAACAATATATCCTGCTTTGGCGGTGCTCAAAGCCATCGACTTTTGCTTCCTGCTCATCCAGGATATCGAAGTAGATCCCAAGGTAAAACAATACCCGGAAGTGCTCTTACGGTCCACCACACTCCCTGCCCAATCAACATTAGTATATCCAAGTAGTCTCACATCTCCCGCAGTGTATCTTAATCCATGAGAGATTATGTCCTGAAGACATCTCAGAAGATTCCTGGCATCAATCCAGTGAGGCTCAACCAAATATGAGCTCACAATGCTAACTACAAAACATATTTTCGGACGGAGGCTCACTAAGAACATCAGTGCGAATGAATTTTTGAAACTCAGAGGCATTTCCCAAGTCTGGTCCGACATCACTACCATATAACTTCTAAAAGTTAAGATCCTCGAGGTAGTCACAGGCTTGCAGTCCATCATACCAAATCTTTCCAATATCTTTACCACATATTTCCCTTGAGATAGGAAAATTTTCCTTGGCTTCTGCCATACTTCAAGTCCTATGATGTAGTGCATCAGTCCTAGGTCTTTCATTTCAAATTCAGAGGCCAGCTCCCTCTTACATTCGTGAATGAGAGGGTCTGCACCTGTTAGAAAGAGGTTATCCGCATACAATACCAGTATGAGAGGCTTGTCATCTTCAACCTTAAAGTAAAGGTTAGGATCAGCTTCACTCCTAGTGAATCCCAACTTCATCAAGTAGCTATCGATCCTCTGATACCATGCTCCGGGTGCTTGCTTCAGCCCATAGAGAGCCTTCTTCAACCTGCATACATGAGATTTTCAATCATAAATCTCAAATCCTTTAGGTTGCTCCACATAGACCTCTTCTTTGATAGAACCATGCAATAACGCGGTCTTAACATCCATCTGATGTAGGTTCCATCCTTGTGAAGCCACAAGGGCTATGATCAAGTGGATGGTCGTATATCTGGCAACAGGTACAAATATCATAGTCTATACCTCCCTTCTGGGATAAACCACGAGCAACAAAATGAACCTTATACTTTTCCATACTTCCATTTTGTATCTCCATTTTCACAAATCTATATAATTTCTCATCACTCCCATACAGTTATAATACTCTGAAGGAAGAAGGAATGACTACTACAAGAAGGCCGAATGCTGCTACAAGAAGGAAGAAAGAAAAAATTGTGCTAAAACCAAAATGGTAGTGCCTAAGAGAGATCTAATCAAAACAGAGAACTCCAAGGCCATTAGGCAACCATCTAGGCTACAAGAGAGAAGAAGAAGGCAACAAAAGGAAATGAGGCATCCACCATCAAAACAGAACTCAAACTACGATGATGAAAAGAGAATTTCCAAGAGGTCTCTAACCTCTTTCTAGCTTTTGTCCAAGGCTTAAAATATGTTATAGAAATGAGAGAAAGGCATGGGATTCAAGTTGTGGGTCTGTGCCAGGCTTAGACTATCATTTATGCTCAAAAAGAGTTTCCTGTAGTTTTGACAGGAATTACTACAGGATGTCCTAGTTCTCATCTAAAGACATTTTGAACGTTTTAGAGGTTTCCAAATGGTGGAAAAAGGTAGTAGAAGGTTGATAAGGATGTGGAAGACCTTGCCAAACTGAAAAATATTCAAGAACCATCTTGAATAAGGGGAAGAATTAAAACTAATGGTCTCAAGTAACAAGGATTTTTCTTTGCACAAATATGTTTTTGGGCTTTTCCTTGTAGAACTTACAACCAAGATTCTTAATGCACAAGAGAGAGGCCACCAGGGCCATGAATGAGGCACAATGAGGTCACTAAGTTGCTTAGAGGATGAGCAACACTTTCAGCAGGGGGTATGATAAGCCTCTAAATTAGACATAAATTAAGGCCCATGCCTCTAAATTAAACATAAATTAAGGCCTATGACCATCCTTCAGCACATTAAACCTCTATTTTTGCATTAGATAATGTAATTTTAACTTTAATATATTCATTAGGAAGGCTGATGAATAATTGCATATTTATGCCTAATATTATTTATTTTTGTGGAATATTATGAAAATATTGGGCAAATTATGAAGATTTGGAGGAGGAGATAATTTAGGTACTTTCTCCCTACTATAGGAGGATCACTATTAGATAATAAATCAACAAGATATTATTGGAATTATGGCATAGATTGTGGAACTCCAATGATTGAGAAAATCTAGGAATGTGTTCTCTTCCATTTAATGCAGATTCCTAGTATTAGGAACTAGATCCACTAATCAAGGGATTTTGGTGGGGAAAGCTTCCTCCATCCATGGGGAATGATTCCTAATCATTTTTTATAACTAACAAGTGCAATTTTCCTCTAGGGGATATTTTCATTAGTGTTCTTGTGGAGAGAACTCGTATTTATGCAATTCCATAGTATTTTCTTGCAGGGATGTAATTGTATTGATGAAAATAATGAAAATTGGTGTCATGTTCAACTTCTAAATATTGTTCTCCTCCATAGGTCTCTAATTTTCCTTGGGCTTGGCCATCCTAGGAGCCTCAGAGCCATTTTGTATCATTTTCTTTCCTTCTTTTCGCTTCTTATTCACATGCATCTCTTGTTTTTATTTCTTTTTATTTCTACATTTAGTATTAATGATTTCTTGTTGTAGGATTGAGTTAAATGGTTGACGTAAGTTATTTTGTAGGATCACAAGAACCATTTCATCCTTGGAAAATATTTGGAAGGTCATAGTAATGATTTAGCTACTTGGATTAGTCTTCTTATTCCCAAATCTAGATTTGTGGAACTCCTTTGTGGCAAAGAATAGTAAATTTATGCTATTTTTTAGAGCATGGTAACGAGCTTCAATTGAGTTGGTTCCACTTGAATTAGATCACAAAAACATTATATTTAATAAAAAATTCACCCCATTGAATTTGCACTTGATTAGGCTAGGAATTTGATGGATTTACTAGCTCACTAGTTCTCGAATTTCTAGATTTTAGACTACTAATTTTCTGCTACTTTTTAGCATGGGTTAATAGAAGTCTTTTTGAGTGATTCCAATTGGAATGGAGACCTAAGATATCCTAGTCAATAAAAAAATTAGTCCCATCCAATTTGGATTTTATTTGCTTGGTCATTCGATGAATTATAATTTCGTATAGTAAATCTATAACATCCTACACTAAAACAAGGATCCTGCAGGAGAACTAGTACATCATGTAGGAAATCCTATAACAGCTTGTTTTGAGCCTGAATGGATAAAAATCATCATTGAATCTGAGATTAGACCTCTACTTTACCTCCATGCCACCAAGACCATTTTAACCCTCTTCCTCCATACCTATCTCCCCTGCCAAAGAATAAGGAAAGATTAGCATTTGCATTTATAAAGAAAAAAAGATTTCAAAATGAGTTCTTTTATATTTACACATGCACACAACAGTTAGTACTCTCTAGATCAGATTTCATGCTTAGATTAGTTAACACATCACATGTGACAAATAGGGCTAGGGTTCTTTTGCAAGCAAAGTGTGTTAATAAGTAGATAGAGGATTTCATGTTACTTTTCAAGAATTTTTAAATTCAGTCTTTCATTCCTGGAAATAGGCAGCATTTATTTTCTCTCGTGACAACAAAGGAAGGACACATTGTATGTTGCACATATAGTGTCGATACCTCTTAAGTTTGTACGAACCCCAGGTTGATAATTAAAGTCGGTAGCCTTAGGAGTTGAAACATTCTTGTTGTGATACCGAGGCTCATCACGTACTATGGATCAAGATTTTTGATGAGAAAGAGAGGTTTTTTAGGAATGAGCTCATCAAAGATATAGATGTGGTTGCGGAGGGAAGGTCAAAAATTAACTCCGTGAAAACCAATGACTTATTTTATTTGGCTGTAGAAAACTCCAAATCAAACTCTTGAAGGATAACAATTCACTAGAATAATCTCCCCCCAAAAACTGAGTCAGAATGTAGGTCATGGGGTTGTAATAAGAAATCACTATGGTTTTCCACAAGAGAATATAGTGTCAAAAGCATTGAACAACGTGAACAACTGTTAAAGCTAGTTTATCAACATGGGAATATCAAGTCTTAGTATCAATAATATTTTGGGTTAAGTAGTGAATCACTTGTTCGTTTGAATCATCATCATCTTGCACCAGTACCATGGCAATAGTACTATCGGTTGCAACCAAGCATAAGAAGTAATCACGGTGATAATTGAGGGGATGTAGTAAAGGAGCACTAATGAGTGTGTTCTTTAAAGCATTGAAATATTTTTAAGTGATTTTATCCCAGATAAATGGGATCCCCTTTTTTAGCAAATGAGTAAATCCCTTGGCAAGTTCAACATAATTAGGTACAAAATGACGAAGGAAATTAGCTTTCCCTTGCAAGATCCACAACTAGTCTAAAGATGATGGAGGGGGTAAATTCAAAATGGCCTCAACTTTGAGGGGATAAATCCGGATGCCTTCCTTAGATAACACAAACCCTAGGAGATGACCAAATTTGACGCAAAAGACACACTTATGTGGATTAAAATGAATAGTGTAGTGTCTACAATGAAGAAAAATCAGTTGAAGGTGCTCAGGATGGTCATGACGCTTAGTAGAATGTGCTGGCAAGTTGTCAAGATACCGTTGAACGATGTGTTTAATGTCATGTAAAGCATAAGACATCGCTCGTTGGAAGGTAGCACGAGCATTTTTTAGACCAAAAGGGATTTTTTTGTAGGCAAAGGTTCACCATGGAAAGATAAAAGTAGTTTTATGCTAATTGATGGGAAGAATGTTAATATGGTTTTAGCCAAAAAAAATTGTCCATAAAATAAAAAATATCACTCCCGACACATTCATCAATGATATGTTCTATAAAAGGAGTTGGATAACTATCTTTTAGACATGCCCAATTGATATCACATTAATCAACACAAAGGCCAATAGTCCCTTGTTTTTTAGTCATCGGGACAATGTTCGAAACCCAATCTCTTAATGGAATAGGGTAAATGAAACCAACCTTTAGAAGTTTTTCAACTTCTCCCTTTATAGTGGTTTCCTTTCTAGGGTGCACTAGGTGAAGGTGCAGACAAACAGGGTTTTTGTTTGGATAAGTGGGAACTTCATGCACAACTATACTCGGATCTATGCCAGACATTTCTTCATGTGACCAGGAAAAGACATCCGAAACTCCTTAAATAGGGTAGTGTAAATATTGATGTCATCTAGAGAACAAGAGACCTCGACATGAATGTTTTTGACAATTCCTGGTTTAAAAGAAATGTCAATGGGCATCGTAGCAGTAATATTTCCCATGTTTCCCTCAGACAAAACTTCATGTACCAGAATAGGCGTTTGAAGTGGATGAGTCCATGTACGGGAATCAAAGGTATCTAAACATGATGAAATCTCTCCAAGACTCAGGAGAAACGAGGAACGATGATGGACATCATTCCATGGAGTTTTTTCAAGAGACATAACCTTAGCGATACTTTCATGAGTGGGAAAGATCTCGGTCAAGGGATATGAAGAATCCTAAGAACCAAGCCAAGGGGATTGTGAATACACATCTAGATGCATACTAATAGTAGAATGACTTTCAGAAGTGACTGCTGAAGCCAAAACAACAGCTTGATGGGCTTGTTCTGTTGGGATGAGTGACATGACATCACCAAAAGAATCAACTTGATCAGGATGAGGAATGATCCAATGATTGTGAGAAGTGGAGATCATGTTGACGAAAGTGACCTTTGGAGGTGGGAGGGAAAAATTTCCCATAAGAGCAAAGTCTTTAAAAATATCCACCCCAACACTCTCATAATGGATGTCTGTGTTTGCCATATATGGCACATTTCCATTCGATGAGCTAGAAGAGAAAAAGGCTAATTGATCAACAATGACTACTTTCCCCTGATGTGGAAAACGGAGCACGTGGAACAAAGAAGAAACCACATAAAACATGGCATGAGTCCAACTTTTCCCAGGTAGAAGGTTATAAATCAAATTGGCATCAACGACTTCTACTTCTAAGTAAATGGTTTTTCCTTCCAACATTATGGGAAAGTTCGTGAGAATATTGTAATGACGAGATCCTTTGCCATCAAAGGTTTCTAAGGTGTTAGGGGACTGGTTGAGAGGCGGAGAGCCAATATCTTTCCATCATGAGACAAGAATGATGCAGGTGGAAGCACCCGCATCAAAAACAGTCTGATGAATCATATTCCCTTTAATAATTACTTGGATTAAGAAATAAAGTTGATGTGGAAGACGTGGAACATGATTTTCTGGGTCAAAGGTAATCAGACTCGAATCAATAGTTTCAATTCCTCCTATAGTGGATATTAATGCTTTCTACTGCGATAGAAAACTTTGGACAAATTCCATGATAGACATCACCAAAGGCGCTCGAGATAAATATTTGACAATATTATAATGTTGGGCAGCTTGCGCATTCAGATTGTAAGATGATTTTCGAAGGACACCTTTGGGAGGTGGTTAGATAATAGAGTCATTACTAGGTCTTTCAATATGAAGAGGACAAAAACTGGCTGGAATAGAAGTGGAAGGTGTATCAATAACTTCTTTCTCCACAACCTATTTGGGAGGAGATGTATAGTCTTTTGACTGAATGGCAATAGAAATAGGTATTGTTCCACCCATATAAACCTGAGAACCCAAAGATGTAGAAGATTATGGTTATTCTACCAATTAGGTTTTCTATGATGGTAAAGGTTATTTTAGTACAACTGGTGTCCCTTCAGTGCCTTTTAATAAGTGACTAACTTCAGCACAATGAGGACAATACTTGGTATAGTGATTTTCCTCACAAATGAGGCAAGGATATTTGGGCTTGCATTTAGATGCATCATCGGTAGAGGATCTCAGAGGATCCTATTTTGGGGTATCAGATTTGGCTTTTCCTTTACCCTTCTTTTTACCTTTTGAGGTTTTGTCTATTGTGGTAGACTGAACGAAATTAACCTCAGATGTTTTACCAAGATTTGGAGAGGGATTCGAAGGAGGATTAGATGTAGTAGTTGAAATGGATTTCTACTTCGAAGAAGCTTTACTAGAAGTTTGAGTCACTAACCTAATAATACCATCGACAGGTGGTATGTCTAGAGGTTTAGAAGATGTTGGATCCATAGATGGTCTCGGAGCATCAGGAAAGAGATCATATAACGTGCCAAATTGGGAATATACCAAATCTAAATATTGGGCATGGGAAATGGCTTGATCTTTGGTTACACAACCACCCATAGCTATGTCCTTGGAAATTTTATTAATGAATGATTTGGTAAACCATTCAGTTAATAACTCATCAGGTATATCAAACTTGATAAGGCGAAATCGACATATCCACTCATGGATATGATCAGAGATGTGGGTAGAAATATTCTGTTTCAAGGACGTAAGAAGATGGATACCAGTTTCATATCGAATTGATAACTAGAAGTGAGTAAGTAAGGCAATTACCAAAGAGTTGAATTCTTGATAGGAACTTCGAGGTAACTCGATGTACCATTTCATGGCAGCACTAGCTAGGGTTCATTCGAAAATATGTAGACAAATGGAGTCCTCAACCCAAGAATTGGATGAACACCATAAATGGTAAGTCATAATGTGGGCCTAGGGGTCTTCTCCAGAATTTCCTTTAAATTTCAGACAATCGCCAGGAATCCTAGTGGAACTGGAGGCCAATACGAAGAATGGAGTATTGGGTCACTCATAAGCCTTGACACATCCGGTAGCTCCAACATTGCTAGAAATGTAAATTTTGGATTGAAAGGCATGGAAGGCCTTTAGTAAGGCCCATATTATGGATTCCAACCTTGTTGTTGTAGGTTCTTCCCCAAAAGTGGTGGATTTTGACCATAAGGAGCTTGATATTTCCCCCATTGAGTGGTATTCTAGCCATACAAAGGTTGTCTCCCCCCCCCCAAAGGTGGGTTTTGACTAGGGTAAGGTTGATACTGACCCGTCATGTGTCGTTGAGAACCATAAGGTGGATAAAAAACTTGTGAAGAGTATGTATTATAAGGTTGTTGTTGCAACTATTGACCATGGTGGTAAAATTGTTGACCCTACTGTTGTAGGGGTTGACCTTGTTGTTGTAAGGGTTGGTCTTGTTGATACAAGGGTTGGTTTTGTTGCTGCAAGGGTTGTCCTTACTGGTGCAATGGCTATTGATAAAGCCCTTGTTGCACATAAGGTCCTTTTTGTACATAAGGATGATATTGTTGGAAATTTCCTTATGGAATATGCTAAGTTCCAGGTTGGTACTGATGGGTTCTAGTTTGAAATTGACTAGATGCCCCAAATGAGGGATTTGAACTAGGCTGTAGTTTGGGGCTTTCCTGTTGAGTAAAGGGTGGATTTTGAGGCTGTTGTGAGCCATATGGAGGGTATGGTTGTTGTTATGGTATCTAGGCTGAAAGAGGCTATTGATATGGGATTTTGCCTAATCTAGATGGAATAGATGATCCACTAGGATAAGGTACACTTCGAACATTTTGACTAGCTCCAGTATTGTGAGTTTGAGATCCACTCACATAAGTTCCACCCAAGACAGGAGGTACATATGGAGGAGGTGGTTATTTCCCCCCATGTAGTGGAATATGTGGTGGCACATATTGTCCACTTAATGGAGGACCTAAGGAACCTACAGGGACATTAACTGTCCCAATTATAACTGTCAGTTGTACAAGAACTGGAGAAACTACAGTCGGTACAGTAATTTGAGAGGCCACGCTTGAAAAAAATGGACTAGAAGTTGGCATGGTGCCCGAAGACAAAATGGGATTGTGATAAAGTGAAGAGGCACTTTGAGTACCTGACACCAATTGAGAGAAAGAAGTATAACCAAGTGGAAACAAAGGTTCAATGCTTTTAGGAAGTGGTGGAGGTGGTACACTTCCCACATACAGAAAGCCTTCATGTGGAAAGTTATATTTAGAATCATCACCAACACTAGCAATGTGAGTGGTTGACACTTCTTGAGGACCTCAAGGAGAGGTTGGAAACTCACCTTCAGATGTTATGGGTGGAAATAGTTAGCGAGGGGGGATTTAAGATGATGGTGGAGATAACTCCAAAGGCACACCAGGATTATCGTACAGACTATACAACCGTTGAGGAGATATGACAAATGGATCAAAAAGTAGATTCATAGTGAATAATACAAACCTTTGTGGATTCTCAGGAGTCTCTGTGTCAGATTCCAGAGATGATGAGTCTCAAGTTTGAGGATGAGAAGCAAGGGGTTGCATACTCGGGATAATTCCAAGTTCAAGAACTTGGTCTTCAAGTGACTGTGAAATGTCAAGATGGAATCCTTGTGATGACCCTTCAATTTTAGATGATGAAGGGGATATATAAGGTAAACCCAGTGGTTTAGCCACAATGACCTTCTCTCAAAAACCATATGGGGTGGTTGAATTGAGCCTATAATCAAAATTTACTATTGTTGAAGCAATATGAGGCCATGGATAACTACATAGGTAAGTCATGTTATCGTGGGCAGTTATATTTTAGAACTTAAAAACAAAATGATAAATCAAAAAGGGTGTACTAGGCAAGAGGGTTTACCAAGTATCTGTGAATCATTATATACACCTTAGCCGAAACCAAGGAATTAATGTACGACAACCAATTTGCTGGGTTGTGTTATATTCTTTCCATGACTAGCTCCAGGGGGCTAGGGGGGGTTACCTCCCCCTCTATAGGGTCAGGGGCGACGCCTTGGGGAATTTTTTTGGACCCAATATTAGGTGGGTGGACCTACCTATGGTTTTGTGCATGGATTTCGCACATGGTTTTGGGCGCGATGGTTTTTGGTCCATGGTATTTTGTAGATCTGATTAAGGGAACTACAGTTATCTGCTAATCCAGGGTTAATGGATTGGGGTTTATGGATGCTTCAGACTGTATATATATGTATTGTAACATTGAAAGGAAAATAATGAAAAACCAATCTGGTAGTCTCGATTTTCGGATCTAGGGGAAAATATCTATGTATATTTGTTTTATGTGCTATGATCCCGCCATTGTTTATTCTCTATTTTTAGAATTTGTATGCAGGTAATATCTGTACGTGGTTAAAATCTACATTTTGTATCAAGGCTATTTTGGCTTCAAGCAGATGCCTTTACTGCTAAGGGGTTTTTCTTGGGCCTGTGGTAGACCCTATGTAGTGAGAGATCTGCAGGATTGATTCTTGTGGTGAAAGAAGATGGCAAGTAGTGGAAAGATAGAGATAGATAAATTTAATGGTTAGAGTTTTGAGTTGTGGAAACTCAAGATGGAGGATCTGTTTGTGGATAAATATTAGTGGATCGCAATAGATTTGTGTACTAAACCAATGCTAGTGTCCGATGAAGAATGGAAGAAGTTGGATTAGAAGGAAAAGAGCATAATACGATTGTGTGTCTCAGTTTTAGTATTGTTGAATGTATTAGGGGAAGATATGACAAAGGCTTCGTGGGAAAAGTTAGGGACCTTGTACCAATCTAAGTCTCTGGTGAATAAATTGTTCCTACGAAAAAAGTTGTATATCCTGAGGATGAAAGATGGAGAATCGGTGATAGAGCATTTGAATGCATTTACTACTATGTTAAGTCAATTAATATATGTTGATATTAAAATTTTATATGAAGATAAGTGAATCAGTTTGTTTTGTTCTCTACTAGATTCATGGGATAGTCCAATTTTTGCAATAGGTAGCAATGCAACTGCCTTACAGTTTGATGAAATAGTCTCATCCTTGCTGATGGAGGAGATGAGACAGAAAAGTATGGAGAGCTAGAATGGTCATGCCTTGTATGTACAAGGACTGTCCTAGAGCAGAAATAAAAATAAGTCCTCAAGTGGGAGATCTAAAAATAGAGGGAGAACTAAATCTCCAGGAAAACCTATAAAGGTGTGTTGGAAATGCGGAAAGGAAGGGCACTACAAAAGGGATCTAAATCTAAACCTCCCGAGAAAGGAAAGGGATATGATGGTGCTCCTTTTGCAAAGGAAAAATCCACCTCAGATGAAGGTGGGGATGTGTACATGGCTTCTTCTTCAAGTACACATGTATATCATGAGGCATGGTTGATTGACTCAAGTGCATCCTTTCACTTCACTCCCATAGAGAGTGGTTTTGAAAGTATGAGAAATATGATGGTGGTGATTTCTTCTTAGGGGATGATAGGAAGGCTAGAATCATTGGTCACAGAAAAGTCAAGTTGAAGTTGCAAGGTGGAAGGATTAGAATAATTCGAGGTGTTCTACATATCCCTGCATTAGCCAAAACTCTGATTTTTGTAAGTAAGCTGGATGATGAAGGTGTAAAAGCAGTGTTCGAGAAACATACCTGTAAGATGGTTTGGGGAGCAATAGCATTGATGCACGAAGTTTGGATCAAAACTCTGTACAAGATGCAAGGAGGAGCTGTTATTTATGGGTGCAACAGTTCTGTGGTTCCTGAAAGTGGAGTAGAAAATCTAGTGGACTCTGGGAAAAATACCATGCTATGGCATCAAAGGCTTGGACATATCAGAGAGAAGGGCCTTCAAAAACTTGATGGTAAAGGTATGATAGAAGTTCTATCTAATAACTCTCTAGATTTTGATTTATTTGAAAATTGTGTATATGGGAAGAAAAATCAGGTGAGTTTCCCCTCTAGTGGTAAGAGGGAGAAACATATATTAGAGCTTGTGCATAATGATGTATTTGGACATGCATTGGTTCCATCACTGGGTAATTATGTGTACTATGTATCATTTATAGATGACTTCTAAAGGAATGCATGGATATACTTCCTTAAGAAGAAGTATGAATTCTTTGATAGCTTTAAAGAATTTAAGGCTCTGGTGGAAAACTAGACAAAGAAGAAGATAAAGGTGTTGAGGACAGATAATGGTGGAGAGTTTTGCAAGAAGCAATTTGAAGAATTTTGTAAGAAGTGTGATATAGCACAACACAAGACTACTCCATACACACCTAAGAAAAATGGAGTTGTAGAAAGAATGAACAAGACGTTGATGGAAAGGGCAATAAGCATGCTCAATGGTGTGGGGTTAGGACATGAATTCTAGGCAGAGCCAGTGGAGACTACATGTTACCTGGTCAACAGATCACCACCATCAGCGTGGAGGATAAGACTCCACAAGAGGTATGGACTAGTATGAAACCCTCTCTTTCACATCTGAGGGTATTTGGATGTGATGCATATGTACATGTTCCAAAGGAGAAAAGAACAAATTTGAATAGTAAATATGAAAAGTGCATCTTTATTGGGTATAAGGATGGTTTAAAAGGTTATAAGCTTTGGAACCCAATAACAAAGAAGGTTGTGTAGAACTGAGATGTGGTGTTTAGAGAGGCGAAAGATGTTAATAAACATGAATTTCTACCAAAGGAACCTCGGAAGATAGAGTTTTAGCTAAATGACGAAGAATCAGACTCTACAACAGAAGATGAATCAGAAGATGAAGAGCCACAAATTCTGGTTATGGGAAGATCAGTTCGAGAAAGAAGGCAGCTAGAAAGGTATATTCCATCTGCTTTTTGTTCAAATTTTGCTTTATATATTACTTAATGATCCTAGAACTGTGAAGGAAGCAGTAGATTTAGAGGACAACAAACACTAGAAAGAGGCCATGGTTGATGAAATGGCATCTTTGCAGAAAAATGAGGCTTGGGATCTAGTGGAGTAGTCGGATGGAAGGAAACCCATTGGAAGAAAATGGGTGTTCAAGAAGAAGACAAATGCAGAAGGAAAGGTGGAGAAATACAAGGCTCGGTTGGTAGAAAAAGGTTATTTCTAGGTGTCGGGAATTGATTTTGGTGATATTTTTCTCCTATTGCCAAGGTAGCTTCTATTAGATTAATTTTATCTATTGCTGCTACTTTTGGTTTTGAGGTAGAATAGATGGATGTGAAGACAACATTTCTTCATAGGGATCTAGAAGAGGAGATCTACATGAAGCAACCTAAAGGCTTTGCGGTGAAGGGTAAGAAAGAACTGGTATGCAAGTCAAAAAAGTCTCTGTATGGGTTAAAATAGTCACCAAGGATGTGGTATCATAAATTTTATACATTTATACGAGGAATTGGTTTCATTAGAAGTAAAGAAAATCATTGTGTGTATTTTAAATTAATTGGTGACTGTGTTATTTATTTGGTCTTGTATGTGGATGATAGGTTGCGGATTGGAAATGACAAATAAATTATCAAGGATTTGAAGACCAAATTGTCCTCCAAATTCGACATAAAAAATATTGGTGCTAAAAACTATACTTTGGGCATGGAAATTAAACAATATCGAGCAAAGAAGAAGCTCTGGTTAAACGAGAGGAAGTCTGTCGAGACAATACTACAGAGGTTTAATATGCAGGATAGTAAAATGGTGAAGGTTCCTATTCCTATAGGTGTAAAGTTATCTGTTGCATAGTGTCCCAAGACACAAGAAGAGGAAGAGGACATGTCCCATGTTCCATATGCAAGTGCAGTCAGTAGTCTGATGTATGCAATGGTTTGTACTAGACAAGACATTGCACATGCATTGGGAGTATTATGTAGGTTTATGTCAAAACCAAGGAAGGAGAATTGGACAGTAGTGAAATAGGTTTTCATGTATTTGTGTGGCACAAGTGATTATGGTTTTTGCTACTAAGGAAGACCATGATTGGACAGAGTTTTGGACATCCGTGGCTTTGTTAATGCAGACTGGGCTAGAGATATGGATTAGAGAAGATCTATAAGTGGGTATGTGTTTAACATATTTGGAGGTGTAGTCAGTTGGATGAGTAAGAGACAAACTGTAGTGGCACTTTCAACTAGAGAGGTAGAATAAATGGTAGCCACTCATGCAAGCAAGGAAGCAGTTTGGTTCTAGAGATTGTGTTCAAGTATGGGGCTAGTACAGCGAGTTATAAGGAGAGACTATGATAGCCAAGGTGCAATTTTCATGGTAAAGAACCTTGCTTATCATTAAAATACAAATAATATTGATGATCAGTATCACTTTGTGAGGGATATGGTAGAAGAAAAAAAGGTGTGTTACACAGTAATTTTTCACCGACCCTACATTCCCTGATCCCGAACACTACTGGTCCGTGTTATTGACATATGCCTTGTGTCATGTTGAAAATTATGTGTCAATGTATTCCTTGTCATCTTAGAAAGAATACCTCAGTTCACTACTCCTGGAGCAGACCTTTTTTTTACCTATGTTTTTGGGTCGTCGCGGGTTAGTAGTTGTTCCACCATGAAGATGGCCAAGATTGAACTAGCCCTAGCAATGTCGTTGCTTTGTCTCTGTGTCGTACTCCCGACGAGATATGTTTGGTGAGTTTTTTAAACAAGTTGTCGAATCTTTGAAGTGTAGCAGCTTCATGGGCGGTCCTAGGGTTGGTTGTTGGATCAGATGAGCTCACCTCTCTCCTTTGTGATGGTTGTTCCACCTTTTGTGCAACCTCTCAAAGGGATAAGCTCTTTCTCCCAGCTCTCATGGAAGCTCCTCCTCCTATAAATACTTCCTCCATGGCTGAGATCAACTAGCTTCATAGTTCAAGATTTCAATAATAAAAGTAGAGAGTTTTGCTAGAGTGTGGAGGTAGCCTCTTTTGTAACTTAGCCTAGGATAGTTTTGAGTGGAGTTGGCTTGATTATAAGAGTTTTGTAGCATTAGCCTTTTGGGTAGGAGAGAGAGTTATTCATCCTTTTGGGAGACACTTCATGAGTGAGTGCTTAACGAAACATGCTGACAGGACCCTTCAAGGAGACTTACGACGTCAAGGCTTGGTTGTAAGTTTTACTTTAGTTTACATTAATACAAATTAGCAGTTCATTTCCTATATCTTATGTCAAATTGCATACTGATAGCTTGAAGTTCCTTGACCCTTTAAGTAGATCATTTTTGTCATATTCTATTATGTTCGTTGTTGTTCTCTATATGTTATTTTCAGGAACACAGTGATTAGAAGAACGAGAGCTGGAGCAACACAACGGGGACTTCACGAAACGAGGATTTGAAGGTAGGCCTTCATGACATCAACTATTTAAGGAAATTTCATTTTTTATTGTCTTCGTTGTGACTAGACCCACTCCAGGGTTAGAGGGGTTGCCTCTATCCGTAGAGGGAACTTGCCTGCATCACAAGTTGGCAACTCCACTAGGGACCTTTGCCTTTTGTCTCTTGATTTGATTTTGTTATTCTTGTTTATTGTCTCCTTTACTTTTGGGATGAATTCTTCATATTATGGGTTTTTTGAATACTCCCAATAGTCTTCCCTCTATCATAAGTGATAGGTATGGCCTTCCCTCAGCTGGATTTTGAAATTTTTCCTTTGATTTAGGGTCGTCCCAGTTTATTTTATGACAGTCATGAAGATAGTCGTGCCTGCGCTATCTGATTAGTTCTGCCTTCTACTATTTGGTGCGATTAAATCACCTCACAGTCATGAAGAGCTCTGAAATCAGCTTGGCGCTATTAACCAGTGTACTTCTGTGATGATGTCACAAAGTGGCTAGTTAGGGAGGTGCAACATTTCATTGTCGGCGCATGTTGTCAGTTTTACGCTCGTGAAGATTCCTGTAGGTTTCAATTTTGAAGTTTTGTTTGCTGATTGGCTAGTGTGTCCTATCCTTTTGAGCTTGTCTTCTGCCTATTTATTGTGTGTCAAATTGTTGATTGCTAGAATATTTGACTCTGGGTTTCATTCCCTTGAAACTTCTCCTTTTGAACTGTGTGACCTGTTTACCTTAGGGTTTCTTGAAGCATTAGCTTTTCTTAGGTTACTTGTTCGTTTGGACCTTTGAGCTATGTTTGAAACGATCCCTTGCTTTGTTTGAGGCTTCTCCTTATTAATTGTTCTTTCATCTTCTTGATTGGTATGTGACGTTTGGTTACCAAAGCTTTCAAGTCTTGTTTGTTTGTTTTCCTTCCATCACTTTGGCATAGATCACATTGCTTCCCGGTCAGTTAGAAAGCTTTCAAGTTTTTTGCAAAGAAACATATTCTTTGTTTTGAGTCTTTGATTAGTTTTTGAGTGGAATGCTTCTCTTTACTTATTGAATGATTTCATT
This sequence comes from Pinus tabuliformis, assembly GCA_031772625.1. Lineage (NCBI taxonomy): Eukaryota > Viridiplantae > Streptophyta > Pinopsida > Pinales > Pinaceae > Pinus > Pinus tabuliformis. Next base: position 1,051,614,285 of record CM062816.1, read on the forward strand.
TGGAAAGGACTTAAAACTAGCATTGTTTTGAGTTTTGCATTCAATAGCTTGTCATATATTCGAAAAAACAAAATATCGCATTCATTTTGCATTGGGAAATGAGAACAATCTTTTGCATTAGTAAATTCTTGGCATTTAGAAGTTGAAAAGCAAAGGATGTTTTTTTCATTTTCTTAATTATATTGTTTGCAAGTTAAATGAAAAATAGAAGCGTAACTCTTTCCTCTTGTTTGGTTTGCTTGAGAAATGATGAAAAGTACCATTTTTTCATTTGCTTGCTTTGAAATGAACCTCTCACTTTTATTTAGTTAGTTGTTCATTGAAAAGGAATGGTTTCTTTTCCCATTTAGTTGCATTATAGGAGTTTTTGAAGATACATTCAGTAGGGCCTTGAAACTGAGATCTAATTCAAGATAAAATATTAAAAATTTATTGAACTAACCTAAGGAAGCATTGAAACTTAATGCTCATATATCTAGAGGTCTAGGCTAGAGACGTGTTCCAATGTCTTTAAACCTAGTGGCTGTTGTTTTCACTAAGGTTGGGTGATTCCTCCTTTTTTGATTCGATAAGTACTAGTACGGACTTGTGCTCCCTGTACCATTGCGTATATGATGGGAGACCCCACTAGGTTTCAATCCTGTTATCCATAGGAAGCCGAGTTAGCCACCTGGCAAATGTGATACACCGAACACAACATTCGGGGAGATTGCCTACTCATACTTCTTAGTTCGCCGGGAGGTATTGTGTAGTTCACGCTTGCCTGGTAAACCTTTTTCCTAGAGTTCTAGAGTAGTCACTTTTATTCATTTTCGACTCTATAAAAGTAAAAGGATCATTCTAACACTTGTCCTTTTGATCTCATTTCCAATCAAAAGGGATAAAGTCACCTTTCGTCCATTTCTCAACTCCTAAAACATGAAAAGGCAAAGTTTTGTTTCAGTGTTCTAAAATTAACTTCCCACGAAATATTCCTGGTAAAAGCTATCTTCTTTAGTAATTATTTAGGACCAATTCCAATGGAAACATGTCCAAAGTCTACCAGTCAAGAATTCCTCTCGGAAGGGAATCCTGGTCCTTTTCCTTCTTTTGGAAATACTGGTGCTCCTTATATGGAAACATTGTCCCTTCCTGGGTTAACCATTGTTTTGCCTGTCTGGTTATTTTTGACCTCAGTGTTCCTGAGTGTCTCAACACCTACCCCTCCATCTCCTTCACTCGAATCATGACATGATGATTCTAAGGCTGACCCTCGACTTCTTCCCCTATTTCTTCACCTTCCTCTTCTACTTCACCTGGTGAATGTTTCAAATCTAGTAACCAGGAGGCTAAGAAGAAGAAGAAGAAGAAGATGAAGAAGAAGAAGTTAGCTAACAAAGAGGCCAATCATGCAGCTATTACTCTAAAGGCACCTCCTATTGGAAAACCTTCTCATCCTCCACAAAAGGTAAAATTCCCTTGCAGGCTGTGTAAGGGTGACCATCTCCTCTGAGACTGTCCTGGCATTCCCAGAGTCTTAGCGGTATGGTCTCAAAATCTAGATCGACCATCCCCATCTACCTCTGGAGATCACGTCGATGCTACACTCTTATCTAGCGATGGTAAGAAGAAAGGAAAGATTAGATTTCCCTGTACGTTATGTGGAAGAGAACATCTTATTCACCTTTGTCCTCTTATGGATAAAGCTCGAAAGTTTTGGAAAACCTTACATCCTCTCAACCCCAACTCCCTACTGGTTATTAGAGGCTTTCTTCTAACCCTCCCCTGGTCAGTAACGAGATTGACTTGGATCCATCTCTTGCTCATCTTGCTCTTCTTGAGCCTGACTCTCTTGTGTCTATTCCCGACCAACCATTGGTCGAAAAGAGTGACGACTTGGCCTCCCCACAAGTTTCTCACTCTGTTCTAGAAGAGATTGGTGATCATACTACTCATGTTCTTCTCGTCTCCTCTGATTCTCATGACTCAAAGAGGGACCCTCCCATCCTACTTGTTCAAGGGAGTCCTTCTTCTATCCTTTTCAAGCATGGGAGCAATCATATAATTACCCCACCAAGTAGTTCTATCGTTTCTTTTGATTGGAGTCACTTGACTGCTTTCCGCCTCCCATTTTATATGCCTTTCTAGATCATAGTACAAGCTTATAATATGGTAGTACCTGGCACTATTTTAGATGAAGGTGCATCTATTAGCATCATGTCTTCTACTACTTGGCAAGCTTTGGGCTCCCCATAGCTTGTGCCTGTCACCCAGAATCTGTTGGCCTTCAACGGAGGAACCAGTCAACCCTTACGGATCCTTCCGCAGTTCCCTATTACTTTGGGAGGAAAGACCGTCTATATAGATGTGATGGTAGTCCAAGGTCCGTTAGATTTCAATATCCTCCTTGGACACGACTATGTTTATGTCATGGGAGCTCTTGTTTCTTCACTTTTCCATGTGGTTTGTTTTCCGCACGAAGGGAGAATAGTGGCCATTAATCAATTCTCGTTCATTGGTCACTAGATGCCTCCTTTGCAACCATCATCCCCTATCAGTTCTTGTTTTCAAGAAATACCTTCCCTGCCACAAGTCAATTATGTGGCTACTTGTTCCATCTCCGCATCTGCTGATGATCACACAAATGATATAGTACATCATGTAGTGGGGGCATTGGAACCCGATCTGTCTTTGGTACAAAATGACATGTATTCCTCCTGGAGTGTGGTCCTTTCGTCTAATGAAGACCTTTTAGGAGCCATGTTATCATATGGTCCATGAACCAAGGAGTGATGAGGATAGTTATTGGTATTGTTTCAACCTCATTAAAAAATGAAACAAGAGATGAGGATAGTTCTTGGTCTTGTGTCAACCTCATTAAAAAATGAAACAAGAGATGAGGATAGTTCCTGGTCTTGTGTCAACCTCGTTAAAATATGAAACAAGGGATGAGGAGAGTTCCTTGTCTTGTGTCAGCCTTGTTAAAAAATGAAACAAGGGGTGATGAGGATAGTCCCTAGTCTTGTGTCAACCTCGTTAAAAAATGAAACAAGGAGGTACAAGGATAGTTCCTAGTCTTGTGTCAACCTCATTAAAAAATAAAACAAAGGGTGTGAGCATAGTTTTTGTCTTGTGTCAAGCTCATTAAAAAATGAAACAAGGAGTTATGAGGATAGTTCTTTTATTGTGTCAACCTCATTAAAAAAGGAAGCAAGTCCCTTTCCAAATTGAGTATTTAATTAATATCTCATAAAATCCTAGTCGAGTCTTTCCAAGATCTCGCAAGTGAACCTTCATTCCATCCACCTAGTTGAATGAAATGAAGCTTGGGGGGCATGTACCTTGATTTTAGTCATTATGCTAAGGGCATGCAAACTTATAGCAAACATAGTTTTTAATTTCAAGCTTGTGTAAACATGAAACCGAATCCAAGCAGAGTTCTCCATGATTCATGCCTGTGTTAAAATGAACCCATACCCGATTTACATCTCGTGATGGCCATTTTAATCAACTGATTTCTACTACATGAACCTTGGTTGTTTCATTCCATCGCCACCATCTCTTTGGCTGATCATGTCCTTTCACTTGCTTGTTTTTCCTTTCCTGAAGGACCGCAACGATGAGTGGTTTTATTGGCTAGCCTCTTGACCATTACATATTTTGAGCAGTTCCACCATTGCCGAAACCAGTTGCTACCCTTTATACCACTCGTTCCTCTAGGATGAGTCACCTTTAAGCTCTTTTTTGACTCATAAAAGATGAAAAGCTCGCCGAGTATTTTTTCCCTTTTTGACTCATAAAAGATAATAAAATGGGAGGTCTGCTTTCAGCTCTTTTCCGACCCTTTAAAAATGAAAATATTGACGAGATCTTGTCGCTTTGAACTCGTTAAAGGCTGCAAAGCATCATCTACCTAGTTTACCCCTTTTATGGACTAGGATAGATTATTTATGAAAAAGGTATACGTTGATCTATCATGGTCAATAGGTTCCCTTGGGTATTGTTTTCTACCTTTTCGAATTCGAGGGACAAATTTACGAAAAGGGACCTTCAGAGTTTTCTTTTACGTGTGTTTTTCAAACTCTCTAAACATGAAAAAGATACCGAGTTACACCTTTGTCAGACTCGTTAAACTATTAAATGACATTGAATTCATCACCATGATGAACATGAGTTTTTCCTTCCTAGGGCTTGTTAAAATTACTAGCTCGGATTCGTTCGAAGGATGAATTTACATTGCAAGCATATGCTATCCCCTTTAAGCTTGCGATAAAAAATAATTGGGGTACTCGTTAGACATGGTGGGGGGGAATTTGGAAGTATTCCATCGGTTGTATTAATTGTTACGGCAACTTGTCGCTCTTAAACATCGACACTCTTTCTCCTTCGTGTCAAGTTGGGATATCCTCACTTTATCGTTGGCCTTCTAGGTTTTGGGTTATCCATTTTGCCTCATCCTTGCTACATCATCGTGACCTTTGATCCCTTGGTACCAAAATTATACCAAACTTTGGATTCGTGTCGCCGATATGTTCAAGAGCTTAATACTTTTGTAGTTTGTATCCTTACACACCTTCCTCAAAATCTCTGTCTCATCCACATTCATCTTGTTCCTTTGTCTCGCGTTGATGATGTGGGAAACATTATGGCCCTCCTTCGACCGATCGCTTCCTGTCGACTTCAGCTCATTATCTAGGAAGTTGATCTAGAGACTCCTTTCTGGTACCTTGGAGCTTGCATGCCTTAATGGCAAGTTCTTCGCATTCGATGACAAGATTTCATTATTGGCCTTTGATCGAGTGATTTCGCAGGTGTTTGACTTCAGATCATTCTTCACACTTCATGGATTTTACTAGTAGTACCTTGAGGACCATTGACATTACTAGTGGTCTCTCTCGCGCTTGTTAATGACTTACATCATTGACCAGTAATCAAGCGATTTTCTAGTATGCTCGACTTCAGCACGTCTATTGACATAATAGAATTTGTACCTTGATCAGGTTGGGATTCAAGACCCTGGGCTCAGATTACACCAGTCCAGGTTGCGTAGATTGATTCATGATTGAATACATAACTCTTTTGATTGGATGGCTACGACCATACCTTAGTCTTTTATATGGTCCTTTTGATTGGATGGTTGCATCCATACCACAGATCATTTATGTTTATCTTCTGGATGGTTGTGCCCATGCCTTGTGCACATTTATTTTCCTTTCACTATGTACTCATGTATCAGATATATCAGTTGTACTTGCATTTGCAGGTTCTCCGTGATGGTGTTCTATTTCAGTTATGGATTCGTAAAGAATTTCACCCCACCCACTCTCTCGGCCTTCATGCTTTAGGGGGAATCTGTTACACAGTAATTTGTCACTAACTCGGAATTCCCTAATCCCAAACACTGTCGATCCGTGTTATTGACATCTACCTTGTGTCATGTTGCAAATTATGTGTCAATGTCTTCCGTGTCATCTCAGGACGAATACCTCAGTTCACTACTCCTAAAGCAAACCCTTTTTTACCTATGTTTTCGGGTCATCGTGGGTCAGCAGTTGTTCCACCTGCAAAGATGGCCAAGTTTGAACTAGCCCTAGCGACGTCATAGCTCTGTCTCCGTGTTGCACTCGTGATGAGCTACTTTTGGCGATTTTTTTAAACAAGCTGTTGAAGCTTCGAAGTGTGACAACTTCATGGGCAATCCTCGAGTTGGTTGTTAGATCAGATGAGCTCACCTCTTTCCTTTGGGATGGTTGTTCCACCTTTTTTGCAACCTCTCAAAGGGATAAGCTCTTTCTCCCATCCCTTATGGAAGCTCCTCCTCCTATAAATACTTCCTCCATGGCTGAGATCAACTAGCTTCAGAGTTCAAGAGTTCAATAATAAAAGTAGAGAGTTTCTCTAGAGTGTGGAAGTAGCCTCTTATGTAACTTAGCCTAGGATAGTTTTGAGTGGAGTTGGCTTGATTGTAAGAGTGCTCTAGAATTAGACTTTTGGGTAAGAGAGAGAGTTATTCATCCTTTTGAGAGACAGTTCATGAGTGAATGCTTATGGAAACGTGCTGACAAGACCCTTCAAGGAGACTTACGATGTCAAGGCTTGGTTGTAAGTTTTACATTAGTTTACATTAATACAAATCAATAATTTATTTCCTATATCTTATGTCAAATTGCATATTGATAGCTTCAAGTTCCTTGACCCTTTAAGCAGATCATTTTTGTCGTATTCCATTATGTTCGTTGTTGTTCTTTGTATGTTGTTTTAAGGTACAAAATGATTAGAAGAACGAGAGTTGGAGCAACACAACGGGGACTTCACCAAACGAGGATTTGAAGGTAGGCCTTCATGACATCAACTATTCTTTGGTATTGTCTTTGTTGTGACTAGACCCACTCTAGGACTAGAGGGGTTGCCTTTGTCCGCAGAGGGAACTTGCCTGCATCACAAGGTGTTGCTGGTAAAGGTGGACACTTTGAACAATACTACAGATGCATTGAAAAAGTCTATGAGCTTTGAGACGTTCTCTTGGTGTAGAGAAACAATGGGTGTTGCAAGGCTGGATAAATGACCAAGCTCTCCTGTGGCCTCATGTGGAAATAAAACAATAAGTTGGAGAATGTTGGGTTGTGTTATATTATTTCCACAGCTGGCCCCCCCAGTTAAACCAGAGGGTCAAAGGGGGGGCCGAGCACCCCCCTACATTGCGACGGGTGTAGCAGGGGGTAACAAGGGGGGTGGCAGGCCCCCCTGTTGGGGGGTTTTAGGGGGACGGTAGCCCCCCTCTATGAGGTCTGGTGCAGTGCCCTGGGGAAAATATTTTTGGACCCTATATTAGGTGGGTGGACCTACCTATGGTTTTGTGCATGGATTTCGCACATGGTTTTGGGCGCGATGGTTTTCGATCCATGGTATTGTGTAGATCCAGTCAAGGGAACTACAATTATCTTCTAATCTAGGGTTAACGGATTTGGGTTTATGAATGCTTTGGCATGTATATATATGTATTGTTACATTGAAAGGAAAATAATGAAAAGTCAATATGGTAGTCCCGATTTTTGGATCTAGGGGAAATATATGTGTATATTTGTTTTATGTGTTATGCTCTCACCATTATTTATTTTTTGTTTTTAGAATTCGTATGCAGGTAATTTATGTACATGGTTAAAATCTATATTTGGTATCAAAGCTATTTTGGCTTCAAGGGGATGTCTTTGCTACTAAGCGGTTTTGCTCAGGCCTGTGGTAGACCCTGTGCAGTGGGATATCTGCGGGATTGATTCTTGTGGTGAAAGAAGATGGCGAGCAATGGAAAGATAGAGATTGAGAAATGTAATGGTCAAATTTTTGAGTTGTGGAAACTCAAGATGGAGGATCTGTTGGTGGATAAAGATTAGTGGGTTGCAGTAGATCTGGGAACTACGCCAACGATAGTGTCTGATGAAGAATGGAATAAGTTGGATCAGAAGGCAAAGAGCATAATACAATTGTGTGTCTCAGATTCAGTATTTCTAAATGTTTCATGGGAAGCTGTGGCAAAGGCTTTGTGAGAGAAGTTAGGGACCTTGTACCAATCTAAGTCTCTAGTGACTAAATTGTTCCTATGAAAAAAAGTGTATAACCTGAGGATGAACAATGGAGACTAGGTGACAAGGCATCTGAATGCATTTAATATTGTGGTATGTCAACTATTATATGTTGGTATTAAATTTTTATATGAAGATAAATGCATCAGCTTGTTGTTTTCTTTACCATATTTTTGGGATAGTCTGGTTGTTGCAAGAGGTAATAATGCAACTGCCTTGCAGTTTGATGAAATAGTCTCATCCTTGTTGACGGAGGAGATGAGACGGAAAACTATGGAGAGACAAAATGGTGATGCCTTGTCTATACGAGGACAGTCCTAGAATAGAAACAAAAATAAGTCCTCGAGTGGGAGATCTAAATCTAAAGTGAGATATAAATCTCTGGGAAAACCTGTAAAGGTTTGCTAGAAATGCGGAAAGAAAGGGCACTACAAAAGGGACTGTAAATCTAAAGATCCTAAGAAAGGAAATGGATCTGATGATGCTCCTTCTCCAAAGGTGAAAACCACCATAGATGAAGGTGGGGATTTGTACTTGGCTTCTTCTTCAAGTACACAAGTACATCATGATGCATGGTTGATTGACTCAAGTGCATCCTTTCACTTCACTCCCCATAGAGAGTGGTTCTGCGAGTATGAGAGATATGATGGTGGTGATGTCTTCTTAGGGGATGATATGAAGGATAGAATCATTGGTCACAGAAAATTCAAGTTGAAGTTGCAAGGTGGAAGGATTAGAACACTTCCAGGTGTTCTGCATATTCCTGCATTAGCTAGAAGTTTGAATTCTATAAGTAAGTTGGATGATGCAGGTGTAAAAACAATGTCCAAGAAACATACCTGCAAGATGGTTTGAGGAGCACTGGTATTGATGTAGGGATTTCGGATCAAAACACTGTACAAGCTGCAAAGTAGCACTGTTATTGATTGGTGAAACAGTTCTGTGGTTCCTGAAAGTGGAGCAGAAAATCTAGTGGTCTCTGGGGAAAAGACCATGTTATGGCATCAAAGGCTTGGACATATCAAAGAGAAGGGCCTTCGAATACTTCATGGTAAAGGTATGGTGGAAGGTATGTCTAATAGCTCTCTGGATTTTGATGTTTGTGAAAATTGTGTATATGGGAAGCAAAATCGGGTGTGTTTCCCCTCTGGCGGTAAGAGGGCAAAACAGATATTAGAGCTTGTCCATCGTGATGTATTTGGACCTATGTTCATTCCATCACTGGTTAATTCTATGTACTATGTATCATTTATATATGACTTCTCAAGGAACACATGGATATATTTCCTCAAGAATAAATCTAAAGTCTTTGATGGGTTTAAAGAATTTAAGGCTCTGGTGGAAAACGAGACAGAGAAGAAGATAAAGGTGTTGACGATAGATAACGGTGGAGAGTTTTTCAAGAAGGAATTTGAAGAATTATGTAAGAAGTGTGGTATAGCACGATTGAAGACTACTCCATACACACCTGAGCAAAATGGAGTTGCAGAAGGAATGAATAAGACATTGATGGAAAGGGCAAGAAGCATGCTCAGTGGTGTCAGGTTAGGACAAGAATTCTGGGTAGAGGTGATGGACACTACATGTTACCTGGTCAAAAAATCATTGTCATCAGCATTGGAGGATAAGGCTCCACAAGAGGTTTGGACTGGTAAGAAACCCTTTCTTTCATATATGAGGGTATTTGGATGTGATGCATATGTACATGTTCCAAAGGAGAAAATAAAAAAGTTGGATAGTAAATCTGAAAAGTGAATCTTTATTGGGTATAAGGATGGTTTAAAAGGTTATAATATTTGGAACCCAGTAACAAGGAAGGTTGTGTATAGTTAAGATGTCGTGTTTAGAGTGGTGAAAGATTTTATTAAATGTGAAGTCCTACCAAAGGAACTTGAGAAGATAGAGTTTGAGCTAAAGGAGGAAGAATCAGACTCTACAGCGGAAGAGGAATCAGAAGATGAAGAGCCACAAACTCCAGTTATGAGAAGATCAATTCAAGAAAGAAGGCAGCCAGAGAGTTATATTCCATCCACTTTTTGTTCAAATTTTGCTCTATATATTACTGATGATGATCCCAGAACTGTGAAGGAAGCAATAGATTCAGAGATGGAAAACTCTAGAAAGAGGCCATGGTTGATGAAATGAAATCTTTGCAGAAAAATGAGGCTTCAGATTTGGTGGAGTTACCGGCTGGAAGGAAACCCATTGGCAGAAAATGGGTGTCCAAGAAGAAGACAAATGCAGAAGGAAAGGTGGAGAAATACAAGGATCAGTTGGTAGCAAAAGGTTATTCCTAGGTGTTGGCATTATGACACAGGTTGGATCGATGACATAAGTGTTGTCCTTGATGGCAACTCACTCAAAGTGCAGATCACAAGTTCAGGCTATCAAAATAGTAGAAAATGAGATACTCGCAGGTTCCTGTTCATGAAGCTGCTGACGTACACAGGTGTGCCAAACAAAAGTTGCAGACATGTACGCAGGTTCTCCGATCAAAAAGTGAGGATGTAAAGTACACACACTTTCATGCAGAGAAAAGCACACACGTGGGAAATATTATGGTTGGTCCATGGTATTTAGTTTGACATTTCTGATCCTATGGTTTTGGTCCGTGATTTTTGCATCTAAAGCATTGAACCTAAGTTTTGGATCCCTAGTATTGGATCTCTATGGTTTTGGACCATGGTTTGAGTAAGGCCAAGACTATCAAAAAGGAAAGGAGATCATTTTGTTGGGCAACTAATGCGTTGAATATCTTGAGAGGAGCAAGATCTGAAACACTGGTGATCGGTTGATGAGTTATAGCTGGACCCAAATCAAGGAGAAACTTGAGCATTACAAGATGGATCTACTGGTGGGTCGAGATCTCATTGGCGCATGATCAGATCTGTAAATCTGATAATCTGTAGTATAATTGAAGTCTGATAAATTTCAATACCCACAGGCTCAACACAACGTAGGCGTGGATACCTGCAGGCTCGACACAGTGGAGGCGCGGATACCCGCAGGCTCAACACAGCGCAGGTGCGGATACCGCAGGTTAGACACAAAGGAGGTGTGAATACCCACAGCCCCGACAGAGCACAGGTGCGAATACCACAGGTTCGACACAAAGGAGGTGCGAATACCCGCAGGGTAAAGAAGGGAATACTGTAGACGTACGCAGGTTTCTATTGGTGAAGTTGTGGACTTTTTCCTTGAAATATGTTTTCGCTGCTTTTGTCTATTACTTCAGTGTTCAGGGTTCTGAATTGGTGTCTGGTTACCGGTACTGTGTTCTGAGAAGTTATTAATTCAGTATTTGTACAAGGAAGTAGGTTGATTTTAGATCTATTTGATGCTTGATTGATATTCATGGATCCAGTTTGAAAATTCATGAAACGTGGTCCCTGGAAGAAAAGAGAAGTCTTCTGTAGGTCAGCACCTATGTACTAGTACCTCAGCTAGTACAAGAGCTAAGGGGGTTGTAGCTCCCTTCCAAAAGAATCTAGAGAATGAGAGAAGGTTGTAGCCTTCTGCAGGTTGAAGCCTGCGTGCTATTATAAGACTCCACCAGTACATAATCATTGTAAAAGGAACTTTCTAATTGAAAGAAGATAGAGACATATTGAAGCAGGTGGTTTTCACCCACATTGGGTTTCCACCTTATATCTTGTGTTTTTTTTGTGACTGTCTGCTCTTCTTTTCTATTCCTGCTTACTGTTATATGGTTCTGACACTCAAATTAATGATCAACATCTGAAGAATAAATTAAATTATAAGTTTGGAAGGTATACACAAGTTTCATTAGTCAGATCTGCTAATGTTTATATAAGTTGAAAAAGAATTTGATAATACTGATTCACCCCCCCCCCCCTCTCAGTATTATTTTCAACAATTGGTATCAGAGCAAGTCCTTCCGGAAAAGCTTGATCGCTTGAAGGAAGATCTATCATCATGAGCAACTACGAAAAGGAAGCATCTATCAGGCTACCAATTTTTGATGGGAGAAGCTTTGTCTATTGGAACGTAAGAATCACTGCTTATCCTCAATATCTTGGTACAGAAGTTTGGGATATTGTGGAAACTGGATACACATTTCCTTCAGCAACTCCTACAGATGTAGCTGGTAAGAAGCAATATGAAAGAAATGCAAAAGCAGTCAATACTCTATTAGGAATTCTATCTCAATCAAAATTCGTCAAGGTTATGCAGCTCAAAAGCATAAAAAAAATATGGGACAAGGTCGTTCTGAGTTATGAAGGAGATGAACAGGTAAAATGAGCAAAATTACAAACTCTTAGAATTCAATATGAAAGTCTCAGAATGCATAATCATGAAAGTGTGGCTAGCTATTTCCTACGTATAGATGAGATCGTAAATTGTATGAAAAACTTGGGTGAAGAAATAAAAGAAGTTGTTTTGGTTGAAAAAGTTCTAAGATATTTATCTCCTAAGTTTGATTCAAAAGTTTCTGCCATAGAAGAAAAGAAAAATCTATAGAGCCTTACCATGTCACAGCTGCATGAAATTCTAACTACTTACGAGATGAGAAAAGGAGGACTATTAGACAGGAGAGAAGCTGCATTCAAGGATTCAGGAAAAGGAGATTACCATGAGGCAGACATATGTCAGAAGAAGAGGAAGAATCAAATTTTGTCAAGAACCTTCAACGGGGAATTGGAAGACTCAGAGGTAAGCTACCTTTCAAATGCTTTGCTTGTGGAAGAGTCGGTCATTATGCTACAAAATGTCCTCATAAGGATAAACTAGACAAAGGTAAGGAACCTGTTAGATAGAACAAAAAACATAATGTAAATAAGAAGAGCTATTACATGCATGAAGACAGTGATGGATTTTCAAACAGTGATGAAGATGAACAAGGTAATGATGATAGACTTTTGATGGCTTTTGAAGATGATGATTTCTTGGATGCTATAAATGAAGAAGGTCTTTATGAAGAAATTTCTAAACTTAAAGTTTGTTTAGAAGAAAAGAATATGATTATAGATACTCTAACATTCCAACTTGTTGAAAAAGATAAACACAATGAAGAGTTAGAATGTGAAATTGTGGGACTTAGAAAAGAAATTGATAAACAAAGCCCTTAATCTCAGATTTGCTAAAAGATCTGAAACTGTAGATGAGATTATCAAAGTTCAGCATTCTCCGCTAATCAAGACTGGTCTCGGATATTCTGAAGAAGCATCCCAAGCTCAGAAGCAAGCGCAGAAGCCATCCACCTCCAAAAGCTATCTTGATGCAGCAAGGAGAAGTGAACAAGTTGACAATCGATAGCAAAATCATAATGCAGATCACCAGGAAAATCAAGGACAATTTTCTTCAAGAATGATCAAAGATTATCAAGTAAATCAGGGGAAATCTACGTCAAGGATGAACAAAAGCTTCAACCGACCACAGGTAAATCATTTTGCCTCAAGAATGGATGGAAACTACAATCATATGGTTGGTATATTTGATAACCACAGGAATTTCTTCAATGGCCAATGTTTCTCTTGTCATAACTTTGGTCATAAAGCTGCTCAATGTGTTGCCTACAAGACCATCATGATTAGGGAAGCTCAAAAACAAAGGAGTAGGATAGGAATCATGAAAATAATCTACAATAACTTCTCTACTCTTGAAAATGAAATAGAATGTTTTATCTGTAACAACTTCGGTCCTGAAGATTCTGAATGCAGAAGCAGGTTTCGGCAAAAAACTCAGAAGGAGCAAGCTTCATTGAGTTCCAAAACATGGAAAAAGAAAGAAACACAACCAAAAATATGTGGGATAGCCTTATATACAGAAGGACAGGAAAATCAATGGTACATCGACAGTGGATGCCCGAAACATATGACAGGTGATAAAGAAAAACTTCAGTCATATAGTTCCTTAGAAAAGGAAAAGAAGGTCTCATTTGGAAATGACACCCATGCATTCATAAAAGGTAAAGGCTCTATTCGTTTGAAGGAAAAGGTAAAGGATGGAAATGTTATGTATGTTGATGGCTTAAAGCATAATCTATTGAGTGTCAGTTAGATGTGTGATCAAGGAACTGAGGTAATATTTCAATCAAATGGATGTATTGTTCGTGAACTTGATACAGGAAAGACAGTGATTAGAGGCATAAGAACTCCGAATAACTTATATGTACTCAAGGGAGAACAAAAACAATGCTATTTAAGCAAGAATGATGAACATTGGCTATGGCACAAAAGGCTGGGGCATCTTAGCTTCTCTCAGATAAGGAAAGCATGCAAATATCAGGTAGTTCATGATCTTCCTGACATCAGAATTCTAGACAATACAATATGCAAGTCATGTCAATTTGGTAAGCAAACCAGAACTAATTTCGTTGAGAAGGAAGGATCAGCTAGCAGGCCACTTGAACTTGTTCACACCGATATATGTGGTCCAACTAGGAAGAGGTCACCTCGAGGAGTAAAGTATTTCATATTGTTCATTGACGACTTTTCAAGGATGTGTTGGATAGGACTCATGAAGTATAAAGATGAAGCTTTCGAAAAGTTCAAGTCATTCAAAGCCTTGGTTGAAAACGAATCAGATCGTAGAATCAAATGCCTTAGATCTGATCGAGGAGGGGAATTTACCTCAGATGAATTTTTCGATTTTTGTGAAGAACATGGAATAAGAAGGGAATTTTCTACTGCAAGGACTCCTCAGCAAAATGTAGTGGAAAGGATGAACAGAATGGTTCAACAAATGGCTCATGCTATGCTTGATGAGTCTGGAACTCCCGCAACCTTCTGGGGTGAAGCCGCATTTTCCGCGGTTACTATTCTCAACAAGACAAATGTCCGGGTAAATAGCACTCAGACTCATCATGAACTTTGGTACGGTAAGACTCCCACGGTAAAATACTTCAATATTTTTGGAAGCAAATGCTACATTAAAAGGACTGATGAAAATCTTGGCAAGTTTGAACCTAGAGCAAATGAAGGCATTTTACTTGGCTACTCTCCCCACAACAAAGCTTACAAATGTTACAATAAAAGACTTGGTAAAATTGTTGAAAGTATTGATGTAGTGTTTGATGAAGAAGGAAACACTCCTAGGTAGGTAAAATCTGAATATCTCGAAGATGGCGAAGACTATCCGTCAACATCAAATCAAATTCATGATGAAGAAGAAACCCCTGAAGCACCAGAAGAAAAAATAAGGATAGAAGAAAAGACTCCATCCAGATACATTCAGAAGAATCATCCAGAATCTCAAATTTTCGGGCAGAAATAGGCAAGTGTACAAACAAGAATAACCATTTCATAAGCTTCAAGCTATCTAGCACTGCTCTCCTCCACTGAACCATAGAATGTAAGAGAGGCTTGCAAAGATGAATGCTGGGTCAAGTCCATGAAGGAAGAACTCGAGCAGATTGAAAAGAATAACACTTGGGAGTTGGTTCCTAGACCAAAAGATAAGAATGTCATAGGGACAAAATGGATTTTCAAAAATAAGCTGAATGAAAATGGGGATGTGGTTAGAAATAAGGCAAGACTTGTTTGTAAAGGAAATTTGCAACAAGAAGGCATAGACTTTGAAGAAACTTTTGCTCCAGCTACCAGAATTGAGGCTATAAGAATGTTCCTTTCTCTCTCTAGCTTTCAGAAGTTCAAAGTATTTCAGATGGACGTAAAATCTACCTTTCTGAATGGAGACTTAAATGAAGAAGTATATATTGAACAACCAGATGGGTTTATACTTGTAAATGATCAAAAACTTGTATGCAGACTCAAAAAGGCTCTCTATGGCCTTAAACAGGCTCCAAGGGCATGGTATTATCAGTTGGATAAGTACCTCCATCAACAAGGTTTTATAAAAGGATTGACTGATAGCAATATATATATAAAAATTGACAATGATAAGTTGCTGATACTTGTTGTGTATGTTGATGATATCATCTTTGGTAGCAATGAAGAAGACATGAGTCAAAATTTTGCCTTGGTGATGCAGAAGGAGTTTGAAATGCCCATGCTTGGTGAGTTCACATATTTTCTTGGTTTACAAGTCCAACAAAACAAAGATGGAATTTTTCTATCACAAACCAAATATCTCAAGAAGATCTTGAAGAAACATGGGATGGAGGATTCGAAACCATTATGTACCCCTATGGTGACAGGATGCAGCCTTAACACAAATGATGAATCGGCAGCTGTACATCAACCAACCTATAGATCCATGATTGGTAGTCTGCTCTATCTAACAGGTACCCAACCAGACATTATGCATGCAGTGGGAATAGTTGGAAGGTTTCAGGAAAATCCAATGGAAACTCATCTTCAGGCAGTTAAGAGAATCTTCAAGTATCTTCAAGGAACTCAAAACTATGGTTTATGGTATCCTAGAGGTGCAGATTTAACACTTCATGCATACATTGATGCAGATTGGGCAGGAAGCGTGGATGACAGGAAAAGCACTTGGTGGTGCATTCTTCATGGGTCCTATATTAGTATCTTGGTTCAGCAAGAAACAAAGCTCTATTGCATTATCTACCACTGAAGCAGAATATGTAGCGGTTGCATCTTGCTGCACACAACTCCTTTGGATGATGCAAACATTGCAAGATCTTCAAATCACCTACACTCCACCTATCTCTATTTTCTGTGACAATACAAGTGCAATTAGTATTTCAAAGAATCATGTCATGCATTCAAAGACTAAGCACATACCAATCAAGTATCATTTTCTCCAAGAACAAGTGCTTGAACAAAAGGTCAAATTGGATTATGTACCCTCTAAGGAACAAGTTGTTGATATTCTCACCAAACCACTGCCCAGGGAGACCTTTGAATACCTCAGACAAAAGCTGGGGGTAATTGATGCATCATCTTGCTGTTGAATCTTGTCTATTTTCAGAGATTGTTTCACATGGGGTATACACGTACATACGCTGGTTTATGTGGGTACAGTCAACTTGAAGAAAAGTAAGAATGAGAAGAGTCCGATATGGGTTTGTCAGAGACCATCTGGCACAGGTTCAGGGGGAGCATATATTCTTCTAATCATGCATTGTTGGCATTATCATAGAATATCTTGGTTCAATTCTTTAGATATTTTGATTTTAGGAGGAGCAAGTGCAAAAGGAGAACATGGATACTGATCTGAATAATGATTGACAAATGCTGTTGATATTTTGTCTCTATCTTTCTTTTGTCAAGGTCATGTAATAGCCTATCTTGGTGCCCCACTATGCCTAGGATGGATAATGTAATATGCTTATTATATCATGTATCCCCACTTGGTTGGGAGTCGTATGTATGAGTCTTTGGTGATAGGAAGGTCAGTTATGATGTATAAAGTCATATTTCTTTGTAGAATATCTTGTTGCAGATCTTGCCTATATGTCAGGGGGAGCTTGGACAGCACAACAGAGCAGAGATTTCAGCATGTACTCAGGGGGAGAATAACCCTTTGCCCTTAATGTCAAAGGGGGAGAAAAGACTTTGAGTGACTTTGGGTTGCCATCAAGTCTAAAGGGGGAGATTGTTGGCATTATGACATAGGTTGGCTCGATGACATAAGTGTCATCCTTGATGGAAACTCACTCAAAGTGTAGATCACAAGTTCAGGCTCTCAAAATAGTAGAAAATGAGATACCCGCAGGTTCCTGTTCATGAAGTCGCAGACATACGCAGGTGCGCCGAAAAAAAGTTGCGGACATGTATGCAGGTTCTTTGATCACAGAGTGTGGACGTAAAGTACATGCACTTTCATGCAGAGAAAGTGTGCACGTGGGAAATCTTATGGTTGGTCCATGGTATTTAGTCCGACATTTCTGATCCTATGGTTTTGGTCCGTGGTTTTTGCATCTAAAGTATTGAACCCAGGTTTTGGGTCCCTAGTATTGGATCTCTATGGTTTTGGACCATGGTTTGAGTAAGGCTTAGACTATAAAAAAGGAAAGGAGATCATTTGGCTGGGCAAATAATGCATTGAATATCTTGAGAGGAGAAAGATCTGAAATACTGGTGATCGGTTGGTGAGTTATAGATGGATCAGATCTATAAATCTGATAATATGGGGTATAATTGAAGTCTAATAAATTTATATACCCGCAGGCTCAGCACAGCGTAGGCGCAGATACCCGCAGGCTCGACACAGCACATGCGCAGATACCCGCAGGCTTGTTACAGCACAGGTGCAAATACCACAGTTTAGACAGTGAGGAGGTGCGGATACCCGTATTCTCGGTAGAGCGTAGGTGTGAATACCGCAGGTTCGACACAGAGGAGGTGCAGATACCCATAGGGTAAAGAAGGGAATACTGTGGATGTACACAGGTTTATATTGGTGAAGTTGCGGACTTTTTCCTTGAAATATGTTTTAGCTACTTTTGTCTATTACTACAATGTTCAGGGTTCTGAATTGGTGTCTGGTTACTGGTACTATGTTTTGAGAAGTTATTGATTCAGTATTTGTACAAGGAAGTAGGTTGATTGCAGATCTATTTGATGCTTGATTGATATTCATGGATCCAGTTTGAAAATTCATGAAACGTGGTCCCTGGAAGAAAAGAGAAGTCTTCTGTAGGTCAGCACCTATGTACTAATACTTCAGCTAGTACAAGAGATAAGGGGGTTGTAGCTCCCTTCCAGAAGAATCTGGAGAATGAGAGAAGGTTGTAGCCTTCTGTAGGTTGAAGCCTGCGTGCTAGTATAAGACTGCACCAGTATAGAATCATTGTAAAAGGAAGTTTCTAATTGAAAGAAGATAGAGACATATTGCAACAGGTGGTTTTCACCCACATTGGGTTTCCACCTTATATCTTGTGTTCTTTTGTGTGACTGTCTGCTCTTCTTTTCTATTCCTGCTTACTGTTATATGGTTCTGACACTCAGATTAATGATCAACATCTGAAGAATAAATTAAATTATAAGTCTGGAAGGTATACACAAGTTTCATTAGTCATATCTGCTAATCTTTATATAAGTTGAAAAATAATTTGATAATACTGATTCACCCCCCCTCTCAGTATTATTTTCAACACCAGGTGCCGGGAATTGATTTTGGTGATATTTTTTCTCCTATTGCCAAGGTAGCTTCTATTACATTACTTTTATCTGTTGCTGATACTTTTGATTTTGAGGTAGAATAGATGGATGTGAAGACAACATTTCTTCATGTGATTTTGGAAGAGGAGATCTACATGAAGCAACCTGAAGGCTTTGTGGTGAAGGGTAAGAAATAACTAGTATGCAAGTTAAAAAAGTCTCTGTATGGGTTAAAACAGTCGCTAAGGATGTGGTATCATAAATTTGATACATTTATATGGGGACTTGGCTTCACCAGAAGAAAAGTAGATCACTGTGTGTATTCTAAATTAATTGGAGACTGTGCTATTTATCTGGTCTTGTATGTGGATGATATGTTTTCGGTTGGAAATGACAAAGAAATTATCTGGGATTTGAACACCAAATTGTCCTCCAAATTTGACATGAAAGATCTTGGTGCTGCAAACTATATTTTGGGCATGGAAATTAAATGAGATCGAGTAATGAAGAAGCTCTGTTTAAACCAGAGGAAGTATGTTGAGACAATACTGCAAATGTTTAATATGCAGGATAGTAAACTAGTGAAGGTTCCTATTCCTGTAGGTGTAAATTTATCTGCTAAAGAGTGTCCCAAGACACAAGAAGAGGAAGAGTACATGTCACGCGTTCCATATGAAAGTACAGTCAATGGTTTGATCTATGCAATGGTCTGTACTAGACCAGACATTGCACATGTAGTGGGACTATTGAACATGTTTATGTCAAAACCAGGGAAGGAGCATTGGACAATAGTGAAGCGAGTTTTTAGGTATTTGTGTGGCACTATTGATTATGGTTGGTTTGTGATACTAAGGAAGACATGATGGGACTGAGCTTTGGACATCCGTGGCTTTGCTAATGTAGACTGGGGTAGATATCTAGATCAGAGAAGATCTACAAGTGGGTATTTGTTTAACCTATTTGGAGGTGCAGTTAGTTGTATGAGTAAGAGACAATCTATAGTGGAACTTTCAATTATAGAGGCAGAATACATGGCAAATAATCATGCATGAAAGGAAGTAGTTTGGTTGTAGAGATTGTGTTCAAGTATGGGGCTAGTACAATGAGATATAAGGAGAGACTGTGATAGCCAAAGTACAATTTTCTTGGCAAAGAACCTTGATTATCATTCAAAGACAAAGCACATTGATGTTCAGTATCACTTTTTGAGGGATATAGTAGAAGACAAAAAGGTGTTGCTAGTAAAGGTGGACACTTTGAAGAATACTACAGATGCATTGACAAATTCTGTGAGCTTTGAGAATTTCTCTTGTTGTAGAGAAGTAATGGGCATTGCAGGGTTGGATAAATGACTAAGCTCTCCTATGGCCCCCTATGGAAAGAAAACAACAAATGGGAGAATGTTGGGTTGTGTTATATTCTTTCCACGACTAGCCCCCTAGTTAAACCGGGGGGTAAAAGGGGGGCAGAGCGCCCCCTACATTGCGTCAGACACAACGGGGGGGTCAAAGCCCCCCCTATCAGGGAGTTTGAGGGGGGTAGTAGCCCCCCTCTATGGGGTCTGGTGCAGTGCCTTGGGGAAAAAAAAATTGGACCCTATATTAGGTGGGGAGACCTACCTATAGTTTGTGCATGGATTTTGCACATGGTTTTGGGCACGATGGTTTTAGGTCCATGTTATTTTGTAGATATGGTCAAGGGAACTATGATTATATTCTAATCTAGGGTTAATGGATTGGGGTTTATGGATTCTTCAACATGTATATATATGTATTGTAACATTAAAAGGAAAATAATCCAAAATCAATCTGGTAGTCTCGGTTTTGGGATCCAGGGGGAAATATCTATGTATATTTGTTTTATGTGTTATTCTCTTGCAATTGTTTATTTTTTGTTTTTAGAGTTTGTGTGCAGGTAATTTTTGTACAAGGTTAAAATCTACATTTGGTATCAGAGTTGTTTTGGCTTCAAGGGGATAACTTTTCTGCTGAGATGTGTTTCTTAGGCCTATGGTAGACCCTATGCAGTGAGAGATCTATGGGATCAATTCTTGTGGTGAAAGAAGATGGCGGGAAGTGGAAAGATAGAGATCAAGAAATTTAATGGTCAGAATTTTGAGTTGTGGACACTCAAGATGGAGGATTTGTTGGTGGATAAAGATTAGTGGATCGCAGTAGATCCAGATACCAAACCAACGATAGTGTTCAATGAAGAATGGAAGAAGTTGGATCAAAAAGCAAAGAGCACAATATGATTGTGTGTCTCGGATTCAGTATTGTTGAATGTATCAGGGGAAGCTACGACAAAGGATTTGTGGGACAAGTTAGGGACCTTGTACCAATCTAAGTCTCTGGTAAATAAATTGTTCCTACGAAAAAACTGTATAACCTAAGGATGAAAGATGGAGACTCGGTGACAGAGCATATGAACGGATTTAATACTCTAGTAAGTCAATTATTATCTGTTCATATTAAAATTTCATATGAATATAACTGCATCAGTTTGTTGTGTTCTCTACCTAATTCATGGGATAGTTGGGTTGTTGCAATAGTTAGAAATGCAAATGCCTTGTATTTTGATGAAATAGTCTCATCCTTGCTAACGGAGGAGATGAGACGGAAAACTATGGAGATCCAGAATGGTGATGCCTTGTCTGTATGAGGACAGTCCCAAAATAGAAACAAAAATAAGTCCTCGAGTGGGAGATCTAAATCTCCAGGAAAACCTGTAAAGGTGTGTTGGAAATGCGGAAAGGAAGGGAACTACAAAAGGGACTTGTGACACAGGTAAGTTCACTATGCGGGCAGAGGCAACCCCTCTAGCCATAGAGTGGGTTTAGTCACTGCAAAGACAATACCAAAGCAAATTTCCTTAGAAAGTTGGTGTTATGAAGGTCTACCTTCAGTTTGACATTCAATGAAGTCCTCATCATGTTGCTCCAGCTCTTGTTCTTCTAGTCACTTATACCTGAAAACAACATGTAGAGAAACACCACAAATGCAATAGAAAACAACCAAGAAATCTACTTGAAGAGTCAAGGAACCTCAAGCTATCGACATATAATTTAACACACGATGTAGGAAACAAGCTATTGATTTGTATTAATATAAATCAAAGTAAAACTTACAACCGAGCCTTAACATCGTAAGCCTCCTCGAAGGGTCCTGTCAACATGTCTCCATAAGCATTTACTTGTGAACCATCTCCCAAGGGAACATATGACTCTCTCTTCCATCCAAAAGGGTTGATGCTAGAAATTTCTCAAGCCAACTCTACTCAAACATCTCTCAAACCAAAATACATATGAGGCTACTTCCACACTCCAATAACACTCTTTACCTCTACTCCTCTCTTAGAAACCTGAAGCTATCAAATTATAGCTAGCTATCATCCAGTTACATCCAAGCTAGCTGATCTCATTCATGGAGGAGATATTTATAGGAGGGATAAGTCCCATAAGAGATGGAAGGAAGAGCTTATCTCTTAGGGAGGTTGCACAAAAGGTGGAACAACTATCCCAGAGGAGAGAGGCGAGCTCAACTGACCCAACAACCAGCCCTAGGACCATCCATGAAGCAATTTCATCTCGAAGTTTGGACGAGTTGTTAAAAGACTTGCCAAAGATAGCTCGTCGCGTGTGCAAAATAGGGATAGAGTGAAGACTTCACTAGGGCTAGTGTTAACTTGACCATCTTCATAGGAGAGATAACTTCTGACCTGCGATGACCCATAAACCTAGGTAAAAAGGGGTCTTCTCCAAGGATAATACATTGAGATATTATTCCTGAGATTGCAAGGAAGGTAATGACACATAATTGGAAACATGACACAGAACAGATGTTAGTAACATGGACTGGCAATATCCTGGATGAGGGAATGCAGAGTCGGTGACAAATTACTATGTAACAGATGCCCCCTAAAGCATGAAGGCTAAGAGAGTGGGAGCGGTGGAATGCTTTACGAATCCATAACCAAAATAGAACGTCCTCACAGAGAACCTACAAACGCAAGTACAACTGATATCTCTGACACATGAGTACATAGTGAAAGGAAATACATGTTCATAAGGCATGGGTGCAACCATGCAGAAGATAAACATAAATGGTCTGTGGTATGGATGCAGCCACCCAATCAGAAAGACCACAAAAGAGACTCAGGTATGGTCATAGCCATCCAATCAAAAGAGTCATGTATAAATCAATCCTTGCAACCTGGACTTGTGTAATCTGAGCCCAGGGTCTTGAATCCCAACCTGATTATGGTACAAATTCTAATATGTGAATAGATGTGTTGAAGTCGAGCATACTAGAAAATAACTTGATTACCAGCTAATAATGTAAACCGTTAACAAGCGCGAGAGAGACCATTAGTAATGTTAATGGTTCTCAAGGTACTGCTAGTACAATCCACAAAGTGTGAAGAATTATATGAAGTCGAACACTTGTGAAATCACTCAATCAAACACCAATGATTCAAGCCTATTGTCGAATGCGAAGAACTTTCCATTGAGGCATGCAAGCTCTAAGGTACCAGAAAGGAGTATCTAGATCAACTTCCCGGATAATGAGCTGAAGTTGATAGGAAGTGATCGATCAAAGGAGGGCCATAATGTTTCCCACATCATCGATGTGAGACAAAGGAACAAGATGAATGTGAATGAGATAGAGAATCTAAGGAAGGTGTTAAGGCTACAAACTGTAGAAGGATTAAGCTCTTCAACATATTGGCGACACGACTCCAGAATTTGGCAACATTTTGGTACTAAGGGATCAAAGGTCATGACGATGCAGCAAGGATCAGATGGAAAGAGGCAAAATGAATAACCCAAAACCTAGAAGGGAAACGATAGAATGAGGATATCCCAACCCGACATGAAGCAGAAAGAGTGTTGATTGCCAAGAGCAACAATCTACCGTAATAACTAATACAATCAACAGAATGTTTCCAAATTTTCCCCCACCATTTCTAGCAAGTACCCCAATTATTTTTGAAACACAAGCTTGAAGGGTATGGCATATGCTTGTAATGTAAGTTCATCATTCAGACGAATCCGACCTAGTGATTTTTAATGAGCCCTAGGAAGGAGAAGCTCGGTCTCATCATGGTGACGAGTCCAACGTCGTCAGGGTTTAACAAATCTGACATAAGTAAAACTTGGAGTCTTTTTCATGTTTAGAGATTTTGAAAAGGACATGGAAAATAAAACTCCAAAGGTCTCTTTTTGTAAATTTGTCCCTCGAATCCAAAAAGGTAGAAAACAATATCCAAGGGAACCTATTAACCATGAAAGATCAACATATACATTTTTCATAAATAATCTATATCAACCCATAAAAGGGGTAAACTTATACTGGGTAGATGACACTTCGCAGCCTTTAACGAGTTCAAAGGGACAAGAGCTCGATGATCTTTTCATGTTTCAAGAGTCAGAAAAGGGCTTAGAGATGACTCCAAAAGGGGTTTTTACGTGTTTTTACCGAGTTCGGAAAAGTATAAAATATAACTCACAAACTAGTCACCAGAGTTCACAAAACCTGTTGTTGCACAAACACAAGTGTAAGATCCATCTTTGATATAAAAATATGTGAAATATTTAAAAATAGACAAAAACCCTAATTTACAAACCCTACTTTGACCAAAAAGGCTTATAAAACTGTCATTTGGTAAAAATCAAATTACTTTTCACTATTTTACCTCAGAGTGAAAACTTTACCCTTGCGCATTCGAAATTTCAACGGTTGACTGGAGGAAGACTAGCACCTTGTCAGCAAATTTGTCCGGTCCAGGTAGGCACTAGTTGATTTCCTGCACATTTAGATGGATAATATTTCATTTTTAATGGTATGAGCCGCCATTTAGGAAGGATTTAGGGACAACATATTCACGACAGTCATCACGAGTCGCCAGCTAAGGACTGTGATGACCCGAAATTTTCCATGGGGAGAAAATGGGGTCTTTGCGACCTGTACACGAAAAAGTCACGAAGATCCCGATTTTCCCAAACTGTAGATTTTGGCTCGATGCACCTGTTAGAAAAACAAGCGCGTCGAGAGCTGATTCTTGATATTTCTCAAAACTTAAGCAATTTACTTGGATTTTAAGCACAAGTGGAGTACTTATAATGATCTATGTGTGTATGCAAGAAGAAAAAATGGTGATTGAGTCAAAGGAACGAGAGCACAATGGCGATGATGAATTAGCCATGGGGGACCAAAACTTCCTAGACATGCTCTGTAACTGCTATTGGCTTGTATGGGCCTGACCAAGTTCATAGGTGCTTTAGCCAAACAAAACCTTGTACTACTGGCCCTTTTGGCAACAGCCCACGGAGCACGGACTAAGGTCTCACCCAAAGTAGTATGGGCGGGTGCTAGAACCAGGTTTCTACACCCTAGAGATATTTGATGGTTTGTCGGTGGTCCGTGGTTTGACCTTGCACACACGTCGCTACGCGTACCTATCAGTACCCCGCAGCCCGCAATGTAGCCTTTGTGTAGCTCTGTTCGAGGTGTGATATATGTTATTACCCAAGCTCTTAACTCAATATTATTTGATTACTTAACTTTTCTGTATGAGCCCAATTATACTTAATAGTGTTCAATATTCATATAAGTGCACGCGATAAACAACACAGTATAAATGCATAGAAAATCATACAAAACCAGATACACATTATTTAGAACCAAACTTCTCTTTATTACTCTTCTTCTTGGGTTACAGACTCAACTTTGCCTTGCACACTTAGCTGCAAGGGTCCACGCACTCAGCTACGGACTCTACTAAGTCTCTGCGCACTCAGCTACAGAGCCTCTTCCTACTACTACGACCTAATACACATAGATTTCTTCTATATCGCTACTAGATCATTACATTAATCCATCTCTCCTTATATCCAATTAGATATCTTTAAAACTTAGAGCCTCGCTCTATTTATACAATCGCATGGTCTGCGGACCATGGGTAGGCCGACATGACATTACATTACATTACAATACTTAGAGCAGACAACCCTATGACTCAATATACATTTCGCGCTCCATGCCCACAATTCGCAGAGTCTTACAACATATTTGACCAAAACTTGGGCTTTGAGCCCCAAAACATGTTGTGGGGGGATTCCATGCCCAACAGGCCCCCAACACAAACATCATGACTCACCCTCGAGTCACTCTATTGGCACAGTGATCTTGGCGCAGAGTCCCTCCAACTGCTCTAGAACGGCCTGAATGTCGGCAGCACACTAGGCTGTTGCCTGCTGCACTTGCTGCATTCTGTCTTTTGAGCTCTCTGTTTCCGGTGTGCTACGCTACATTTGTACCTACATCCACTAAAGCTACACGATATTTCATTAGATATCTACTGTGATTATCAAGTTTTCATCAATCCATGGTTTGACACGCGCTTTGAGAACGAATTCCTTATGGCGCGTCATGTCCACCTGCTCTTTCAATGCCTTGGTTTGCTGCATCTTTGCAAGTAATTGAGTAAGGACTACTATCTATGCAATCCCTCTAATGTTGGCATATTGTTGCTAGAGCTCGTGTGCCTCTACCTCTAACCGCTGAATGTTGGGGTCCTCCTATAATGTCGTGAGGACCTCCAGCACCTGCTCCAACATGGTGGTACAGTCACGCACTACACCTCCAATCTCTTCCATCCTTGCTACAATAGCACTCGCGTGCTGCTCTATGACCTCTGGGGGAGTGGAAGGTTGCGCCTTCAAACACAATTCAGTAATTTGGAGGTTCCGCTCCAGCTGCACCTTTGCTGTCTCTTCTCTAGCATCGTGGACTGCACTTGCTAGACTATGAATCCGCACTTCTATTGGTACATCTACTGCGATAGCCAAATTTGGGACGCGTCGGCAAGCATCATCTACCATCTACACCAAATGTTTGTTTTGCGACACCATCTCATCGCGCTACAATATAAGCTGCTCTATATTAATCTTTTTCTCACTCACAACCTGGATCACGCAACTCTCCCTGGCGCGCATCTTTGCTATTATTCCATCCTGTAGCTGATAGAGTGTTTCTCAGGGAAGGGTAGCTAGATTAAGGCCAAGGCCTTTCATCATGCTAACTGTCCTTCAGTCTATTGCATCTGCTAATACCAACGCTCATTTTGGCAACACTATTGTGTTGGCCATTCGCACGCGCAACATCTGTTCTGTTGTTGATGTGCCTGCTGCTACGTGGGTAGACATAATACATTCTTGAGGGGGCCGCACCTTTAACTCCTGCAGATGCATCCTGAGGGCCCTGAACACATTCTGCTGCTCCATCATGAAGTCTTGGAGTGCTTCACTAGTGACATCACGAACCGTCTCGCCAATGTCATGGAGGTCACCTTCAGTTAAGGTGATTAGGTCAATGGCCAACTTCGAGGCCTTGACCTTTTTTCTTGGACCCAATATTTCTGTGACACACGACTGATTGAGTTGGGTCAAGGTGGTTCCTGGGTCCATGCTCTCTTTTGCAAAGTTCGTTTCCCCTGCCTCCTGTTCTACAGACACTACTTGGTCCTCCTCTGCCTACACTATTTTGGCCTCTGCTGTCTGTGTTGCTACTGTTTTGGCTGCCTTCCTCTGCTCTGCAGCTACCTGTGCTATTTTGTAGGCTGCCCTGACCTCGTCTACCACTTTTTCATTCTACCTTTTCTTGGCCAGTTGGGTGACGCGCTACTTGGAAGCATCCTTCATTTTCTGTGCCACTGTCTTATCCAACTCCACCAAATCCAGGGTGCGCCACTCGGGAGGCCATGATTCTAACACTGTAGACATCGTGTCATCAGTGGCTATGAATGGGAGATTTGTCCACTGCTGCACCAGATCCTTTCATGCCTTGACGTAAATATTGTGCATGCCTGCCTTGAAGTCTGCAAAGCTCTGCAGACTGTTGTACACTATGGGGAACAGGCACTATTACATGGTAATTTTTCACTGTCTTCACTCCAGTCCTCCTATTGTGTCATGTGTCTAAGTCAAACATGCTCACATTAGAAAAATTCTCTTTGATGTTGCCAAATGACCCACTTATCCTAAGTTATCTGCCTCATCATGTCTGTTGGCTAAATAAACGTGGTGAAGGGCGCTCCTAAATAGTCCAGAAGCGCTGCCATCGTGGAAGTACACCTGATTCCCACGATGGTCCGATTTTATGTCCCAGCGCAAGGTTGTTTGTAATCTTTAGTGATGACCTGACTAGATACATTATTCAATACCGATGTTAGTGCTATAGAACAGTGATGTACCCACGATGATCTAGATTGGGCGAATTTGTTCCAATGATCGGCCTTCCAGATGACTCCAGACCTAGTTGTTGGCATAGTTTGTATAGCCCTCCTTTCTCTGGCATGGCTATTCTGTCATTTGTGCTACCTTCCTTGGAGATAAGCTCACTCTTCCACCTTTCATGGAGACTCCTTCTCCTATTTAAACTCTCACCATTGCTATGCATTGCTAGTTTTCTGATAGTTGGCTAGTTGAGCAATGTTGTTAGTGTTTGTGAGTTTGCTAGATAGCTGGTGTGAGTGTGACAAGTGTGGGATTCTTAATAGTTTGTGGAAGGTTGTGAAGTGCCCTTAATCTTGTGTGAAACTTATGAGTGAGAGAGACTTTTGTGTTGGGAGATCCACCTTCAAAGAGTGAATGCTTGAGGAACATGCTGGCTGGACCCTTCTGAGAAGGCTTGTGACATCAAGACTTTGGTTGTAAGCTTACTCTTATTTCATTATTAATACAATCAATGATGTTTTCCTATGTCTTGTATGTAATGTACTTGATAGCTCATGACTTCTTGACTTTGTGAGTGAATAGATCATTGTTGTTTCCGGTTACGTGCTTTGTTGTATTTCCTTTGCATTGTTTCAGGTTGATTACTCATTAGTAGAAGGAAGCAGAAGCTGGAGAAGCGCAACGGAACTCCATCGACCACTAGTTGAGGTAGGCCTCCAACTATGACTGTTTAAGGAAAGCTATTGTTGATCTGTCCTTGTTTGTGACTAGACCCACTCTATGACTAGAGGGGTTGCCTTTGTCCACAGAGGGAACACTTTCCTGCATCACAGGTGGCCTCCTATTAATACACATCCAGATGCTCACCTCCATGAGCACCCAGAAGATCTTTGTATCACGAATTTTCTTCGCATCCTTGGTAGCCCAGAGTGACGCGTACTTCATGGCCTTTGGTAGGTCACGCTCAATGCTCAGGAACTGACTATCCTCCGATACTTCTCCCACTACTAGAAAAATGGACAAGAGCAACCACACATAGTGGAAGGTCTTACCCTGCTCCTACGCTTCCTTGCAGTTGATCAAGAATTCCTCACAGAGGAACTTAGCCCAATTGAATTGGACCCCCTCTGTGCATTGTTTGGCCAATGCAACTACCGGCATTGGTACTTCATCACCGTGACATTTTATCATTACCTTCTCGGCCAAGAGTTGGGTGGCTATGCACACCCCTTTATCCTTGATAATGCTGATGGCATAACCCCTCTTTTTCTTCTTGAGCTTATATTTTTTCTTCATGGCTTCCACGAGAGCCAAATCACCGCTTTTTCTTGCTATCTTCATGGGGTCCTTTCCCTTACAGGGAAGCCAAGAAATTCTATGGATGAGATTCGCCATGATGGGAATAGGCTCATCCAGCCATAAGTACCCATCATGCACCAGGCAAAGTACTTGCCTGATGACGAAAATGGTGATGGGTGCACGGTGAAAGTGTGGTATCCATAGTAAATGAAGCAACCTGGCCTTCTCCACACCACGCAACCATTTTTGCGGCTTTAATGTGATCACTGGCCCCTTCGTAGTCTGTTTAATTAGGCTCTCTGTCTCTAAGTGCGGGAACTTCTCGCTGTCTGCAAGGTCCTAGTCTTCAAATTTTAGGGTAGGCACATGTCCTAGGAGTGGAACCTCAAAGGTAATTCCATCGGGGAGGAGCGGGGTCTGGATCACACTCTTCGTTGCATCCAGATCCTTTGGTACCTTAGCTTTCCCCTTTCACGGAGGGACATACTCGGGAAATTTTGCTACAGAGCGCATTTGTTGGATGTCCACCTCCACATCTTCTTCCTCTTCAACCTCAAAAATCAGAGCCTATAAGTCCTCCTCCTCTTCATCTGACTCAATGGTGATAGCCTTGCCCTCATCCTCCATTGATAGCTTACCAAACCACGGATTCCTCAGGGACATGCAGATTGGTCCCATTGTTTGATTATCTTTTTTTGGTCTTCGCGTCTGAGGGGACTTCGGGATTTCTGATGTGACCCCAGTATCTTTGGGAACATCGTGTGCCATGTGGGTCGGTGCGGCCTCGCCAACGGTTCCTTCCTCAAAGCCCAAACCTGCATTGGTATCCGTCATCTTGTCTATACTATATGCGGTCTTTCGCGAACCTAGGGGCTCGAATATCGCTCGGTGCTCAATACTTTGTGCTCTATTCAACCGCTCAATTCTCAAGTGAACAAGTGTTGTCTCGTGGCCAACCCATGGAGTTTTATAGCACCTTTTGAATTCAAATTTGATAGTTCCCCCCAATTTCAGGCCATCAATGCTTTCTTGGCAGTAGATTTTCTAAAATCTTGCCCATAACTATTGTCTTAAATGTCCATTGTCCACTCCATTTGGCCTCAAACCAGACATCTTGACATGAACAGTGACACCAATGGTCACTTCCTAGCCTACTCGCGCAGCATTGTAGCCCCCTGTGCGCGAGCACGAACCTTATGAAATGTTGATTTTGTGTGGACCTCCCTTATTGGGCAACTCCAAAAAAGACTCTTTTATAGTCTAGCGCTCTCTTTCAATTACCTAGAGCGCTGAGACTGTGCTTCCTATGGCTAGTCAGGTGGTCGCACCACCTATGCGAGGCTTCAACTCCCCTTCCAGTATAGTCCACGGAAAATCCTCAATTTCCCTTGCAACAGCCGGTGCCGTGCATTCTATCATATGCAGTGCACTCCCCTAGTTACTGCATTTGGTGAGATGTGGTCATAGCCATGGCAGTGGAGTCATAAATTCTTGGTGATAGTCTTCTAATTTAGTGGTATGATCATCCGTACCTTACCTTGCCATCCTTTGTTTATCGATGAGACATACTTGCTTGATCTCATTTTCCAACCTGTTGACCTCTGCGTCCATCAAAATGCTTTTCTTCCTTAGTCGTACCTAGTCTTTTTTGAGTTCACGAAATCTAAGGTTCCCTCGCCGAATGGCTTCCTGAAGCCTTATGTGTTCGACCTCACATAGTTGTGTGATTTCTTCATCCTGGGCTTCGTGCACTATCACATCTACAGGCACTATTACGTGTGGATTCCTCTTTGCATTCTCTTCAGAAATTACGGTCCCTACTCTGTTCTACACCTTTGGAATCATTTCTGTGGTCAGGGATTTGCACATGGTCCTATAAGCCCATCGAACTGCTGGTACGTGCAGGTCCCAATCAGTGTGTCTCACCTGGTGATCCTTGTTTAGTACTTCACACACCCTATCAAATGCTTCTCCATGGATAATTGGTAGTGCATGTTCCCTTTCCTACTGTTGTGTTTTGTTCTAATTCTCTATTCTAGGAATGGTGTGTGCTTGTGCGGGTTGTATGTCATATGTCTGTACCCATCGGGAAAGGTGGCCATGCAAGTTGTTCTGCCCCTCGTGACTAGCTTTCATCCTGAGCTAGGGTTTTCCAAAACATAGGCACATCATCCTTCTACATCCACGCCAGTCCTCAAAACTTCCTTGATTTGTACCCCACCATCATGTAGGCATTACGCGCAGTGCCCACTTCAGAGCATCGAACCACTGCTATTATGGTATTGCGCTTTCAAATTTGTTTAGGAATTCACTCATCGATGTCAACCCATCATATGTAGGCAGATCCATTGCCTCTGTTGTCATGCGGCGTGGCAATCTAACCATCATGTTGCAATTAAGAATTGTTACTTCGTGTAGCTGATTCTACCATCGCTCTATCTCTTTGTCTAAATCTGAAGTGCAGGAGCTTTCGCGCTCCCACAAAATCCTTCCATCTGCAGTCAGATTCATCCAATCCTCTTCTTGCACGGTTATCTTGTAAATAAAATTGAGATCATCATCACTATCATCATCGTGCATCAGTTCAATGTATCGCACTCCTTCGGCTGGCTCTAGTGGTACTACTACATGTAGTGACTTTTTTTCAAAGATCATTTTGCGCTTCTTCAAATTTATGACTCCGTTCATATCGGTGGCCCAGTCTATTCCTAGTAGTGTAGGAGAGGGATTACTGTCATTGACAATCTCTATCACTTCAAAATCCACCTATGTGCTCACAACTTCAATATCAACTGTTACCCCTTGCAATCTTCCCATGGGCAAGATCTTTTGTTGGTTCGTCATTCGTAACTGAATAGGAGACCATTGTAGCATGGGTCTTCCCATGCATTCCCATGTTTGTTTTGGTAGTAAAGTCGTGTTCGATCCAAGATCCAGGATTAACTAATCCATTTCATACTCACCGATTTGCGCAGTCAACCTCATTTCCCTTCCTGTGTGCAATGCATGCTTTCCAAGTTTCCAGACCATGTGTGGTACTCCTAACCCAACGCACCTAGTAATAAGTTCCTGTAGTCTTTTACTGCCTTGTTGTCACGTAGCAGTTTCATGCATGTCTCCAGAAAGGTAGTGAGAATTGAGGAATCTATCCTTGGTTTTAGTTAATCCTTATTACCTATTATCCGGAAATCTAGTGTCTATTCAGAGCTGCTAGTCCCAGTAAGATGAGTAGCTATCTTAGAAACAAACAGATTAAAGTCACTTGTTTTTCCTTTATCAGAGAGAGATGAGAAGGAAGCAGAGAGTACCAACCTCAGTCTTCCGCTTGGCTCCTTGCTTGTTTCCTTTCCCCTTTGATAGAATCTCGCCATTGCTTCCTTACTTGTCCCGCTTCAATGAGCACCTATAGATTCACAGCAGCATAATACCATCAAAGCATAAAGATCTTTCACTGTAAACACTATAGGATCAGATATATATTGACCATACAGATGCATATATCAACATAATATTCAGAGACACACAAGAATATGGAGGAAAACTCAAATAGATTTATTAGTAAAAGTAGTAGAACAGAGGATTACAGCCACTTGGTCTGACCCAGCACCATCCTCCCAGCTTGAAAGCCCTCTTCACCTCATACAAAGCAAGATCACCCAACAATGTCTTCAAAGAGAAACCAACAACACTTCTTTGCAAATTGCCCTAATTCCAAAATTTGGATCTCTGGGATGAGGGATCCATTTATAGATATTTGCAGGGGCGTGAGTTAGCTTCTGGGATTTTGATTAGTGTCATCTCTCTGATAGTTCTTGGTTCCATTTGGAGATTTCATGATCTCCTACTCATCCTTGGGCGAATTCAGGGAGGCAAGTGTCAAATGAGCAGCTTCTAGAAGATTCTTAGGGTCTCCACCTAGCAAACTGCTTGTGCCATTTGTCTGCTCTCACCCATCGCACCCTACAGAAGGGCTTTCCAGTATGCATCAAACTTTTTGCATGTGGCAGGTGAAATGTATCTCACCCTTTGCACTGGGCAATCTGTATGGTCCTGCGTTGACCAGTTTTGAGTGGTTTTTCATGGAAAATTTCTGGGAGATGATGTAATCAGCTGACCTTGCTCCTTTAGGGTATGAAACAACACTTTTAGGGACTTAGAAGCCCTTGGTTTATGGACATATGTGATTGGGGTTGAAGTGCCCAAATATGTCTATAATAGTTGCCCCTTAAAGCATGAGGTCATAAATCTTTTGATGTCGGGTGAAATGCTTTATAATGAGGATCCAAGGTTTTTCACACTAGAAGGTGACTTGTAATAAGATACAATACAATACATTATCTTCATAATACTTTCATGATCTAGCTAAGGCGGGCATTCCCATGCTCAACTTGATAAACTCATTTTCATGTACATAGGACAGACAACCGTCTGTGTGCAAACTGATGATTCTTGTAGAGCCATCATCCCTTAGTTTGGATGATTATCTATGCAGCAATGATGTACATTTGATGTTTTTATTTTCCTGATTATATCGCAGCCCGGATGGATGAAACTAGATTCGGGGTCTTCAAAACTCGTTCAATCTTTACCCGAAAGTACAAGTCGATCCATGTGAAAAGATGTTCTAATGTCGAACATGGAAAGACATCTCCTAATTACCAGCCAATGATGTAAGTTGTTAACAGACATGAGAGGAATCACTGATAATGATGATGACCCTCAAGGTACTGCAGTAAAATTCATGTGGTGCGAATACATGAGTCGATGTCTAACACCACACAAAATCTTTCGGTCGAAGGCCATTAGTGTAAACCTGTCGCCGGAAGTGAGAAACTTGCCATTGAGGCATGCAAGCTTCAAAGTACTGGAAGGGTTGTCCCTAGGTTGGCTTCTTGGATAATGAGCTGATGTCGACAAGAAGTGACCTGTTGTAGGAGGGCATTAATGGATCCCACAACTACAACACGGAACGGAGCAAATGATTTTGTAGAGGTGAAAATGATTTGATGATACAAGGTTCAGGGTGGTGGTCATGAAAGAATGAAGCGTGAAGGTATTATAGCAGATGAGACAAAAGCTAGGTAGGTAAATTCTCTGAGCGACTTCTCTTGAACATATCAACGACACTGAAATGGATTGGTATTATTAACCCCAAAAGTGGATGGTACGGTGGACCGATGGTGATATGACTGGTGAACGGAATAACCCAACTCAACTCAATCATGGTGATGGAGTGAAAGTGTCATGTTCAAGAGAAACCTGCTACCAATAAAGTTTCTTCAAGTTTTCTTCCCAATTTTCCCCATTCATTTCTGACTAGTACCTCTTTATTTTTGTCAAGCTTGAGGAGGATAACATATGCTTTTTCTATAATTTTCCCTTTGGGAAAACCCATCGTTATGTTTTAACGAGCCTAGCAACAATGAAACTCGCTCTTGTCTAAATGGACAAGTTTTTCGCTATTGTTTTAACGAGTTTAACGATAAGGATAACTCGGTCCTTTTCAATTTTAGAGAGTCTGAAAAGAGATGGAAAGAAAACTCCAATATTCCTTTTTCGTAATATAATCCTTTAAGTTTGAAAAAGTATAAAAAATGAGAAAGGGATGACTTTTGGATAGTTTTAATGAGCCGAACAAGACAAACGCTCGATCTTTTTGTGTAATAATCCCTCAGGTTCAAAAAGATTAAAATCTAGAAGAGGGATAGCACTTCTAATCACTTTAACGAGCTGGAGAGGCCAATTGCTCGGCAATCTTTTCATATTTTATGAGTCAGATGAAAAGAGCTTAAAGGAGACTCGCTTTTTGAGGAACGAGTGATGTTTTCAGATAGCAGCTGGTTCCAGGTAAGGTTTGGAACTTTCCAATCATGGCAGTGTAAAGAAGGTGGCTAATAGGATCACTCATCGCAGTTGTTCCTCAAAAGGGGTAAAAAATCAAATGGAGGTGAATGATTGGCTAAAATAGAGTGGAGGTGATGGTAAGAACACGACCAAGGCTCAAAAGTTGATGATAATCATTCACAATGGTTATTTACCGGAGGTGGGTTCATTTTTAATGAGCTTGAACTCTGGTGGAACATATGCTCATTGCTAAGTTTAATTTTTAACGAGCTTGAACTTCGTGTAAAACTGCTCGTGCCAGTTGTATAATAAGGATGTCTCATCGATAGGTTCATTTTTTAGGGAGCTTGCACCATTCGAAATTATGCTTCGACTCCTTTTATTATGTAAGCTAGGAAAAACCAATCGTATAAGTTTAAAGAGTTAAGAACCTACAAACTAAGAAAATAAATGGTCGTTTTTCACTTTCACGCAAAAAGTTTTGCATGCCCCAAGGTATAGCGAAGTAGAGTTTCCCAGGTTACCCCTCAATTTGCAGACAAAACATTTGTTCTATCGGGAAAGGCCTACCTTTTCCAAGTTACCCTTCAATTTGTAAACAAAACATTTGTTCTATCAGGAAAGGCCTACCTTCTAACAGCGTTATCTTATTCTGGTCTAATCCCATTTTCCTAAACGGATGGGTGTGTCAAACCAGTCATATATCCTCTGCAAAAACCTACCCTATACCTGAAGATTTCCTACCAAAGAAGACCAGGGTGCATGCCCCCTGGGTTTCAGTCACGACCACCGAATCACTCGTGCTCATTAGGTGGACGGACTAGAGATTGATGAAACATTCCTTGCGCAAAAAGACCTGTTAGGGATGGCATTTGACTATTAGCTATGTGTGAACTGGGGAATGAAAGCTGGTCTACGAGCTGGACCACTCTGACTTCATGCGGAAAGCACATTACTCGAAAGAGTGAGGAGACAATGGCTCCCATGCTATAAATGTAGTCATGCCAAAGGAGTAGATTGTAATCTAAAGTTCCTTGGACTACCATTATGTTCAGATAAATGGTTTTACTTCTCAAAGTTATAGGCAAACTTGGAAGGATCCCTAACGGTCGACTGGTTCCTTTATTGAAGCCTGTTAGATTTTGCATCTCAGGAAAAAGTGATGGCAAACCAAGCGCTTTCCAAGAAATTGAGGAAAGGATACTCATAGAAGCCCCTTCATCTATGATGGTACCAACCATGACCATTTTGTAAGTTTGCACTATGATTCGAAATGGTACATTAGATGGTAAACGGGGTCTACCTAGTAGATTCCAATTGAAGGAAATGACTAGGTTTCTTTGAGGTGGGACCGAATAAATGGCCAGATACAACTATGACGAACTTCCTTCCTGTGGTAAAGGGATGGGCAGATTGCCCCCATGTTCATCAGAGTTTATGTTTATGAAAAGAATTTGAACGGCGTCGTTCTCATTCTCTTTGGTGATTATATCATTTGAAGGTAAATCTTCTGAACCCAAGATGGGGTTGACTACTGTCTCGACCTGTTGACTTTAGTCCGATGTGGACTCAGAGGTTTTATCTTCAATGATAGGTGCTTTGACTG
Source organism: Pinus tabuliformis (assembly GCA_031772625.1). NCBI lineage: Eukaryota > Viridiplantae > Streptophyta > Pinopsida > Pinales > Pinaceae > Pinus > Pinus tabuliformis. The sequence goes on from CM062816.1 coordinate 1,051,650,819, forward strand.
ACACCAAAGGTGGGTCAGTCAGATTTCCAACTAGCAATGGATTTGGCAAGAGTTTCTTGTATCAAGGAGGGAGTCACTGCGGTGATGCAAGACGATTATCCAAGGCTCTTTTAGCTTCGCCCAAGAAGGGACAACAGTGGAGGGCATGATCGCCTTCACACAGTCTGCAAGGAAATTTAGATTTTCCTTTCTGTCTGGTGACTTCGCTTTCACTAGTTGACGGTGTACTTTCAACATGATCGTCAGAGGTTGACGACACCGGATTGTGCAAGCGGGGAGACCAGTCCCTTAGGATCTGTGGGATGCAAGGACAATCTTAGTGATAGTGGTCTCCTTTGCAGATGACACATGGAGATTTAGGTTTGGACAGTGCAGTGTGTGGATTTTTGCTAGATGATGCACGGTTGCCCCTTTTTGTCGTTGGCTCCTTCTTCTTCTTCTCCTTCCCCTTCTTCTTCTTCTCAGTTACTTGGTTTTTAGTTTTACTATCTTCACCAAGTGAAGAGGAAGAAGGAGAGGGAGAGACAAACGAAGTAGAATGTTGGGGAGGAACTCTAGTATCATCTAGTTGCTAATTTGATTGTTCAGGAATCACGATGCTTTAAATGATAGAGGTCGAGAAAAGCCATACCGGTAGGCCAATTGTCAATCCTGGAAGGGACAATGTGGCCATATGAGGTGCACCAACATCCCCCCAAGAGGAGAAAGGACTAGGATTTCCCCCAAGGGGAAATCCTTGGTTGGTGGACTCCATTTTCTCAACTTAAGACCAACGAGGGAACAGTGACGTTATTCTGATTAAAATAAATTTTAAACGCTTTGACACAACTTGATTTTTCAATTTTTAATAGTCGAGAAAAAGCTAAAGATGACTCTAGTCGGCTTCGATTTTTAATGATCCTGAAGTGACAAGTGCTTAGATGGACCTTTTCCTTTAAGGAGTCTGAAAAGGAATGAAAGAGACTACTTTAGAAATCTAGACAGATGGATTACCAAACCAATCACAAAACTATAGAATACTTTTTATGGTATGGTAGTCAATCTTCCTGAATGCTGTATTCAGTGCATTGCGATCGATAGGGCGGTAGACATAGCTTCCTAAGGATAAAGGATATAGCCTATTGTGGTCTCCCAATATATAATCAATGGTACGTGGGAGCACAAGTCTGTACTGGCACTTGTCATCTCAAAGAGGAGGAATCACCCAACCTACGATGAAAGCGACAGTTACCAGGCTTTACGATGTCGGAATACGTCTCTAGCCTAGAATTCTAGATGTTGTGCGTTAGGTTCCAAAGCATTTTTATGTTCATTGAATTTATTTTACAATTGATCTTTCTTAAGAAATTTTCCTTTCAGGTTCACCATGTGATGTAGATATACAATTCCTAAAATTCAATCTAAGATGATAAACAATCATTTAATCTTCTTTTTGTAATGAAAATCCTAGCTACTAAGGAAAGAGAAATGAAATTATTTCAACATAGAGCAGAGAGCACACACTAGATGCACTGTCCTAAATCACAATCAAAAAGCAGTCTAAATGCAAATGCACATGCATGTATTTGTTTTCTGCTTTCTTAATGTGTGAATGACAAAAAGAATGCTAAGCACAAATCTGAATTATATCTTCTTTCAAAGTGACAATACTAATGATTTTCTTTTCAAAAAAACAAAGGGAGACAAGATGACTCTTTGCGATTTTGAATTGGAAAATGCTTTCAACACTTGAAGTACTATTAATTCAAATCAAATACAAGAGTAATAGTGTAATCGACTACCAAAAAGAGAAGAATTATTTTCCTTAACTGAGAACGAAACTTGTGACACTTTCAAATCAAAATACGACAGTTCGATTAAGCTACCATTTTGTAAATGAGAACTGTGAATGGCGAAAAATACATAAAAACATTCACAAATATTTGCACAATGGAGGTTGGATGATGCAAAGAAAGGGGGTTTCAATAGTGGTCTACTGATCACAGACAACAAAACTCCTGAATAAAGCTGAAGAGAGTGAAAAAAAAAACCAAAATCTGGAGGCAGAACTAGTCTTGTCTAATCATTGCACCTATAACACAAGGAAAGAGGGATGCATCCAACCTACTACACATGGGAGGTGTGATGCATCCAGATTTCTAAGAAGAGAAGGTGTGATGATCTAGGGATGAGACTTTAACTTGGTTTTTGGTCACAGTTTGCAGCCTATTTCAGGGATTTAGGCCGAGCAAATGATATTCAGTAACTACAAAGTACAGGGGCTGATCTAATGAGGTTACTCAAGCTACCTCTAGGGCACTTAGGATGTTTTCAAGTCAATTGTTCAGTTCATAAACAAACCCGGAGATTGACTGACGCAACATTGATCTACTTTGCACTTGGATAGCAAATGCAGTTCGAAGGCTAGCTGGCTTAACTTCAGGCTCCGCCTGTGGTTTATGAATCAAACAAATAGAGACAAGAAATGAAACTAATCACTCCCCAATGGAGTCACCATTTTGTTATCGAGAAATATAGTGTCTATTCAGAGCTGCTAGTCCCACTAAGATGGGTAGCTATCTTAGAAACAAACAGATTAAAGTCACTTGTTTTTCCTTTACGAGAGAGAGATGAGAAAGAAGTAGAGAGTATCAACCTCAGTCTTCCGCTTGGCTCCTTGCTTGTTTCTTTTCCCCTTTGACAGAATATCACCACTGCTTCCTTACTTTTCCCACTTCAAAGAGCACCTGTAGATTCATAGTAGCATAATACCATCAAAGCATAGAGATCTTTCACTGTAAACAATATAGGATTAGATATATATTGACCATACAAATGCATATATGAACACAATATTCAGAGATACACAAGAATATGGAGGAAAACTCAAATATCTTTATTAGTAAAAGTAGTAGAAGAGAGGATTACAACCACTTGGTTTGACCCAGTGCCATCCTCCCAGCTTGAAAGCCCTCTTCACCTCATACAAAGCAAGATCACCCAACAATGTCTTCAAAGAGAAACCGATAACACTTCTTTGCAAATTGCCCTAATTCCAACCTTTGGATCTCTGGGATGAGGGATCAATTTATAGATATTTGTAGGGGGTGAGTCATCTTCTGGGATTTTGATTAGTGTCATCTCTCTGATAGTTCTTGGTTCCATTTGGAGATTTCATGATCTCCTACTCATCCTTGGGCGAATTCAGGGAGGCAAGTGTCAAATGAGTAGCTTCTAGAAGATTCTCAGGGTCTCCACCTAGCAAATTGCTTGTGCCATTTGTCTGCTCTCGCTCATCGCACCCTACAAAATGGCTTTCCAGTATGCATCACACTTTTCAAATGTGGTAGGTGAGATCCATCACACCCTTTGCACTGGGAAGTCTGTATGGTCCTGATTTGACCCGTTTTGAGTGGTTTTTCATGGAAAACCTCTGGGAGATGATGTAATTAGATGACCTTGCTCCTTTAGGGTATGAAACAAAACTTTTAGGGACTTAGAAGCCCTTGGTTTATGGACATATGTGATTGGGGTTGAAGTGCCCAAATATGTCTATAACACTACCTGAAGCGGAGGCCTTCGTGAGGCTCTTCTTAGCTTCCATGAATGTCTCCTTCGCGCATTCTAAATCAAATTCGGGTTCCTTTGTAGGAGCCTTATGAACTCACACACTTTCTTCTGATTGCCTACCTTTATCATCGCTAGTGGTCATAACACTTCTGAGCATCATGTTTACATTCAGGCCTTCTTCGCACGACTCAGACCTCATCATCTACAAATTCGAAGTCGGAGGGGGCTGAGGTACCCCATTTTCATGCAGTCTCACTATCAATGTAGGGCAGTCTTCTGCCTCATGATCAAACTGAGTACAATACAAACATGATGTCCTTGTCAAGTTTATACAATCACGAGCATAATGCCCTAGCCCTCCACAATTGTAACAAATTAGTTGTCTGCGACCCCTCTGTAGTCCCATTCCACCTCGACCTCAATCGCGCCCTTGAAATCCAGTGTGCGCCATTCCTACATTTGGGTCAAGGGCTCGTGCTTCGGTCTGCACCCTGTAGGTAGGAGTCTGATTGATCATTAGTTCATAGCTTTTGCAGGTACATTCATCATGGCCTACTGACCTCCAGAAATTACAAAACAATTGTTGGGATGTCTACGTATACTTTTGCAATAGATGACAATTATCCATAGTGTGTTTTCCTCCTATCTGACAGATCACACACCATAATGTAGGTGCCACGCTTGGTCTTGCCTATGCCTCAGGTCTTAATGGCATCGACCCTCCTCCTGCCAAGTAATTCGTGAACACTACACAGTGGTCCTTGTCATGCCCCTGGCCTTTTCATTTTATGCACCATACCTCTTCACGCGCCTTTGGCCGAGGTGTCATATCATGTTTCAAACTCTACATCTCCATGCATAGATTTTTCAGTTACACCTGGATTTGTTGGACTCCTAGACCAGGGTCTTGTATAGGGGTCTCATGCAATCTCATTGCCATCTCCAAAGCTTTGGTCTGGGTGGAAATTTTTTTTTGTGATAGTGCCATCCTTAAGTGCGGTGTTAGTGATGCTAAAAACCATGTGTGGTGCTATCCATCTATCAATGTCATGTCGTCTTTGCGAATCATACCCTTCATTCTTTGGTCCAGATCCTAGGGGGTCTCACTCGAGAGCATCACGATCTCTTTAAACCCGATGATTGATTGTGTTTCCGACTTTGGCTTGCTAAATTCCCTATTTAGCGCGGTCTTGATTTCTACAATTCCTACATTTGGATGGTCATTAGAATGCTTGATGTACCATGTTAATGCGTGATCCTGCAGCACGCTTACCAGTGTAGCCTTTTTGATATTGTCATCCACAACTCCTTGTGCTTCTCATACAACTCTTACCACAAACCAAAATTTCTCCGGATCTTCATTCCCTACTCCTTTGAATAATGATAGTTTGATCGCACTCGCCATAATGAACTGTGGTGGTGGCGGAGGTGGGGTGGGTGGAGATGGAGGTGAGGAGGGTGAGATGGGTGGCGGTGTAGGTGGAGGTGGTAAGCACAGAATTTTTTTCCTTATCAGACTGACCGGGCTTCTCAGAGAAACTTTCACAAGCTCTTCTTCGCTTTTTTGTGAGGGGGAAATTAAGGGACTGGTTTCTAATTCTTCACTACTTCCACTTCTGTAGATCTTCCCACTTCGCGTAGTCCCAAACATTAATTTATTCACATAACCCACTTTTCACACAATAACATCTTAATCCAAGTGTTCAAAGATTTAATATACTTACCTCACGGTCCCTTGAGGAAACATCGCTCCGCCTCACTATAGCTAACGGTCATATCTACCATGAACTCAGTGGTAAATCCTCCTATAATTCAGTCGAGCCAATGGTCCATAGCCATGTGATCTTATCTCATGACATTTCTAGTCTGCACACTAATTCCGGAGTCCACATGATTGGCTTTTCAAGGCTACACCTTCCCTGACTGTCTACTAGCTTCACGATCCACTCATACAGCTTAGAAGGAAAGGATGCAAAGGAAGTTTCGTGGATTTTCATATACAAGTAGCGCTCCAACCATTGTTCCTTAGATACTCATAGATTTCTATTTTCCTGCGCCGCGAACTCATGAATCTTCTTGTCTAACCACCCTTAAATTTATTTCTTTGTTGGATTCCAGTGGCATGACATCAGACATCCCTTATGTAGATTCTGATCCTAGCAATGGAACCATTTCTTGGCTTGTATGGACCTACCCCAGGTTCAAAGGTGATTTAAACAAACAAATCTTGGTATTACTGGCCCTTTTGACAACAGTCTATGGAGCGCGGACTGAGGTCTCACCTGAAGTAGTATGGGTGGGTGCTAGAACCAGGTTTCTACACCCTAGAGATGTTTGATGGTTTGTCGGTGTTCCGTGGTTTGACCCTGCGCACACGTCGCTATGCGCACCGATCAGTACCCTGCGGCCTGCAATGCTACCTTCGCGCAGCTCTATTTGAGGTGCGATCTATGTTGTTACCCAAGTTCTTAACCCGATATTATCTGATTACTTAACTTTTCTATATGAGCCCAATTATACTTAACAGTGTTCAATATTCATATAAGTTCACGTGATAAACAACACAGCATAAATGCATAGAAAATCATACAAAACCAGATACAGAGTATTTAGAATCAAAATTCTCTTTATTACTCTTCTTCTTTGGTTACAAACTCAACTTCGCCCTGCGTATTCAGCTGCAGGGGTTCGCGCACTTAGTGGCGAACTCTACTAGGCCTCTGCGCACTCAGCTGCAGAGCCTCTTCCTACTACTATGACCCAATACACTTAGACTTCTTCTTTATCTGCTACTAGATCATTACATTAAACCATCTCTCCTTATCTCCAATTAGCTATCTTTACAACTTAGAGCCTCTCTCTATTTATACAATCCCATGGTCCACAGACCATGGGTAGGCCGACATGAAATTACATTATATTACAATACTTACGGTGGACAACCCTATGACTTAATATACATTTCATGCTCCGCGTCCGCAATTCACAGAGTCTTACAACATATTTGACCAAAAGTTGGGCTTTGAGCCCCAAAACATGCTGTGGAGGGATTCCATGCCCAACAGACATTCTGCTAAAATTTTTCATGGTGCCCTGTCTGAGGGCACAACCAGACCTACTCCAATATTTGGTTGGAGTGTGGGATCCGAATGAGGGAAAGTTAAATATCTAAGGGCAACAGCTGGAGATTGAGGCATCAGACATTTATTTCTTGATAGGGTTGTCATGGAGGGGGGAAGGCCCCGCATGACCTAGATCTAGATCACTGGAGTAACTATAGATATGATGATGTTAATACTGTGCCCAAAGGTAGAGAAGTCAGATAAGGACAGAAAGCTCAAGATTGAAACTGTTAGAGATTTGTCTCTTCGAGTCCTCCTCTCTACCATTACTAGAGTAGCTGGCTCACAGGCCCCCCATGGGGCCACCAAAACCCAACTCTGGTTGGCCGCCGACTGTTTGGATCCCACGGTTTTAAACTTGGCCGAGGCCATGGTAGATAACTTAAAATGGCAATTAACAAAGTGCTGACAAGGGGATGTCAAATAGTTTTGGTATGGGTCCATTCTCGTATCATTCATCCTCGAGTGTCTTCCTATCTTCTAGAGACAGGAAGCAGTCGTACCATGGCCAACTCCACGGGAGCCACGGATGACTCGATGGGTGATGCTGATGCCCCGAGGAGGCAGGGGTCAACATATGTCATGGAGATCAGATTTTTTTCCAATGGTTAGATCATCAACTTATCATTGTCGAGGATTGGCCATATGCTGGGATAGATTTCAGGGGTGATCCAGATTTAGTACTCCCTCCCGGTGAACACTAGGACAACAGAGGTAACAAATTTTGATTTTTAAAGATTTTGTAATTTTTATCATTTTTTTACATATGTTCCGATCATTGTGTTTCAATCTTGTAGATGTTGGGCTGAAAATGCCTGCAGGTTTGTCTCTGATTGCTTGGAGAGCTGAGCGAGAGTTCGAGATTCCTCCTCCCAGTGGAGATGTAGAGGATGAGATCGCTCGTGACCTGGAGGGGTAGACAGAGGGGATCCCAGACTACATGAGATTCGAGGATGTCCCTTGACAGTACCAATGACACATAGTAGGGGTGTCGGGCAAGATTCACTGGCTACTCAGATGTGTCATCCAAGCAGTCGTGTGCTATAGAGAGCACCACATAGATTAGAATCCTAGGTTTAATATCTGCAATTTTGAAAGACATGTTGTCTTGCGATGTAACTCGAACATATATTTTTTGAGCACTGCGATGTGCAACACTTGATATACATATATATATATATATATATATATACCTATGTTTTTCTATATTGACTTATTATGTCTTTAATGATTTACTTTTATAAATGTCGAAAATTTCTATCTAATACATGATTTTCCAATGCATCAGTTAATGTATTTAGTGTTCTAGGAATGTGTCGATATGTAATATAATCGAAATTCCTTTCCAGTAAACGAGCATGTAAATACAATCTTAAAATTTGAGGGTCCCTGATGGAATAACACCCATTGAGTTGAAGAACAAGAAGCTGTGAATCCAGATTCACGATCCATGCGTGAATATGGAGGACAACAACCTTGGTTAGTAATTCAATTACTGCACTATATTCAGTGACATTGTTCATAGTAAATCATAGACAAAGACCTTGAAGATCTACCAACTCACCATGAGGATCGTAGATAACCCATGCCGCAGAGGAAAGATTTCGGGTACTGCGACAGGCACCATCAGTGAAACTGACATAAGGTGCGACGAACATCTGCATAAGAAGAAAAAAATGACACAATAAGCGACAAACGCTTACACACCAAGCCAAACATGTACGAAATGAAAAACACACTTATGTACACAGAAATGCAAGAAAGACTCGTGCATAATTTTTCTTAAGATAAAGCCCATTATGGGGCTTATCTAAAGGGTTTCCTTTGTAATCAATTAGCTCATAAGCCCCTTTTTGTAAAACACGTTTGCCAATATAGGTCCCATGCCACATGGGTTCAAATTTGCCTACCCCCAGCTTGTAATTAGCTTGATCATACAGCAGGACTAAATCCCCCTCTGTGAAAGAACGTGGGTTGACTGTCTAATCAAAGTGATTTTTCAGGGTCTTATTTTATGCTTCAATGACTAAAGAAGCAAGTTGATGAGTCTCGTCAAGCCATTCTAGATAAAGAAGGTGTTCTTCCACTGGAGTAGTATTTAGGAGCAATTCGATAGCTAATTTGAGAGAAGAGATTACACATTCAATTGGAAGGGTAGCTTCCAGACCATAAACAAGTTGAAATGGTGTGAATCCGGTTGATTCTTAACTGAGGTACGGTAGGCCCATAGAGCAGAAAACAACATCAAATGCCAGTTGGACTTGTGCATTCCAATGGTACGCTGAAGCATAGTAACCAACATTGTGTTTACTAACTCAATTTTACCATTGGCCTAAGGGTAATAAGGCGTCGATCTATCATGACGCAAGCCTAACTAGGTTGTCAGCTCAATCATCATATAACCATGGAAATGGGAACCATGATCAGTGACTATAGCCTGAGGGACTTTGAACTGGGTAATTACATGACTGAATAAGAATTGTGCAGCTATCTTACCATTGTTAGACAATGTCGGCTTTGCTTCGGCCCATTTCATAAAATAATCAATGGAAACAATGATATACCCATGCCCCCCACCCGAGTGAGGGTTACAGGTCATAAAATCAATGCCCCATTTAGAAAAAGGGTCGACAGTAATGACAGGATGCAAAAGGGAAGGTGGCGCACACATCTTCGGCTGGTAAATTTGACACACGTGATAGGAGCAGATAGCTAGAATGCAATCCTTGAATATGTAGGGCCAAAAGTAACCAGCACGAAGAATCTTTTGGGCAGTAGCATAACCAGACATATGACCACCACAGGCACCAGAGTGGCAGTCATTTAAAACGTTTTTAGCTTCCTCGAAAGTCAGACAGTGATAGAGAACTGAATCAACACCGAGATGGTATAAAGTGTCTCCAACAATACGATAGGGCTAAGAATGATGGCCAATGCATGTTCGGTCATCCTTAAACAAATTAGGGTGGAATGAAGACATCTAGAGGTAAACAATAATGTCACTGTACTAGGGATCGAGGGTATTGATCAAGAAAAGCATGTTGTGTGGAATGTGGTCCTCTATTTGAAAGGGAGTGGAAGCAGATGATAACAAGAAAATCAACTCAGCGAAGACTAGTGACTTCTCAGACTTAGTAGTGGTGAAATAAAAATCAAACTCTTGAAGGATAACAATCCATCTTGAATATTTGCCCCCCAGCAATTGACGTGACAGAATGTATGTCATCGGGTTGCAATTTGAAATCACAGTCATAGTGCGCAACAAAATGTAATGACGAAAAAGTTGGACAACCTGGACAGTTGCTAAGGCTAGCTTCTTCACATAAGCATAGTGAGTCTCAGTGTCAAGATGGTTGCGGCTAAGATAATATATGACATGCTCGGAACCATTGTCATCGTCTTGGACCAAAACCATACCAATGGTACTATCAGCGGTGTTACAGGGAAACGTGTCTATGCAGAATTGCTAATCGCACTAAGGCTGGTAGCTACCTTAGAAACAAACAAAGTAAAACTACCTTCGTTTTCCTTTATGAAAGATAGATGAGGGAAGAATAAAGGAGACCAGCCTCTGTCTTGCGCTTGGTTCCTTGCTCGATTCCTCTCTCTTTTGATAGTCCTTTGCTGCTTGCCTTTCTTGTATACCCAGCTTCACAGAGTACCTGTAGAATCAAAGCAGCATAACACTATACGAGAACATGGATCTATTATCATAAACAATCTAGGATCAGATGTAAATTGACCATACAAATGCATAAAACATAAATCACACAAGAGTATGGAGGAAAACTTGAATAGATTTATTGATAATCAAGAAAGAGCTAAGAGAGTTACAACCAATCATTCTGACCCAGCATCATCCTCTCAGCAAGTGAGCCCTTCTTCACCTCATGAAAAGCTTAGATCACCCAACAATATGATGTTGCCTCAAGAAACCAACAGCAATTCCTTACAAGATGCAAAATTCCAGCCTCTGGATCTCTGGGATGAGGGATCCATATATGGATGTCTGTAAGGGAGATGAGTCAGCTTGTGATTTGATTAGTGTCTTCCCTCTAATAGTTCTTGCTTTCACTTGGAGATTGATGATCTCTTACTCATCCCTGGTTGAATTTAGAGAGGCAAGTGTCACAGGAGAAGTTTCTCGAAGATTCCATGCTTCTCCACCTCACAGATTGACACTGCCATTTGTCCCTTCTCGCCCATCGCACCCCATAGAAGGGCTTTTTGAAATGAAACACACATACTGTGTGTATTTAGGTGAGATGCAACGCACTTTGCCTATGGAGCAGGTGAAATGGTCCAATTTTGACCAGTTCTGAGTGTTTTTTCATGGAGAACTTCTGAGAGAAGTTGTAATCAGTTGACCTTGTTCTTTTAGGGGGTTGGAACAACACTTTTAGGGACTTAGGAGCCCTTGGTTTATGGACATTTATGCTTGGGGTTGCAGTTCCCAAAAATGTCTATAACAGTTGCCCCATGAAGCATGAGGTCGTTAATCTTTTTGATGTCGAGTGAAATGCTTTATCGTGAGGATCCGAAGTTCTTTCAAGATGGAAAGAGACCTGTAATAAGATACAATACAATACATTATCTTCATAATATTTTCATGATCTAGCTGAGGTGGGAATTCCCATTCTCAGCTTTATAAATTCATTTTCATGTACATAGTACAGACAATCGTCTTAGTGTAGACTGATGATTCTGGTAGAGCCATCATCCCTTAGATTGGATGATTATCTGTGCAGCAATGATGTACATTTGATGTCTTTATTTTCCTGAATATATATCGCGGCCCGGATGGATGAAACTAGATCCGGGGTCTTCAATCTCATTCGATCTTCACTCAAAGTACAAGTCGATCCATGTGAGAGATGTTCTGGAGTCGAACATGGAAAGACATCGCCTGATTACCAGCCAATGATGTAAGCTGTTAACAGGCGCGAGAGGAATCACCGATAATGATAATGATCCTCAAGGTACTGCAGTACAATTCACGTGGTGTGAATAAGGGACTTGGCATCGAACACCACGCAAAATCTTTCGGTCGAAGGCCATTGATGTAAACTTGTCACCGGAAGTGAGAAACTTTCCATTGAGGCATGCAAGCTTCAAAGTACTGAAATGGGTGTTCCTAGATCGACTTCTTGGATAATGAGCTGATGTTGACAAGAAGCGATCCATCATAGGAGGGCCTTAATGAATCCCACATCAATGACACGGAATGGAGCAAATGATTTTAATGGAGGTGAAAATGATCTGGTGATATAAGGTTCAGGGTGGTGGTCATGAAGGAATGGAGCGTAAATGTATTGCAGTGGGTGAGACACGGGTGAATTCTCTGAGTGAATTCTCTTGAACATATAAGCGACATTGACATGATGGATTGGTAGCATTAACCCCAAATTTGGATGGTGTGATGTGACCATGGTGATGTGACCGGTGAATGAAACAACCCAACCCGACTTGGATGCGGAGTGAAAGTGTCATGTTCAAGAGCGACTTGCTACCAACAAAGTTTCTTCAAGTTTTCTTCCCAATTTTTCCCCAGTCATTGCTGACCAGTACCTCTTTATTTTTGTCAAGCTTGAGGAGGATAACATATGCTTGTTCTATAATTTGCCTTTCGGGCAAACCCATCGCTATGTTTTAACGAGCCTAGCGATAGTGAAACTCGTTCTTGTCTATTATGACAAGTTTGTTGCTATTAGGTTTTAACGAGTTTAACGACAAAGATAACTCGGTCCTTTTCAATTTTAGAGAGTCTAAAAAGGGACGTAAAGGAAACTCCAAAAATCCTTTTTCGTCATCTAATCCCTTAGGTCCCAAAAAGTATAAAACAATACAAAAGGGTTGAATTTTCGGTACTTTTAACGAGCCGAACAAAACAAGCGCTCGATATTTTTGTGTAATAATCCCTCAGGTCCAAAAAGATTAAAATCTAAAGGAGGGATAGCACTTCCGGTCACTTTAATGAGCTAGAGAGGCTAATGGCTCAGCAATCTTTTCCTATTTTACGAGTCAGATGAAAAGAGCTTAAAGGAGACTCGTTTTTTGAGGAACGAGTGATAAATTCGGGTAGCAGCTGATTCCAGGTAAGGTTTGGAATTTCCCAATCACGGCAATATTACAAGGATGGCTAATAGAATCACTCTTCACAGCTGTTCCTCAAAAGGGGTAAACAATCAAGTGGAGGTGAATGATTGGCCAATACAAAGGGGAGGTGATGATGAGAACACGACCAAGGCTTCAAAGGCTGAAGTATTACATTCACGATGGTTATTTACCGGAAATTGGTTCATATTTTAATGAGCTTAAACGCTGGGGAAAACATTTGCTCATTGCTTATGTTTATTTTTTAACGAGCATGAAGTCCGCGTTAAAACTGCTTGATATAATGGTCATTTCTTGACTTTACCATTAATAGCTTTGTTCCTTCAAAGATTGTACTTCATGCTCAATTGCTTCATCAAACTAGTTAGAAATGAACAATATATGTTTGAAAAATGAGTTAAGACACTAATATTTTACTTGAATTACGAAAAAAGTAATTTAAAAGTGCTTTTACCTCTCATTTTACCATTTCATTTGAACTTTGACTTGTTGGAGCTTTGGAGGTGCTTTTCCCCCTTGATTTTCACCAGCTGATTTCGGGAGATTCTGTGGACGATTTTTGGTGCCATCTGGACCAGGTAGGAGCTAAACTTGAGCTCTTTCATTTCATCTTTTCCATTTTGCATTATGAGCTTGATTTCTAGTTTTTCTGAGCCCTTAGGGTTTGAAAAACTCGCTCTGGCCCCATCGCACCCTTTCTACATCGAAAGGTGCATTGCATGTTGGCCTACTCACTGGGCAGTTGACATGCAATGCACCCAGGACTAAGCTGGAGGTGCGATGGGCGCAAGGAGGGAAATTTGTGCACAGTTTTTAATGGAAATTTTTGCCTGTTTCTCACCAAATCAGGATCTAACTCTTCTCTTGTTTTCTTTTAGAGATTTATTGGAGTAAGATGACTATTACATGGCGAGAAAGTGAGCATGAAGAAGAGGACATGCTTGCTTTACATGATCCGGTTACAATAAACACACCGCGGAACTGTGGCCTGTTGAAGTTTTTCCGCATCTCTAGCATGAGACAACAAATCAACTTGTTGCAGTATTTGTTCGATGCTTGGGATCCTACCAGCCAGGTGTTCTAGATTAGGGGCAAATCCATCCCCTTGACTGTAGTGGACATCTATTTTTTGACCAGCTTATCGAGGCGGGGTGCCTCTATCTCTTTATCCGGTTCGGCCCGTGGAGGTGAATCTATGAGAGATTATGTTCGCAGGTATTGCATAGAGGGATCTCAGCCAAGTAAAGATGGAAAGATTATCATCCGAGATGTCACTGATAGGTCTTTGAGGACCATTCTGTTCACTTTTGGTAGGATGGCTGGTCGTGCGACTCTCCATGTGGCCAACCGGTCTTATATGCAGTACGCCTTGGAATGTCTTGAACCAAAGGTGTTCAACTGGTGTGATGCAGTAATCCTTGTGATGAAAGAACAATTGACCAAGGTGAAAAACAGGAGATTGAAGAACTTTGGGTATGGTTCTATTTTGACCGCCTTCGCCTTGGAAAGGATACCACTGATGCAGCCGCAGTATATTGCACTTGGTTTACCTCCACCGACCGAACCACGGATGCAGAGATGGGTCGACCACATGTCCAGACATGTTGGTCAGTCTCAGATTTCTTTTTCTGATACCTTCTTTGGGTGGTTTGATCGTCAGGAGATGGTTTATTCCGAGTACCCATATGTTGGTATGGACTTTCGGGGTGACCTGGATTTGGTACTACCGACTGACGAGTAGTGGGGTGCCATTGGTAAATTCTTGACCATATTTCTGTTTATCATTTTTCTTTTATAATGTCCTTGTGCTTTATTCTATCAAGACTAATCAGAACTCATGTGCTTATGCAAATGTTGGTCCTGTCTGGCCAGTAGAACGCCTGAGAGGGCCAGCCGCCACTCTAGCAAGAGAGGCTGTGGGAAGGGCTATCATTCGCGACCTTGATGTGGCCGAGACTCTTTCAACATTACAGGACCAGGTCGAGGGCCTCACTCTCGGTATTCCAGATGTGAGGACTAACGAGCTGCCCCTGAGGTTCCAGTGACATACCACTGGCATGCCAAGTCCATGGACTAGGCTTTTACGCATGATTGCGCAGGCGGTGACTTGTTATCACCAACATCATTAGACTAGGGTGCCCCCTAGCGTTTTGGGTTTTGGGTCATTTGACCAATTTTGTCTTGGTTACTGAACATTATGTGTAAACCATAAATAGTTATATATATATTTTTGATTTTCGGAGTTTTATTTTGGTTAAGTTATATGATCCACATGCAAATATTGATGAAATGCTTCTTTTCATAAATGTTGCAAATGTCTATCTAACACATAATTTGCCAATGAGTCAGTTAATGTGTTTAAGCTTCTGGAAATATGATGATATTGAATAAAATCAAATTGTCTTTCCAAAATCTTGATCCTTAGGAACATGCAATAGATAGCTGGATTTCGGACGGAGTAGATACTAGTGAGTTGTAGTATGACGAGCTGTGAGTCTAGCCTAACGACCAGTCAGCATATGCCATGTGTGATGGCATCAGAGAGAAGTTCTATCAACGTGCTATATTCAGCGATGTTATTTGTTGATCGACCAATACATACCCCTCTGAAACTTACTAACTCGCCGCTTGGATAAAAAATGGCCCATGCTGCAGAAGATAGGTTCTGCGAACTACGACTTGCTCCGTCGACATATCCAACAAATGATTCTAACAGGTTTGACATCTGCGACAAATGTAAAAAGTGGATTTACTTGACCAAAACAAATACTTTAGTGAAAACAAAAATGTAACAAAAGCATATAGGTTACCACACTGAATCATGCGTAGTAATGCTTAAGGTACAACCCGTTACGAGGTTGTGCCAGTGGAATCCCATCAAAATCCATTAACTTGTAGGCTCCTTTTGCTAACACTCACTTAAAAATATAGGGGCCCATCCATAAAGACTTGAATTTACCTGCTCCCAATTTATTGGATTCCTGGTCATAAAGCAAGACCAAGTCACCTTCTGAGAAGACACGGGGTTTGACATTCTTGTCGAACTGTGCCTTGACTCGTTTCTTATGGGCTTCGTTAGCCAAAGCGGCATCACGACGGGTTTTATTCAATTGGATTAGTTCCAAGAAACGAGCTTCCCCTTCTGAAGTTCCGGGGAGAAGGTCAATTGCGAGTTTGAGGGGCGAGATTTCACACTGAACTGGTAAGATTGCTTCTAGGCCATACCCCAGTTGGAAAGGTGTAAACCTGGTTGCATTCCTTACCAATGTTTGGTATGCCCACAAGGCTAAGTACAGGATCAAGTGCCAACTCCTTTTGTGGACTCCAATCATCCTTTGCAGCATGCGCTTCAGGACCTTGTTGATTGCTTCAACTTGTCCGTTGGCCTGCGAGTAATATGGAGTAGAGCTGTCATGAGACAACCCTAATTTTGCAATTAATTCGGCCATCATGTGATTATGAAAATGCGATCCATGATCTGTGACTATAGCCTGTGGAATGCCGAATCTGGTGACTACATGATTGAAAAAGAAAAGGGCAGTTGTTTCACCAGTGTTATCTAATGTAGGCATCGCCTCAGCCCATTTGGTAAAATAGTCAACTGCGACTATGATATACCCATGCCCTGCGCTCGAGGTGGGGTTACATGTCATGAAATCGATGCCCCATTTGGCGAATGGCCCAACAACAACTATTGGTTGCAGAGGTGCGGGTGGTCTTCTGGTTTTGCTATCAAAAATTTGACATGCATGGAAACTTCTGACTGTGGTTATGCAATCTTTGAACATTGTTGGCCAGAAGTATCCTGCTCGTAAAAATTTTTGTACCGTAGCCTAACCGAATTGATGCCCCCCACACACGCCTGAATGGCAATCATTCAGGGCTTTTTCGACCTCCTCATGGGTGAGACACCTTCTCAGAACTGTATCGACACCACGACGGTAAAGTGTATCACCGACGATCATGTAGTCTTTTGATTGGTATCGAATACGTTTTTGTTCAGAGCGGGAGGTATTAGGCCTATATTTTTGGGTTTGGAGATAAATGATTATATCTCCATACCATGGATTGCTTGAAGATATCAGAAACAAAGATTCATCCACGATTGTTTCTTCGGATGTTTCATCGTTGGATAACGATGGGAGATCGCATAATAATTCTGCGAAAACTAGGGCTTTCTTTGACTTGGATTTTACAAATTCCAGATCAAACTCTTGTAGAATTGCTATCCATTTTGAATATTTGCCCCCCAGCAACTGTCGCGACAATATATAAGTCATGGGGTTGCAATCTGACAGAATGGTAGTTTCTCGAAAGAGGACATAGTGTCGAAATCTCTGTATTGCTTGACCAGCTGCGAGCGTTAGCTTTTCAACATAACAATATTTGCTTTCTGTATCATTTAAGTTCTTACTCAAATAATATATAGGATGTTCAATTCCGTTGTCTTCTTGAACTAAAACCATTGCGATGGTTGTATCCGCTGCAGCCAGATACAGGTTAAAGTCTTTTTTATAATCAGGAGCGTACATTAATGATGCTTTCATTAGGGATTCTTTTAAAGCATCAAAGGAAGCTTGCGCAACCTGATCCCAGATGAAGGGCACTTCCTTTTTCAATAGACGTGTATAACCTTTAGCAAGTTCGGCGTAATTTGGAATGAACCTCCTCAGAAAGTTTGATTTCCTTTGGAGTTTCTGAATCTGAAGCAAATTTGAAGGTGGAGGAAAATTAATGATTGCCTGAACTTTACATGGGTTGAGATGAATCCCGTCCTTTGAGACTACAAAGCCAAGTAAAAGAACAGAACTGACACAGAACACACATTTGTGTGGATTGAGTCATATCTTTTAGTGTCGGCAACGTAGAAATATTGCTCTTAAATGCTGCGGATGATCAGTCTGCTTTCGTGAATGAGCCGGAAGGTCGTCGAGATATGGTTGAACAATGTTTTTGATGTCATGGAAGGCATAATTCATTGCCCTATGAAATGTTGCCCCTGCATTCTTTAAACCAAAGGGTAATTTGCGATATGCGAATGTGCCCCACGGACAAATGAATGCAGTCTTTGACTGGTCCTGTGGGAAGATATTTATTTGATTATACCTGGAGAATCCATCCATAAATGAAAATATTTTGCATCTGGTGCACTCATCAATTATCTGGTCAATGAAGGGTGTAGGGTAGTTGTCTTTTGGACAAGCTTGATTTACATCCCTATAATCGACGCACACTCTAATCGTTCCCTGTTTTTTCATAACAGGAACAATGTTCGATACCCAATCGGTTAGAGGAACCGGGTAAATGAAACAAGCATGGAGAAGTTTTTAAACTTCTGCCTTGATGGCAGCGGATTTCTTGGGGTGCACCTGCCATAGCCGTTGTCGTACTGGTTTGACATCTGGATACATCTTAATTTCGTGTTCAACGATACTCGAGTCAATGCCTGGCATTTCATTATATGACCAAGCAAATACATCTCTGAATTCGCGAAAAAGAGCATTATATATTTCCCGTTCTGAAGGAGAACAACATTTGCCAACATAAATATTCTCTACAACATCTGTTTTGGTCGAGATATTTATGGCGATAGTCTCTTCAATGTTGGACAAGTTTCGCTCGGAATCCATCGTGTTCACAGTATTTGATAGGAAATCAAAAACTAAAGGATGATGAAGGTCATCAGGAGTATCTTCTTCACAATTCGGAAGAAGGGAACGATGGTGGTAATATTCCCATGGTGCCCCTTCAATTACCATTGATTGAACAATTCCTTCGTCGGTGTAATGCACTCGCGACCAAGGAACTGAAGGGGTGCCATATTCCTTAGACCTATCTATCCAAACGCTTGATGAGCGTTGATTTGGTTTTGCCTCCCATGCTAGGAACATTGATTGCTACAATATTTCCATTAGGCTTGGAGGAAATACCTGTGTATGATCCATGTTTATATCATTTTCTGAGATCTTTTCAATCGAAGATATCATATTGTAGGTTCCTACCAATGCTACTTCTGCCAGATTTTTTGGAGGCGGAAGGGAAAAAGTTACCATTAATATAGGGTCTTTTAGTAGGCCTACTCCGATATTTTGAAGCGAATGGGGGCTTCCATGGATCATTGGAATGCTTCCCGTAACTTGAGAACCATTGGGGAGTAAAGTTTGTTGATCGACGATTGTAATCCCTCCTTGAAAGGGAAATGCAATATTCCTAAAATAGGTCGACACAACAGCAGCCATAGCATATATTCATGGTCTTCCCAGTAGGATGTTGTAATCGAGGTTTCCGTCGATTACTTCGACATCTATTTCTACTGTTTTCCATCCTAGTTCAGCCTGCAAGTTACTTAGAATACCATATGGGGTATATGTTCTTCCGTCGAATGCTTTTAATGTCGTCGAAGATCGTGACAAGGTTGGAGACCCTAAATTTTTCAGCAACTCATCGACATAATACATGTAGATGCCCCCTCATCAATAATTGTTTGATGAACAGTTTTGTTGAGGGCTTCCACTTGAATGAGGAAAGCTAGTTGAGCTGGTAACTGAGGATCATATCCTTTATGATTAAAGGACATAATATTTGAATCCTTTGGGTCTATCCCACAGATAGCTAATAATAAAGCCTGCTTTTGGGATGGGCAATTTTGCAGTACCTCAAGTGTCGACATAGCAGATGGCGATTGGGCCAGATCTTCCACTATATTATAATGTTGTGCTACTCTAGCACGAGGATTAAATGTCGACTTGTGTACTACTCCCTTTGGCGGTTTTATTGTCAGCTCAGGAATGATGGGCGGCGTAACTTCTGTCGAAGTTGTTGTCGAACTACTAGGTTGATCTTTATCCTTGTTGTTCGACAACTGTGGATTCCTGTAATCTTTGTTCCTTGTCGATATCAAAGCATAATTTTGCTGTTTGGAAACCGACAACATCAACACTTGAGATGGGGAAGCATTTCCACTGTCAACCAGATTTGTTCCTGGATTCGGAAACGGATCAGTTAATACTGCCGAGGTTTTTGAATTCTTGAAGAATTTTCTAAGCTCAGCTCTGTGTGGACAATCTGATGTCCAATGATCCTCATCGCATATAAAGCATGGATTTTTTGGTTTCCTATTTCCAGGAGGGTTTGTAGAAGATTTTTCAAGTGATGATTCCTCCTGTTTTTTTCTTCTTCCCTTTGTTTTTCTTCTTGCCTCCTGGTTGCTTGGTTTCTTTGCCTTTATCTGTCGAGACGACATTTACTTCCGAGGCAAGAAGTTCTTCTTTTGCATTTTGACTGGAAATCTTACGGGCCTTTTTAGATGTAGCCTTTGTCGATTTCGTGTCTGTCGCACCAATCACGCCATCGCTGGCATGAGAGTCATTGTTTGATTTAGGAGGAGGAGGGACCAAGAATTCCGGTCTGGGTGTGTCAGGTCTTTTATCGTAGAGCGTGCCAGACCGAGTGAAAATCAAGTCCAAATATTGCGCACGAGCAATAACTTGCTCTTCGGTGACGACTCCCCCTTTTGCCACATCTTCTGTAATGGAAGGTAACAAAGACTTAATAAACCATTCAGCTAAAAGCTAATCAGGAACATACGTTTTTACCATTCTACGATGACGTCGCCACTCATGCATATGATCAAATATGTGAGTGGCCGTTGTTAGTATGAAATTGGTAAGAAGTTCTGTTCCCATTTCGTACCTTATTGGTAACTGAAAATGGGTTAAAAAGGTTGTGGCTAGGGTACTGAAGTTGTCAAACGAAGCTCTGGGCAATTCGATATACCATTTTGCTTCCGGACTTTTTAATGTCCTCTGAAAAAGGCGAAGCCTAATCGAATCATCGTTTAGGGTGTTTGATGAACACCACAGATGAAAGGTCATCACATGATTCGACGGATCTTCACCCGGATTTCCATTAAATTTGGGAATATCTGACGGAAGTTTATGCGGAATTGCTGGCCACCAAGGGGCGTAAGCGATTGGATCGTTTGTTAACCAATTTAGATCAGTAACTCTAAAGTCGCCACGAAGGATAATTGTTGATTCAGGTTAGGCGAAGAATACCCAGGATAAGATGGAATCACCTGAGCAGTTGGTCTTTTCATACCAGCATAATGCATTTGATGTTGGTAACTTTGGTAAGGTTGGTGGGCATAACCATTGTAGAATGGTTGATTTTGACCGTTTTGAATATATGGCTGCCCACTATTTGCAAAGATTTGTTGCTTAGATCCTTGGTATAGTTGTTGGAATTGCGGTTGTTGGTATTGCACCAACCATGGTTGTGAAGCCATGTGTTGTTGCCCAATACTAACTATTTGACCAAGATGAGGGGTAATTGTACCCGTTTGGGCCTGTGTCATTCCACCAATCGGCAATTGTGGTTGAGTCGCTGGGTCAAGAGGTTGTTGCATTACAACCTGAGAAACCTGAGGTTGGCATACAACAGGTAGTGCTTTTACTTGCGACACCGTCACAATAGTTGGCGTAGTTGGTATATTTGACATAGGTAAATATTGTTGCATTGAATATGTTATCACTAAAAATTCTAATGCCAAAATTTCTCAGACTAGCTTGAAGACAGTTTCGCAGCGCAACATCTTCTAGGTGATTTCGTAGCGCATAATCCATATTTTGCACTGGCTGCGCTACGAAATTGGGGATTTGTTCGAATCCATAGCAACTGTCATGCAAAATAGCTCTGGGGTGGATGCATTTTACAGGTGGCATGTTCTCAAGCTCCTACATGTATGCTTGTCATCAGTTCTGAATCTGAAGGGAAGTATTACAGGTGAAGGAGTGTTTTGAGTGGAATGGTAACTTTTATGCTTTGCATCCACCACTGTTGCCAAGCAGAGACAAAGGAAAAGTCTGAGGTATTGCAGCTGCAAAACAACCTAATCCCCAAAGGTGCAGATATAACAAGATACAGGGACTACATTAAAGATCTTGGTAAGAATGAAAGGGTTGAAGTGATTGCACTGCCGAGTTCCTTAGTGCAGCGTTCTGTTTTTCAAGATGCACTAGATTTGTTGGTTTCTTTAGATGCTCTGAAGGCACCATCTCATCATAGGGGAAAGTGTGAACCAACATTATATGGCAATTTGCTTGGGAGTCTTCCCCTTTCTTTGGAGGCACCAATGCTTGTCATTAAGTTTGGTCAGTGTGGGTTTCTTAGAGAGGGTGCAATAATTGGTTTATTGATGGATGCATGACCAATGCCTATCATACAGCCATTTGGGCAGCAATCTTTGTTCAATAAATATGTGGACAGCTATTATAATGATGCTAATGGATCTGTTGGTTCTTCATATCATACAAAGACTCTTATGGCAAATTTTTGTGCAATTCTGTTTTGGCAACGGATTTTGAAGGACAAGCATCGATTGCAACGACTCATTCAAGTGGCTGGCAATGAGATCTTCACAACTCAGACACATGATTTTGCTTCAATTTCTCCTAGGCTTGAGTAGGAGTGGTCTTCTTTCCACCATTTGGTGCCATCATCACTTCGTGCTATTGCTGAGACATGCCCAAGTTTCTCTGCATTTTGGAAGGTTCACCATTGTATTACAATGATTATGATTTCAAGCACACATGCTTTCTCTCTCCAAGACAACGTGAAACAAACTTGAGTTTTGACCGTTGGCACTGAACTAGCAGATGATATTGTAACAAATGTTTGCATTCAGGCTTCATGTGTTGACTCAAGGTCTTGTCATCATGATATTGAAACAAGGCAAATAAGGCATATTTCTCTGTTTTAAGTTGTCAACTTCCAGGAGGTATTTAGAACATCTGAAATAATATTTTCGAAAATTGAAAGAGGTTTTTATTCCTAACATACTGAACTAGAAAAACCACTTTCAGTTTCTTCAAATTGATTATGAGTTGGGAGAAACAAGTGACTAAAGTTGCGCTACGAAACTGCTGTAGATGCAGTTTTTAATTTCTTGTTTTATACATAGTCTTCAAGGATCGATTCTGGGCAGCTGGAGTAAGGTTTCAAAAAAATAAAATAGGTTTTTGTTCAGAACGGATTGGTTCACAAAAGCCTCCTTCCGTTTTTCCAAATACGTTTTCTGTGAGAAGTTATGAGCTCTGTCCCAAGAGCTATTTTCAGGCAGAACAACAGTTTCGTAGCTGTAAGGAAAGGTAGCAAAAGCTTTGCTAGTCAGGTAGATGCAGTGGATGAGGTGTACACCTGGACGGTTTCAGCCATCAAACAAGATAAACATGTCAGAAATATGAACATAACCCTGAGAGCTAGAAACAAAGGCTTTGAAGAAAGAGGTTAGCAGTTTGAAGAAGAAACTAGGTAAACTAGCTGATTAATCCAAGGGGAAATTTGCTTTTCAAGTTTTGATAAATTTTGGCTGTCATCATTTTGAAACTTTTTGGAGCCTTTACACCTGTACAAAATAGCTGAAGAGATCACGGAGTTAAGTCATCAGTGCTTTAAAACTCATATGCTTTGTTTTGATTACCTACAGCAGTTTCGTAGCGCGCTACGAAACTGCTGTAGATGACTGTTTATGTGAAAAAATGAAATTGATGCTGAGGTCAGCAAATCTTAAAAGGATGACTCAAGGCCAGCATGGAGATTATACAAATCTATTCAGATATTCAAAAGGTGACAGGTGTGAGTATTTAAGAAAAAGGTGAAATTTTTGTCTTTTGTTAAAATCTTCCTAAAGTCACTTTATGACCGAATTATTAGGGTTTTGGTTATAGTCTTCGGTGATTTGGTTTGAACACATGTTCAGCTCAGAAGGCTTCCATCTCATTGAATAAGTATGATGATATGCGTTGTTTGGGAAGAATTAAAGAGCAGGGGACATGTGATTAAAGTGATGAAGAATAATGGGAGACAGAGACCGTAAAAATAGAGCACTTCTATTGGTTAATTAAATGAGCCATCTACGCAACTAGAATCCAAAGCTAGCTCGTGCAGTATATTCTCCTTCAAGATACCTCAACCAAAATAGAAAGAGGACATGTGGCAGCATTCACAAAGGAATCAAGCATACGAGGAGAATGGAATTAGTGTTTTAGTTTGATTAGGATTGTGTGCAATTACAGTTCAGCACTTTGTAATTAATGCATTAGTTAAATAGCATGTAGGAGTAGTTAATAGGGCCTTCGAGCTCCCTCTAGAAAGGGATGAATGTATTCCTATAAATGGATGAAATTAGGATGTAATAGGGGTTGGACATTTTATACAAAAACAGAGTTATTTGGGCCAATGTAAGACTTGTTACAGTAATAGTAAAACAGTGGTTATTTCTTCTCAAGATTCTCAATGGATTATTTTGTTCAAATATGATGGTGGTGTTTTATCTTATATGTTTTTTTTACAGCCTTGTTATAGCACAATCACTCAGAATTCATATCTTATGCTCTGACTTCCTGTGTGTTTGGCAAGCTGTGGTTTTTGTGAAATATGTTTGGACATCTAATGCAAAGAGCCTTGACTTCCATGAAATGACTGTGCTTTTGTTTATTAAATGTATAAGACTCCATAGCCCAATGAAGACCAATTTGATATGTGTTCAACCAGCTGTTGTTTTCATGAATGAGTGAAGAGTTAGCCATCTTTTGTTCTAATTGATTTCTATTATAAATCTGTGAGAGAGCCCTCTCTGATTAGGAAGGCTAATTCCTAGTCTAAAGTTTGGTTGAAAGAGTTACATAAAATCTTACTTGGTTGCAGCCCTTAGTAGTGATTTTGTGATAACATTTTGGTGCGTCTGCCGGGAGCCTGAAGTCTATTCATTCCCGAAATCAATGGTTGAACTTCTGAAGGTAGCAGGAGCTCAGACATCTTTTTGAGGCTGCAAAACTACCTTGGCGACTCCACACATCAAATAAGAAATTAGAAGGTGACTCCACTGCTAGAAGATCAGTAGCTTGATGAAGTTTCAAGATGGATTCTACTGCAAGAATGAATGCCAGGTATGCTCCTATGGATCGGTCTCATATCCCTGGTTTTCCAAATCCTATGCCGGAGGTTGATTGGTTAGAGGATCTTCCAATATTCAAAGATGAAAAGAAAGATGATGCTGCTCTTCATTTGGTTAGGTTTCATATGCATGTACGCAGTCTTAAGGTTCACTTTCCTGAGGATTGTCTCATGAGGATGTTTATGGCCACTTTAGAAGGAAAAGCATGGTCTTGGTATAAAAATTTGGAAAATGGTTCATTATCCTCTCTTGCTGATTTCCATAATGTGTTCTATGACATGTATAAAGAGTATCATCCTTCCTTATTGTTGCTCAAAGATTGTTGTAGACATTCTTTAAATCTCATTCAGTACTTGGAGGATTGTTATGGTGATGATGAATTTATGGATGAAGAAATTTTAGAGGTTCTTCATAACAATGCATTCCAGCACCAAGGAGAAGATATAACATCCCATGAAACACAGCATGAAGATCAGCAGGGGTTTAGTTGTGAAACCCATGTTTCATCCTTTGATATTGATGTAGAGATGCAGCAGATTGGTCAGGCTTCAGATCATGATGAAGATGAAATTGATTGCACCCAGAAAGAAGAAATATTGGAGGAAATTTCCTATGACCCTCAGGCAGAGGAAAAACTTGCTCAATTTTGTAATTCCTTGCAGCAGCTTACTTCAAATAACAATCATAATAGTGAGGAAAATTATATTTTTTATGACAATCATTCAGAAAAGCAGTTGGATAGCATATCAAAAGAACCTTGTGTGGTTGCGAATCAGTTGTCTAAAGATGTGGAATATTATGATGATCATCAACATAACCATGTCTTCTTGGACCCTGTAAGTGAATATATGGACAAGCTTTGCACTCCGGTCTTTCATTTTCATTTGCATTATGAAGATCAAGTATATTATGAGTTGAGTTGGTCATCCCACTACCATGGTTATGTTGAGGTTGAATGCAGTCAAGAGCCTCCCGTATCAGAAAAGACAATTGATTGGCTTTATTGGAAATATCATGTTGCTTGAGCTACAAGTGGAGCTTGCAGCTGATAGGGTAGGTAGGTAAGATAAATGCAAATAAGCTCAAGGTTGACTGAGAAATTTTTTTTTTTTTAGTAGTGGTAGATATAGACTTTTATCTCCTGCAGTGATCATCAGGTTTAAGCCCGAGGTGAAGGCCCAAGAAACTTGAAGAAAATGTTTGTCAAATAATTTTTGTTCATCAAAAATGGATAAGGCACTGAAACTACAGGTTCTTAGTGTACCACAAGGGCACACTATCCCAAGTGGAGCCACTGTTATCACTAAAAATTCTAATGCCAAAATTTCTCAGACTAGCTTGAAGACAGTTTCGCAGCGCAACATCTTCTAGGTGATTTCGTAGCGCATAATCCATATTTTGCACTGGCTGCGCTACGAAATTGGGGATTTGTTCGAATCCATAGCAACTGTCATGCAAAATAGCTCTGGGGTGGATGCATTTTACAGGTGGCATGTTCTCAAGCTCCTACATGTATGCTTGTCATCAGTTCTGAATCTGAAGGGAAGTATTACAGGTGAAGGAGTGTTTTGAGTGGAATGGTAACTTTTATGCTTTGCATCCACCACTGTTGCCAAGCAGAGACAAAGGAAAAGTCTGAGGTATTGCAGCTGCAAAACAACCTAATCCCCAAAGGTGCAGATATAACAAGATACAGGGACTACATTAAAGATCTTGGTAAGAATGAAAGGGTTGAAGTGATTGCACTGCCGAGTTCCTTAGTGCAGCGTTCTGTTTTTCAAGATGCACTAGATTTGTTGGTTTCTTTAGATGCTCTGAAGGCACCATCTCATCATAGGGGAAAGTGTGAACCAACATTATATGGAAATTTGCTTGGGAGTCTTCCCCTTTCTTTGGAGGCATCAATGCTTGTCATTAAGTTTGGTCAGTGTGGGTTTCTTAGAGAGGGTGCAATAATTGGTTTATTGATGGATGCATGACCAATGCCTATCATACAGCCATTTGGGCAGCAATCTTTGTTCAATAAATATGTGGACAGCTATTATAATGATGCTAATGGATCTGTTGGTTCTTCATATCATACAAAGACTCTTATGGCAAATTTTTGTGCAATTCTGTTTTGGCAATGGATTTTGAAGGACAAGCATCGATTGCAACGACTCATTCAAGTGGCTGGCAATGAGATCTTCACAACTCAGACACATGATTTTGCTTCAATTTCTCCTAGGCTTGAGTAGGAGTGGTCTTCTTTCCACCATTTGGTGCCATCATCACTTCGTGCTATTGCTGAGACATGCCCAAGTTTCTCTGCATTTTGGAAGGTTCACCATTGTATTACAATGATTATGATTTCAAGCACACATGCTTTCTCTCTCCAAGACAACGTGAAGCAAACTTGAGTTTTGACCGT
Source organism: Pinus tabuliformis (assembly GCA_031772625.1). Taxonomy (NCBI): domain Eukaryota; kingdom Viridiplantae; phylum Streptophyta; class Pinopsida; order Pinales; family Pinaceae; genus Pinus; species Pinus tabuliformis. Next base: position 1,051,677,970 of record CM062816.1, read on the forward strand.
TGGCACTGAACTAGCAGATGATATTGTAACAAATGTTTGCATTCAGGCTTCATGTGTTGACTCAAGGTCTTGTCATCATGATATTGAAACAAGGCAAATAAGGCATATTTCTCTGTTTTAAGTTGTCAACTTCCAGGAGGTATTTAGAGCAGCTGAAATAATATTTTCGAAAATTGAAAGAGGTTTTTATTCCTAACATACTGAACTAGAAAAACCTCTTTCAGTTTCTTCAAATTGATTATGAGCTGGGAGAAACAAGTGACTAAAGTTGCGCTACGAAACTGCTGTAGATGCAGTTTTTAATTTCCTGTTTTATACATAGTCTTCAAGGATCGATTCTGGGCAGCTGGAGTAAGGTTTCAAAAAACTAAAAGAGGTTTTTGTTCAGCACGGATTGGTTCACAAAAGCCTCCTTCAGTTTTTCCAAATACGTTTTCTGTGAGAAGTTATGAGCTCTGTCCCAAGAGCTATTTTCAGGCAGAACAACAGTTTCGTAGCTGTAAGGAAAGGTAGCAAAAGCTTTGCTAGTCAGGTAGATGCAGTGGATGAGGTGTACACCTGGACGGTTTCAGCCATCAAACAAGCCAAACATGTCAGAAAGATGAACATAACCCTGAGAGCTAGAAACAAAGGCTTTGAAGAAAGAGGTTAGCAGTTTGAAGAAGAAACTAGGTAAACTAGCTGATTAATCCAAGGGGAAATTTGCTTTTCAAGTTTTGATAAATTTTGGCTGTCATCATTTTGAAACTTTTTGGAGCCTTTACACCTGTAAAAAATAGCTGAAGAGATCACGGAGTTAAGTCATCAGTGCTTTAAAACTCATATGCTTTGTTTTGATTACCTACAGCAGTTTCGTAGCGCGCTACGAAACTGCTGTAGATCACTGTTTATGTGAAAAAATGAAATTGATGCTGAGGTCAGCAAATCTTAAAAGGATGACTCGAGGCCAGCATGGAGATTATACAAAGCTATTCAGATATTCAAAAGGTGACAGGTGTGAGTATTTAAGAAAAAGGTGAAATTTTTGTCTTTTGTTAAAATCTTCCTAAAGTCACTTTATGACCGAATTATTAGGGTTTTGGTTATAGTCTTCGGTGATTTGGTTTGAACACATGTTCAGCTCAGAAGGCTTCCATCTCATTGAATAAGTATGATGATATGCGTTGTTTGGGAAGAATTAAAGAGCAGGGGACATGTGATTAAAGTGATGAAGAATAATGGGAGACAGAGACCGTAAAAATAGAGCACTTCTCTTGGTTAATTAAATGAGCCATCTACGCAACTAGAATCCAAAGCTAGCTCGTGCAGTATATTCTCCTTCAAGATACCTCAACCAAAATAGAAAGAGGACATGTGGCAGCATTCACAAAGGAATCAAGCATACGAGGAGAATGGAATTAGTGTTTTAGTTTGATTAGGATTGTGTGCAATTACAGTTCAGCACTTTGTAATTAATGCATTAGTTAAATAGCATGTAGGAGTAGTTAATAGGGCCTTCGAGCTCCCTCTAGAAAGGGAGGAATGTATTCCTATAAATGGATGAAATTAGGATGTAATAGGGGTTGGACATTTTATACAAAAACAGAGTTATTTGGGCCAATGTAAGACTTGTTACAGTAATAGTAAAACAGTGGTTATTTCTTCTCAAGATTCTCAATGGATTATTTTGTTCAAATATGATGGTGGTGTTTTATCTTATATGTTTTTTTTACAGCCTTGTTATAGCACAATCACTCAGAATTCATATCTTATGCTCTGACTTCCTGTGTGTTTGGCAAGCTGTGGTTTTTGTGAAATATGTTTGGACATCTAATGCAAAGAGCCTTGACTTCCATGAAATGACTGTGCTTTTGTTTATTAAATGTATAAGACTCCATAGCCCAATGAAGACCAATTTGATATGTGTTCAACCAGCTGTTGTTTTCATGAATGAGTGAAGAGTTAGCCATCTTTTGTTCTAATTGATTTCTATTATAAATCTGTGAGAGAGCGCTCTCTGATTAGGAAGGCTAATTCCTAGTCTAAAGTTTGGTTGAAAGAGTTACATAAAATCTTACTTGGTTGCAGCCCTTAGTAGTGATTTTGTGATAACAGAATATACAACTCTTGGTTGTTGAGGCAGTATCGGCACCCAACCACTAGATGTAATTCCAGCATAACCTGAATTTTGTTGTGAACTCCCGTATGGTTGTCCTCCCGGAGGAGACAATGAAAGGGTATATTACCCCCCATATGGTGGTAATCCGGTACTTAAAGGAATGGTTTGCCCTTGGGGACTGGACTGCCCAAATTGACGCCCTGAAGGATCAATTTGCTGAGACTCAACATAAGAGTTTCCGGATACTATTCCAGATGAACAAACAGGAACGGACCATACTGTCGAAATAGCCCCTGAGTGGGCCCCTTCTAGCGATTGAGAGCTAGTTGGGACAGATGGTATACAGGTGAACATTGTTGGAGTGACAACAGGAAGTTCTACCATCGCTGTGTCGGACGACACAGTCCTAGACGTCGACGGTTGTTCAGACATTTCTAGTCTATCCAAAATATTACCTAGCGATTCTACAGGAGCTTCCGATGGCGGTAGACTAATTTCTGATGAAGAAGGATATAGAGTGATCCCGACTCCAAATTGCGATAGAGTACTAGATGTAGGATCCTCCACAATCTCTTCTATAGCAATCAGGCCAGGTGGAAGAGGTAGACTGTCAGGTCCGTAAAATATTTCTGGTGCCAAAGAAGGTATGGAATCTGCAGCAACAGATGTTTGGGGAATAACACTCTCTGAACCGGTTGTAGATGAAACTGGTTCAGTAACACAAGTGTTTACGTTCAAACTAGGATCAGAGCTACTATCCCTCAGTGGCTGCTGAACTTCTTCTGTAAAGGCAGGGATACCAGAAACGTTTGGAGTAACCGGAGTCTATGATGGTGTTGGAACACTTGTTCTAACTTTGCTAGGAGATTTGGAACCGGTTCAATGAGTTCGCTTTGTCCGTAATAGTTTTGATTCTAGAGACAAAGACGGTTGGCTCGTAAGCCTCCTCGAACGACGGGGTTTCAATTGACTTTCTTCCATGATTGCAGATTACTTGATCAACTAAAAATAAAGGGGAAGTATGTTTCCGAATTAGATGAATTTTAGACGCTTTGACACAACTTGTTTTTCAATTTTAAAGAGTCGAGAAAAAACAAAATATGACTCTAGTCGCCTTCGATTTTTAATGAGCCTGAAGTGACAAGTGCTCAGATGGACCTTTTCCGTTAAGGAGTCTGAAAAGGAATGAAAGTGATTACTCTGGAAATCTAGACAAAGGGATTACCAAACCAATTGCAAAACTGCATAATACTTTTTACGGTACGGCAGTCAATCTTCCCGAATGTTGTGTTCTGTGCATTGCGATCGGTAGGGTGGCAGACACAGCTTCCTATGGATAAAGGATTAAGCCTATTGTGGTCTCCCAAAATATACTCGACTGTACGTAGGAGCACAAGTCCGTACTCGCGCTTATCGTCTCAAAGAGGAGGAATCACCCAACCAACAGTGAAAACAACAGTTACCAGGCATTACGACACCGGAATACGTCTCTAGCCTAGACTTCCAGATGTTGTGTGTTAGGTTCCAAAGTGTTGTTAGATTCATTAAATTTATTTTATAGTTGATCTTTCTTAAGAAATTTGCCTTTCAGGTTCACCGCGTGATGTAGATGTACAATTCCTAAAATGCAATCTAAGATGATAAACATTCGTTTTATCTTCTTTGTGCAATGAAAATCCTAGCTACTAAGGAAAGAGAAATGGCGTTCTTTCAGCAAAGAGCATAGAGCACACACTATATGCACTATCCTAAATCAAACCAATCAAACAGTCTAAATGCAAATGCCCATGCATGTATTTGTTTTCAGCCTTCTTAATATGTGAATGATAAAAAGAAAGCTAATGCGCAAATCTGAATTATTTTTCAAAGCGACAATTACTAACAAGTTTCTTTTCAAAATCAAAATGAAGACAATGGCAACACTTTGTGATTTGGAAATAAAAACTTGCTTTCGACACTAGAAAAACTACTAATTTAGATCAAATACAATAGTAACAGGGTAATCGAATGTCAAGAATAATCAGGTTCTCTTCTATGACTGAAAACGACACTTTCCAATCAAGAAACGACAGTACGATTACGTTACTTCTTTGTAAAGGAGAACTGAAAATGACTCAAAAAAATACATAAAAACATTTACATTTCTTTGCACAATGGAGGCGGAATAACAGCAAGGAAAGGGGTTTCAAACAGAGGTGTACTGACTACAGGCAGCAAAACTCTTGAATAGATCTAAAAAGAGTGAACACAAAAACCAAAATTTAGGAACAATTCCTAGTATGATCAGTGCACCTGTAACACAGTGAAACTGAAATGCAACGTACCTACTACACTCGGGAAGTGCGCTGAATTTGAGATTATCAGAACAGACAGTGCGCTGGACCAAGGACGAGACTTTGATTGGGTTCCGGGTCACAGTTTGCAGTTCAGTTCAGGGATTTTGGCCGAGCAAGTGGTAATTAGTAAATCAATCATAGGGGTAGATCTAAGGAGGTTACTAGAGCCACCACGAGGGCAATTAGAAAGCTTGTAAATCAATTGTTTAATTCATAAACAAAACCCGGAGATTGACTGAAGCAACGTTGATCTACTTTGCACTTGCATAGCAAATGCAGTTCGAAGGCTAGCTGGCTTGACTTCAGGCTCCATTTGTAAGTTTATAAAGTAAACAAATGTAGATAAACAATCAATCTATTCACTCCCCAGCGGAGTCGCCATTTTGTTACAGGGAAAAGTGTCTATGCAGAACTGCTAATCCCACTAAGGCTGGTAGCTACCTTAGAAACAAACAAAGTAAAACTACTTTCGTTTTCCTTTATGAAAGATAGATGAGAGAAGAATAAAGGAGACCAACCTCTATCTTGCGCTTGGTTCCTTGCTCGATTCCTCTCTTTTCTGATAGTCCTTTGCTGCTTGCCTTTCTTGTATACCTAGCTTCATAGAGTACCTGTAGAATCAAAGCAGCATAACACTATACGAGAACATGGATCTATTATCATAAACAATCTAGGATCAGATGTAAATTGACCATACAAATGCATAAAACATAAATCACACAAGAGTATGGAGGAAGACTTGAATAGATTTATTGATAATCAAGAAAGAGATAAGAGAGTTACAACCAATCGTTCTGACCCAACATCATCCTCTCAGCAAGTGAGCCCTTCTTCACCTCATGAAAAGCTTAGATCACCCAACACTATGATGTTGCCTCAAGAAACCAACAACAATTCCTTACAAGATGCAAAATTCTAGCCGCTAGATCTCTGGGATGAGGGATCCATATATAGATGTCTGCAAGGGAGATGAGTCAGCTTGTGATTTGATTAGTGTCTTCCCTCTGATAGTTCTTGCTTCACTTGGAGATTGATGATCTCTTACTCATCCCTGGTCGAATTCAGAGAGGCAAGTGTCACAGGGGAAGTTTCTGGAAGATTCCATGCTTCTCCACCTCACGGATTAACATTGCCATTTGTCCCTTCTCGCCCATCGCACCCCATAGAAGGGATTTTTGAAATGCAACGCACCTACTATGTGTATTTAGGTCAGATCCAACACACTTTGCCTATGGAGCAGGTGAAATGGTACAGTTTTGACCAGTTTTGAGTGTTTTTTCATGGAGAACTTCTGGGAGAATCTATAATCAGTTGACCTTGTTCTTTTAGGGGGTTGGAACAACACCTTTAGGGGCTTAGGAGCCCTTGGTTTATGGACATTTATGCTTGGGGTTGCAGTGCCCAAAAATGTCTATAACAAGCAACAACTAGATAAAGTGAATAATCACGATGATAGTTGGGTGGACACAATAGGGGAGAAAAAACAAGAAGTATCTTGAGCTCCTCGAATGACCTTTAGGCGATATCATCCCAAATAAATGGAGTGTCAGGAGATAGATGTAACCTTTAGCAATCTCGGCATAGTTAGGGATAAAACGACGTAGGAAATTAGCCTTCCTCTCCAAACTTTGCAATTGATGCAAAGAATTAGGAGGTGGGAGATTCAAAATAGCTTTGACCTTGACGGGATCAAGATGAATACCCTCCTTAGAAATGACAAACCCAAGGATTTTTCCGAATTTGATGCAAAAGACACACTTATGTGGATTGAGATGAATACGGTAATGTCTACAACGAAGAAAAATTTGGCAGAGATGGTTTTGATGGTCTGTGCATTTAGCTAAATGAGCCGGAAGATCATCCAAATAAGGTTGAAAAATGTGTCTGATTTCATGAAAAGCATAGGACATTTCTCGCTGGAAAGTGGCACCGGCATTCTTCAGGCCAAAAGGGAGCTTTTTGTAAGAAAAAGTACCCGACAGACCGATAAAGGCAGTTTTGTGTTGATTGGCAGGTGAAATATTGATTTGGTTGTAACGATAAAAGCCATCCATAAAAGAGAATATCTCACTCCCAGCACAGTCATCGATCAACTGGTAAATAAAGGGAGTGGGATAATTGTCTTTTGGACATGCGCAATTGATGTCACGATAATCAACACAAACCCGAATAGTGCCTTGCCTTTTGGTCATAGGGACAATATTAGATACCTAGTCTGTTAGTGGAATAGGGTAAATAAACCCTGCCTTGAGAAGCTTTTCATCCTCTCCCTTAATGGCAATGGCCTTTGTGATGCAGGAAATTGTTCCCTCTATGGACAGAGGCAACCCCTCTAGCCCTAGAGTGGGTATAGTCACAAACAAGGACAGATCAACAATAACTTTCCTTAAACAGTCATAGTTGGAGGCCTACCTTAACCGGTGGTCAATGGAGTTCCATTGCGCTGCTCCAGCTTCCTCTTCCTTCTCCTAATGAGTGATCAACCTTAAACAATGTAAATGAAATACAAGAAAGCACGTAACCGAAAAAAAACAATGATCTGTTTACTCAAAAAGTCAAGAAGTCATGAGCTATCAAGTACATTGCGTACAATAGATAGGAAAACACCATTGATTGTATTAATAATGAAATAAGAGTAAGCTTACAACCAAAGTCTTAACGTCAGAATCCTTCTCAGAGGGATCCAACCAGCATGTTCTTCAAGCATTCACTCTTTAAAGATGGATCTCCCAACATACAAGATCTCTCTCACTCATAAGTTTTACACAAGATTAATGGCATTTCACAACCTTCCACAAGCTATCAACAATCCCACACTTGTCACACTCACACCAGCTATCTAGCAAACTCACAAACACTAACAACACTCCTCAACTAGCCAACTATCAGAAAACTAGAAATGCATCGCAATGGTGAGAGTTTAAATAGGAGAAGGAGTCTCCATGAGAGGTGGAAGAGTGAGCTTATCCCAAAGCAAGGTAGCACAATTAGTGGAACTGCCATGCCATCGAAAGGAGGGCGATACAAACTATGCTAACAACCAGGTTTGGAGTCATCTGGAAGGCCGACTGTTGGAACAAACTCGCCCAATCAGATCATCGCTAAAGATAATAAGTAACCACGTGCTGGAGCATGAAATCGGACCATCGCGGGAATCAGATGTACTTCCATGCTGGCAACGTAGCTGGACTGTTTATGAGAGCCTTTCAGTGCGTATATTTAGTCCATAGTCACGATGAGGTAGATAACTTAGGAAAAATTGGTCATTTGGCAGCACAAGAGAGCATTTGTTCAATATGAGCATGTTTGACTTGGACACATGACACAGTAGAAGGACTGGAGTGAAGGCAGTGACAAATTACTATGTAACAGATGCCCCCTAAAGTATGAAGCCCAAGAGAGTGGGAGGGGTGAAATGCTTTACGAAACTGACTGACCTGGAACACCATCTAGAAGAACCTGCACGCAAGTACAAATGATATCTCTGATAATGAAGTACATGTAGTCTAGGCATGGGCGAAGCCATCCAAAAGACATACGAACCAGGTCTGTGGTATGGACGTAGCCATCTAGCTAATGAGACCATGATAATGATAAAGGTACGGTCGTAGCCAGCCATGAAGACTCAAGTATGGTCGTAGCCATCCATCAATGAGTCATGTAATCACAAACCAATCCACGCAGCCCAAACATGGGTAATATGAGTTCGGGGTCTTGAACCTATCCGATCATAGTACAAATTCTAGCATGCGAATAGATGTGCTGAGGTCGAGCATGATAGAAAGTTGCTTGATTACTGGTCAATGATGAAAACCATTAACAAGCACGAGAGAAACCACCAATAATGCCAATGGTTCTCAAGGTACTAGCTAGCATAATCCACGAAGTGTGAAAAACGAACTGAATTCGAACACTTGTGGAATCACCCAATCGATGACCAATGATGAAAGTTGACCGTCGGGTGTGAAGAACTTGCCATTGAGGCATGCAAGTTCTAAGGTACCAAAGGGGATCTCTAGATCAATCTCCTGGAAAATGAGCTGATGTCAACAGGAGACGACCCGTCACAAGAGGGCTATAATGTTTCCCCCATCAAAAACATAAGATAAGGAACAAGTGGAAGATGGTGAAACAAAGTATCAGAGGAGAAGGCAAGGATGTAAACTGCAGAAGGATTATACCCTTGAACATGTTGGCGACATGACTCTCGAGGGTGGCAGCATTCAGGTACCAAGGGATTAGAGGCTCAATGGAGACAATGTGAATCAGATGGAATGAAGCTAAATGGCAACCCAAACCCGTGGAAGGCCAAATGACGATGTATGGATGTCCCAACCCGACAAGAAGAAAAAGTGTCGATGTTCAAGAGTGACTAGCTGCCAATGATGATTTCCAAATTTTCCCCACCATTGCTGGTGAGTACCCCTATTATTTTTGAAAACAAGCTTGAAGGGGATAGCATATGCTTGTAATATAAGTTCGACCGTTGGTCGAATCCAACCTAGTAATGGTTTAACGAGCCCTAGGAAGGAGAAGCTCGAGTCTCGTCATGGTGATGAGTCCAATTTCATTAGGGTTTAACGAGTCTGACATAGGAAAAATTCGAAGTCTTTTTCATGTTTAGATAGTTTGAAAAAGACATAGAAAAGAAAACTCCACAGGGGTCATTTTTCATAGATTTGTGTCTCTCGAGCCCAAAAAAGCATAAAATGATACTTGAAAGAACCGCCCGACCATTACAATCGAGGAGTACTTTTAGTAACTAGTGACTTCGACCCGAAAAAGTAGAAAAGCGATGGAAATCATGTCGTTTCGTAACCAATAACGAGCTTGAAACGACAAAGGCCCGGCAATATTTTCGTGTTTACATGGTCAGAAAAGAGCTCATTGGCCAGATAGATCATTCTTGCGAACAAGACCGATCTCCCTAGTATCAACTGATATTTGGTGACAAGCAGAACAAGCAAATCTACCTTTCTCTAAATATTGCGATTTATAAATAAAAGCCAAAAGGTGTTTTTAGACCCTACCTTAAGTCCAACGCTAGTTTGTGGCAGCCCCGCTTCGACCATCTGAATGAGTTTCCTTTTAAAGAACCTACAAACACAAACAAGCACACATCAAATAACACCTGCATAGCCAATATAATAAATCATATTCATCATGGTGATCAGGGAATCCATGAAATAAAGTATAGAAGACAGCTTATTAAGAAAAATAAACTTGATTGTATTAACTTTAAACAAAGAAGAACTTTACAACCTTGGTGCCTTGATGTTGTACAAGCTCCTCCCAGGGTCCAAGCAAGAATCTCCCCTACTTTGACAAGCTTCACACTCTTCCCAATGAGGTCAAAAGGTATGTAATCTCTCCTCTCAAGCTCAATTAGGAAGTCTAAATTCCAACAGCATTTACCCTAAAAAATATTCAGCTTTCAACCTCCTTAGTAACCAGCCCAATGCCTCATTTTATAGTGCAGAGGAAGGAAGTTACCAGGTCCATCCATGAAGGGGTAGAGTCCTCCTTCAAAGGGATAAGCTCCTCACATCAAGGGGTTAGCTACTTTAGTTATGGGATGCATGAACCACCAAGGAGCGAACTTGCCACCTCAATATTCCCTCTAGAAGCTTCCAGAAATAACCCAAAGTGAGTTTTTAAGAATATACTTGCGCCTTTTTGACTTTTACAGGGGTCCGCACCCATTACATAGAAATAGAGTGGGTAGGTCCGCAGGGGACATGACCAAGGGGTGCGAGACCGCAGGTAATGCTAAGAGAAAGTTTGGAACCAGAGTTTTAGATATTTTTAAGGACTTTCTCTCATTTTTCAAGGCTTGACATGAAGAGCTGAGGTTTAAGACTTGCATAGGAGGAATGTATGAGTGGTGATAGACTCATATTGACTGCAGAATGTCATGGTGACAATATTTTGTGCAACAGAGGTTAAAGGTGACCGCCTCTTATTTCTTTTAACGAGCCAAGAGGAACAACTCGGCTATCTTTTCATTTTTCAAGTCGAAAAAGAGCGTTAAAGACGACTTTACGGATCAAGTGTACACGAAGCTGACATAACTCCACTACCTGTAGCTCTACACAAAGCACGTCAAACGTAAACCCATTCGACATAAAATGAATAATATATGTAGAAACATAGTTAAAAAACTAAATTTTAACTAACCATGTGATAAAAAATGAGAAAAAACCCACATTTATAAAATATAATTTTTTAATTCCCAAAAATTACTGTAAAAGGGGGGGTAATTCATTCATTTTTACCATTGGTATTGTTCATTTCACTTTGGAGCACCAAAGTTGGCGAGCTGATTTCAGCCCCATTCGTCCACCATTCATCCTGAAACTTCTTCCAGGTAGATATACTTTGTCCTACGCTTCAATTTAGTGTCTTTTTTATGCATTTTGACGTTAGATGTGTTAGTTTAGGTAGATTTTTTGAGTCAAGCTCCACCGCTCGATCATCGCGGGTATACCGCTCGGGTCCATGATGACTGATAATATTTACACATAACGCTCTTCAATCATCATGGGAAAGTGATGTACTTCCACAATGACTGCGAGAAAATTGAACTAGCGACCTCTCGTCATCGCGTCTGTTTTAAAAACAGACACAATGACGACGAAAAATTATTTTTTTTGTGCAAATTATGGATTAAAATTTAGAAAGGAAGTGCTAATTCATTGTTTCTCATCATGCAGGCCATAACTGCATTTGTATGGAAGGAATGAATGCATGATGATAATGATGTGGAAACTTTTACTGATGTTGGATGCCGAAATGCATTACATGCATGCGGATTACTAAAATTCTTCCTTGCTCTGCACCTTCGGTCTCAACCCGATTTACTGGAGCTACTAATCCGTGCATGGAATCCAACAGATGAGAAATTCATAATCCGAGGCCGAGAAATCGAGTTCGATGCCATAGACATATACTTCTTGACCGGGCTATCCTGTCATGGTGAGAGACCCATTCTAGAGGGGCAGCAACCTGGGGGCAATTCTCTAGAGATGTTGATGGCTCAAGTGTGCCCACGGGCACACAAATCGAGAAGCGGGAAGGTGGAAATCCCGAAAATGGATGACCTGGTTCTTTGCGCTATGATATTCATGGTTAATGGGCAACGGGCTCCCAAGCCCAACATGAGGCATCAAAGACCCATCTTCGGTTGGCTCTCAAATGTCTCAATCCAACCATGTTCAACTCGGCAGAAATAGTGACAGCCAATATGAAGAGGCAACTTACCAACTGACATCGAGGAGAGATGAAGTATTTTGGCTATGGGTTGATCTTAGTCTCGCTCATGCTAGAGCGAGTGCTGGCATTTCAGTTACAGGACATGGATTTGGATTTGCCCAGACCACGTGAGACTAGGGCCACACAGTGGGCACACGTTATGCCTTGAGGAGGTGGCGGATGACCAGTGTCATGGGGGAAACTGTTTTGAGAGTGGCTGGAGTGCTAGACAATCTTCGTGGAGGATTGGCCATATGTTGGCATGGACTTCCGCAGAGATCTTGACATGCAGTTGCTTGCTGGAGATCAGTGGGATGATGGTGGTAAGACACTTGATCACGTTATTTTTGCATTTTTTTTTTTATGATGTTTTTAGATTTTTCCATGTATATGTCCTAATGACGAACTCTATGGCATTGCAGATGTGGGACCAGTGAGACCCGTCAGGCTGGCTCCAGAGGCACGAAGGGATGCACAGGGCATTGTAGCGCTGGCCTTCGCTCCTCTAGCTGATGATCCGGTGGAGACAGTGGCCCGAAATCTGGAGGGTCTGACGGCAAGGATTCCTGATTACATGGGGGTCGAGGAGGTCCCCATAGTGTTCCATATCCACACAGTAGGAGTTGTACCCATGGTACACCGCCTGTTGAGGCAGGTGGCACGAGCAGTGGTGTGCTATAGGGAGCATAACCCACCGTAGTAGACGCCTAGGTTTTATTTCCTAGCTGATGATTTTTGGAGAGACATGTGTCTTGGATGTATGGAGAACACAGACTCTATTTGGACATATACACTTATTTTTTGAGCACCTCGGTGTGCCACACGATATATATATATATATATATATATATATATATATATATATATATATATATATATATATATATATATATATATATTCCTATGGTTTATTATTGTGTTTTATATGCTTCTTATATGCTGTTTTGATTACATGTTATGCAAATGTCTATCTAATACATGGTTTGCTAATGCATCAGTTAACGTGTTTAATCTTTGTGGAATATGATGATATGTGATAAAATCAAAATTCCTTTCTAACAATTTAACACATAAATACAACCTTAAAATCCGATGGTCTCTAATGGAATATCATCCATTGAGCTGGTGGATGACAAGCTGAGAATCCAGGTTCACAACCAATGTACGAATATCGAAATGAACTGCCTCGGCCAGTAACTCAATAACAGCACTATATTCAGCGACATTATTCGTGGTACAACCTAGACAAACACCTAGAAGGTCTACCAACTCACCGTGAGGATCGTAGATCACCCATGTCGTAGAAGATAGGTTACGGGTACTGCGGCAGGCACCATCAGTGAAACCAACGTAAGGTGCACCAGACATCTGCACAAGAAGCCAAAGACACAATAAGTGGCAATATGTCTACACACCAAGCCAAAACATGAAAACACACAGACACACCTGCTAAAAAGACACGTATGTACAAATCAAAGTGTATGAAGTTCACGCATAATATTTTTTCAAGTAAATCCCATTTCGAGGCTTATCTCGTTGTGTCACTGTGTGACCATCCCCAGATAGTGTAGGCATCGCCTCGACCCATTTTGTGAATTAATCAACAACAATGATGATATATCGATGCCCCCGGCTAAGCGAGGGTTACAGGTCATATAATTAATGCCCCATTTGGCAAAAGGGCCGACGGTAACAACATGGTGCAATGGAGCAAACCGCTCAAGACAGGTAAGCATTTCTCTGTGGGCAGGGAGAAATGAGGAACGATGGTGATGATCAGATCAAGGGGGTTCCTCGAGAGACATGGTCTCGATAATGGCATCATTAGAAGGAAAATTTTCCTTTAAAGGGTTTGAAGAAGCATTGCCTTCAAGCCAAGGGGAATGAGCGTACGAGTCGAGAGCTCTACTTGAAGGAGCAGATTTAGAGGGTGGAGCTGATGCAGCAACAATTTCGACGTAGTTGAGCTTGGCAGGACTCAATGGCATCTCATCACCCCAAGATTCTATTTGATCAACGGGGAGAAGAACCCAAGGATCAGAGCGAACATAAATCATATTAATAGGAGCGATGTTGGGAGGTGGGAGTGAAAAGACACCCATAAGGGCAGGATTTTTAAAGATTCCAACTCCCACACTCTCACATGGGATGGAGGTATGCCCCACAAAGGGCACGTTACCATCGGAAGAGGAGGTGAAGAAGGACAGCTGGTCTACTGTGATGATCTTCCCCTTATGAGGGAAATGAATGACACGAAATAGAGATGAAGCGACGGCTCGCATGGCATGTGTCCAACTTCATCCCAAAAGGAGGTTGTAAGTTATATTGGCATCAATGACTTCAACTTCCACTTTGACTGTCTTCCCTTCCAAGGTAATAGGCATGCGTTGGAGTATACCATAAGGGCGATACTCTCTCCCATCAAAGGCTTTCAAGGTCGTAGGAGACTGGCTCAGAGTTGGAGAACCGATAGCCTTCCAACAAGTGACAGAAATGATGCAAGTAGAAGTGCCTTCATCAATGACGGTACGATGAATCATTTTAGAATTGATGATGACCTGGATAAGGAAGGAAATTTGGTGAGGCAGTCTCAGTATATGGCTGTCTAGGTCAAAAGTGATCAAATCGAAGTCAGCCGAGTCAATTCCGCCGATGGCCGATAGCAAGGAATTCCTCTGATACGGGCAACTCTAGAGAACTTCTAAGGTGGACATAGCCGATGGAGCCTGGAATAAGTCCTCAACAATGCTATAGTGCTAAGCAACACGAGAATTAGTGTTGTAAGAAGATTTCTGGAGTACACCTTTAGGAGGGGGTCAGATGGGCGTCTCAGTGCTAGGTCTCTCAATATGGAGCGGACTAGAACTGGACGGAGGAGCGCTAGAGGGGACCTCAGGCACTTTCTCGGCAGGCGACAGATACTCTTTTGCCCAAGTACTAATGTGGACGGGAATGAGTGAAAAGGCTCTTTGAGCATGGCAAGAGTCCTGGGAGCACCTTTTAACAAATGAATAACTTCAGACCACCTCGGGCAGTCTTTGGTATAGTGATCCTTGTCACAGATAAGGCAAGGATACTTGGGCTTGCGTTTGACACCTTCCTTGGGTGGAGGTTTAGGGGAATCCTGCTTGGGTTGATCAGGTTTATTCTTTCCTTTTCCCTTCTTCTTTCCTTTTGAGGCTTTGTCTGCCATGGTGGACTGGATGGCATTAACCTCAGAAGTATTACCAGAATTGGATACAACTTGAGAAGTATTTTCATTCGGAGCATTCAGCTTTCTCTTCCCAGGGTTCGTGGAAGATTTCTTAGAGGACGGATTAATAGAACCAATGATGCTGTCAACAGATGGTGTTGGCGAGGCTTTGGAAGTTTCGGGCCTCGGGGCATCAAGCAAATAATCATACAGTGTATCGGACTGGGAGTAAATCAAGTCAGGGTACTGAGCACGCGCAATAGCCTGCTCTTTAGTTACACATGCCCCCATAGCAATGTCCCGTGCTATCGGACTGAAAAATGAGGTCGTGAACCAGTCGATCAGAAGCTAATCGGGAATCCAAAACTTAATCAAATGGCGACGCCGTCTCCATTCATGAATATGATTGGAGATATGCATAGCCTTTGTTTGTTTTAAGGATGTCAGGAGATGTGTGCCCATTTCATATCGAATCGGCAACTGAAAATGAGTTAAAAATGCCATAGCCAATGAGTTAAAATCTTGAAAAGATCCACGAGCTAACTCAATATACCATTTAGCAGCAGAGCCAGTGAGGGTCCTTTGAAAAAGGTGGAGCCAGATTGAATCATCGAGCCACGAATTTGACGAACACCATAGATGATAAGTCATAATGTGAGCTTGGGGATCTTCTCCAGCTTTACCATCAAATTTGGGACAATCACCGGGAATCTTAGTTGGAACCGGTGGCCAATACAGACTATGAAGAATAGGATCATTGGTCAGTTTGGACACATCTGGTAACTCCAACGTTGCTAAAAAGGGTAATTGAGGGTTTAATGACATCTGAGGCCATGGGTAGGAGGTAGCACTAGAGTTCCAGCCAGCTGCTTGTTGCCCCCATTGATTCTATCTAGATGGATTCGACCCAGGAGGGTTTTGTCTGTAGGGATTTTGTCTATAGGGGTTATAGCTATAACTGGATGGTCGACCCTTGATTTTCTCCCCAACATGCCATTGATTACCAACTTGGCCTGCAGTAGCAACATACGGTTGCTGGTAATTCTGATAAGGATTCGCCTACAGTTGTTGATAATTTTGGTATGGGGCAAATTGTGTTTTCCCTTGGGATTGCTGGAAACCATAAGGCGGCTGGGCTTCAAACTGAGCCTGGGAGCCAGGCTGCATTTGATAAGCAGGTTGAGATTGGGATCCAACCTACATTTGAAGACCGGATTGGGTCTGGAGCCCACATTGGGGTTGAAAACCAGGTGGAGCTTGAGAAGCAACAATCATTTGAGTGCCCAGTTGAGCAAGCCCAAATGGATGTCCTTGAGAGAACTGAGGCTGAGCCACCTGGCCAGAAGGTTGACCTAGTTGAGATTGAGATTGACCCATTTTCCCAGAAGGTTGAGCTTGTTGGGTATTGGGTTGTCCTTGCATAACTGAGGGTTGTCCTGATGGACCGGATGGCTGAGAAGACTGGACAGTTGGTTGACCTGATTGGATTTGAGGTTGACCAATGTTTCCAGATGGTTTACCAGACTAGACAGTGGGTTGGCCTCGTTGAACGTAAGGCTGACCAGCCTGCCTAGAAGGGTAGCCCTGCTGGACACCATGTTGACCTTGTTGCATGTAAGGTTGTCCCAGATTACCAGAAGGTTGCCCGAAATAGGTAAAAGATGAACCACCAGAGGCCGAAGGTTGTCCTTGAGGGCCTCCAGGTTGCCCTAGATAAGGCTGTCTGTAATACTACTACCCATAGGAGGGCTACATGTAAGACGGCTGACCTTGATAAGGTGTTCCTTGAAAATTCGCAAGGGGTACTTGGCCACCATGATAACTGGTGGTACCACAAGCAACGGATAACGGGACCGTGACCTCAACCGCGGGCTGAGAGGGCAAAGGTCTGGGATAATAAATATGAGCTCCTCAGGAATCGTAATAATGAAATGGATCTTGGGGGTCTGGATTCTGAAGAGTGTGCAAATATTGATCGTATTCCCCCCCTGCTGGAATGGAACCAGAAGAAGGTGGGGCATTTAGTGTAGGATCAACAACTCTAGGTGTAGATGCTGACGAGCCACTATTCACAGATCCGAACGAAGGTCCAGCAACAGTGGTCACAACTGAGGATGCAATGACGACACCAACAATAGGGGTTGAAGAAGCCACATAGACAGTTGGAATAGTCGGGACTGAGGTGACAGACACATTGTGAATTTGAGGAATAAAAGACTCCAAGGTTGGAGTAACGGTACGAGACCAAATAGAACTCATAAGTGAGGTCCTAGAACCCATAACATCCCTCAAAGCCTTATAGCGTAAAGGCAGCGTGACACCAAGAGGGGTGACACGGAAGGGTGTAGTTTCCATTGAGATAGGAATCTCACCGCTCGTCACAACGGATTCTTCACTCGTAATGGGGGATGTGTCATCCATGTCAGAAGAAGACATTGGGATTGAAACACTAGGAGGAGTACTAGGAATATCTTCTTCGGAAGGCTCCCAAATGGGGTTCCAATGAATATTGTAAGACTCGTCTTCTGGAGCGTGAGAGTTAATTGGTTGGATACTCGAAATAATAGGGAGAGTATCACTAACAACTGGTATCTCAGGCACAACAGAGGAGGGAGACCCTTGGTCACTTGGAACGGGAGACGGGATTGATGATTCCACCAGGATGATTTGGTTCAAAAACCCTAGGAATACTAATGAGAAAGAACCCTACTCAAGCTAACAAAAACAAGATCTAATAGGGTAAATGTGAACAAGGACGAATAAATTTTAAGACACAGGAACAGAACTTGACCTTTTCATCTTTAAAGAGTCGAGAAAAGGACAAAAGGATGACTCTAGTCACCTTCAAATATTTAATGAGCCTGAAGTGACAAGTGCTCAGATGGACCTTTTCTTTTAGGGAGTCTGAAAAGGACCGAAAGTGACTGCTTTGGAGAACTAGGCAAAAGGTTTACCAAACAACCCATTAAAATGCATATACACCTTGGCAGTCATATGGAAACCAAGGACTTTCCGTACGGCAATCAATCTTCCTGAATGTTGTGTTTGGTGTGTTACGGTTTGTAAGGTGGCAGACATGGCTTCCTAGGGATAAAGGATGATGTTGTTGGGAAAAGTATCTATTCAGAACACCCCTATCCCACTCTAAGGTGTGATAGTGCCTTAGCAACAAACATGGAAACTTACTTGAGTATTCTTCTTTATGAAATGTAAATGAGGAGAAAGGATCTAACTAACCTGTGTCTTTCGCTAGTTTGTTGATCCAATCGCTCCTCTCTTCAGTAGCTCCCAGCTCCCATCTCCCTCACCAGCCCAGCTTCACCGAATTCCTGCAAGATCACAAGAGAGAGAAACTACACGAAGATACAGATATACATTCATAAAAAGCTCAGGATCAGATTAAGCTAAACATGCAATATAACAAAACATCATTGGTATACAACATATAGGAGAAACTCAAATAGTTTATTGATAGAATAAGAAAGTCCAAGAGGAGATACAACCAAGTGAGTCCCGATCCAGCATCTACCTCCCAGCAAAGGAATCCCTTCCTCTCCTCCAACAAAGCATAAATCACCCAATGTACTAATCTCAATCTCAAACCAACAACAATTCTCTGCAAAGTACAAAATTCCAGCCCCTGGATCTCTGGGATGAGGGATCCATATATAGATGTAAGCAGAGAGGATGAGTCAGCTTATGTTTTGACTTGTGGCTTCTCTCTATCAGTTCTTTCTTCCACTTGGAGACTGAGAGCCTCTTACTCATCACTTGGTCGAATTCAGTGAGGCAAGTGTCATTGGAGAAGATTCTGGAAGCTTCCATGGTCTTTCCACCTCGTTGAATGACTCTGCCACTTGTCATTTCCCGCTCAACGCACCTGGGTAGTGCATTCAAGTGCGTTGTAACGCACCTAGCCAGTGTATTTGGGTGCTTTGCAATGCAGGCAGCTAGTGGAGCTTCTGAATTGATCCTGATTTGACTAGTTCTGAGTGGTTTTTGGTGGAGAACTTCTGGGAGAAGCTATCATTGATTGACCTTGTTCCTTTAGGAGCTGTAACAACATCTTTAGGGACTTTGGATCCCTTGGATTATGGAAATTTCATGCTCAAAGCTGTAAGGCACAAAAATGTCTATAACAGTTGCCCCCTAAAGTATGAGGCCGTTTATCGGGTGAAATGCTTTATTAGGAGGATCCGAAGTTCTTTCAATGCTGGGAGGAGACCTGTAATAAGATACAATACAATACATTATTTTTCATACTGTTTTCATGATCTAGCTGAGGCAGGCATTCCCATGCTCAGCTTTATAAATTCATTTTTATGTACATAGGACAGACAATCGTCTGATGGTAGACTGATGATTTTGATGAAATCATCATCCTTTCAGTAGGATGATTATCTGTTCTGCAATGCTGTACATGTCAATGTCTTTATTTTTCCTGAATATATATCGCAGCCCGGATGGATGAAACTAGATCCGGGGTCTTCAATCTCGTCCGATCTTCACTCTAAGTACAAGTTGATCCATGTGAGAAATGTTTTGAAGTCGAACATGGAAAGACATCGCTTGATTACCAGTCAATGATGTAAACTGTTGACAAGCGCGAGAGGAATCACCGATAATGGTAATGACCCTCAAGTTACTGCAGTACAATTCACGTGGTGTGAATAGAGGACTTGGCGTCGAACACCACACAAAATCTTTCGGTCGAAGGTCATTGATGTATACCTGTCGCCGGAAGTGAGAAACTTGCCATTGAGGCATGCAAGCTTCAAAGTACTGAAGGGGGTGTTCCTAGATCAACTTCTTGGATAATGAGCTGATGTCGACAAGAAGTGATCTGTCAAAGGAGGGCCTTGATGTATCCCACATCAGTGACACGGAACGGAGCAAATGATTTTGATGGAGGTGAAAATGATCTGATGATATATGGTTCAGGGTGGCGGTCATGAAAGAATGAAGTATAATGTATGGTAGTGGATGGGACACGGTTGACTTCTCTGGATGACTTCTCTTGAACATATCGGCGACACTTATGTGATGGATCGGTAGCATTTACCCCAAAGGTGGATGGTATGGCGAGACCATGGTGATGTGACCGGTGAATGAAACAACCCAACCCGACTCTGGCACGGAGTGGAAGTGTCATTTTCAAGAGCGACTTGCTACCAATAAAGGTTCTTTGAGTTTCTTCCCAATTTTTCCCCAGTCATTGCTGACCAGTACCTCTTTATTTTTGTCAAGCTTGAGGAGGATAACATATGCTTGTTCTATAATTTTCCCTTCGGGCAAACCTATCGCTATGTTTTAACGAGCCTAGCGATAGTGAAACTCGTTCTCGTCTAAAGACAAGTTTGTCGCTATTAATGTTTTTAACGAGTCTAACGACAAAGATAACTCGGTCCTTTTCATTTTTAGAGAGTCTGAAAAGGTAAGTAAAGTTAACTCCGGAAGTCCTTTTTCGTCATCTAATCCCTTAAGTCCGAAAAAGTATAAAACAATACAGAAGGGATGAAATTTCAATAGTTTTAACGAGCCGAACAAAACAAGCGCTCGATCTTTTTGTGCAATAATCCCTCAGGTCCAAAAAGATTAAAATCTAGAGGAGGGATAGCACTTCCGGTCACTTTAACGAGCTGGAAGGCCAAAACTCGGCAATATTTTCATATTTTACGAGTCAAATGAAAAGAGCTTAAAGAAGACTCGTCTTTTGAGGAACGAGTGATAAAATGGGTAGCAGCTGATTCGAGGTAAGGGTTGGAATTTTCCAATCACAGCAGTGTCACAAGGATGGCTAGTGAAATCACTCTTCGCAGCTGTTCCTCAAAATGGGTAAACAATCATATGGAGGTGAATGATCGGCCAATGGAAAAGTGGAGGTGACGGTGCAAACACGACCAAGGCTTTAATGGCTGATAATGTTACATTCACGGTGGTTATTTACCGGAGGATAGTTCATTTTTTAACGAGCTTAAACGCGGGTTGAAACACTTGCTCGATCTTATGTTATTTTTTTAACGAGCATGAACTATGTGCTAAAACTGCTCGATAAGTTTGCATGCCCCCAGCATAATAACTCAAATCGAGGTGCATGCCCCCCAAGCTTCATTGCATTCAACTCGGTGATTGGAATGAAGGTTTACCTTTGAGATTTGGAAAGGGGATTTGTTTCATTTTTTAATGAGGTTGACACAGTAAAAGAACCATCCTCAAGACTCCTTGTTTCATTTTTTAACGAGGTCGACATGAGATAAGAACCATCCTCGGAGCCCACTGTATTTACAGTATTTGATAGAAAATCGAAAACTGAAGGATGATAAAGGTCATCTTTAGTATCTTCTCCACAATCCGGGAGAAGGGAACGATGGTGGGAATCATTGCATGGCGCCCCGTCAATTACCATTGATTGAATGATTCCTCCGTTTGTAGAATGTACAAGTGACGAAGGATTTGAAGAGGTGCCATTTTCCTTAGACTTATCTATCCAAACAATCGATGAGTGTTGATTTTGGTTTGCCCCCCAGGCCAAGAAAATTGATTGCTACAATATTTCTATTAGGGCGATGATCCATGCTGACAAAATGTTTAGGAATCTTCCGAATCCATTAGATATAGAAGATTTCATATTGTAGGTTTCCACTGTGGCCACTTTTTCCAGATTACTTGGAGGCGGTAGGGCAAAAGTACCATTAAGGCAGGGTCTTTTAGGAGGCCTATTCCAATATTTTGAAGCGAATGATCGCTTCCATGGATCATTGGAATGCTTCCCGTAACTTGTGAACTGTTGGGGAAAAATGTTTGTTGGTCGATGATTGTAATTCTTCCTTGAAAGGGAAATGCAATCTTCCCGAAGTAGGTCGACACAACTGCGGCCATGGCATATATCCAAGGCCTTCCCAGTAGGATGTTGTAATTGAGGTTTTCGTCGATTACTTCTACTGGTTTTCCCCCTAGTTCAACTTGCAAGTTACTTAAAATCCCATATAGAGTGTATGATCGTCCATCAAATGCTTTTAATGTCGTTGACGATCTTGACAAGGGTGGTGACCCTAAATTTTTCCAGCAACTTATCGACATAATACATGTAGATGCCCCCTCATCAATAATTGTTCGATGAACAGTTTTGTTGAGGGCTTTCACTTGAATAAGGAAAGCTAGTTGAGCTGGTAATTGAGGGTCATATCCTTTATGATCAAAGGCCACAAGATTGGAATCCATTGGGCCAATCCCACCAATGGCTGATAACAAAGCCTGCCTTTGGGATGGGCAATTTTGTAGCACCTCAAGAGTCGACATAGCGGATGGCGATTGGGCCAAATCTTCCACTATGTTATAATGCTGTGCCGCTCTAGCGCGGGGATTAAACGTTGACTTGTGTACTACTCCCTTCGGTGGTTTTATTGTTAATTCAGGAATGATGGGTGGTACAACTTCTGTCGAAGTTGTTGTCGAACCACTTGGTTGATCTTTATCCTTGTCGTTCGACAGCTGCGGATTCCCGTAATCTTTGTTCCTTGTCGAAATCAAAGCATCATTTTGCTGTTTCGAAATCGACAGCATTAGCACTTGCGACGGGGAAGCATTTCCACTATCAACCAGATTTGTTCCTGGATTTGGGAACGGATCAGTTAACACGGCTGAGGTTTTCGAACTTTTAAAGAATTTCTTAAGCTCAGCTCTGTGTGGACAATCTGCTGTCCAATGATCCCCATCACATATATAGCATGGATTTTTTGGTTTCCTATTTCTAGGAGGGTTTGAAGAAGATTTTTCAGGTGAAGAGTCATCCTGTTTCTTCTTCTTCCCTTTGCCTTGTTTCTTCTTGCTTCCTGGTTGATTGGTTTCTTTGCCCTTATCTGTCGATACGCCATTTACTTCCGAAGCAAGAATTTCGTCTTTTGCATTTTGATCTGAAATCTTACGGGCTTTCTTGGATGTAGCCTTTGTCGATTTCGCGTTTGTAGTGCCAATCACGCCATCGCCGTCATGAGAGTCGTTGTTTGATTTAGGAGGAGGAGGAATTGAGAATTCCGGTCTAGGGGCGTCAGGTATTTTGTCGTAGAGCGTGCCAGACTGAGTATAGACCAAGTCCAGATATTGCGCACGAGCGATAACTTTCTCTTCCATTACGACTCCCCCCTTTGCCACATCTTCCGTTATGGCAGGAAGTAACGACTTGATAAACCATTCAGCTAATAGCTGATCGGGAACGTACGTTTTTACCATCCTACGACGGCATCGCCACTCATGTATATGATCAGATATGTGAGTGGCCGTTGTCTGTTTGAAGTTGGTTAGGATTTCCATTCTCGTTTCATACCTTATCGGTAATTGAAAATGGGTTAAGAAAGTCGTGGCTAAGGTACTGAAGTTGTCGAACGAAGCTCTCGGCAATTCAATATACCATTTTTCCGCTGGACCCGTTAACGTCCTCTAAAAAAGGCGAAGCCTTATCGAATCATCGTTTAGGGTGTTTGACGAACACCATAGATGAAATGTCATCACGTGATTCGATGGATCTTCACCTGGATTTCCATTAAATTTAGGAATATCCGATGGAAGTTTGTGTGGAATCGCTGGCCACCAAGGGGCGTAAGCAATTGGATCGTTTGTTAACCGGTGTAAATTAGGTAACTCTAAGGTTGCCACGAATGGTAACTGTTGATTCAGGTTAGGTGAAGCATACCCAGGATATGATAGAATTGCCTGAGCAGTTGGTCTTTGCATACCAGCATAATGTAGTTGATGTTGGTATGACTGATACGGTTGGTGGACATGACCATTGTAAAATGGTTGATTTTGATCGTTTTGGATGTACGGCTGTCCACTGTTCGCAAAGATCTTCTGCTCAGAACCTTGGTATACTTATTGGAATTGTGGTTGTTGGTATTGCACCAGCCACGGTTGTGAAGCCATGTTCTGTTGTGCTATACTAACCGTTGGACCAAGATGTGGGGTAATTGTACCCGTTTGGACCTGTGTCGCCCCACCAGTCGGTGATTGTGGTTGAGTCACAGGGTCAAGGGGCTGTTGCATTACAACCTGAGATATCTGAGGTTGACATACAACAGGCAGCGTTTGAACTTGTGACACTGTCACAATAGCTGGCGTAGTCGGGATGTTCGACATAGGTACACATTGTTGCATAGAATACACAACTCTTGGTTGTTGGGGTAGTATAGGTACCCAACCACTTGATGTAATTCCAGTATAACCTGAATACTGTTGTGAACTCTCGTATGGATATCCTCCCGGAGGGGGTAATGAAAGGGCATACTGCCCCCCATACGGTGGCAATCCGGAACTCAAGGGGATTGTCTGCCCTTGGGGACTGGATTGCCCAAATTGTCCTCCAAATGGATCAATTTGGCGAGTCTCAACATAAGAGTTGCCAGATATTATTCCGGAGGAACAAACAGGAACGGACCATACTGTCGAAATAGCCCCTGGATGGACTCCTTCTAGCGGTTGTGAGCTAGTCGGGACAGATGGTATGCCGGCAAACATTGTCGGACTGACGGCAGGAAGTTCTGCTATCGTTGTGTCAGTTGACACAGTCCTAGATGTTGACGGTTGTTCAGACATTTTGAGTCTATCCAAAAAATTACCTAGCAATTCTACAGGAACTTCCACTGGTGGTAGACTAACTTCTGATGTCGAAGGAAATAGAGTGACCCCGACTCCAAAAGGTGTTGGAGTACTTGCTTGCGGATCTTCTACAATTTCCTCTATCGCAATCAAACCAGGTGGAAGGGGAAGACCGTCAGGTCCGTAAAATATTTCTGGTGCCGAAGAAGGGGTTGAATCGACAGCGACAGATGTTTGAGGAGCAAGACTCTCCGAACCGGTTGCAGATGGAACTGGTTCAGTAACACAAGTGTTTACTCTCAGACTAGGATCAGTATCACTGTCCCTCTGTGGCTGTTGAACTTCTTCTGTAGAGGCAGGGTTTCCAGAAATGTTTGGAGTAACCAGAACCTTCGATGTTGTTGGAACACTTGTTCTAACTTTAATAGGAGATTTCGAACCGGTTAAACAAGTTCACTTTGTCTGTACTGTTTTCGATTCCAGAGACAAAGACAGTTGACTCGTAAGCCTCCGCGAATGACGGGGTTTCAATTGACTTTCTTCCACGATTGCGGATTACTTGATCAACTAAAATACAAAAGGGGAAATATGTTTCCGAATTAAATGAATTTTAGATGCTTTGGACACAACTTGCTTTTTCAATTTTAAAGAGTTGAGAAAAAGCAAAACATGACTCTAGTCTCCTTCGATATTTTAACGAGCCCGAAGTGACAAATTCTCGGATGGAATTTTTCCGTTATAGAGTCTGAAAAAGGAACGAAAGGGACTTCTCTGGAGTTCTAGGTAGAGGGTGTGCCAAACTTTTCGCAAAATCGCAGAATACTTTTTAAGGTACGGGCGGTCAATCTTCCCGAATGTTGTGTTCAGTGCATTGCGATTAGTAGGGCGGCCGACACGGCTTCCTATGGATAAAGGTTTTATGCCTATAGGGGTCTCCCAATATATACTCGACGGTACGTGGGAGCACAATCCGTACTGGCGCTTATCGTCTCTCAGGAGGAATCACCCAACCATCAGCGAGATCGACAGTCACCAGGTTTTACGACGTCGGAACACGTCTCTAGCCTAGTCCTCTATGTTGTGCGTTAAGTTACAAATCGTTGTTAAGTTCATTCAATTTATTTTAGGTTGATCTTTCTTAGAATTTTGCCTTTTTGGATCACCACGAGATGTAGATACAATTCCTAAATGCAGTCTAAAGATGATAAGCAAGCTTTTATCTCTTTTCAACAATGAAAATCCTAGCTACAAGGGGAAAAGAAAGACACAATCTTTTCTCAAAGAGAAAAGAGCACACTGTAAATGCACTTTTCCTAAATCAAACCATACAAACTATCGTTGTGCAAATGCACAAATGCATGTATTTGTTTTCACTTTCTTAATATTGATGCCTAAAAAGAAAGCTGTTGTACAAATTTGAATTCGATTTCAAGTGAAAACACAAACAAGTTTCTTTTTGAAAACAAAAAGACGATTACGACACTTTATAATTTTGAAGTAAACACTTGTTTCGACACAAGAAATTCACAAATTCAAACCAAAAGACAAAAGTAAAAGTGCAATCAACTGTCAACAGAAAACAAACTTACTCCTAAGATCAAAACGACACTTACGACAGGTCTAGATCTAAGGGCTACAGTATGACTAGTTTACTTTTGCAATGGGAAACTGCAAATGATGTAACAAATACACAAAGAACAAATACAGTTTCTTTATACAACTGAGGTGGAATTAAGGCAGAGAAAAAGGGTTTTCAGATAGGTACACACACTGATAACAGGCTGCAAAAAATAGAGATAAAACTGAACACAAGGATGCAAAGAACCACAACTGCACAAGGCAAAGGCTGATGAGCGCACCTGCATGATAGAGAAACTGAATTGCAGCGCAGGTAGCCCTCTTGGGACCTGCGTTGAAATGCAGAGTCTCTTCACAGAGCCTGCACTGAAGCAGAAACGAGAATTGTCTCTGGGTTCTGGGTCACGGTTTGCAGTTTGATCTAAGGTTTTTGGCCAGATAAAAGCTATCAATGAGGTACAATTAGGAGGATGATTTAAAGGAGGACTAAGAGCTATCACAAAGGGCTGTTAGAGCATTTGTGGATCAGTTTGTTCAGATCATAAACAGGCCCAGTGAGTGGACTAGAGTGGCAGATCTCTACTTTGCATTTGTAAATGGCAAATGCAGTTCGATTCAGCACTCCTGAGTTTATGAGAAGAACAACAATAGAAACACAAATAAACTAACTAGATATGATCCCCAGCGGAGTCGCCAATTTGTTGTTGGGAAAAGTATCTATTCAGAACGCCCCTATCCCACTCTAAGGTGTGATAGTGCCTTAGCAACAAACAAGGAAACTTACTTGAGTATTCTTCTTTATGAAATGTAAATGAGGAGAAAGGATCTAACTAACCTGTGTCTTTCGCTAGTTTGTTGATCCAATCGCTCCTCTCTTCAGTAGCTCCCAGCTCCCAACTCCCTCACCGACCCAGCTTCACCGAATTCCTGCAAGATCACAAGAGAGAGAAACTACACGAAGATACAGATATACATTCATAAAAAGCTCAGGATCAGATTAAGCTAAACATGCAATATAACAAAACATCATTGGTATACAACATATAGGAGAAACTCGAATAGTTTATTGATAGAATAAGAAAGTCCAAGAGGAGATACAACCAAGTGAGTCCCGATCCAGCATCTACCTCCCAGCAAAGGAATCCCTTCCTCTCCTCCAACAAAGCATAAATCACCCAATGTACTAATCTCAATCTAAAACCAATAGCAATTCTCTGCAAAGTACAAAATTCCAGCCCCTAGATCTCTGGGATGAGGGATCCATATATAGATGTAAGCAGAGAGGATGAGTCAGCTTATGTTTTGACTTGTGGCTTCTCTCTGTCAGTTCTTGCTTCCACTTGGAGACTGAGAGCCTCTTACTCATCACTTGGTCGAATTCAGTGAGGCAAGTGTCATTGGAGAAGATTCTGGAAGCTTCCATGGTCTTTCCACCTCGTTGAATGACTCTGCCACTTGTCATTTCCTGCTCAACGCACCTGGGTAGTGCATTCAAGTGCGTTGCAACGCACCTAGCCAGTGTATTTGGGTGCTTTGCAACGCAGGCAGCTAGTGGAGCTTTTGAATTGATCCTGATTTGACTAGTTCTGAGTGGTTTTTGGTGGAGAACTTCTGGGAGAAGCTGTCATTGGTTGACCTTGTTCCTTTAGGAGCTGTAACAACATCTTTAGGGACTTTGGATCCCTTGGATTATGGACATTTCATGCTCAAAGCTGTAAGGCACAAAAATGTCTATAACAGATGATAACCTAGTGGGGTCTCCCAACATATACTCGACGGTACATGGGAGCTCAATTCTGTACTAGACCACTATTGAGTCACAGAAGGAAGAATCACCCAACCTTGAGTGGAAACAAAAGTGACTAGGTTTAATGACGTTGGAGCATGTCTCTAGCCTAGACCTCTAAATAGTGTGTGTTATGTTCCAATGCGTTGTTAGATTTATTCAGCTCATTTTAGAGTTGATCTTGGATTATGTTTCAGTTTTCAGGCCTTGCCGTATGTATACAACAAATCCTAGGATGCAGCTAGAATGAATGAAAAATCATTTTTCTTCAACGAACATCTACGTATGGGAGGGTAGAGAGATTACTCCCAAACCAAGAAAACCAAGACAACAAAGGCAGTCACTCAATGCATATAGACATCAATTCCTAAAGTGCATGGATACTACTAATGAGAGATCTTATCATTTGCTTTCCAATATGCAAACTTGAAATGCAAATTCACTTTCACTTTTGTACACTAAATGAATGCAATCCTTTTTATTTTGATGTCTTTAAATCTAGAAGAAAAAAATAAGCAACAAGCAAGTGTGGAAAAAACTGGTTGATCCAAACAATTGTGATCTATGTTCAATAGCGAAAAGAAATCGAATCAATACCAAAGATTGGTTCAATAACAATCACTAAACAATCAACCAAAATCAAGAAAAGGGGAAGGCTCAATCAAACCAACAAAAGGTTGCAAACGAACCTCGAGCAAACCAGCAACCAAGCCAACTGATTCAAGAAACTTGAAATAATGAACCAGGTCACAAAGGCAAAAAAGCAAGATTCATTCAATAGAGCTGACAAAAGAGTGCCTCAACCATAAACAATGAAAAACAAGCTACTAAGCAGGCGAGAAAAGAAAGGGGCCAGTAGGATTGATGGACTCAGGAGGTAGAATTGAGAAAATCAGTTCTACAGCAATTAGTGTGGGTAATACACAAGCAACAAACACTAATAAAGAACTAACCGCAGCAACAGAGCGATGTCAGCGCGGAAGTACACCAATTTTCCATGATGGTTGAATTTTCAGGACCGTCGTGACTGTGAGGCGTAATTACCCAATGCATAGGATATTACAAAAGGGTGAGCGCGATGACAGTGCAACTACTAAATTTAAAACCATGATGATGTTCAAAACAATGACAGGCGAACCAAAACTCCCAAATCAAAAGCAATCAATCCTTCAATTAAATAAAGGTACTTCCCAGATCAAGCCAGGAAACCCAAAAGACTGATAACTAACCCCCAAACTTCAAAAGAGACCAAATCAAAAATCAAAACAAGAGCAAACAAAGGAAGAACAAAAGCCAAAGTCCTCGGTGGAGTCGCCAATTTGTGATGCAGGAAAGTGTTCCCTCTACGGACAAAGGAAACCCCTCTAGCCCTAGAATGGGTCTAGTCACAAACAAGGATAGATCAACAATAGCTTTCCTTAAATAGTCATAGTTGGAGGCCTACCTCAACCGATGGTCGATGGAGTTCCTTTGTGCTGCTCCAGCTTCCGCTTCCTTATCCTAATGAGTGATCAACCTGAAACAATGCAAAGGAAATACAACAAAGCACATAACTGGAAAACAACAATGATCTGTTTACTCACAAAGTCAAGAAGTCATGAGCTATCAAGTACATTGCATACAAGACATAGGAAAACACCATTGATTGTATTAATAATGAAATAAGAGTAAGCTTACAACCAAAGTCTTGACGTCATAAGCCTTCTTAGAGGGATCCAACCAACATGTTCTTCAAGAATTCACCCTTTAAAGATGGATCTCCCAACATACAAGATCTCTCTCACTCATACGTTTTACACAAGATTATGGGTACTTCACAACCTTCCACAAGCTATCAACAATCCCACACTTGTCATACTCACACCAGCTATCTAGCAAACTCACAAACACTAACAGCACTGCTCAACTAGCCAACTGTCAGAAAACTAGCAATGCATAGCAATGGTGAGAGTTTAAATAGGAGAAGGAGTCTCCATGAGAGGTGGAAGAGTGAGATTATCCCAAAGGAAGGTATCACAATTAATGGAACTGCCATGCTAGAGAAAGGAGGGTGATACAAACTATGCCAACAACCAGGTCTAGAGTCATTTGGAAGGCCGACTGCTGGAACAAACGCGCCCATCTGGATCATCTCGAGGGCGTAATTGATCCTTAGAGTTGACATCACTAGTGAGCAATGTAACCAGTTAGATCATCGCTAAAGATAATAAGTAACCACGCGCTGGAGAATGAAATCAGACCATCGCGGGAATCAAATGTAGTTCCGCGCTGGTAGCGTAGCTGGACTGTTTATGAGCGCCTTTCAACCTGTATATTTAGTCCATAGTCGCGATGAGACAGATAACTTAGGAAAAATGGGTCATTTGGTAGCAGAAGAGAACATTTGTTCAATATGAGCATGTTTGACTTGGATACATGACACAGTAGAAGGACTGGAGTGAAGGCAGTGACAAATTACTATGTAATAGCCTTTCTCGGGTGCATGGGACATAAACATTGACGAACTGGTTTCGAACCAAGATACGTAGGTATCTCGTGTACCAAAATACTTGGATCAATATTGGGCATTTCTTCATACGACTAGGTGAACACATCGTGAAACAAACTCTTGAAAAAGGTCGGTGTAAAGCTGGATCTCCTCATGGGAACAAGTCACTCCAATGTGAATATTCTTAACAATGCCTAGTGTAACAGAGATTTGGATGTGCATGGTTTACATAATATTTCCCATATTCCCCTCAGAAAAAACCTCATGAATTAAGATGGGCATCTGAAGTGGCTGAGAAGGAACATAGGAAGAAAACTTATCCAGACAGGCAACCATGGTCCCATGGCTTGGGAGAAACAAGGAATGATGATGATTATCAACCAAATGAGGATCGTCAAAAGACATAGTCTCAAGAATCGCATCATCAAAAGGAAGTGTCTCTCGTAACAGATCCGGAGAAGAAATATCTCCAACCTAGGGGGATTTCACATACGTGTTGAGAGATCTACTCGAAAGAGTAGAGTCAGAAGATGAAACCAAAGCTAAAACAATTTCAACATAGTTGAGCTCTGCAGGGCTCAACGGCATAACCTCACCCCATGAATCCACCTGATCGAGAAAGGGAATCACCCAGGGATCATGATTGATAGAGATCATATTAATAGAGCTGATATTAGGATGTGTGAGTGAAAAAACGCCCATAAGGGCAGGATCTTTAAAGAGTCCAACACCCACACTCTCATAGGGAATACTGGTATTCTCCACAAACAGAACATTGCCATCCGAGGAAGAGGAAGTGAGGAAGGACAACTGATCGACTGTAACAATTGTCCCTTGATGAGGAAAATGGAGTACAGGAAATAATGACGAAGCCACGGCATGCATGGCATACATCTAAATTCAACCCAACAAAAGGTTGTAAGTTTGATTAACGTCAACAGCTTCGACTTCGACGTCGACCGTCTTCCCTTACAAGGTGATAGGCAAGTGCTGGAGAATACCAAATGGACGAGAATCTCTTCCATCAAATTCTTCCAAGGTATGGGGAGATTGACTCAAAGAGGGAGAACCGATGGCCTTCCAACAAGCAACAGACATGATGCAAGTTGAGGTGCCTTCATCACTAATAGTATGATGAATATTCTTGGAGTTAATGATGACTTGAATGAGAAAAGCGATTTGATGAGGAAAACAAGGCACTTGGTTTTCAAGATCGTATGTACTTAACTCAGAATCAGTTGGATCACTGCCACCAATGGTGGATAGCAGAGACTTCCTTTAGGGGGGACAACTCTAGAGAAATTCCAACATGGACATAGCCGAAGGACCTTGGGCTAGGTCTTCGACAATACTACAGTGCTGTGAAACATGAGAATTGGGGTTATAGGAAGATTTTCAGAGAACTCCCTTAGTAGGAGGTCTAATGACAGACTCGGTGCTGGGCCATTCAATATGAAGAGGGCCAAAACTAGACGAAGGAATGTTAGAAGGTACTTCAGGTTCCTTCCCGACGGATGGAGCGTAATCTTTCGATCGAGTACTCACATGAATAGGGCTAGTCCCAGCCATAAAAACTAGGGAGCCAAAAGTGGAAGAGGATTGAGGTTTGTCTACCACCATTTTAGTTTGCTGGGAGGGAAAAGGCTCTTTAAGTACAGTAGGAGTTCCCGAAGTCCCCTTAAGCAAGTGACTAACCTCAAACTGTCTAGTATAGTATTTAGTGTAGTGATCCTCGTCACAAATAAGACAATGATACTTAGGTTTGCATTTAGAACCATCATCGGCAGAAGTCTTAGGAGGTTCTTTCTTTGGTGCTTCGAACTTATTTTTACCTTTCCCTTTCTTCTTACCTTTCGAAGTTTTCTCTGCCGCAGTAGACTGAATGGCATTAACTTCTGTGGTTTTCCCAATACTAGATGTAGACTAAGAAGCATTTTCAACAAGATCAATGGGTTTTTGCTTCACAGAAGTCATGGAAGACTTTCAGGAAGATTGAGAAACGAAGCCAATGTTACACAGTAATTTGTCACTGCCGTCCTGTCAGTCACCCTACTGTGCCAATCACTAAACTTCATGCCTTCTGAACTGGCCCAAAAAACCCATTTTCCTAAAGTTTTATTCACCAGCGCGTCTGTTTGCAAAATACCCGCGATGACTGGCGCTACATAGTGTATCCCGCGCGCCGCCAGCTCGGAATGACATCACTTTTCCGCACTGGTAGCCAGCGCGCCTTTCCCGTGTTCTTCCGCGCTGACATGACTGTCCTAGTTATGTGAACGCGGCGACATCGCGTCGGTTGCCTCATAATCCGCGCTGATCCAGTTTGGGCGAATTTGTTCAAACAACCAGCCTTCCAGATAACTCCAGGCTTGGTTGTTAG
The DNA here is from genome assembly GCA_031772625.1 of Pinus tabuliformis. Taxonomy (NCBI): domain Eukaryota; kingdom Viridiplantae; phylum Streptophyta; class Pinopsida; order Pinales; family Pinaceae; genus Pinus; species Pinus tabuliformis. The sequence continues at coordinate 1,051,710,671 of CM062816.1, forward strand.
CTTTGTGAATGTCGACTCCCTTCTATGGCATGTCTGTTCGACCCTTTGCAACCATTTCCCTCAAGGATAAGCTCATCCTTCCACCCTTTTAGGAGGCTCCTTCTCCTATATAAACTCTCACCATTACCCTGAGCAGCTAGTTAGACTTAGCTTGGAATAGCTTGGATTGTACAGAGCTTGTAGTGCTCAGATTGCTGCTATAGGTTTGGTGTGCTAGGTGTGGAAGTGATTGATTGCTTAGGGAAGGTTGTTTTGTGCTATTTGTGTGAGAGAGAGAGTTGTTTGTCTTGGGAGAATCATCCTCAAAGGTGAATGCTTGAGATACATGCTGACTGGCCCCTCCTGAGAAGGCTACCGACGTCAGAACATTTGGTTGTACTCTTCTCTATTCTGATTAATAATAGATGACTGCTATTATTGTTCCATTCTCATTTGTCTATGCAATGGTTAAATGTGAATTACATCTTTTCTGACTGATGTATGGTTGCTTTTACTAGATTTCACGCTTGTGTTTGTTTCCCCTTCGTGTGTGCAGGTATCTATTCGCGGAGATCACGGAGGATTGTGACCAGCCGAAGCGGAGGAGCGAAGGCAACATCTCTTCGTCAAACGATAGCGCAGGAATCCAAGTAGGTGCTCTTTACCTCTTGTTTAATTGTAATTAGGAACATGCGTAGCAGCATTGTGTGATTGTTGCTAGACCCCTGCTGGGCTAGTAGGGATCGCCTCTATCCGTAGAGGGGATTTACCTCTCCAACAATTTGGCGACTCCACTGGGGATAAGCCTTTTTGTCTCTTGAGTCCACTTTTGTGTTTGGCTTTGATTGATCTCTTTTCGAGTTTTTGGGATTGTCTCTTTTGCTTATGAACTTTCTGGGTGTTTCTGGGAAGCATCTTTATTGTCAAAAGGCTCTTGCCTTTGGTTTGGGGAGCTTTTATTTTTGGCCTTGCTTGTTTTTGCTCTCAGCGCATTTTAATTCCGAACAGCCGCGCTGACATCGCGACCCTGTTCGTTGGTTTTCTATCCATCGAGCCTGTACGTCTAACAGTCGCGCTGACCTCGTTTTCAGAGACAGCGCGCTTTATTTGTGTTCTTCCGCGCTGGAATCGCGGCCCCGCTTCTTTGTAGTTTTTGTCATCGCATCTGTGTGCTTTCTTTCCGCGCTGACCTCGTTTTTCTGAGACAGCGTGCTTTATCCCTGTCATTTCGCGCTGACATCGCAAAGTTGCTACAGGCCTCCCCCTGTCAGCGCCGAGTTGCTGAAGGATACCCACGCTGATCCTGTAAAATTCATTTTTGACCAAATTGGCCTCTTGAACCTCTTGCTGTGACTTTCCCTTCTTCTCTCCACCTGTCTGACGACTTGTTTTTCATTGTCTGAACTCTGAACTGCTTGATTGCGGAGCTTGGTTCCATAGGGTTCCGTTTTTGCTCAGTTCTTAAGTTTGCAAATACCTTCCCTTGTGCTTTTGCTGCTTGGTTCGTGTTTCCATCATTACTCTTGCAATTGCCGGATTGGGTTGAGTCTCTAATCGACTGGTTGTGGCTCTCGTCCTTCAGGTGTTCGCTTTTCTCTATTGATTTCGCACTCTAGCCCTAGGGCATCTAGAGGCCGTGTGTGTTTCAAGCCTGCCGTAGGAATCTTGTTTGCTTGTTTGACCAGCTGATTTCAGATTTGTTTTCTCACTCGTTCAGTGATTGTCGGAGTGTTTTGGATTGTGTTCCCGAGTGGTTTCTTTTCGCTTCCTCCTTGCTTGCAGTCCTTGCTTGTCTTGCAAGAGCTTAGATCACATAGCTCGTGCGGATTTTGTTTTCTTTTGATTTGGAAGCTTTGGTTGAGTGTTTTGGGAACTTTGTGTGCTTTCATTAAGTAGTTTACTTGGTGTTCTGGTTCCTCCAAATTCATTTAGGTGCTTTGTGTCATTAAAAAGAAATCAAACTAGTAGCTTTGCTTTAAAAAATTGAAAAGGAAAAGAACATTTTGTTGGTTTGCATCTTCAAAAGAAAAAATTTCCTTTCTTCGCTTTAGTTGCATTAAGTTGCTTGTTTGCTTGTACTTGTTTTGTTCGGTTAAAAATTCCTTGCCCTCTCGTAGCTAGAATTCATCGAACAAAACGAAATTCTTTGGCATATAGATTGCATCTAGGTAATTGTGAGCGAACATACGATAGAGCTTGAAATCGAAACTTAATCTCAAGATCAACTGTAAAATGAACCAAATGAATCTAAAAACGCATTGGAACTAAACGCAAATATCTAGAGGTCTAGGTTAGAGACGTGTTCCGGCGTCTTTAAACATAGTCACTGTTGTTTCACATTAGGTTGGGTGATTCCTCCTTCTGTGACTCAATAGTGGTCTAACACGGACTGCGCTCCCACGTACCGTCGCGTATATAGGGAGACCCCACTAGGCTTTTATCCTTTATCCATAGGAAGCCGAGTCGGTCGCCCTACGATTCGCAATGCAGTGAACACAGCATTCACGAAGATCGACCACCCGTACCCTAAAAAGTATTCTGTGGTTTTGCGAAAAGTTTGGCACACCCTCTACCTAGAGTTCCAGAGCAGTCCCTTTTGATCCTTTTCGGACTCCCTAAACGAAAAGGTGCCTGTGAGCGTCTTGTCACTTCGTGCTCATTAAACATTGAAAGGAGACTGGAGTCATCTTTTCGTCCTTTTCTCGACTCCTGAAACATGAAAAGGTCAAGTTTGGTTCTTGTGTCTTAAAATTAATTTGGCCACGATAACATCACCTATTTTAGATCTTGTGTGCGATAGTTTTGAGTAGGCTTTTATCGTTGGTTTCCTTTAGGTTTTCTAAGGGGTCTGGTCATCCTGGCTGACCCATCAACTCCTGGTCTAAGTGATCAAGGTTCTCCGTCCTCTGTTGCTCCAGAGGTACCAGTTGTAAGCGGTACTCTTCCCATTGTTCCGAGTATCCAGCCTATCAACGTACGTGCCCCAGGCGACGAAGATTACATAGAGGATTGGAATCCCATCTGGGAGCCCAATTATACCCCTCGTACCCCTCTCTGTATGTCGTCTCCAATGTCTTCTTCCCACATGGATGAGACAGCTTCCAGCACCGGTGAGACACCCGTGGTCACAGATGTCGAGACCTCGATCCCGGCTTCCTCTCCCCTCCCTCCACGATATCAATCAGTGAGGGATAGGTATGCCGCTAGAACGACTTCTACTACTATATGGGATCCTAGTCTTGTTGCCTCCACTGGGCCTTTTGTTTCGCAGCCCCTTAGTACACCCCTTACGACAGGGCTTAACACGCCCGTCACCTCAGTTCCCACTCAACCTACTGTCTGTGTAGCACGTTCGACTCCGGTCGTCAGTGCTGTACCGGTTTCCTCGTCTGAAAACCCTCAAGCTGGTTCCTTTGTTGGTGGAATTCCAGGATCAGGACCGTATGATGCTTTTGGGGAACCCATAACGGACCGGATTACGAAGGTCCCTTCTTTTACTATGATGAAAACGGTGAGTTCCTTGAGAGCATCTCAGGCCTCCCTCATCGCCCTTTCAAAGAAAACGAGGAACCCTTGAATGTCACGTACGATCACGCTACTCATATGTTCAAAGGGAACCGGGATCCTCCCAGGCAGCCCATAGGACCACCCAATCAAGACCAGCCATTCTACGTGCAAACCCCCCAGGGGCAACCACTTTATGGCCCGCCTGACCCAGGACAATCTGGGGGCCCACAAGGTCAACCTTACCAGGAACAACCCATGGGCATTGGAGGTCCGCCATATCCATATCAAAATCAACCTACTGGACAACCAGAGCAACCTTCTTTTCAACAAGGCCAACTCGGTTTCCAGCAAGGGTACCCCTCTGGACAAACTGGCTCAGTTTACAATCCTCCAAATCAACCAGTGGTCCAGCAAAGGTATCCTCTTGGGTAGGGTGGACAACCCTATGTTCAACAGGGCCAACCTACCGCCCAGTCTGGTCAATTCCCTGGGCAGGGTGGACAACCCTATGTTCAACAGGGCCAACCTACCCCTCAAATCACGAATCCTTCTGGGCAAGGGGGGCAACCTGCTGTACAGCAAGGCCAACCCTCTGCTCAGCCCATACACCAAGGAGGGCAGCCTGCCATACAGCAAGCCCAGCCCTCTTCTCAATCTGTTCACGCTGGGGGACAAACGGGCCAACCGTCTATACAGCCAAATCAACCCGTTGTCCACCCTCATCGTCAACCTGGACAAGCTGGCCAACCTCGGTGTCAACCAGCTATCCAGCCAATTCGACCATCCATTCCGCAAAGACAACCCTTGGTGGCACATGGACAACCTGGTGCCCAGCAAGGCTACCCTGCTGGCCAACCAGGTCCATCTCGAATCCGACCAAGTCAACCTTCGGGACAGATGGTTCAACCCCAGCCGGTTCAAGGACATTACTCTGGGCCTCAAACTCAAACAGGTTATCAACCCTCGTACCAAACGCAGCCTGCCTACCAGGCTCCGTATGGGACCCAGCAGTCATCTGGCTACCAGCAGCCCCAGGGGCAAAATCAGTATGCTCCTTATCAAAATTATCAGCAACCACAGGTCACCCCTTATCAAAATTATCAATATGGCCAACCTGTCGGGCAAGCTGCTAATACATGGGGAGCTGGGGGGCAGATACAGGGACAACCGTCCGCATATGGCCAAAATCCATACGGACAAAACTCCTACGGACAAACTCCCTATGCGCCAGGTCCTTTTGGACCAGGTCCATCGGGACAAAATTCCTACGCGCCGGGTCCTTTTGGGCCGGGCCCGTCCGGACAAAGTTTGTGGGGGCAACCCCAATCTGGGTGGAACCCTAATGTCGCCTCGAATCTGCAGCCACAGATGTCCTTCAACCCGCAGCTACCATTTTTGGCAACGTTGGAACTACCTGATGTGTCCAAGTTAACAAATGACCCTATTTTGCATAATCCATATTGGCCACCGGTTCCAACCAAAATACCAGGTGACTGTCCAAAGTTCGACGACAAAGCCGGAGAGGATCCTCAGGCCCATGTAATGACTTATCACCTTTGGTGCTCATCTAACTCATGACTTGATGATTCTATCCGACTTCGCCTCTTCCAGAGGACTCTCACTGGTTCAGCTGCTAAATGGTACATCGAACTCAATCGCGGCATGTTTTCATATTTTAACTCGTTGGCTATGGCCTTTTTAACTCATTTTCAGTTACCCATTCGGTACGAGACTGGGACCCATCTGCTCACGTCTCTAAAACAGGACACGGCGACGCACATCTCCGATCATATACATGAATGGAGAAGGCGCCGTCGCTTGATTAAATTTTGGATCCCTGATCAACTCTTGACCGACTGGTTTACCACGTCCTTTGTCCCTAAAATTGCCAAAGATATCACAATGGGGGCGTGTGTAACTGAGGAGCAAGCAATCGCGCGAGCTCAATACCTGGACTTAGTGTATTCTCAGTCAGGTACTTTGTATGAGTATTTGCCAGATGCCCCAAGGCCCGAACAACCCAAAGCTCCACCAAAGCCTTCTGTTGATGGAGTCATCGGTTCCGTAAATTCATCATCTAAGAAATCGACCGCGAATCCTGGGAAGTAGAAACAAAATGCCTCTAACGAGAATGCTTCTCAGAGCCAATCTATTCCTGGGAATACCTCCGAGGTAAATGCCGTTCAGTCCACCGCGGTAGACAAATCCTCGAAAGGCAAAAAGAAAGGAAAGGCCAAAGAAAAATCTGGACAGCCCAAGCAGAACCCTCCTAAACCTCCTTCCGAGGAAGGAGCCAAACGGAAGCCTAAGTATCCTTGTCTCATTTGCGAGGAGGTTCACTACACTAAGGATTGCCCCAGGTGGTCCGAGGTTAGTCGGCTTTTGAAAGGTGCTCCAGGGTCCCCTGCCGTGCTTAAAGAGCCTTTCCCGTCCCAGTAGACGCATCAGGTGGTAGATCCTTCTCAATCCTCTTCCTCATTCGGTTCTCAGGTGTTCATGGCTGGAACCATCCCCATCCATGTTACAACTCGAGCGAAAGATTATCCATCTTCAGCCGAGAAGGAGCCAGAAGTTCCCTCCAGCGCTCCTCCGTCCAGTTCTGGTCCCCTTCACATCGAACGGCCCAGCACCGAGACGATCCCCCGACCCCCTCCCAAAGGTGTACTCAGGAAGTCATCTTATAACCCCAATGCTCGTGCTGCACAACATTATAGCATTGTCGAGGACTTAGCTCAGGCTCCATCTGCTATGTCCGCATTAGAAGTCCTCCAGAGTTGCCCCTCCCAGAGGAAGTCCCTGCTATCAGCGATTGGTGGCATAGACCCGGCAGATTCGGATTTAATCTCTTTTGATCTCGAGGGTTTCACGCAGAGATTGCCTCACCAGGTGGCCTTCCTTATACAGGTTCTCATCAATGGCAAAACGATCCATCGTACGGTCATTGATGAAGGTGCCTCAACCTGCATCATGTCGATTGCTTGTTGGAAGGCTATTGGTTCTCCTGCTCTGAGTCAGTCTCCTACCACCCTAGAGGCTTTCGATGGAAGAGAATCTCGTCCATATGGTATCCTCCCGCGATTGCCTATCTCTTTAGAAGGGAAAACGGTAGAAGTCGAGGTTGAAGTCGTTGACGCTAATCTCACTTACAACCTCCTCCTTGGACGAAGCTGGACATATGCCATGCAAGCCGTGGCCTCCTCTTTGTTCCGTGTCGTTCGTTTTCCCCATCAAGGGAAAATCGTCACAGTGGACCAGCTGTCCTTTTTCGCTTCCTCTTCTGAAGGGAATGTGCCATTCGTAGAGCATACCTCCAAATCGCTAGTGAGTGTGGGTGCTGGATTATTTAAAGATCCCTCCCTGATGGGAGTCTTTCCCCTCCCACTTCCAAATCTCGCCTCCGTTAACATGATCACAGTGCGTTCCGATCCATGGGTTCTCCCTCCCTTGAATCAGGAAGACTCTTGGGGCGAGATGATGCCATTGAGCCCTGCCGAGCTCAACTACGTCGAGATAGTCGCTGCATCGGCTCCACCCCCTGAACCTGCTTTCCCAAGCAGTGTTCCCGATTCATATGACCACTACCCTTGGTTGGGAGCAGAAGCCACTTCGGATCCCCTGAAGGAATCATTTCCCTCCGACGAGGCTATCATTGAGACTATGTCTCCCGAGGAGCTCCCTTGGTCAGATTACCACCATCGCTCTTCGTTTCTCCCTCCTCATTCGGAAATGGCCACATGTCTCGAACGGTTTGCTTCATGTGTCCCATCTATCCCTCTCCAAACGCCTGTTCAGTTGTATCAAGTGTCTTCGGAAGGAAACATGGGTAACATTACGCAAACTCTGGCTATCGACATCTCTGTCAAAACAGGGGTTGTCGAAAATATTTATATTGGAGTCACATGCACTCCTGAGGAAATTCAACTTTATACCGATTTATTTCGTGAATTCCGTGACGTTTTCGCATGGTCTTACGAGGAAATGCCCGGCATTGACCCCAGTATCGTGGAGCACGAAATCCCTACTTATCCTGGCGCTAAGCCTGTTCGTCAGCGTTTACGCCCAGTGCACCCTCGAAAGGCTGCAGCCATCAAGGCCGAAGTTGAAAAACTCCTTCGAGCTGGTTTCATCTATGCCATTCCTCTCACGGAATGGGTATCTAATATAGTCCCTGTGAATAAAAAACAGGGTACTATTCGGGTTTGTGTTGACTATCGCGACATCAATCGCGCCTGTCCAAAAGATAACTTTCCTACGCCTTTTATTGATCAGCTTATCGACGATTGCGTAGGAAGCGAAATTTATTCATTTATGGACGGCTTCTCTGGTTACAACCAGATCAACATAGCCCCCGCAGACCAGCACAAGACTGCTTTCATTTGTCCTTGGGGCACCTTCGCTTACAAGAAGCTACCTTTCGGTCTGAAAAATGCCGGTGCCACTTTCCAGCGTGCGATGTCGTATGCTTTTCATGATATCCGACACATCGTACAGCCTTACCTGGATGACCTACCAGCTCATTCAGCTAAACGTCAAGACCATCCATCTCATTTACGCGAAATCTTTCTCCGCTGTCGACACTACTGTATTCGACTCAATCTGCATAAGTGTGTCTTCTGCGTAGAATCTGGCCGACTGCTCGGGTTTATCGTCTCCCGGGAAGGTATCCGTCTGGATCCCCTTAAGGTCGAGGCCATTTTGAATCTTCCTCCCCCTGCCTCTCTACAGCAGTTACAGAGCTTGCAGGGGAAAGCCAATTTTCTCAGACGATTCATCCCAAATTATTCCGAGGTGGCTAAGGGTTTCACGCGATTATTGAAGCGAGACATGCCCTTTCGCTGGGACGTTATCGCTCAACAATCTTTTGAGCGTCTTAAAGACCTTCTGGTCTCAGCTCCGCTCCTAAGACCTCCAAATTACCACCGTGACTACACCCTTTATTTGGCCGCCACCGATACCACCATCGGCATGGTTTTAGTGCAAGACGACGATGATGGCACCGAGCATGTTGTATATTATCTTAGCCGCAACCTTCTGGATACGGAAACTCGCTATGCATACATCGAGAAGTTGGCATTGGCAGCTGTCTGTGCCGTCCAACGTTTCCGTCATTACATCCTGTTGCGCACGACGACCGTGATCTCTGATTGCAACCCCATGACCTACATTTTGTCACGTCAGTTGCTGGGGGGCAAATACTCGAAGTGGATCGTAATCCTCCAAGAGTTCGACTTGGAATTCACTGCAGCCAAGTCCAAGAAATCGCTGGTCTTCACCGAACTGCTCTGCTCCTTACCATCTCAGTCTGCACCATCTCGTTCAGAGGAGCATATTCCGGATGAAACGCTATTTCTCATCAGCACTCTCGACCCGTGGTACGGGGACATTATCGTATATTTACAAACGTCTTCGTTTTGTCCCAACACATCGAAAGATGCTCGACGACGAATTCGTCACCAAGCTCAACCATACCGCATTTTGGGCGATACCCTGTACCGCCTCGGCGTCGATTCTGTTCTTCGCCGATGCTTAACCCTTGAGGAGGCTGAGCGAGTCTTGAATGACTGCCACTCCGGCGCTTGTGGCGGCCATATGTCCGGATATGCTACCGCTCAGAAGATCCTCCGCGCTGGTTATTTCTGGCCTTCTATCTTCAAGGATTGCATCCTTGCTGTACGTGCATGTCACGAGTGCCAGGTTTACCACCGGAAGATGCATGCACCTGTTGCACCACTGCACCCTGTCGTAACCGTAGGTCCATTTGCAAAATGGGGCATCGATTATACGTCCTGTAACCCTCGTTCGGCCGGGGGGCATGGGTACATTATCGTTGCTGTGGATTATTTCACCAAGTGGGCCGAAGCGATGCCTACATTAAACGAAGATGGTCATACAGCGACGCAGTTTGTATTCAACCATATTATCACTCGTTTCGGAGTCCCTCAGGCTATTGTTACAGATCACGGAAAGCATTTCCGAAATCATATGATGACGGAATTAATGACCCAGCTAGGCTTGCGCCAAGATAGTTCGTCACCGTACTATCCTCAATCGAACGGTCAAGTCGAAGCCGTGAACAAAGTTTTGATCACCATGCTTCAACGCACCGTCAATACACACAAGTCGAACTGGCATCTTATGCTTTTCCCAGCCTTGTGGGCCTACCGGACTTCTGTGAAGGATGCCACCAGTTTCACCCCGTTTCAACTGGTCTATGGACTGGAGGCTACCCTTCCCGTCGAATGCGAGATTCCTTCATTAAAATTAGCTGTCGAGTTGCTTCCCAACACCACTCCGGTGGAGGAACGGCTTCTTTACCTAGAACGGTTAGACGAGACTCGTCGTTTGGCTTCTCTGGCTATCGAAGCACAGAAGAAGAGAGTCAAGGCTCACTTCGACCAGAATATTCATCCTCGTTCCTTTGTTGAGGGAGACTTAGTACTGCTCTACGATCAAGCTAAGGATAAGCTGGGGGCAGGAAAACTCGAATCCATGTGGTTAGGTCCCTACATCGTGAAAAGAGTTTTACAAAAGGGCGCATATGAGTTGATTGACTATGAAGGAAATCCTCTTGACAAGCCCCGCAACGGGCTGTATCTGAAGAAATACTATGCATAGCTTCACACATTCACTTTGTATATACGTGTGTTTTGTGTTTTTCATGCATGAGTTTCATTTTGCTTTGGTATAAAGGCGTGTCTTGCCCCTTATTATGCTTTCTTTTTCCTGTGCAGATGTCTAGTGCACCTTATGTTGGTTTCGCTGATGGTGCCTGCCGTAGCACTTGTAATTTGTCTTCGGCAGCGTGGGTGATCTACGATCCTCACGGAGAGTTGCTAGACCTTCAGGGTGTCTGCCTAGGTCGTACCACTAACAACGTTGCCGAGTACAGCGCTGTAATTGAATTACTTGCCGAAGCGGTTGATCTCGGCATCCGAGAATTAGTGGTGAACCTGGACTCCCAGCTGGTCGTCCATCAACTTAACGGGCGATATTCCGTCAGAGACCAACGCATACTAAGGTTGTACCTACGTGTAAGATTGTTGGAACAGAACTTTGATTATATTACATATCAGCATATTCCGAGACGATTAAACACATTGATTGATGCATTGGCAAATCATGTGTTAGACAGACATTTGCGGAACAGATAACATCATGCAAGAAGACATAGAAAGCATAATAGAGTAAAGCATATGTAAATAAATCATTTCAAGCATAGTTTGCATATGTGTGCTTTTAAGCTTGCATTAAAAAATATAAAATTCATGGGTCATGTGTCGTGCAAATTCATACATAAGATCACAGTTGTACTGAACAATTGCATAACATAAACAAAACATCATCACATGTAACAATGATCAATCCAAAAACCGGTATGTATATATATATATATATCGTGTGGCGCACTAAGGCGCTCAAAAATAAGTGTATATGTCCAAAGTATCAGTACGTCTGAGTCATGTGTCTCAAAATAACAGTGGAAATAAAGCCTAGGCGACTATTCGGCTGGATGATGCTCTCTGTAGTACACAGCTACTCGTGCTACCCGCCTCAGAAGACGGTGCACCCTGGGTTCCACCCCCACTGTATGGATCTGATGCTGTAAGGGGACCTCTTCGACCCCCTGGTAGTCAGGCACTCCCTCCAGCAACCCCTCAAGGTTGCGAGCCACAGTCTCTGATGTGTCAACCCCTGGAGGGACTAAGGCCAAAGCCCCGGCCCCCTGTCCTTCTCTCCATGCCGTGGCAGCCAGGCTAATCGGTCTAGTGGGCCCCACATCTGCATACCATGACATTTATTAGGACATGTACGTAAAAAATTCCAAAACATTACAAAACTCAAAAAAGTCAATTGTTATACCTGCATCATCCCACTGTTCACCTGGGGGCAGCACCATATCAGGGTCATTGCGGAAATCCATACCCGCGTATGGCCAGTCCTCCACGAAGACAACCTGCTGATCTAGCCAGTCCCGGAAGAATGTCCCCCAGGCATGTGGCCGGCCGCCACCTCCGCGTGGCATGATGCGAGCCCATCGTGTGGCCCTCGTCTCCCGAGGATCCCTAGGAGCATCCACGGCCATCGTCTGCAGCCGCATGGCTGGCACTCGCTCTAGAATGAGCGGGACTAAGATAGACCCGTAGCCGAACTGTTTCGTCTCCCCACGACGACAGTTGCTCAACTGCCTCTTCATGTTGTTGGTCACTTCTGTGCACCAATCAAACATTGTAGGCTCAAGGCAATCAAGAGCTAGCATGAGGTGGGTCTTTGAAGCCTCGTGGTTGGCCATGCTTCCCGCTGCCCGGGTCACCATGAACAGGATGGTGCGAAGGACTATGTTTCCCACTGTGGGGATTGCTACTTTCCCACTCATCGTCTTCTCAGCCTCCGGGCATACTCGAGCCATGAGATCATCTAGAGGACCGCCGCCAGGTCGTTGTCCCTCTATGATGGGCCTCGCACCCCGGCGTGACAACCCAGTCAAAAAGAAGATATCCATGTGGTCAAATTCGATATCCTGGCCCCGGATAGTGAATTTCATATCCACCGGGTTCCATGCCCTGATCAGTAGCTCGAGAAGATCATGCTGAGCTCTTAGTCGAGGTGTAAGGAAAAATTTCATAAAACCGCAAGCCCGCATGGCATTGCAGCAATCCACATTGGCCCAAGTAGCAATATCTTCGACATCGTGCACTCTTTCCTGCCATTGGAAAGCCATTACGTCCTGCACAAACCATGAAAAGAAATTAGAAGTGCTGGCATAGGATTTTTCACGTTCATTTGAAAACAAAATAATTTTTCCACGCCAGCGCGGCTGTTTTAAAAACAGCCGCGCTGGCCATGGCAGCCCTTCGTTAATTTTCGAGGTCAGCGCGGAAGAACACGGGTTTTCCGCGCTGACCTGAAGTTGGCCACGTTTTGTTCTAATTCGGTCAGCGCGGACCCGTGTGGGATATCCGCGCTGACCGAGAGCGCATCCACGCACCAAAAATTCACCCAATCGGGCAAATTTAACCGTTAAAATCCTACCAAAAACAACCAAAATGCAGGGCAAGGGAACGAGAACCTACCTGGAAGAAGCGGTTCGAGAAATGGTGTCCGTACGGGCTGGAAATCACTCCGTCAACTTTCTGGCTTCTCCACGTCCTTCACGTCCCAAAATAGTAAAATGGTAAAAATGACTTATTACTCCCCCTATTTATAGTAAAAACTCATGAATTGTCATATTTTTTGGGTTTTTGCCATTTTTAACCATGACTTTAGCCCTGAATTTGTTAAATGCATGTTTCAATATGTTTTTTACACATATCGAATGGATTTATGCGGGTAGTGCTCTTGTGCAGGTTCAGATAAAGCAACTTGGTCCTGACAGTCCTCCGTTCATATGATCCCCAAATATGTCGTCTCTAAGCTCTTTTCTGACGTTAAACAAGAGAAGATAGCCGAGCCTCCTTTCAGCTCGTTAAAAGGAATGAAAGGCGGTCGTTTTAAGCTCTTTTTTCGATCATTAAACTAAAAAGATTGTCGGGTGTTTGTCGTTTCGCGCCCGATAACGGCTCTAAAACGACGTGTTTTCGACCGCTTTTTTACTTTTTCGGGTCGAAGGCACTATCCACGAAAAGTACTCCTCGGTCGTAATGGCCGGGCGGTTCTTTCGAGCATAGTTTTATACTTTTTCGGGCTCGAGAGACACAACTGTACGAAAAAGGACCCCCCTTGGAGTCTCCTTTTCCGCATTCTTTTCAGACTCTCGAAACAAGAAAAGAGGCCGAGTTCTTCCTTTGTCAGACTCGTTAAACAGTCAATGACATCGGGCATTGTCGAAATGACGCACATCAAGCATATGCTATCCCCGTCAAGCTTGTCATCCAAAAATAATCGGGGTACCTGCCAGAAATGGTGGGGAAAATGGAACTATGATTACAGTCGTGTTGGCAGTACGTTGCTCTTGAACATGGCACTCTGCTACTTCGTGTCTGGGTGGGGTCATGTCATCTTGTTTTCACTAGCCTCCATGGGTTTGGGATATCCTATTTGGCCTCTCATTTACTCATTACCAACATCACCTATCCTCTGCTCATTTGATGTCAAGTACTGCCAAACCCGCTACAGTGCCGCCAATATGTTCAAGAGAAGTTGACCTCTGCAATAATACAACCTCATCTGCTATCTCACACAAATCATTTTTTCCTCTGTCTCGTGACGATGATGTGGGAATCATTATGGCCCACCTTCGATCAAGGTCACTTCCTGTCGACTTCAGCTCATTATCCGGGAAGGTGACTTAGAGACTCCCTTCAGGTGCCTTAGAGCCTGCATGCCCTAATGGCAGGTTCTTCGTGTTCGACGCGAGGTTTACACCATTGGCCTCCGATCGAATGATTCTGTGGGTGTTCGACACCAGCTCATTGATTCACATGCCGCGGATTGTACCTATAGTACCTTGAGGGCCATTGTCATTATTGGTGGTACCTCTCGCGTCTGTTAACAGTTTTCCTCATTGACTGGTAATCAGACGATGTTCATGCATGTTCGACTTCAACCCATGTATTCACATGCTTGAACTTGTACTTTGTTCGGATCGGGACGGAGCGCAAGACCCTGGATCCCTGTCTGTTTATGGTCCAGGTTGCGATTTTGTGGATGATCATTACATGACTCATTGATGGATGGCTGCACCCATACCTGAATCTTCATGGATGGCTGCGACCATACCTTATCATTATTATGGTCTCTTTAGCTGGGTGGCTGCGTCCATTCCACAGACCTTTTTCGCATGTCTTTTTGGATGGCTGCGCCCATGCCTAGACTGCGTGTATTTGATTATCAGAGATATTTCGGTCCTTCCTGGTGGTGTTCCAGTTCGGCGTGTGTTGTAAAGCATTTCACCCCTCCCACTCTCTCGGTCTTCATGCTTTAGGGGGCATCTGTTACACAGTAATTTGTCACTGCCGTCCTGTCAGTCACCCTGCTGTGCCAATCACTAAACTTCATGCCTTCTGAACTAGCCCAAAAAACCCATTTTCCTAAAGTTTTATTCACCAGCGCGTCTGTTTGCAAAATACCCGCGATGACTGGCGCTCCATAGTGTATCCCGCGCGCCGCCAGCTCGGAATGACATCACTTTTCCGCGCTGGTAGCCAGCGCGCCTTTCCCGTGTTCTTCCGCGCTGACATGACTGTCCTAGTTATGTGAACGTGACGACATCGCGTCAGTTGCCTCATAATCCGCGCTGATCCAGTTTGGGCGAATTTGTTCAAACAACCAGCCTTCCAGATAACTCCAGGCTTGGTTGTTAGCTTTGTGAATGTCGACTCCCTTCTATGGCATGTTTGTTCGACCCTTTGCAACCATTTCCCTCAAGGATAAGCTCATCCTTCCACCCTTTTAGGAGGCTCCTTCTCCTATATAAACTCTCACCATTACCCTGAGCAGCTAGTTAGACTTAGCTTGGAATAGCTTGGATTGTACAGAGCTTGTAGTGCTCAGATTGCTGCTATAGGTTTGGTGTGCTAGGTGTGGAAGTGATTGATTGCTTAGGGAAGGTTGTTTTGTGCTATTTGTGTGAGAGAGAGAGTTGTTTGTCTTGGGAGAATCATCCTCAAAGGTGAATGCTTGAGATACATGCTGACTGGCCCCTCCTGAGAAGGCTACCGACGTCAGAACATTTGGTTGTACTCTTCTCTATTCTGATTAATAATAGATGACTGCTATTATTGTTCCATTCTCATTTGTCTATGCAATGGTTAAATGTGAATTACATCTTTTCTGACTGATGTATGGTTGCTTTTACTAGATTTCACGCTTGTGTTTGTTTCCCCTTCGTGTGTGCAGGTATCTATTCGCGGAGATCGCGGAGGATTGTGACCAGCCGAAGCGGAGGAGCGAAGGCAACATCTCTTCGTCAAACGACAGCGCAGGAATCCAAGTAGGTTCTCTTTACCTCTTGTTTAATTGTAATTAGGAACATGCGTAGCAGCATTGTGTGATTGTTGCTAGACCCCTGCTGGGCTAGTAGGGATCGCCTCTATCCGTAGAGGGGATTTACCTCTCCAACAAGTACAGTAGGAGTTCCTGAAGTCCCCTTAAGCAAGTGACTAACCTCAAACTGTCTAGTATAGTATTTAGTGTAGTGATCCTCGTCACAAATAAGACAATGATACTTAGGTTTGCATTTAGAACCATCATCGGCAGAAGTCTTAGGAGGTTCTTTCTTTGGTGCTTCGAACTTATTTTTACCTTTCCCTTTCTTCTTACCTTTCGAAGTTTTCTCTGCCGCAGTAGACTGAATGGCATTAACTTCTGTGGTTTTCCCAATACTAGATGTAGACTAAGAAGCATTTTCAACAAGATCAATGGGTTTTTGCTTCACAGAAGTCATGGAAGACTTTCAGGAAGATTGAGAAACGAAGCCAATAACACCATCGACAGAAGGTGTTGACGGGGCTTTAGAAGTTCCAAGTCGCGAAGCACCAGGTAAGACATCGTAAAGCGTGCCAAATTGAGAATAGAACAAATAAAGATACTAAGCATGTGCGATGGCTTGCTCTTCAATAACACATGCCCCCATAGAAATATCTCAAGCTATTAGACTGACAAAAGAGGTAGTAAACCAATCAGTCAAAAGTTGATCTGGGATCCAGGACTTAATCAAATGGTGCCACCTTCTCCATTCATGAATATGATCGAAGATGTGGGTAGTCGTGTCCTATTTTAGATAAGTAAGGAGACGCATTCCCATTTCATAGAAAATTGGTAACTTAAAATGGGTAAGAAATTCCATCGCAAGAGAGTTAAAGTCTTGGAAAGTTCCATGAGTGAGTTCAATATACCATTTCACAGCAGAACCAGTAAGATTCCTTTGAAAAGGATGGAGACAGATAGAATCATCAAGTTAGGAATTAGATGAGCACCAAAAGTGATAAGTCATAACATGCTCTTGGGGATCCTCTCCAGATTTGCTGTCAAATTTAGGACACTCACCGGGAATCTTGGTCAGAACTGGTGGCCAATATAGATTATGAAGTATGGGGTCATTTGTCAACTTCAACACATCGGGCAGTTCCAAAGTCACAAGGAAAGGTAATTGAGGGTTAAAAGACATCATGGGCCTTTGATAAGGGCCAGTGTTACTGTTCCAACCAGAGCCTTGTTGCCCCCATGGATTTTTTCCATAAGGATTTTGTCCACAAGGGTTATAGTTGGTTGGATTAATGCCATAACCTTGTTGTTGACAATGATTTTGACCGCCAACAAACCATTTGTTACTAACTTGACCAACAGGGGAAACATATGGTTGCTGAAAATTCTGATAAGGATTAACCTGAGGTTGCTGATAGTTCTGCTACTGAGCACCCTGAGGTTGCCCTTGGGGTAGCTGAGGTACTTGGAGACCGTATTGCAGTTGAGGTCCAAACTGTGCCTGGGGCCCAGGTTGCATCTGATAAACAGGTTTGGCTTGGAACCCAACCTAAGTTTGGGGACCGGGTTGAGTTTGGAGTCCAGCCTGAGTCTGGAGACCAGGTTGAGCTTGGAAACTAGCTTGCGTCTGAGTGCCCGGTTGACTAAGAGTTGGATTGACTTGACTAGACTGATGTCCTCGTTGGAACTGGGGCTGACCTAAATGATTAGAAGGTTGGCCTTGTTGGAACTAAGGTTGACCTATCTGACCAGAAGTTTGGCCTTGCTGGGCAATAGGTTGGCTTTGCCAAAACTGAGGCTATGCTACCTAAGCAGAAGGTTGGCCTTGCTAAAACTGAGGCTGTCCTACCTAATCAAAGGGTGGTCCTTACTGGGTAACAGGTTGGCCTTGCTGGAATTGAGGCTGACCTGGTTGACCAAAAGGTTGCCCTGAATAAACAAAGGAGGAACCTATGAAGGCCAAAGGTTGTCCCTGAAAGGGTTGTCCTTGCAAGCCCGAAGGATGTTCTTGAAAAGGTTGTCCTTGTAGGCCGTGGTAAGTACTGTGATTCTAGGCAACCGAAAGCGGAACGTAATTCTCAACTGGGACCCCCGAAGGAGAAGACCAAGTGTAATAAATATGAGCTCCACGGTGATCATAGTAGTGCGGAGGGTTATGCAGAATAGACAATGGTTGAGAACCTAAAGGGTTATGAGTTGGATTTTGAAGAGAAAATAGGTACTGCTCATATGACAATCTTGATGGAATGGACATTGAAGAGATCAGTACATTACCCGTAGGTTGACCATCTCCAGAAACAAGAGGTGAAGGACCACTTCCAGCGGGCTCGAAAGATATCCCAATCATAGTAGTAACTACCGAAGATGTGGTAACCACACTAACAGAAGGGGCTATAGAAGCCACACACACGGTGGGCATTGATGGAATGGACATAATTGATGTAACTTGTGTCTGAGGTATGGAAGTCAAGGTCGACTGAGCAGACGTGAAAGGTCTTGAAGTCGGAATTGTAGTACGAGACCACACAAAGCTCTGATGCAGAGATGTAGAACCATGTCAGCCAGAACATGATAGCGAAGTGGCAACAACACATTTGGAGCGGTATGGGAAGGAAAACCTTACGGGGGGAAATGACATTCCTCAGTTGACACAAGGCTCTCTTGATTACTAATGGGACTTGACTCATCCATGTCAGAAGTGGCCATCGAAATCAAAGCACCAGGAGGAGTAGATGGGAGGTCCTCATCTAAAAATTCCAAAACATTGGGAGGAGTCCAATTGATATCAAAAGGTTCCTCACCGGGAGCTCGAAAGGAAAGAGGCTAAATGCTCAGGACAATAGGAAGAGTACTAGTGACAAATGATACCTCAGAAGAGACAGGAGAAAGGGGCTCTCCATCACCTGGTAAGGACGATGGATTCAGTGAGTTCGCAAGGATGGCCTAAATTCAAAAGTCTAGGAGAAAAGACATAATCAATAGGGTTGCAAAAAACCTTCCAAGATATTATCACGAAGTGGCCAAGATTAATAGGTAAGATGTTATTGCAAACAAATAAATTTTATGGCATCGGAACGAAACTTTTCTTTTTCATGTTTAAAGAGTCGAGAAAAAGGACAAAAGATGACTCTAATCTACTTCAAAGTTTAATGAGCCTGAAAGGACAAGTGCTCAAATGATCCTTTTACTTTTAAAGAGTCAAAAAGGAATGAAAGTGACTGCTCTGGAATTCTAGACAAAAGGTTTACCAGACAAATCGTAAAACTGCATATACACCTTGGTAATAAAATGAAAGAGAAATGACCAAGGACTTCCTATACGACAGTCAATCTTCCTAAATGTTGTGTATGGTGCATTACGATTCATAAGGCGGTAGACTCGACTTCCTATGGATAATAGGATGATAACCTAGTGGGGTCTCCCAACATATACGCCACGGTATAGTGAGCACAAATCCGTACTGGTATCTATTGAATCACAAAAGGAGGAATCACCCAACCTTAGTGAAAACAATAGAAACTAGGTTTAACGACACCGGAACATGTCTTTAGCCTAGATCTCTAGATATGTGAGCATTAGGTTCCAATGCATTTTTAATTTCATTCAATAAATTTTAACAATTAATCTTGAATTAAGTCTCGGGTTTAAGGCCTTATCGAATGTATCTTTAACACTCCTAGAATGCAACTAAATGAACAAAAAGACTATTCTCGTTGGATGAACAACTAGCTAAGGAAGAGTGAGGTTCAATGCATAACAACTGAATGGAAAACAAGCAAACCAATCAAAGAAAAAGGAACACCTCCACCATTTACTAAAACTTGCAAGCAATCTGAACAAGAAAAAATGAGAAACACAGTTTTTGCTTTTCAATATCTTAATCTCAAGAATCTACTAATGCAAAAATCATCTTTCAAACCTTAATACAGTATGAATACAATTTTTTATTTTTTCAAATAAATGATAAGAAACTACATGAAAAAATGAATCTAAGACTCAAAACTAAGGAAATAATCCTTTTTACAAAACTGGAAAGCTATCTCATTGACTGGGAAGCAAAGTAATTTATGCCAATCAAGGGAAGGAGACTGAACGAACAAGACCAAAAATTTCGGTGACCAAATGCCACATACCAATCAAGAGGATGAAAAACGAAAAGGAAGAAGCCTCAAACAATATGAGAGATTATACCAAGCAGAGTCTAAAGATCTCAATGAATGAATGACCCAAGCAAACCAAGCATTTGAGAAACCCTAAGGTATTTAGGTCACACGATTCAAGAGGGAGGATTTGAAAAGACTTGAAAACCGGAATCAAAAATCCTAACAATCACCACTTTTGACACAATAAAGAGGAGAAAAATAAGCTGAGAGGATAGAACACACTGGCCGATCAACCAAATAAACTTCAAAATTTGAAACTTACAGGAATTGTCGCAAGTAAAACACTAGCAACATGTGTCGACAACAAATTGTTGCACCTCCCTAACTAAGCACTTTGCGACATTGTCACGAAAATACATCAATTAGTTGCACCGAGCTGATTTCAGGACTCGTCACGACTGTTAGACAATTTAATCATGCCATACAGTAAAAGGTGCAACCCAAAAGACAGCGCAGACGCGACTACTTCGCGACTGTTAGGAAATAAACAGCGATGACCTCAGATCAAAGTCAAAAAATGAAATTTGGACTGGAGCAAGGCCAGATCTATCACTCAGAATGGTGGGAAGGCTACATGAGTAGTCTAACAACTTCTACAATAGAGCATGCTACCCAAACAGTAAGGAAGACAATAAACAAACAAAACCAATCAACACAAAAAACAAAAGACAACTCCCGAGTATGGTCACCAACTTGTGACACAGGTAAGTTCCCTTTGCGGACAGAGGCAAACCCTCTAGCCCTAGAGTGGGTCTAGTCACTGCAAAGAAAATACCAAGGCAAATTTCCTTAGAAAGTTGGTGTTATGAAGTTCTACCTTTAGTTCGACATTTGATGAATTCCTCATCGTGTTGCTCTAGCTCTTGTTCTTCTAGTCACTTATACCTAAAAACAACATGTAGAGAAACACCACAAATGCAATAGAAAACGACCAAGCAATCTATTTGGAGTCAAGGAACCTCAAGCTATCGACATATAATTTAACACACGATATAGGAAACAAGCTATTGATTTGCATTAATATAAATCAAAGTAAAACATACAACCGAGCCTTGACATCTTAAGCCTCCTTGAAGGGTCCTGTCAGCATGTCCTCATAAGCATTTACTTGTGAACCGTCTCCCAAGGGAACATATGGCTCTCTCTTCCGTCCAAAAGGATTGATGCTAGAAAGTTCTCAAGCCAACTCTACTCAAAAATCTCTCATACCAAAATACATATGAGGCTACTTCCACACTCGAATAACATTCTCTACCTCTACTCCTCTCTTAGAAACCTGAAGCTATCAAATTATTGCTAGCTATCATCCAATTACATCAAAGCTAGCTGATCTCATTCACGGAGGATATATTTATATGAGGTAGAGGTCCCATAAAAGATGGAAGGAAGAGCTTATATTAGGGAGGTTGCAGAAAAGGTGGAGAAACTATCCCAGAGGAGAGAGACGAGCTCAACTGACCCAACAACCAGCCCTAGGACCACCCCTGAAGCAATTTCATCTCGAATTTTCGATGAGTTGTTAAAAAACTTGCCAAATATGGCTTTTCGTGGGTGTAACGTAGGGACAGAATGAAGACTTTGCTAGGGCTAGTGTTAACTTGACCATCTTCATGGGAGGGATAACTTCTGATCCTCGACGACCCAAAAACCTAGGTAAAAAGGGGTCTTCTCCAAAGATAATGAATTGAGACATTATTCCTCAGATTGCAAGGAAGGTAATGACACAGAACTGGAAACATAACACAACACAGATGTCAGTAACATGGATCGGCAGTATTCAGGATCAAGGAATGCAGATTCAGTGACAAATTAATGTGTAATAGGACTGTAAATACAAAGCTCCTGAGAAAGGAAAGGGATCTGATGATGCTCCTTCTGTAGAGGTGAAAACCACCTTAGATGAAGGTGGGGATGTGTACTTGGCTTCTTATTCAAGTACACATGTAGATCATGACATGGTTGTTTGACTCAGGTGCATCCTTTCACTTCACTCCCCATAGAGAGTGGTTTTGTGAGTATGGGAAATATGACGGTGGTGATGTCTTCTTAGGGGATGATAACAAGGCTAGAATCATTGGTCACGGAAAAGTCAAGTTGAAGCTGTAAGGTGGAAGGATTAGAACACTTCCATGTGTTCTGCATATTCCTGCATTAGCCAGAAGTCTTATTTCTATAAGTAAGTTGGATGATGCAGGTGTAAAAACACTGTTCGAGAAAGATACCTGCAAGATGGTTCGAGGAGCACTGGTATTGATGTGAGGAGTTTGAATGGGAACTTTGTACAAGATGCAAGGTAGCACTATTATTGATGGGTGCAACAGTTCTACGGTTCCTAAAAGTGGAGTAGAAAATCTAGTGGTCTCTAGGGAAAATACCATGCTACGGCATCAAAGTCTTGTACATATCGCAGAGAAGGGCCTTTTAATACTTCATGGTAAAGATATGGTAGAAGGTATGTCTAATAGCTCTCTGGATTTTTATTTCTATGAAAATTTTGTATATGGGAAGTAGAATCAGGTGAGTTCCCCTCTGGTGGTGTGGAGTAGGTAAATCTCCTCTGTGGACAAAGGTGATACCTCTAGCCCAAGAGACGGTGTAGCCGCATACACAACAACCTAATGTAAACTTTCTTAGACTAGAATCAAATAAGAGGGCCTACCTCTTAGAACGTTAATATGCTTGATGGTGATCTCCCTCCTTTGTCCTTTCATTCTTTCCAATCAAATACCTTAAACAAATACATAAGAGACAATAGAAAATGTAACAGTATGCAATCACATTCAATCTACTTAAAAAGTAAAGGAATATTAAGCCATCAAATGTAATATGACACTCAATTTAGGAAACAAACAATTAGTTGTATTCATATAAAACTTAGAAATAGATACAACAAAATCCTTGATGTTGCAGGTCTCCTCTGACATATCCGGGTTCCAACACCAGTGCTAGCATCTCATGGTTAGCCTCAACAATGGAAGTTTAAGGCTTCTTCCCTTTAGTTCTAAACCAAACCAAACACACTATTCTCCCTTCACAAACATAAACTAGAAGGCTAAAGCTATAGATATCTTGTTGGTTATTCAAGCTCCAAAAAGGCTAGCTCAACTTGGAAAAGGAGGAGTTTATATAGCTTTGATGGAGGGGAGATGGTTCCTATTATAATGGGAGAGGACTTATTTCTTTGGTTTGTTCCATCTTAATAGGGTAAATGAGCCCAAACAGACTCTCTCAACTCTATCCAGCCCAACCATTTACCAAACTTCTATTCACAAATCTTCTAGACCTGGAAGCTTCGACTCCATTTTTAAAATCTTGCCAAAAGAGGGTCAGCGTGAGTGACGAAGGGCTCACTTGCACCGTTTGGTGCTAGGTCTAGTTTTAGACTCTACAAATTGGCCCGGAGAAGGAAGTAAACACTAGTGCCAGTCTTAAAAACTGGGATTGAAGGAAAATTCTTGGGAAATGATACAAGAGGGGAATGTTCTGCACATGAATAAGGATGTAAAGACATGCTCTTCATGTGGGGAAGCATATAGAGTTCACTGTAGAGGACCCCTGGGATCAAGGAATGAGGAGTACAGGGATAGTGACAAAATGTTGTGTAACAAATGCCCTTAAAGTGTAAACGACGAACTAGAGTGAGGGGTGAAATGCTTTGCAAGTAGGTGCGTGGAACCAGAGACAATCTTCGAAAAACCTGCAAGCAAGCATAGATACATATACATCACTGAAAACTCTGATAAATGATACATGAATCGTGGTATGGACGCAGCCATCTAGAGAAAGATCATGTAAATGGATCCAAGATATGGGCACAACCATCCATTAAGGAGGATCATGTCGAACCTAAGGTATGGTCGCAGCCATCCAACAACGAGAAGGATCACATATAACAACTCATGGTATAGTCGCAACCATCCATACGAAAGAGACATGTAGATTAGCATGATCATGCCACATCACCTTGTAACTTGGAATTTAGTAATCTAAGCCGAGGGTCTTGTGCTTCCAACATGACCCGATCAAAGTAGAAATTCTAACATGTGAATAGATGTCTTGAAGTCGAACATGCTAAAAAATCACTTGATTACCGATCAATGATGTGAACCGTTAACAAGAACGAGAGAAACCACCAATAATGACAATGGCTCTCAAGGTACCAGCAGCAAAATCCACAGAATGTGAATAAGGAACTGAAGTTGAACACCGATTAAATCACTCGACCGAAAGCCAATGATGTGAACTTGTCATCGAGTGCGAAGAACTTGCCATTAGGGCATGCAAGCTCTAAGGTACTCGAAAGGAGTATCACGGCCAACTTCCTGGATAATGTGCTAAAGTTGATAGGAAGTGACCTTATTGAAGGAGGACCATGATGTATCCCACATCATCGATGCAAGACAAAGGGATGTAATGATTATGGATGATACAAAGAATCAGGAATGAATGTAACTATATAAGGATAAATCTTGAACATCTTGGCGACATGACTCCGGAGTTTGGCATCTTTTGGATCCATAGGATCGGAGGTCATGACGACATGGAAGAGATCAAATGGAAAGAAAAAAATGAACAGCCCAACCCAGGAAAGTCAACGATGAAGTGCGGATATCCCAACCTGACACGAAGCAGAAAGTGTCATGTTCAAGAGTGAGTTACTGACACAACTGATAGGATTTCCCATTTTCCCCCACCAGTTTTGGCAAGTAACCCAATCATTTTTTATCACAAGCTTGAAGGGGATAGCATGTTCTTGCACTATACGTCCATCCTTCGAATAAATCTGACCTAGTAAGATTAATGAGCCCTAGGAAAGAGAAGCTCATGTCCATCATGGTGACGAATCCGATGTCATTTAATTTTTTAACGAGTCCGACAAAGGTGTAATTCAGTATCTTTTTCATATTTAGAGAGTTTGAAAAAGAAACATAAAAGAAAACTCCAAAAGGTCCTGTTAGAGCCTAGATTTGCCTCAGGCTGAAAATACAAGGTTTTAGGTCCACATCAAACCACGCTCAGCCTCGTAGCTAGCCCTACGAGGATAGGAGAGGTCTCTCTCCGGGTCAATCTCAGCGAAAGATAAGCAATGGGGCTGGAGATGACTGATTTAGCAACTGATTTTAGGCTAGGTATTAAGTGCAAAGGATTTGATTTGAGTTTTTGAGGGTTTTGTGTTGGAAACAGGGAAAGGCAAATTGGGCTCGGGGATGAGGCACAGTTTCTGCAGAGTTCTGATTAGGGCAAGGAAGGCAATCGTTTTGATGCTTTAAAGTGAGTGAGATGGATAGATCAGACTGGTGAGGAGCTAAGGAGACAAATAGATCCTCAAGAATTCTCCTTAAACAGATGAAAACATGAAAATTTAAACAAATTCAAAGGCAGAGCATAACAGTTATGGATTCTACCTTAATCACTCATTTGTTCAAATTCAGAAGAAGAAGCTTGAAAATGATACACATAACACTAGATAAAATTACAATTACTCAGAGAATCACACCATCAAAACATAAAGCCACATGGATCCCAAACAGTGCTGCAAAACCCTAGTCTTTCCTTAGCCAAAAATGCAGAAATGAATGTACAATAGAGTGCCAAACTTTTCCCAAGAGTCCAACCCTGAAAATGGCTTAGAAATTACATAATAAATGCAAGCCAACCTGTTCCCTTGCCTCTAGGTGTCTATCTCATCATTCTAGGAGCTGTTTCAACCAATTCTAAACAAAGCACTAAAATCTAGGCAGTCAAAACAACTTGCCTCTATAAGGTAGGAAACTAATTCATTCATTAAATTTTCACTTTTTGGTGAATGAATCCTCTAGAACAAGTAAATAAGTACCAAAATTACATCATGTTCACCCAATTACATCAAGATAGATCAAAAATTACATCACAAAGCAAAAATAGTCAAACTAGCCGAATTTCTGAGCTGGAAGGTGAAAAATTGGGCAAAAAACCTCTGTGCATCACGCCAATTTCTGTATGCATCACGCCACTTTGATGCTGACTTTGAGGCACTTGCTGAAGTCCAAATTGAGCCCAAGTGTGCTTGTTGGAAAGCCCTACCTGTCTACTTTCCAATTCAAGTGGAATTTTTGAATTGGTTGCCCATTTTCCCTCCAAAACCTCAATCTCCCAAGACTGCTTCCTGTGTGTGAAAATAGGGGCAAAGAGGTCATGTTTAGGTTTTTGACCTCTCCAGCCCAACCATTTACCAAACTTCTATTCGCAAAGCTTCTAGACCTAGAAGCTTCGACTCCATTTTTAAAATCTTGCCAAAAGAGGGTCAGCATGAGTGACGAAGGGCTCACTTGCACCGTTTGGTGCTAGGTCTGGTTTTAGACTCTACAAATTGGCTTGGAGAAGGAACTAAACACTAGCGCCAGTCTTAAAAACTAGGATTGAAGGAAAATTCTTGGGAAATGATGCAAGAGGGGAATGTTCTGCACATGAATAAGGATGTAAAGACCTGCTCTTCATGTGGGGAAGCATATAGAGTTCACTGTAGAGGACCCCTGGGATCAAGGAATGAGGAGTACAAGGATAGTGACAAAATGTTGTGTAAAAAATGCCCTTAAAGTGTAAACGACGAACTAGAGTGAGGGGTGAAATGCTTTGCAAGTAGGTGCGTGGAACCAGAGACAATCTTCGAAAAACCTGCAAGCAAGCATAGATACATATACATCACTGAAAACTCTGATAAATGAAACATGAATCGTGGTATGGACGCAGCCATCTAGAGAAAGATCATGTAAATGGATCCAAGATATGGGCACAACCATCCATTAAGGAGGATCATGTCGAACCTAAGGTATGGTCGCAGCCATCCAACAACGAGAAGGATCACATATAACAACTCATGGTATGGTCGCAACCATCCATACGAAAGAGACATGTAGATTAGCATGATCATGCCACATCACCTTGTAACCTGGAATTTAGTAATCTAAGCCGAGGGTCTTGTGCTTCCAACACGACCCGATAAAAGTAGAAATTCTAACATGTGAATAGATGTCTTGAAGTCGAACATGCTAAAAAATCACTTGATTACCGATCAATGATGTGAACCGTTAACAAGAACGAGAGAAACCACCAATAATGACAATGGATCTCAAGGTACCAGCAGCAAAATCCACAGAATGTGAATAAGGAACTGAAGTTGAAAGGGTAGTCGGTTCTTCCCTAACATGTCTGCCACTTTTATGAGGTCTCCGGGGTGCCTGTTCTTCCAAGGGAGAGTTACTTTGGGTTTCCACCTCACAGTCCGATGAATGCTCAGATGCCATGACTGTTGTACAATATACCTTGAAGAAAAAATGTTTTTGTATATGAACTGTGCTTGGACTGCTCTTTAATGATGTATAAAACTGCTATGTTGTAATGTAATATAGTTGGATTCTGCCACCAAGGGGAAAAAAAAATGCAACAAGGGAATGTTAGGAAGGGGAAATAATAGTGAGGAATGGGAATTATTAGGAGAAATTTGATAGGGAATTATGGGAGAGGGTTTGAGGATTTATGTATGGGAATAGGGTTTAGGGTTTGGGATTGTTGTATAGGATTGGGAGATTTTTATAAGGGCTAGGGTTTTGGGGTTTTGGGATTTGAATGTATGAAAGAAAATGTAGGATTGATGAGCTTAGTGGGGGGGGTAGGAAATGATGAAACAAGGGAGAAATGGGGAAGGAGGAGAGTCCTTGGTGACAAATTAAAGATTTAGGAACCCACAACAATCTTCCTTTGAAGGCACTTTAGAGGGAGGGTTTGGATTTTTGTGTCAACCGTTACCACCCATAAACCACCATCATGTATCACAAAATTTGATGCAACATTAAGAAGAAGGCCCTACCTGGCAAATCCACACAAGGAATGAGCAACTTGAAGAGATTTGAAACAATTTCGGGCTTTGGACTGTATGCGCTGCACCAAGAACCAAGTGCGCCTTGCTCGTTTAGAATAACACTGGACGAAAACTCCCAGTGTGCCGCGCGCTTCCAGTGCACCGTGCCACCTATTCTGTGTGCCACGCCGGCTAGCTGCAAGCTATTTCTCCCCAAAACATGCACTAGCTCACCCAACTCAGTTTGAAATGCTTTTCTTTGACCTTGACATGCAAAATGATATTGATCTTCATGGAAAAATATTTATAAAGACATTGATTTGATTTTTGGTTCCTCAAAACCCATTTTTGTAATGTTTTGAAATTGGCACTTTTTCATAATTAATACAACTCTGACTTTTTGTTTCCTCCTTGATTTTTTGGTTGAAATGATGACTTTCTTGGCAATTTTTTGCAGGAATAACTGACATGGAATTTGGCAAAGGAGACCAGGGTTGTGCTTGAAGATTTCAAGAACTGAAAATTTTTGAAAATTATTACAAAAAACAAAATGCCAACTTGTCTTCAAAACAGAGTTTTGAAGAAAAGTCATAATCCATCCATATGACGATAAAAATCTTTGAAATAATAACTTATCAAGAACCTCCCTCTGGCTGGCTGGCTTTATTAGACCTTGTGAAGACACAGCTTGACTAACCCTAGACATAATGACTAAAATGACTGTTATGACCTAGAAACTGAAACAAGACTGCAAATGACTTTTAAGACTTGATTTTGATGATGAGACCTGAGCCAACAGTGCAAAGCATGAGGGGAATGAATGACAAAAGCCCTTCCGACAGATTTATGGCATGCTCCTAACGGAATGCAACTGATCGAGCGAGATGGGACACCTAAACATGGAATGCAAAAATATTTTTGATCTCTGACGGAGGGATGACCAGACCGACTCTAACAAGTCCCTTTTCATACATTTGTGTCTCTCGAACCCGAAAAGGTAGAAAGTAATACTTGAGAGAACCGCTTGACCATGTCAGTCAAGGAGTACCTTTTTCATAAATAGTTTATCCCAATCCAAAAAATGGGTAAACATATACTAGGTAAATGATGTTTCACAACCTTTAATGATTTCAAAATGACAAGAGCTCAACAATATTTTTGTGTTTTAAGGGTCGAAAAAGAGCTGAAAGAAAACCCCCCATTTTTATTCTCTTTAACGAGTCAAAAAGGGAAAAATACTCGGTGATCTTTCCATTTGAGTTTTTTACAAGTTGAGAAAATATCTTAAACATGACTCCAGCACCATCATCAACAATCCATCACATGTCACTGAACAAGAAGAAAACTCATTATCTGATTTCTAAGGTAAAAATAGGTGAAAAATGCTTTTAAAACCCTAAAATGTCATAAAAAGTGAATAAAAAGGGGAAAAGTAAATCATTTTTTACCATTTACCTTTTTTACCTTGTTTGGAGA
This sequence comes from Pinus tabuliformis, assembly GCA_031772625.1. Lineage (NCBI taxonomy): Eukaryota > Viridiplantae > Streptophyta > Pinopsida > Pinales > Pinaceae > Pinus > Pinus tabuliformis. Next base: position 1,051,739,555 of record CM062816.1, read on the forward strand.
AATTTTTACCCATTTGTGCCCTAAAACTTTAGGAGCGGATTGCGGCAGATCCAGGAGGCCGATCAATGAACCATTAGTTGCAGGTAAGAGCTGAGACCCTAATCTTCATTTTAATACCTGTTTTTCCTACTTTTAACCATTTTTCAGATTTTTTGAGGATATTTTTGCAAAAAACATTCGCCCTTGGTAGGTGTGAGATTCAGGCTCAAGATTGTGTTGATCAAGGGTTAAAGCACAGGCACCTGCACTGTCAATGCTACTATTTTTAAAACAGTCGCACTGGTGTAGAGAGAAGAAAAAATTTCATTTTCGCCCAATTTATTTGCTACAAATCCGAAATTTCTTGGTCCAAGACTAATGTTGACTTGAATATTTGGTGTTTGCAGGCAAAATACAGTGAAAAAATGGTTGATTGGAAAGAACCTGAGCATAAGGCAATTGATGCACATGCGTTGGCAGATCCAAGTTGTCTAAATGATCTGAGGAACTACGGGCTCCTCAAATTCTTCCTTACACCGGACCTTTGGGCTCGACCTGAGCTGTTACAATACTTGATTAGTCTTTGGGAGCTTGGATGGGAAGTCTTTGTGATCTAGGACCAAGAGCTGGAGCTAGAGACTTCAGATATCTACTTCATCACCGAATTGTCCCGAAGAGGGGAACCAGTCAATCTATATGGGTCCAGGCCCATTGGGGTAAGTGTGAACATGTTTCTTGTAGAACATTGTCCGGAAGAACTGAAATAAAAAAGTAGCAAGGTTGATATCATGAGTGTTAAAGACCTTGTACTGAAAGTGTTGCTCTTGATCATAAACAAAGTTGATGGGGCTTAGGCATTGCATGAGTCCAATAAGTCCAAATTTAAGTATGCCATAGACTGCATGATGACCATTGTCTTCAATTGGGTAGAAGCCATGAAGGTGAACATGACGCACCAGTTATCCAAAGCCAAGGCAGGGAACTTGAAACAGTTTGGATATGGTTCCATTCTGGTGACTTTCTTTTTGGAGAAGATCCCTCTATTTCAATATTAGCTGGCAAAGGTAAACACCCCATTGCCACGAGACCCACAAATGGTCTGATGGAGTTAACTAATGCCCAGAACTGGTGGGGCTCAGCACATGTCATACAAGCCTGCCTTCTTTGCATGGTTGAGACATCAACTGATCGTGGTAGAGGATTTTCCATATAGTGGTACTAACTTCCATGGTGATCTTGACATGTTGCTCCCAGAGGGAGAATATTTTGATGAAGGAGATAGGAAAAATAATTTTTATTTTTTTATTTTTTATTGTTTTTGAAATATATGCATTTGTGACATTTCGATTTTGTAATTTTAGATGTGGGACCAGAGTGACTACCTGGGATGTCCCTGATCACTAGACGCGTTGCTCGACAGTTTGAGATCACTCCTTATCAGGAAGGAGTTGATAATGAGGAGGAGATTGTGTGGAACCTTGACAACTTGACCAAAGGCATCCCAAAGTATGCCTGGGTGGGTGACATCCCATGCCAATGTCAGTGGCACACAGTGGGAGTGTCAGATCGGATCCGTCATTTACTGACTCAAGTGGTACAAGTAGTGATGTGCTATCATGAGCACCATGCTGAGTAGTCCATAGTTTTAGCATTTACAACTTTCAGGCCTATGAGTCACGGATGTACTGAACATATATATTATTTTTTGGGTTTTTGATGTATGACACTGAAACATTATCAATATATATATATATATATATATATATATATATATATATATATATATATATATATATATGCTATATTTCATGTTTACTATGATACAATGTTTTGTTTTCACATGTTGTGTAAATGTCTATCTAACACATAATGAGCTAATGCATTTGTTAATGTATTCATATGCCTAGGAATATGATGATATGTGATGTTATCAAAATTTCTTTCCAATAGACGAATACGCAAATACATTCTCAATATGTGAGGGTTTCTGATGGAATATTTCCCATTGAGCTAAAGAACAAAAAGCTATGAATCAAGGTTAACAACCATTTCCCAAATTTCAAGAGTGATCGATTCTAACAAGAGTTCGATAACTGCACTATATTCAACAATTTTATTAGTTGTTTGACCCAAAAAAATACCTTGAAGATCAATCAACTCACCATTAGGAGCGTAGATAGCCCATGTCATGGAAGATAAATTCTGGGTAGTATGGCAAGCACCATCAGCGAAACCAACATAAGGAGTCACATACATCTGCAAAGTAGGTGAAGACATAATAAGCAGGAAAGCTGCTTGAAGAAACACACCAAACCAAACTTGCACAAAAATGAATAACACACTTATGTAAAAAAGTAGCCATGTGAGATCACTCAAGCATAGTACTTTTTGAGATACATCCCATTGCGGGGCTGGTCCAAAGGGTTGCTATCATAATCAATTAGCTCATAGGCCCCTTTTTGTAACATGCGTTTGACAATATAGGGTCCTGCCACATGGGTCCGAATTTACCTGCCCCCATCTTACCATTAGCTTGGTCATATAGCAGGACCAAATCACCATCGGAAAAATCACGAGGAGAAATAGATTGATCAAAATGGGATTTAACCCAATTTTTCTATGCTTCATTGACTAAAGAAGCAAGATGAAGGGTTTCATCCAATTGTTCTAAATACAAGAGATGCTCTTCTTGAGTTGAGGTTTCAAGGAGTAATTTGACCACCAATTTGAGTGAGGGAATTTCACACTCAATCAATAAAGTTGCTTCTAGACCATAAATGAGCTGGAAAGGTGTGAATCTAGTTGTGTCTTTGGTCGAGCTTCAGTAAGCCCACAGATTTGAAAAAATCATGAGATTCCAATTGGATTTGTGCATCTGAATGGTGCATTGAAGCGTCACATCTAAAAATTTGTTTACAACTTCAACTTGGCCGTTGGCTAGAGGGTAATACAGGGTTAATCCATCATGATGCAAGCTCAATGTAGAAGTCATCTTAGCCATCATGTAATTGTGAAAATGGGAGCCATGGCCAATGGCAATGGCTTGAGGCACTTCAAACCTAGAAATAACATGGTTGAATAGAAATTGCAATGTCGTTTTACCGTCAGCTGAATACATAGGCATCACTTCGGCCCATTTGGTTAAGTAATCGACGACAACGATAATATAACCATGCCCCCCAGCCAAACGAGGGTTACATGTCATATAGTTAATACCACATTTTGAAAATGGACCAACGGTAATGACGGGGTGAAGGTGAGTGAGTGGGGTGCACATTTTCCACTGATAAATTAGGCACTAATGGCATTTGCGAATAGCAAGGATGAAATCCTTAAAGATAGAGGGTCATAAATAGCTAGCACGGAGGATCTTTTGAGCAACGGCATAGCCATATAGATGACCGCCACATGCACCGGAATGAAAATCATTCAAGACTCTTTCAACCTCGAGATTTAAACATCAGTGAAGAATTGAATCAACACCAACACGGTATAAAGTATCCCCAATGATGCGGTAAGGTTGGGATTGATGTCGAATGCATCAGCTATCATCCTTGGTCAATGCATACTAGAAGGTAGAAGTTTGGAGATACATGATGATATCACTGTACCAAGGGTCGAGAGTGCTAATCAGAAAAAGAGTCTTGTCCAAGAGCTGCTCATCAGCACCAGTAGGAAGAGAAGCAGAGGGAAGAGAGAAAATCAACTCAGCAAATACAAGTGATTTCTTGGATTTGGAACTAGTGAACACCAAATAAAATTCCTAGAAGATGACAATCCACTTGGAATACTTGTCCCCGAGTAACTGACAAGTCAAAATGTAAGTCATGGGGTTATAGTCATAAATCACAGTTGTAGTGTGGAGGAGAATATAATGCCGAAAGTGTTGAACAACCTGAACAACAGTCAAAGCCAACTTCTCAACATGAGCATAACGCATCTCAGGATCAAGGAGATTATGGCTGAGGTAGTAAATAACATGTTCATGACCTTCGTCATTGTCTTGCACCAACACCATAGCAATAATGCTAGAGGCTACAGGTAGATAGAGGAAATAATCATGATGATAGTTTGGAGGGTGAAACAAAGGAGAATTACTGAGGAAAACTTTTAAGTCATTGAGATACTTTTGGGCAACCTCATCCCAAATGAATGGAGTCCCTTGCTTAAGCAACTTGGTGAACCCTGAAGCTAGCTCATCATAATTAGGCACAAAACGACGAAGGAAGTTTGCTTTCCCTTGTAGACTCTATAATTGATGCAACGAAGAGGGAGGGGGTAGATTAACAATAGCCTTGAATTTTAGAGGATCAAGATGAATTCCATCTTTGGAAACAATAAAACTGAGCAGTCGTCTGGATTAAATGCAAAAGACACATTTATGCAGATTCAGTTGAATGTTGTAGTGTCTACAATGAAGAAAGATTTGTTGAAGATGGTCAAGATGGTCATGGAACTTACGTGAATGAGTAGGAAGATCATCCAAATAAGGTTGAATTATGTTTTTAATATCATGGAAAGCATATGACATCACTCTTTCAAAAGTTGCCCCGACATTCTTATGGCCAAAAGGGAGCTTTTTATACGCCAAAGTCCCCCACGGATAGATAAAGGCAGTCATATCTTGATCAGTCGATGTAATGTTTATCTAATTATAACTAGAGAAATTATCCATAGAGGAGAAAATATCACTCCCATCACATTCATCGATGATCTGGTCTATAAAAGGAGTGGGGTAATTATCCTTTGGACAGGCATGACTAAGGTCACGATAATCAACACAGACCCAAATGGTACCCTGCTTCTTAGTTAGTGGTATGATATTTGAAACCCAATCTATTAGAGGGATTGGATAAATAAATAAATAAATCCAGCTTTAAGAAGTTTTTCAACTTCTCCTTTAATGGTGGTTGCTTTTCTAGGGTGCACTGGATGAAGTCATTGTCGAACAGGCTTTGCGTTTGGATAATTCAAAATCTCATGCATGACTATACTTGGGTCAATGTAAAGCATTTATTCATATGACCATGCAAAAACGTCTCAAAATTCTTGAAAAAGATGAGTATAGAGCTTGATCTCATTAGGAGAACAAGTCACCCCAATATGAACGTTTTCAACGATACTTGGTTTAATAGAAATGTCAATGGGCATCATTTGGGTAATATTACCCATGTTTCCTTCCGACCAAACTTCATGAGTCATAATAGGCATTTGAAGTGGTTGGTTCGGAAAATGAGAAGAGAAATTCTCAAGATAGGTAGACATGACCATTGGGCCAGGCAAGAACGAGGAACGATGATGACTATAATTCCATGGTGCTTCCTCTAGAGACATAATTTCCATGATAATTTCGTTAGAAGGAAAAGTCTCGGTTAAGGGATAGGGAGAATCCAAAGGACCAAGCCATGAGGATTGAGAATACGTGTCAAGATATGTACTCAAAACAGTATGATCAGTAGGTACCGAAGCCGAAGCCGAAACAATCTCCACATAATTGATCTTGGAAGGGCTTAACAGCATGACATCACCCCACGTATCAACAAGATTAGGAGAGGGAATGACCCAAGGATCAGACTTAACCAAGATCATGTTGACTAAGGCAACATGCAGAGGTGGGAGAGGAAAAATACCCATCAAGGTGGGATCTTTAAAAAGTCCATCCCCCACACTCTCATAAGGAGCACCGGTATGCTTCACGTAAGGAACATTGCCATCCGAGGAAGAAGAAGCAAAGAAAGACAACTCATTGACCATGACAATTTTCCCTTGATGGGGAAAATAAAGCACATAGAATAGAGAAGAGGCCACAACATGCATAGCATGGGTCCAACTCCATTTGAGTAGAAGATTATAATTAAGATTTGCATCCACAATTTCTACTTCGACATGTACTGTCTTTCCTTCCAAGGTAATGGCAAGATCAGGAAGGACACCGAATGGTCAAGAATTAAACCCATCAAAGGCTTCCAAAGTGTGAGGTGATTGGTTCAAGGTAGGAGAACCAATTGCCTTCCAACAAGAGATAGACGTGATGCAGGTGGAAGCGAATTCCTCAATGACGATTCTGTGAATTGTCTTCTCATTAATGATCACATGAATGAGAAATGAAATCTATTGAGGTAAGCATGGAACATGGTTTTCTAGATCAAAACAAATGAGATTGGTATCAGATGGATCAATACCTACAATTTCCGATAGCAACGCTTTCCATTGAGAAGGAAAACTTTGAAAGACCTCGAGAGTAGACATAGTTCATGGCACTTGAGCCAAATCCTAAACAATGTTATAATGTTGGGTGGATCGAGCATTTGGATTATACGAGGACTTTTGTAGCACACCCCAAGAGGGTGGTCGAATAGCGGAATCAGGAGTAGGTCGCTCTATATGGAGAGCACTAGAGGTAGACGGGATAGAGGAGGAAGGGGAAGCTTCTTTCTCTTTCCCTTCTATCGGAGTAGCTGTTTGATAATATTTTGATCTAGTAGCCACATTTATAGGTGTACTCATCATAAAAACTTGGGAACCTAAGGAAGCGAAAGACTGAGGTTGGTCTACCATTTGGGTCTGCTGGGACAAAAAGGGATCTTTCAAGACAGCTGGGGTTCCTTTGATCAAGCGACTAACTTCAAACCGTCCAAGGACAATATTTAGTATAGTGATCCTCCTCACAGATCAAGCATGGATACTTAGGCTTCCTTTGAGAAGCATCGCCAATAGACGACTTAGGAGGGCCCCGTTTTGGGGCATCAGCTTTGGCCTTGACTTTTCCATTCTTTTTACCGTCAGAGGATTTTTCCACTGCGGTAGACTGGACAGTGTGAACCTCAAAGGTTTTACCAAGACCAGGTGAATTTCGAGAGGGATAATTCGAACCAGTGTTTGAGACCTCCTTCTGCTTGGAAGAAGATTTCAAGGTTTGAGACATGGAACCAATCACTCCATCAACAGGTGGGGTAGCTAGAGACTTCGATGATGTTAGATTGGATGACAGTCTTGGAGCATCAGGTAACATATCATATAATGTGCCAGATTGTGAGTAGATGAGGTCTAAATACTAGGCACGAGTGATGGCTTGCTCCTCAGTGACATAGCCACACATAGTTATGTCCTCAGCAATTTTGCTGACGAATGACTTGGTAAACCATTTTGTCAACAACTGATCAACAATTTCAAACTTAATCAGGCATTTCTGACGCCTCCATTCATGGATATGATTGGAGATAGGGGTCACAATGTCTTCCTTAAGGGATAAGCAGATGGGTTCCAATTTCGTAGCAAACCGGTAGCTAAAAATGTGTGAGGAAAGCCATAGCAAAAGTGTTTAAGTCATTTTAGGTACCTCAAGGCAATTTGATGTACCACTTGGCTACAGCACATGTGAGATTCCATTGAAAAAATGAATTGAATCATCAACGTATGAATTGGAGGAGCACCAGAGATGATATGTCATCATGTGGGCTTGTGGATCCTCCTTCAATTTTCCCTAAAAATTCAAACAATCACTCAGAATATTGGACAGAACTGGAGGCCAGTATGGCGAATGAAGAATGGGATAATTTGTGAGCCTAGAAACATCTAGCAGCTCCAATGTGGCCAAGAATGGCAATTGTGTATTAAAAGGCATTTCGGGCCTCTGAGCAGGCCCAGACTGCAGAACCCACCCTTGTTGGTAAGGATTTTAGCCCCACAGTGGAGGATTTTGTCCATATGGCATTTGATTTGCCCCTACTATAGGTTACCTTGCCCGTAGGTAGGATTCTGACCCGGGTAACCTTGATATTGTCTGACCATAGGTTGCTGATAAGAAACATACGGGTTAAAAGGATATTGAGCCTGTTGACCATGGACATATGGATTTTGCACCTACTACCCCTAGACATAAGGGTTTTGAACCTGCTTTCCTTGGACATAAGGATTTTTCACTTGCTACCCTTGGACATAAGGATTCTGAACCCATTTCCCCTGGACATAAGGATTTTGAGCCTGTTGTTACAGGACTTGACCTTGACCTTGCAAAGGTTGACCCTGTTGATATAAATACAAGGGTTGTTGTTGTCGAGGTGACCTTGTGGTTGCAAGGGCTAGCCTTTCTGTTGTAAAGGTTGTCCCTATGGCTACATAGGTTGAACTTTCAAGGACATAGGTTGAGAAGATTGGTGAACAAACTGCGTCTATGGGTGCAAAGTTTGTTGCGACTATTGTAAGGGTTTCCCCCATGGTTGTTACAGTTCTCCTTGTTGTTGTACTATTTTCCCTTGCTGCTACAAGGATGGCCCTTGTTGCTACGAAGGTTACCCTTACTGCTACAAGGGTTTCCCTTACTGCGGCAAGGGTACTTCGACATTTCCCGAAGCGATACCTTGAGGGTACCAGAAGTTCCTGATTTGGAACTGGCCATATCCACTAGGCACGGTGGATGGACCAGGTTGAACATAAGGTCCAACTTGAGGGATGTAAGGCAGATTTACCATCGCTTGTGAAACATATGGAACATAAGGACGTTATAATGGAACCTGAGCCACATATGGCTGCTGGTACTGGACATTAGCTGACCTAGATAGACCAGCAGGGTTTGGCTGCTAGTATGGGACATTACTTGATCCAGAAGGACCAACACTATTCAGAATAGCACCATAAGAGGGATGATTCATTCCAACCATGTGAATTTTTTATCCACTCACATTTGTTGCACCAGACATCATGGAGATATTCGAATCTTGCCCCCCAGGCAGTGGTACAGTCTGTCCACTTACTGGAGGGGTCAAAGAACTTACAGAGACTTGACTCGAGATTGTCGATTGAACCAGAAGAGTCAGTTGAAATGAAGAAACGAGTGGACTCAGAATGTTGGGTTGCACCAGAACTGAAGTGATTGCAATATGCATAATTGGTTGAGAGGTCAGGTTCTGAACGAACGGACCTGAGGTAGGCATAGCGCAAGACAACTAGATAGAGTTGTGATACAATGACGAGGCACTAGGAGTGCCCGACACCAACTGAGCTAGAGAGGTATAACCATGTAGCAATGAAGGCATGTTATACTCAGGGTAAATGCTAGTCGGAATGCTTCCTGTGTAAGGGAAACCTTTAGGAGAGAGTTGATATGCCTGTTTATCAATTACGTGAGGAGTGTGTGTAGCAAAAACCTCTGAGTGACCTGAAGAGGAGACTGGAATCTCGCCTTCTGATTCCATGAGTGGAAATAAATGATGACAGACAACTGAAGATGTTCAAGGGGATAACTCCAAAGGAATACCCAATTGATCGCGTGGATTGTACGGATGCTGCAGTGATATCCCAACAGGATCAAACAAAGGATTCACAGGGTAAACGACTAGTCTTTGCTAACCTTCAGGAGTCGGGAGACTCTCGGGAGTCTAGATAGGGTTATCCAAAAATTCCAAGCCAGATTCGTAAGGTGACCTAGTATCTGATGGAGGAGGACGAGATGACAAAGGTTGAATACTCAAAACAATTCCAAGTTCAACACCTTGATCCTTGAGTGACTATGAGAGTTCAGGAAGAGGCTCCTTAGATGATCTTTCAGATGGAGGAGTGGAAGAGGAACTAGGTGAACCTGATGGTTCTGCCACGATGACTTTGTCTCAAAGAGCAAGAGAAAAGAGATTAATTTCAGGGCTTCTTCAAAATATATTAAAGGTATACTCATGATGTGGTCTAGAATAAGACTATCAGGAATGTGATGTGATCATGGGAAACAATTTTTTAAGACGTTGAAATAGACTTTTGTCTTTTCATGTTTTAAGAGTTGAGAAAAAGGCAAAGATGACTTTATCACTTTCAGTTTGAATGAGCTCGAAAGGAAAAGTGTTCAATGATATTTTAGATTTAAAGAGTCAAAAATACCAGAATGACTACTCATGATAATCTAGGCAAAAGGATTACCGGGTAACTGTGAACTGCAAAATACCTCCCAGTGAACTAAGAAGTATGGGCAGGCAATCTCCCTGAATGCTATGTTCAATGTATGATGTTTACAAGGCAGCAGACTCGACTTCCTATGGATAAGGGATTTCAAACTTAGTGGGGTCTCCCTTTATATACGCGACAGTACGGGGATCACAAGTCCCTACTGGCGATGTCTAGTGCCGAAGTGAATGAAAACTACTAGGTTTAAAGACATCGGAACACGTCTCTAGCCTAGACCTCTAAAATGTGAGCATCAAGTTTCAAATGTTCCTTAGTTTAATTTAATACATTTTAAAGTTTATCTTGAAATTATGTCTCATTTTTTAGGCCCTATCGACGTGACTCGAAAAAATCCTATATGCAACTAAATGAGACAAAACCCTTTCAATTCGATGAATGTTTACACTAATGAGAGTAGAGAAAACAATCAATGCAACAAACAAGCAACTAAAAGCAAGATGACTCTTCACTACTTCGCTTTTTAAAAACAAAATAATGAAAATTCTTTCCACTTCCTATCTTCCTATCAAATGCACTTCAACTAGTCCTTTCAATGGTAAAAGAAGTTCATTTCATTTCGAATGCAAATGATGATGCAATTCTAGCTTTCAATGATGCTACTTAATGCAACATATCGATTCAGCAAACTAGAATGATGTATTTTTCAATGGAATGATAAAATGAATCCTTCACATAAACACTTGAATGAATGATTTTTAAAAAATCAACATCAATCATATGCAAATCACAAAAAAGATAACTCTTTCCAAAAAAATCATGCAAAGAATTAATAGAAACAAGATGAGCAATTGTAATCTATGCTCGAAAAGAGATGTTCAACCAAGATAAGAGCAAACGAAACTTTTCAAACTTGTTCAATTGAAACCAAAGAAATAAAAGTACAAAAGCATAAAATGCATGGAGTAGTTAACCAACGACTTGACTTGCTGAGCACACAAACAACTGAATAGAAAATGACCTAGATGCCCTAGGGCCACAAACCATCCAAAGACTCAAAAATCAAGTAAGGAAATCTCAAACCAAATAAGCACACAAAACAAGATAATGAAGCTTTCTAGCCAGGGAGAAACAAAGGAAAATGGGCCAAAAGGAAAAAATTATGAGGGCAACACACACTAGTTATGATTCAAGAGAAACCTTGATCTTCACCTACAAGAATTAATGCGATTTACTAACTGACAACAAGCACCACAAGGGGGTATGACGCGATTTTTTAAGAGAAATTCCCACTGGTCAGCACGATTGTCAGAAAATAAAATGCATTGATTAAGGATTTAAAAGAAAAAATAAAATATTTCAAATATCAAAACCAGACCTGTCACAATAAATTTCAGAGCCAAAGTAGTAAGCCATGCAAAGCACAAAAAACCAAAGGGAAAGGGTGATACAAAAAAAGTTCACACAAACTAAGAAATGAAAAACAATCAAAAGAGAGGGATGGCTCCTCAGTGGAGTTGTCAATTTGTGGATTAGGTAGATCTCCTCTGCAAACAAAGGTGATACCTCTAGCCCAAGTGTGGGTCTAGCCGCAAACAAAATAACCTAATGTAAACTTCCTTAGACTAGAATCAAATAAGAGGGCCTACCTCTTATAATTCTAATCCACTTGATGGTGATCTCTCTCCTTTGCTCCAACTTCCTTTCGTTCTTTCCATTCAAATACCTGAAACAAATACACAAGAGACAACAAAAAACGTAATAGAATGCAATCACATTCATTCGACTTAAAAATTCAAGGAATCTTAAGCCATCAAATGTAATATGACACTCAATGTAGGAAATAAACCATTAGTTGTATTCATATAAAACTCATAAAGAGATACAACCAAAGCCTTGATGTCACAGGTCTCCTTCGACATATCCAAGTTCCAACACCACTGCTAGAATCTCATGGTTGGCCTCACCAATGGAAGTTTAAGGCTTCTCCCTTTAATTAGTTCTAAACCAAACCAAACACACTATTCTCCCTTCACAGACATAAACTAGAAGGCTAAAGCTATAGATATCTTGTTGGTTATTCAAGCTACAAAAATACTAGTTCAGCTTGGAAACGGGGGAGTGTATATAGCTTTGATGGAGGGGATATGGTTCCTATTATGATGGGAGAGGGATTATCTCTTTGGTTTGTTCCATCTTAAGAGGGGAAAGGAGCCCAAAAAGACTCTCTCGGCTCTATCCAGCCCAACCATTTACCATACTTCCGTTCACGAATCTTCTAGACCTAGAAGCTTCAACTCCATTTTTAAAAACTTGCCAAAAGAGGGTCAGCGCGAGTGATGAAGGTATCACTTTCATAATTGGGTGCTAGGCCTGGTTTCAAACTCTTCAAATTTCCACGGGGAAGGAACTGAACACTAGCACCAATCTTAAAAACTGGGATTGAAGGAAAATTATTGGGAAATGATGCAAGAGGGGAATGTTCTGCACATGAATAGGGATGTAAATACATGCTCTTCATGATGGGAAAGCATATAGAGTTCACTGTAGAGGTCCCCCAGGATTGAGGAACAGGGAGTACAGGGACAATGACAAAATGTTGTGTAACAGGTGGTAAGAGGGTGAAACAGGTATTAGAGCTTGTTCATAGTGATGTATTTGGACCTGTGTCAGTTCCATCACTGGGTAATTCTGTATACTATGTATCATTTATAGATGACTTCTCAAGGAATACATCGATATATTTCCTCAAGAAGAAATCTAAAGTATTTGAAAATTTTAAAGAATTTAAGTCTCTAGTGGAAAACTAGACAGAGAAGAAGATTAAGGTGTTGAGGATAGATAACAGTGGAGAGTTTTGCAAGAAGGAATTTGAAGAATTCTATAAGTAGTGTGGTATAGCACATCAAAATAATACTCCATACACACTTGAGCAAAATGGAGTTATAGAAAGAATGAACAAGACATTGATGGAAAGGGCAAGAAGCATGCTCAGTGGTGTCGTGTTAGGACAAGAATTCTAGGCAGAGGTGGCGAAGACTGCATGTTACCTGGTCAACATATCACCGTCATCATTGTTGGAGGATAAGACTCCACAAGAGGTATGGATTGGTAAGAAACCATCTCTTTCACATCTAAGGGTATTTGGATGTGATGCATAGGTACATGTTCCAAAGGAGAAAAGAACAAAGTTGGATAGTAAATCTGAAAATTTCATCTTTATTAGGTATAAGGATGGTTTAAAAGGTTATAGGCTTTGAAACCTAGTAACAATGAAGGTTGTGTACAGATAAGAGGTGGTGTTTAGAGAGGTGAATTATGTTATTAAACATGAAGTCCTACAAAAGGAACCTAAGAATATAGAGTTTGAGCTAAAGGAGGAAGAATCAGACTCTACAACAGAAGATGAATCAGAAGATGAAGAGCCATAAACTCTGGATATGAGAAGATCCGTTCGAGAAAGAAGGAAACCAGAAAGGTATAGTCCATTTGTTGTCTATTAAAAATTTTCTTTACCTATTACTAATTATTATCCCATAACTATGAATGAAGTAATAGATTCAGAGAATGGAAAACTATGAAAAAGGCCATGGTTGATGAAATGGAATCTTTGCACAAAAATTAGGCTTGGTATCTGGTGGAGTTGCCAGCTAGAAGGAAACCCATTGGTATCAAATGGGTGATCAAGAAGAAGACGAATGCAGAAGGAAAGGTGGAGAGATACAAGGCTCGGTTGGTAGCAAAAGTTTATTCCTAAGTGCTGGGAATTGATTTTGGTGATACTCTTTCTCTTGTTGCCAAGGTAGCTTCTATTAGACTACTTTTATCTGTTCCTGCTACTTTTGATTTTGAGGTAGAATAGATGGATGTGAAGACAAAATTTATTCACGGGGATATGGAAGAAGAGATCTACATGAGGCAACCTAAAGGCTTTGTAGTGAAGGGTAAGAAATAACTGGTATGAAAATTAAAAATGTCTCTATACGGGTTAAAACAGTCACCAAGGATGTGGTATTATAAATTTGATACATTTATACGGGGACTTGGATTCACCAGAAGCAAAGAATATCACTGTGTGTATTTTAAATTAATTGGTGACCATTTTATTTATCTGGTCTTGTATGCAAATAATATGTTGCTGGTTGGAAATGACAAAGAAATTATCCAGGATTTTAAGACCAAATTGTCCTCCAAATTCGACATGAAAGATCTTGGTGCTGCAAACCATATTTTTGGCATGGAAATTAAATGAGATAGAGCAAAGAAGAAGCTCTGGTTAAACCAGAGGAAGTATGTCGAGACAGTACTGTAGAGGTTTAATATGCAGGGTAGTAAACCGGTGAAGGTTCCTATTCCTGTAGGTGTAAAGGTATTTTCTGAATAGTGTCCCAAGACATAAGAAGAAGAAGAGGACACGTCCCATGTTCCATATGCAATTCCAGTCGGTAGTCTGATGTATGCAATGGTATGTACTATACCAAATATTGCACATGTAGTGGGAGTATTGAGTAGGTTTATGTCAAAACCAAGGAAGGAGCATTGGACAACGAGGTTAGATCCAAGTTGGTAGCGAGGGAAAACTAGATGAAGAGAAAGAAAAAAAATGGTGATACTAGTGGAGAAGAAAACAAAGGTAATGTCCAAAGAAGTACAAGGCTTAAAGATAGATGTGAAATGATATACAAGAGGAAATTATCACCATTCTTTTATGGGAATGGGGATTTATATTCCAAGGAATCCCTCATGAAGAGTCTCATTTAAATCAAAGAAAATCATGAAGGTTTCAGGGAAGAGGATCATTCCCTGCATGGAAAGGAAATTGTAAATTTGTATGAATATTATTTTGAAATTGTGTTATTGTTAAAGAGCCTCTTAAAAGAGCAAGGTAAATTAGATTATGAGATGGTCACAACTTTATAAGGGATCATTTTGGATGAAAAAACCTATGACATTCCATTTAGTAAGGAGTGGAAGGGTTTAATGTATTTAGATAAACTAGCAATTCAAAATGGACTTGCACTAATGCCACATGTGTCATTTGTAGATGCTGGATCAAGTTCCATTCCTCCACTACAGCAACATGCACAAATACAAATTCAACCATTGGCATCGATACAACCAAGAATGGCACCACCAACGACCCAACCTAAGTGATGCAAACTCTTAAGTCAACACCCAATAAAGAGAGAGAAATGCACCCAACGCATGAGCAAGAGAGAGAAGGAGAGTCCACTATGGCCAAATCAGATGGTATCCACTCTACAACTGGTAAATATTTTTAGAAATGTCTAGAGGAAGTTAGTTACAATATTTTTTTATGATTGTAAGAGATTCCTAGTGGTTATTGAATACCTCTTGAGAGCCTATATATAGGCCTCATTTTGATGTAATTAGAGAGAAAAATTATGGTGTAAGGAAACTCTGTCAATTTTTTTCTAGAATACATTGGGAATGTTGAAGTTGTTGTAAGGAGGAATTCTGAAGTATGTCTTGGCTTGTCAATGCTTCTCCGTGAAATTTTGAAAACCCACCTTGTAATTTTATTTTTTCACCATATTAATACAATTACAGAGATTTTTTATTGCATATCATGTTGTAAACATGATGTTTGTATGATATTTGAATGTGATTGTTAATTAAAGAAAATTTTGCATCAGTACGATTGTTAGCTTTAATTTATGTAGGATTTTATCAATATTGTGAAGATTATATTTATCACTTTGATAATATTTTACATGGATAGAAATAAAATGTATAAAATAAGATCGCTACATTTCTTACAACTTAATTCTTAACTTCTTAGTTGTCCAGCTGATATCAATAGGCTGAAATTAATTCCTATTTACTCATTTTAGTTTACTGAAATATATTCTCCATTTTTCTCTTCTCATTAAACCCCTTTTTCATTTTATGTCAAACGAAAGGAAAATGGATTCTGTAACTGAAAAAAAGTGGAAATTATACCCAACAAAACCCTTATAAATTGTTGACATTTTCCCTCACCTGAATTATGAAAATAAACTATTTTTTTTTAAATTTGAGATCTAAAACCTTATTTGAATAGCTGGAAGTGGCTCTTTAGAGTACACAAAAACTTATGTTTGAAAATACACAGAGAAAAACCAAAAGAATCAAAATCAAATTTCACACATGCATTCAGTGAAAACAACATTCAAAATGAACAAATTAAGATAATGTTTGATTAATTTGTTGCAATCTATCTATAGATTATGTTTTTCTTATTGAAACTTTACATTAAGAATCTAAGAAAATAAATATTCAAGCTAGAAGAAAGATAAATATATTAAGTAAGATTAAATAAAGTTAAGTGATTCACTTTTAGATTTATAGTAGAAAGCCAAAATTAATAACAAATTAAAATCAAATTTAGATGTTCTTGGGCTCTCCACTAGAGCACTTCAAAGTGTGACTCTAGGGCCCTGACACCAAGGGAGAAAATCAAACAAATTTTTCGTACATTTTTTGAATATTTTCTAAATTTATAGTTC
This sequence comes from Pinus tabuliformis, assembly GCA_031772625.1. Lineage (NCBI taxonomy): Eukaryota > Viridiplantae > Streptophyta > Pinopsida > Pinales > Pinaceae > Pinus > Pinus tabuliformis. The sequence goes on from CM062816.1 coordinate 1,051,755,931, forward strand.
ATCTTCTTGCAGGCAATTTTTGAGGGCCTAAACGATTTTTTCAGGTACATAAAAGAATTATCACTATCATTGTTTACAAATCAAATAAAATATCTTGGAGAGATATTTCCAAAGACATCCTACAATCGTGGATCATAATTTATATGAAGGTGTTGTGATTGAAATAGTATGAAGGAAAAATAAGGCATACAATATCTTCAAAAGGGTGTAACTTAGCAACCATAGCTTAGATTGGGGGGACAAACTAGTCAATGGAAAGCTAAGGGAATATAGGACCCAATAATGGAGCTAGATTTAAAAATTGAGATGTATAATGGCTTGAGTATGGGGGATACTCAGGGATCCTACAACAATGAGGAAGAGGTTAGAACCATCAAAATTAGTGGGGATAATGCTAGAATAGAGTAAAATGTTCATTGAAGGGATAGGAAAAAGGATTGAATTGGAAACATCATCCATGATGGCCATGTTCTCATCTTCGTCAACCAACCCAGGGAAAAGTTGAGAAATTCTAATTACTTTTGTGATTGAGGCTCTAGCTAGTGCATAGAAGAGGATTTCGAAATGACTCTTTGCTATGGATTCTAGGCCCTCAAAATGTGTAAATTCTATGTCATCAAGGCCCTAAAGACTTCATATGGTATTGTTCATTTTCCTTACCTTGGCATAGGATTGTATTTTTTTTGTGTTCTCATCCTCGCTAGCCAACCAAATGCATCATCTTTTTAATTTCCACTCCTTCTCTTGTTCTTTTGAGAGAACCCTTTTTCCATTTTTCTAAACCCATAAGATCCTCTCTTTATTTAGGAGTGAGGTATGCTTCCCCATCTTGATCAAAAAAAAAATTGTAGTTATTCCTCAATCTCCCTTAGTTCATGGACCCCAACCATATTCTTCTTTTTAGCCCATTCTTTAGTTTTTACTTTTATGAGCATTAGATTAGCCTCAAATTGGTTAATTGTGGAGAATTATAGATGAGGATCAAAATATTTACAATAAGAGTTAACAAGGGATAAAAACTACTTCTCTTTTAATTAGGAGGATTTTATCTTGAAAGGGATGACTAGTTTCAAGGAGGCCCCTCTAATTTCCAAAAAGATGGTGGATTGATTTGAATCACCCCTAACCCCTATCCATTATTTAATCAAAGGGAAATTTTCCACTATAGCCTCTTGTTAGGGTCCTATAAATTTTATAGGATGAGTTATTGTTTTACTTGATTATTTGGGTTTGAGAGCTGTAAATAATATTTCATCCTGCTAATTATTTCCAAGAAAAAATAGAAAAAGTAAAGAAATGGGCTTGTAAGACAAAATGCGCCCTTAGGATAAAGTAATTATGTTTTAACATAAATTAATTTTTTATAATAAGTTTAATCATGTAATTTAAACACGATTAAGTAATATGTAATAAAACCCCCAAGCGAAAAATGGCAACAGCTGTATCTGTTAAGTTCTGCGCTCCATCCGACGGTTCGATGGACTCCTCATTAAATCAACGACTAGCAAGGTTTTTTGGCCCCCCTACCGATCCTACATTTATCCGCAGGTGGGGAAGGGGGGTCTAGGAAGTTGTTTCCTCCCTCCGGGTGCCATCCCTACATGTCACCTCTGCATTATTTCACACCCCCCCTTCAAAAACCACTTACCACTTTGACCCTGCTCCGAAATCTGCCAACCTTCTCCCCCTTTCCTGACTGCTCTTCACGCACGCTCCCCTCCACTCCTATCCTGACACCTAGACATATCCATTACGTAATTAACATTTGACCTTGTTTTCACACCCACGTAAACTCTGTAGTTATCAGCTGGGCCCTGCAACAAACAGGACCGCAGAGAAAGCTCCACGGAGCTATTGCTTCTATCTCTCATTCGTTTTCATTCAGACATATATGTAAGTAAAACCATCTATACTATAACGAACGAGCAACGTGGGCGAGCGGAGCAAGGGGCCCCGCCCCCCTCCCCTCGGGTTTTTCCTATTCAAGGCGTAGCATATTGAAAGCTTTATCTTACTGAGCTATGCGTAAGACCAGGACCCTACCCTATATTTATTCCCCTAAAATGATTTCCTTTTCTCTCTGAATCTGAACAACTCAGCCACTCACTGCTTGCCACTTAGACTGTTGTCCCCACTCACCTCCACGTCATGTCTCCACATCACACCCCACCTCCATGTCACCACCTACCTACACGTCATATGTTCGTTTCATGGTCAGTTAAAAATATGTTTTTTCATATACAAAATAGTCATTTAAAACATGGGTTACGAATAGCTGAGAACAAATTTTCAAAAATGGAAAGAGGAATTTGTTTATAATATCCTCATGTACGAAAAAATTCTAAGTTTTCTAACAGTTGTTATGGTTTGGGATACTCTTACGAAGCTTTGCAGGTATATTTTCATGAATTTTCCTATTTTCAGCCAGTGTTTTCAAATGTGGTTTTCGAGTAAGTGAAAATGAATTTTCAAAAACCTTTCTCAGTTTTCTAACAACTATTATGGTTTGGGATCTACAAAGGGATCACTAGAACCTATTTTTCAGAATTTCAAGAGGAAAAATATCATGGATAGTTAGTGACTGGGATGCCACCTCACCAAATAAAAGTTGCAATAAAATTAGAATTTCTCTTCTTTATCATCAACAATCCTCAAGGATAGTGCAAGAACTATTCAAATAATTTTAGTTTTCTTTATTTGTGTTCTATTTTTACAGTCAGTTTAGGATATTTTGAAATGAATCTTGATATTTTAAATCAATATATTTTGTAATAAATTGTTATAAATACTTCATCATTTGGAGTAAGAGATGTTGGTTTTTGTATAGAAGAAAGCTATTGTATATTTTTCAAGCTTCAGTGGACTTAGCAATAATAAAAATGGCATTCTTCACAGGATTCATGTGTTGGACTATTTGATGAAGTTCTTCTCTCACTGCCTATGTGTTTATTTCTTTGTTTCTATACTTATGTGTTCTTAAATATGAATTATTTTATAGAAAGTTTATGAACATAATTTGTTGAAAGATACACTCTGATTTTGGCTATGGATAATTTAAATGTTTTCTTCTGATATAAAATTAAAGAATTCTTAACTGCTCTTTAGCTTCAACTGAACCTATATCTTTTCTTCTATTACATTTCGTTTAAGTATAAAAGATCCAGTTATTTCAGCTACTTTTCCCTATGAAACTCCTTTGAAAATCTTAGACAAATCCCCGTTAATTTTGTAGAATCCATTTCCGAATGGCTCTTCCCTTGATATTCCAACCAAACTAATTCATAAAACAAAATCTGAACTTCCATAACTATCCTAATATCTCTATTAAAATTGGCAACTAGGGTAAAACTTCATGTGGGTCATCTTATTCATGGCTGATAATATTTCTATTATATTCCTCTCATCAAGAGGTGTAGGATTGATATAAAGATCATCCGATTCCAATAAGTATTCATGGAGATATGAATTTATTTTGATTATGAAATTATTATCAAGCCGACCTACAACTCATGTAGGCTCAGAAGCCCAACAGTCGCATCTATTCAAACAACAACGTTGTGTATAAATATAAGAGGAATTTTCCTCATTCGGACTCACTCATCTCATCACATCTCTCTCTCTCTACTACGCAGAAATGAGTCTCTTCTCTACTGCGCAAAAAAGGGTCTCTCTCTCACACATGTGAAGCCAGAAGCTGTTGAACCTGAAGCTGCAACTGCAGATCCAAAGTTTGACTAGTGTTGACCATCATATCTCCTCCTTAGAACTACATTGTAGGGCCATCTGGATCTCCTCTAAAAGCCACAACTTTTGGTGGTAGAATGAAGTCAATTCGATGGAAGGTTTGCAAGATATCGACTGCCCTAGTTTGAAGCCGGAAGCTACCAAAACTGAAGCTGCAACTGCAGAAGTAAAGATTGACCTACGTGGACTAGAAGATCTCCTCATCTGAACTGCATTGTAGGTTCATCTGAACCTCCTCTAGAATCCGCAACTTTTAGTGGTGGAATAAAGTCAATTCGATGGCCGGTTTACGAGATATCGACTGCCCTAGTTTGAAGCTGGAAGCTGCCGAAACTGAAGCTGCAACTGTAGAAGTAAAGATTGACCTACGTGGACTAGAAGATCTCCTCATCTCAACTACTCTGTAGGTTCATCTTAACCTCCTCTAGAATTTTCCACTTTTGGTGGTGGAATCAAGTCGATCTAACGATCAGTTTGTGAGATATCGTCTGCCCTAGTTTGATAATGAAGTCGCTAATGCTGATGCTACTGATCTAGGGTTTGCTACTGCTGATATGAATCAGATTTATTGTACTATTTATCTCTACTGAATTATTGAAGATAAAAGAATATTTGATCAAAGTGTTTCCCCACACATTGTGGGGTTTGTCCTTGGCTAGCCACCACATCTTGTGTCCCTTGTCTTGGATTGTTTTCTGTTGATCGTTTAATGTTCTATCTGCACTTTACTTTATGTACATGGGATTTCTAATCTGTGGAATATAATAAGAAAAAGAAGTAAATTGTTATAAGCATAGAAAATACCATAACTTAACATGGTATCAAAGCTGAGGTGAAGACAAAGCCCAAGCAAGAGCAAGAGCAATCACGGAAGAGAAGATTGGCAAAGCTATCCTAAAAGAACGATGGGGTCCTCAACACTCTTTCCTACCGAAGACAAGCTCCACGAGAAAGATGACTATCACGGATGGAAGATGTCTATCGATCTAACCCTTGAGGATCAAGGAGTGTTGGATCATGCGAGAGGCAATATTGTTGAGCCTCCATCAAATGCACCTCCTGCTGCCACGAAAAAATGGAAGAACGGAGAAATTAAAGCGAAGAAGATCATCCAGGACTCTATCGACAAGTGCTTGGTGGCCTACATCTCTGATCTAGACACCTCCAAGGAAATCTACGATAGACCGGTGAGGTTATTTAAAGTTAATGATGCAAATCAAGTTTTGTTTCTTAGAAATAAGCTGAGGTAGATCAAGAAGGGTAAAGATGAGAGTATGCAAGCATACTTCTTAAGAATCACCGAGATCAAGAACGATCTCATATATATTGGGGAGACTATTACTGAAAAAGAAATGGCACTCACAAATCTTGGAGGATTACCATCCAAATGGTATGTATTCAAGACTACTCTTATGAACAATAATGTAATTCTTGGTTTCAAGGAATTAATGGCTAGAAGCATTCAAGAAGAAACAAGGGTAGAAGAGAAAGAAATTCCCTTGCCTAAAGGTCCTCCTGCTACTTTTTCTTCTCATGCTAAGAAAAGGAATAATTCTGGGTCTAAATCGAAAAGAAAGGCTGGATTTAAGGGTGGAAGAAAAGGACAATGTTTCACTTGTAATAAAGCAGGTCACTATGCAAGGGAATGCCCTAATAGAAAGGACTCTCACCATGAGGGTGATCAAAATCCCTCTAATGGTAATTGAAGGAATGGACAATTCAACAACAAAGGTAAAAGAATGTTGGAAATCAAGGAAGAGGGTAATCATTCAAGAAGGCTAGAAATTCTAGGTATGAATCTAACACTGTTGACAATAAGTAGGCTGAATATTATCTACCAACTACTCTATCTACCTCCGCTCCTTCAGACTCAATGGGAATTTGGCTCATTGATAGTGGTGCCTCAAGACACTTCACTGGTTACAAAGAAGTACTCCATAATCTGGTAGAGAAAGAAACTAACCTGAAAATTGTCCTTGGAGATGACATGAAATACCCCTTGAAAGGTGTAGGAAATGTTTCTCTCAAATTGAATCAAGGTAATATTATTCACTTACAAGATGTATTATATGTACCTGATCTCAAAAAGAACCTGGTATCCATCACGGCAATGGAAGACAAAGGCTACAAGGTAACCTTTAGCGATGGCAAGGTACGTATATGGAAAAATAATGTTAAAGATGCTTTCACTCTTGGGTTTCGAGTTGATTCTTTATATCAAGTTGGTGGAAGTCCACTAGGTGTCATGTCTTGTGACACAACTCTTTAGTCCAAAATTTGGCATTGGAGGTTTGCCCACCTTAATTACAAAGCTCTACCTGATGTAAGACAGATGGTAACAGGGATGCCTGAATTCCAAGTAGAGAAAGAAGGTGTATGTCCAGGATGTGCCGAAGGAAAGCTCAAAAGGGGACCATTCCCCTCAAGTCAAAGCAAGACCTTCGATATATTACAGTTGGTTCACTCAGGCATATATAAGGCTGGCATTAAGAGGGAGACTACTACACCACATACTCTTGAGTAGAATGGTGTGGCAGAAAGGAAGAACCATACGATTTTGGAAGCTATCTCTATGGGTAGATGATGTAACAATGCCTGATGTGGAGGAACCCATGGATCTTATTTATCTACCTAAGCCTCCCTCTTCTAGGAAGAGTCCTTCATGGCTTAGGGGGATACTTGATGATGCTGAAGGACATGTTGCACCTTGAGGAACCTTCCGTGAAAGTAAGAAACCTAACAGGTATCAAGGATACCTGAACATCATGTGCACGATCATACAAAATGAGCCTCCATCATTCTCAAATGCTGTCAAGCATCAGGTATGGAAGGATGCTGTGACTAGAGAATATGAGTCTATTATGGAGAATGATGTCTGGGAAGTATTTCCCAAACCCCAGGATAAGACAATTGTCACTTCTAAATGGCTTTACAAGATAAATCATGCAGAAAATGAAAGTATGGAAAAGTATAAGGCTTGTTTTGTTGCTCGTGGTTTCTCCCAAAAGGAAGGTACAGACTATGATGTGATATTTGCACCTGTTTCCAGATATACAACCATCCGCTCGATCATAGCCCTTGCGGCTTCACAAGGATGGAACCTACATCAAATGGATGTCAAGACCGCATTCCTGCATGGTTCGATCAAAGAAGAGGTCTACGTGGAACAACCCGAAGGATTTGAGATTTATGATTGAAAATCTCATGTATGCAAGTTGAAGAAGGCTCTCTATGGACTGAAGCAAGCACACTAAGCATGGTATGAGATGATCGACAGCTACTTGATGAAGCTAGTATTCACTAGGAGTGAAGCTGATCCTAACCTTTACTTTAAGGTTGAAGATGACAAGCCTCTCATATTGTTGTTGTATGTGGATGACCTCTTTCTAATAGGTGCATACCCTTTCATTCACAAATGTAAGAGGGAGTTGGATTCTGAATTTGAAATGAAGAACCAAGGACTTGAAGTGTGGCAGAAGCCAAGGGAAATTTTCCTATCTCAAGGAAAATATGTGGTGAATATTCTAAAAATATTTGGTATGATGGACTACAAGCCTGTGACTACCTTAAGGATCTTAACTTTCAGAAGTTATATGGTAGTGATGTCAGACCAGATTTGGGAAATGCCTATGAGTTTCAAAAACTCATTCATGTTGATGTTCTTGGTGAACCTCAGTCTGAACATATGTTTTGCAGTTAGCATTGTGAGCTCATATTTGGTTGAGCCTCACTAGATTGATGCCAAGAATATTCTCAGATATCTTTGTGGCACAATTACTAATGGGTTAAGATACATTGCCGGATATGTGAGACTACTTAGATATACTGATGCTAATTGAGCAGGTAGTGTGGTGGACCATAAGAGCACTTCCGGGTGTTGTTTCACCTTGGGATCTGATTCAATATCCTGGATGAGTAGGAAGTAGAAGTTGGTGGCTTTGAGCACCACCGAAGCAGAGTATATTGCTACTAGCATGGCCTCCTGTGAGGCAGTCTGGTTGTGAAAGCTCTTCAGTGAGCTGTTTGGATTTACATTAGATACCACTATGATTCTCTGTAACAACCAGAAGTGGGATTCGATTATTGAGGAATCCCATATTTGTCGATTGCTCCAGCAGATAGACATCATCTAGGATATGGTAAGTCGATGAGCAAGGAGGCTTCATCGCATTAAGATGATGTACAGGTCGATACACCTTGTCAAAGTCCCGAGGAAAGATCTAATCTATGATTTTCCCAAACAACTTGGAGTCATCAAGAAACCCTTGTACAAGGGTCCCTGCATGTTGCATACATTGAGCTCTAGGAGCTCTGAGGGCTCTCAGTTCTTACTAGAGCAACATATGACCACAAGGTGACTCACCCTCCCCTGGTGGTGCGCACTGGAACAAGATGATTCAGTCTCTTGTGGGACAAGATGATTCGCTCTCTTGTGGAACAGGATGATTCACTGTCTTGTGTAGCAGGATGATTAGTTCTCTCGTGAGGCCTGGATTGATGTGTTCTTCATGGCAATTATAGTAGGATTGATGTGTTCTCCTATGAGGCCTAGATTGATGTGTTCTCCATGGCGATTGTAGCAGGATTGATTAGTTCTCCTGTGAGGCCTAGATTGATGTGTTCTCCATGGAAATTGTAGCAAGATTGATGTGTTCTCCATGGTGATTTTAGCAGGATCTATGTGTTCTCCTGTGAGGCCTCGATTGATGTGTTCTCCATGGCGATTGTAGCAAGATTGGTGTGTTCTCCTGTGAGGCCTGGATTGATGTGTTCTCCATGGCGACATGGATTGATGTGTTCTCCTGTGAGGACAGGATTGATTAAGTTCTCCTGTCAAGGTATCCTACCCATGCAGTCTGGGACTCATGGGAAGTACCTATCATCTGATCAATGAGCAGGGAAATGAAGTTAGGGACCATAGTAGTACCGATGGACGCATCATTGTATCTACCATACTCCCTACGCTAGGATGACCTCCATTGATCTGGGATCAATGATACTGGTCTGCGACCAGTGGTAGGATTTTTATCGTACTATGAAACTGACTTCAAGTCGGTTGAGACTGGTCTAGGACCAGTGGTACATACTCTGAGACTGACTGTGTATCAATGCAGTACTAGTTTGGGACCAGTGAGAGTGGTACATGCTATGACACTGACTTCGGGTCGGTTGAGACTGGTTTGGGACCAGTGGTACACTCTCTGAGACTGCGATACTGGTCTAGGACCAGTGGTAGGAGTGGTACATACTATGACGTTGACTTCGGGTCGGTTGAGACTGGTCTGGGACCAGCGGTACGCACTTTGAGACTGACTTTGAGTCAGTGGAGGATGATACTGGTCTGGGACCAGTGGAGTTTTACTCACTATGATGCTGACTTTGGGTTGGTTGAGACTGGTTTGGGACCAGTGGTACATACTCTGAGACTGACTTTGAGTCAGTATGATACATCCTCGATCATTTCTTCTTCTTCATAATTCAGACAAAAGCAGAGCAGAGTAGAGCAGAGCAGAACAATACAGATCGGTACACAGTAGAATAAGAAAAAGCAAAATAGGCAAAATAGAGCAGAGCAAGGCAAGGGTCAGGCTATACAAGGCAGTGCATTTGATGGCTGAATAGTAACAACCGATAGATAGATTGCAGATGAAGTTCTCCCTAGTTGAGAGGGATTGTTAAAATTGGAAACTAGGGAAAAACTTCATGTGGGTCATCTTATATATGGCTGATAATATTTTTAATAGATTCCTCTCATCGAGAGGTGTAGGATTGATATAAATATCATCTGATTCAGATAATTATTCATGGAGATATGAATTTATTTTGATTATGGAATTATTATCAAGCCGACCTACAACTAATGTAGGCTCAGAAGCCCAACAGTCACATCTATTCAAACACCAACGTTGTGCATAAATATAACAGGACTTTTCCTCATTTGGACTCACTCATCTCATCACATCTCTCTCTCTCTCTACTGTGCAGAAATGAGTCTCTTCTCTACTGCGCAGAAAAGGGTCTCTCTCTCACACATGTGAATCTGGAAGCTGTTGAACCTGAAGCTACAACTACATATCCAAAGTTTGACCAATGTTGACCATCAGATATCCTCGTTAGAACTACACTGTAGGTCCATCTGGATCTCCTTTGAAAGTCACAACTTTTGGTGGTTGTTATTAACATTTTTGGGCACTGCGACCCCAAGCATAAAATGTCCATAAACCAAGGGCTCCTAAGTCCCTAAAAGTGTTGTTCCAACCCCTAAAGGAACAAGGTCAACTGATTACAGCTTCTCCCAGAAGTTCTCCATGAAAAACTACTTAGAATTGGTCAAAACTGGATCATTTCACCTGCTCCATAGGCAAAGTGCATTGCATCTCACCTATTTACACTTAGTGGGTGCGTTGCATTTCAAAAATCCCTTCTATGGGGTGCAATGGGTGAGAAGAGACAAATGGTAGTGTCAATCCACGAGGTGGAGAAGCATGGAATCTTCCAGAAACTTCTCCTGTGACACTTACCTCTCTGAATTCGAACAAGGATGAGTAAGAGATCATCAATCTCCAAGTGGAAGCAAGAACTATCAGAGGGAAGACACTAATCAAATCACAAGATGACTCATCTCCCTTACAGACATCTATATATGGATCCCTCATCCCAGAGATCTAGAGGCTGGAATTTTGCATCTTGTAAGGAATTGTTGTTGGTTTCTTGAGGCAACATCATAGTGTTGGGTGATCTAAGCTTTGCATGAGGTGAAGAAGGGCTTACTTTCTGAGAGGATGATGCTGGGTTAGAACAACTGGTTGTAACTCTCTTGGCTCTTTCTTGATTATCAATAAAGCTATTCAAGTTTTCCTCCATACTCTTGTGTCATTTATGTTTCATGCATTTGTATGGTCAATTTACATCTGATACTAGATTGTTTATGATAGTAGATCCATGTTCTTGTATAATGTTATGCTGCTTTGATTCTATAGGTACTCTGTGAAGCCGGGTATACAAGAAAGCAATTAGCAAAGGACTATCAGAAGAGAGAGGAATCGAGCAAGGAGCCAAGCGCAAGAAAGAGGTTGGTCTCCTTTATTATTTTCTCATCTATCTTTCATAAAGGAAAACGAAAGTAGTTTTACTTTGTTTGTTTCTAAGGTAGCTACCCGCCTTAGTGGGATTAGCAGTTCAGTATAGACACTTTTCCCTGTAATAGTGGTGGAATGAAGGAGGTTGGTCTCCTTTATTCTTCTCTCATCTATCTTTCATAAAGGAAAACGAAAGTAGTTTTACTTTGTTTGTTTCTAAGGTAGCTACCCACCTTAGTGGGATTAGCAGTTCTATATAGACACTTTTCCCTGTAATAGTGGTGGAATGAAGTCAATCCGACGGACGGTTTGCAAGATATCGACTGCCCTAGTTTGAAGCCAGAAGATGCCAAAACTGAAGCTGCAACTGCAGAAGTAAAGATTTACCTACGTGGAATAGAATATCTCCTCATTTGAACTACACTATAGGTTCATCTTAACCTCCTCTGGAAGCCACAACTTTTGGTGGTGGAATCAAGTCAATCCAACAGACGGTTTGCAAGATATCGACTACCCTAGTTTGAAGTCGGAAGCTGCCAAAACTGAAGCTGGAACTGCAGAAGTAAAGATTGACCTGCGTGGACTAGAAGATATCCTCATCTAAATTGCACTGTAGGTTCATGTGAACCTCCTCTGGAAGCCACAACTTTTGGTGGTGGAATCAAGCCTATCCGACGGTCGGTTTGTGAGATATTGTTTGCCCTAGTTTGATGATGAAGCTGCTAATGCTGATGCTACTAATCTAGGGTTTGCTACTGCTGATATGAATCAGATTTATTATACTATTTCTCTCAGCTGAATTATTGAAGATAAAATAATATTTGATCAAAGGGTTCCCCCACACATTGTGTGGTTTGTCCCTGGTTAGCCGCCACATCTTGTGTCTCCTGTCTTGGCTTGTTTTCTGTCGATCGTTTAATGTATTATCTACACTTTACTTTATGTACATGTGATTTCTAATCTGTGGAATATAATAAGAAAAAGAAGTAAAATGTTATAAGCATAGAACATACCATAACTTAACAATCTCAATATAAAAAAATCTAAATTTGAAAGAGAGATCCCTCTCTGAAGCTGGAAGGGCTAGATCCCAACTTCTAAAGTGATTTTGTGGTTACCTCTACAATTATTTCTCAGCCTTATTAAATTATAGATTGCTACAATAGTGGTGACCATACTGGGGAATGGACATTTCATGTTCCTCAAAAAAGTGTATCAAGTTCCAGATCTGATTACTGATGGTGAACAGTGATCAAACACAAGAAGGCTGAATAATCCAGAGCTTCAAATTTTTCAGGGTGACTCCACTGTTAAAGAATCTAGAGAAAACTCATGGTGACTCCACTGCATATTGATCAAATTTCTTGCTAAACAACAAGACAGGGTATGTGGTAAACTCTATATATGGTCAAGTTTTAAAAGAGTGTAGGGATAAGTTAGCAGATTTTCAAATTGATGAAGCTTTTTCAACGATCGTTTTTCATTGTTTGAAAATTGAGAAAAATTTCTCTTGAAGGTAAAATTTGTTTTCTTGAGTTAATTGCTGAAGGATTTAAGAATGGTATTGAACTTTTGGATTTTCAGATTCATTCATATAGTTTCCAAGATCCTAAATAGTTCTTAGAATATCTTCCTTCTCCAAAACAATAAGAGATTGTATTGCCTTTCGATTTGTAGAGGGATGAGAGTTTTGTTTTTGAACATAAGGATGAAATTGAATGGTTGGAATCAGGGTTTAACCTTGAGAATAAAACTGATGAAATATTCCATGCTCAATCGATCAATGAAGTACTGCAAGGTAAACTAATTAATCATAACTTTACTGATCCTATAGAAAACTACATGGAGGTTCTTTTTAGCTCAAGTGTTCAATCATGGTTTCATGACTAGATCCAACAACAATTTCTATTTCACTCTACAACTTTGATTTTATGGACAAAAATTCAAGTTGTCCTTTTGATTGTGCTAACAAACAATCAACAACCCACTTGTTTTAGCAGCTACTTGAATGGATTCATTGGGTTTTTTGAATTATTTGATTCAACTTGATTTTCAATAGTATAGGGTAGGTAGTAGTGTGAAAATAAGCTCTGTGATTTGAGCATTTTTTCAAGAATTCTTTTCAGTTTTAGTTTTAGATTGAATTTCATATTTCGGTTCAGTGTGTTTTAGATTTTGGTGTGCAGAATGGTTTTGATTTCAGTTTGAGAGTTTTTTAGTAGTAGAGATTTTATGGTAGAACATGTTGTAGATTTGGGATCAGCCCAATGGATTAGGATACTAGTCTACGGTGTTCTTGACACCTCACAAGGAGAGTGCCACCCCCAGCTGGAGCCACTGTTAGGGTCCTATAAATTTTATAGGATGAGTCATTGTTTTACCTGATTATTTGGTTTTAAGAGATGTAAATAATATTTCATCCTGAAAATTATTTCCAGGAAAAAATAGAAAAATTAAAGAAATGGGCTTGCAAGACAAAATGCAGCCTTAGGATAAAGTGATTATGTTTTAGCATAAGTTAATTTTGTTTTAATAAATTTAATCATGTAATTTAAACACGATTAATTAATATGTAATAAAACCAGGAAGCGAAAAAGATGACTGTCGTATCTGTTAAGTTTTGTGCTCCATTCAATGGTTCAATGGATTCCTCATCAGATCAATGGCTGACAAGGTTTTTCAGCCCCCTACCCATCCTACCTTTAGCTGTGGGGGGGGGGTTCCAAAAAGTGGTTTCCTCCCCGTCGGTCCCAGCCCTACATGTCACCTCCATGATATTTTTCACCCCCCCACCTTCTCAAACCACTCACCACTTTGAGTCCCCTTTGAAATCCATAAACCTTCTCCCCCTTTCCCACTAGCTCTTCATGCACACTCCCCTCCACTCCTATCCCGACACTTGGCCATGTCCATTACGTAATTAACATTTGACCTCGTTGTTACTCCCACACCACTCATTGCCTACCACTTGGAATTTTGTCCCCACTCACCTCCACGTAATTTCTCCACATCATACCCCACCGCCATGTCACCTCCCACCTCCATGTCATATGTTCATTTCATGGTCAGTTAAAAATATGTTTTTTCATATAAACAACAATCATTTAAAACATTGGTTACAAATAGATGACAATGATTTTTAAAAAATTGAAAGAAGTTTTTGTTGATAACATTTTCATGTACAAAAACCTCTCTAATTTTTCTAATATTTTTGATGTCTTGGGATATTTGTATGAATATTTACAGGTATATTTTCCCAAATTTTCCTATTTTCAATTAGTGTTTTCAAATGTGGTTTCCGAGAAGGTGAAAAAGAATTTTCAAAAACCTCTCTCAGTTTTCTAATAGCTATTATGGTTTGGGATATACAAAGGGATCACTAGACCGTATTTTCAGAATTTTGGGAGGAAAAAGCTCATGGACAATTAATGACTGGGATGCCACCTCACCAAATAAGAGTTGCAATCAAATTCAAATTTCTCTTCTTTATCACCAGCAATCCTCAAGGAAAGTGTGAGAACTCTTCAAATAGCTTTAGTTTCCTTTATTTGTGCTCTATTTTTACAATCAGTTTAGGATATTTTGAAATGAATCTTGATATTTTAAATCATGATATTTTGTAATAAATTGTTATAAATACTTCATCATTTGAAGTAAGATATGTTGGTTTTTCTACAAAAGAAATCTATTGTATATTTTTCAAGCCTTAGTGGACTTATAAGTAATAAAAATTAAATTCTTGATAGGATTCGTGTGTTGGACTATTTGGTGAAGTGATTCTCTCACTGTCTATGTGTTTATTTCTTTGTTTCCATACTTATGTCTTCTTAAATCTGAATTATTTTACAGAAAGTTGATGAACATAATTTCTTGAAAGATACACTCTGATTTTGGTGTGGATAATTTAAATGTTTTCTTCTTATATCAAGCTAAAGAATTCTTAACTGCTCTTTAGCTTCAATTGAATCTATATCCTTTTGTCTATTACATTTCGTTTAAATATAAAAGATTGTTGGGATGGGGTCCCTTGGGTCAGTTTGGATTAAAAACCCAAGTTTTGATGTAAATTTTGACAAAAAGATCTAAAGTCTCCACGAATTCTAGATGCAGAGCATGTAGGTAGATAGGAGTCAAAAAGGGGTTTTACCCTTTTTTATGTAAAATTGAGTTGGTTTTGAGATCTACCCTTGGTCCATGGACCATGGGATTATATAGATAGGTGTGTCTTAGAGAGTCTAAGGCAGATCTATGCCTTGTCTATGGGTGCGATGAATGGAGTCATAGAGAGTTAGCGCATAGAAGTAAGTCTTAGATGAGGAAAAAGGCTCTACAGCTGAGTGTGCAGAGGCCTAGAGAAGTGTCCACAGCTGAGTGTGTGGACCACTGCAGCTGAGTGCGCAGGGAAGTTTTGAGTCTCTAACCTCATATTGAAGATCAATAAAGAAGACTGTTGGGAAAATTCATGTGTTTTATCTGCTTACCTTTGTTATTTATGTTTGTGATATATGTTGAGATGAGATACTATCTTTACAAAATAATGATGTATTGATGCTTGAATATACTTGATAAGTCTTATTAATTAAACGTAATGCATGTTAAGTATTTATTCGAAGGGTATAATCCTTTCTATTAAGTTTATTAATCACCTAAGCACATCTGTGTGGATTTCGATCTGAGGCTAGTCTATGATGTGCGTAATTAGATAACCTATCTATTAAAGGTCCACAAAAGCCAATCATAGACCTTCATGGAGGTTTAGAGGCCATTTGAAGGAAACTATAGCACCATGCCCTAAGATCTTAGAGATCTACACGAAGCAGATCCGGGACATAAAAATGACATCACACTGTTCTCTGGATGTAGAAACTTGGTTCCAGCATCCCCCCATACTGCTTCGGGTGAGACTTTAGTCCATGCTACATGGGCTAATGACGAAAGGGATGGTAGTGTAGGGTAAGGACGTAATAAGCTAACAAATGGCTCTGTTATTGGGACCGAGATCTGCTTAAGGAGATGTGTGATGTCACATCATTGGAATCTGACCAAAAAGGAAATAGAGAAGTAGTTGGATAGAAATATCCACAAATTTGTGGTGCAGGAAAACAGGAAGACAATGATTGGAGAGATATTTGTACACAGAAATACACAAAATTTTCTTTTGTGCCTTCCTAATCGAGTTATACAAATGGATAGATAAATTGGCAGACGACCAAGGAAGGTGGAGGCTCAATGGTCCAATAATGTGGACTCATGAATTAGTACGGAGGCTAGAAGCTTCTGAAGATAAGATCACGTGTGTTGTTGATCACTGTCTTGATCGATTCATAGGAGGATTTGTGATAGAATTCGTGGTTGATACCTCAGTTAGTTACAGCGAAGCAGAGCAATGCTTCTTCAAAGGACCACGAGGTAAGTATCTAAGATCTTTGAATACCTGGGTTAAGATGCTATTGTGCTAAAAATGATTTATGCCATTGCCTTGATTTTCAGAGCTATGTGAAGTGAAAAACCTTTCAGGGTTCAAGGAAAAAAAGGTCCTAAATATAGCCCGTTGATTGGGCCTCCTTCGAGCAATGACGAGGGAACGATATAGGCTTCACTGTGGAGTGTTGTATAGCTGATAAGGTAGGGTTTTCCATGAACTCATCATCCATCCACTCCACCTCTACCTTCACCTCCACAACATACATCTTTGCCACACTACCACCACCACCACCGTTGTTCAACATGTCGAACTCATTAAAGCCGTTGATTCTCAAAGGTATAAGGAATGAAGATACGGATCAGTTCTAGTTTTTGTGACTTTTGTATGGGCTACGCAGCAAATCACTGATGACAGTATAAATAAAGCGCAGTTGGTTACCGCTCTGCAGGATCGCATGCTAACCTTGTAGATTAAGTACTGCACTGATAACCCTTTGGCATCGTTAGCAGACACAAAGGCTGATTTGAACAAAGAATTGAGTAAACCTAAGTCTGACTCACAATCAGTAGTTAGATTCAAGGAGATCACAATGATGAAATGCCCTGGGAGTTAGATCAAAGATTGAAGTGTGTGATTCATGAAGCTAATATGCAGCTCACAGATAGTTAGTACCGCGAGTGGTTTATATCCTCGCTCCTACCCCACCTAAGGATTTCTTATCACAGCAGAAGATAGGGACTCAGGCAGAAGCCCTGGAAATCGTGATGAGATTGCATGAAATGCTTATTCACGATGTGTCTTTGGGAGTTCAACAAATTCACTCGTAGTTACAGAACCTCTGCTTCAAATTGCAGAGCTTGAAGAAAGAAAAAGAGGCTAGGCTGGAGATGGACAAGGAATTTTGGTGCCGCAAGTGTAAGAGCTAGGGAAATGATAAAGATCACTAACCTATCTTCGCAAATTATATCATGGGGGGGTACCAATTCCCCTGAGGCAGGAAGCTCCAACAGGACCAAGTACAGGACCCGCGCTATGGTGCGCTATGTGTTAGGTGGCCGAAAAAAACCTAAAAGATAATTATCATTTTCTGCAAAAGTTTGTGCATACACCACAACAACTATTATGCTATTTCTACAAATCGATGGGCCAAGATGAGTGCCACTGTCGTAGCTATGAATTGATGATGGAAAGGACACTTGTATATTGAATGCAAGAAAAAACTTGACCACCGGATCGGGGCACTGGGGGAGTGCACAGAGGATATCAAGGGCGCAGACAAGGCCAAGGAGGAGGAGGACCTAGTAGAGGTCGTGGATAGGTTATTTTGTATAATTTCAAGATGCCAGGGCACTATGTGCAGGAGTGTCAGAACCAGATGCAACCATTGTGTTAATACTACACTTAGCTCAACCATACAATAGAAGAATGCCCTGTGTTGATAGCCAAGATGCAGGAGAAGAAGACACAACCTCAGTGCCCTACACAGAACTTACAGATGATGAGGGTTGAGCCCCCCGAGGAGGATCCCAATGTGAATATCGTACTGAGAAGCAGAATCATGATTGGTGATGATAAAGGAATCTAACTTGAAGAGAATGGGTAGGTCCATAAGGCCTAAGAAAATGAAGTTGACTTCGATCTAGAACCTACGAAGGAAACGTTTATGCGGGCGAAGAAAATCTTCGTTGAGGAATCTACTTCAAGAAGTCAGGGCAAACTACCAGAAACTAGCGTGGCCACAGAGATTGATCCTTTGTGCTCACCACATTCTTGGAGACCTATATGAAACTGTTGCATGATAGCAAGGCTATGAAGGGGCTACAGGAGTTGATAAACAAGTGTCCTAGTAAGGAAAATGTTCCTGATGGACACCTTGTAGTTAGAAAAATTGGAAAACATAAGAAAAGAATAGGGCGTGAGATGAGGCTCACTGCGTAGATAGAAGACTATGAGATGGACTAGGTTATTTTGGATCTGGGGTCTGATGCGAACATTTTTCCTAAATAGACATGGGAGAGAATGGAAAGACCTGTGCTACAATGGTCTCTGATTCAACTAAGGATGGTGAACCAGGAGAATATTATCCCTATGGACGACTACATGGAATTACATAGACATAGAAGGTGCAAATGCGCTGGCTAATTTTGAAGTGATAGAAATTGTTGATGACAACAATCCATACCCCGCACTCTTTGGAATTTATTGCGCTAGATTTGATATGAATGGGGTCATAAACTTGAAAAAGTGGACAATGTCGTTTGAAAGGAAATTGCTTCGCGTTATAGTACCGTTGGACCCTTTAGAAGGATTGCGCTATACTGAACCATTCCATGACTATGAAGAAAGTGATCATGACTTGGATAAGATTTAAAAAATAATAGCGTGAGACCAAGACTAGATTAATCCAATAATTGATGGACAGATTGCATGGGACCACGAAAGCTCCTGTACCTCGGATTCAGATGAGGAGTTGGAGCACTAGAAGAATAGGCTACATGAAGTATCTACACTGCGCTGCAACATGATGACTAAATCACTACACTGTGTGTCGTCAGAGGTAAGAAATTTACCCTATTATGATGGTTTAAGTGATGTAGATAAATTTTTGGATGCCTTTGAAAGAGAAGTCCCTGAGGATCATTGCTTCCAAGTGCTAGATTTTGCATTGCATGCTACGTCTGCACGGTGGTGGGGTACACACAAGGAAAACTTTTATGAATGGAGCGAGTATCGAAGAATGATTAGTTTGTGATTTGGTCGTCCTAAAGTGTGATTAATTGAAAAATGTGATGGGAGAAATGATACATGCGATCATTTGGAAAAATGGACTAAAGACTGTGGAACAGAGCCACAGCCAAAGTGGGTGCACTTATTCTGTCATACTTTGGATATAATCCCTATGAATTGGTACCTGGAAACTGAGCTCTGCCATGGCACTGCAAAGTGGGATATATTAAGGGAAATTTTCTTAATGACCTTCAGTTTTGAATATGGGTTCGAAAGCATTGATGAAGCTCTGCAGGAGGTTAAGGCCGCGATCTTCAGAATTCAGCAAGATCCTTTGGAGTTGGTTAAACCAGATTGGAGCACCCATCTATGCCATGTGCTGGATGATATAATGTGACTGCTGAGGGGGAGGATGAAGATCCAAGAAATATTAATATCCCAGAGGCTGAAGGCCACTGCAAGGTCAAAGGTCTACAAATAGAAAATCCATACATCACCACGCTGTTGAAAACTAGGCAAGTGAACATTGGTATTGAAGAAAAACCAAAATCTGTGAAGTTGGAGATTACTAGGATGGTGCCATAGTGGATAAAGTTGTTGATTTACTCCACGAGTACCAAGATAATTTTCCTACAAAATTTTTGGACTTAAAAGGCATCATAGGTGACTTGGGTGTGATGAAAATTACCTTAAAGCTGAACATCAAGCCTATTAAGCAGAGGCCATATCGCCTTAATCCCAAATACAAGGAAAAGGTCCACTTGGAGTTAGACAAGATTCTTGAGGCGGGCATTATCGAACTTGTGGAGGAATCTGATTCGGTGAGCCCGATGGTGGTTCAAGAAAAGAAGTAGAAGGGAGAAATAAGGATTTGCGTAGATCTTAGAAAGTTGAACGATGCCTACACCCATGATCCTTTTCTGACATTGTCTACAAATGAGGTATTGGACAATGTTAGAGGGCAGGAAGCCTACTTGTTCACTGATGGATTCTTTGGGTACCACCAGATTAATATCGCACTAGAAGATAGGAGAAAAACAACCTTCACGATAGAATGGGGTTGTTTCCAGTATACGGTGATGCCATTTGGACTAAAGAATGCATCGGCGATATTATCCCATGTAGTCATCGCAGTGTTCAAAGAATTCATTCACAAGTTCTTGGAGGTGTATTTTGATGACTAGACAGTGTTTAGGTTAGTAAAGATCCATGTAGCCAATCTACACCTAATGTTGGATACGTGCTGAAGATATCAGCTTGTGCTGAACCTGAAGAAGTGCTTATTCTGTGTCCCCTTTTGGATTTTGCTGGGTCATGTGGTGTGCAAGCAAGGACTAATGGTGGACCCTACCAAGATCATGGTAATAGTCAATTTGGAGGCCCTGACGAGTGTCAAATAGTTACGCACAATGCTGGGCCATACTAGATATTATCGAAAGTTCATCAAGGCTTACCGCGC
Organism: Pinus tabuliformis; assembly: GCA_031772625.1. Lineage (NCBI taxonomy): Eukaryota > Viridiplantae > Streptophyta > Pinopsida > Pinales > Pinaceae > Pinus > Pinus tabuliformis. Next base: position 1,051,776,365 of record CM062816.1, read on the forward strand.
CTATGGAGAAGTTGTTGAAGAAGGACGCTACATTATTTTGGGATGAAGAATGTCAGTAGTATGGATGTATTGAAAGAAGGGATGGTCACTACATCGATCTTGGTCTTCCCAGATTGGAAGAAGGAATTCCATGTGCACATTAATGCTGCATGTATTGTGTTGGGAGAAGTGTTGACATAGGCCGACGAAGGAGAGATGGATCACAATATAGCCTTCATGAGAAGGAAATTATCAAAGGCTGAGAATAATTACTCAATGACAGAGTGCGAAGGATTGGCTGTGGTATACGTGCTTCAAAAGTTCAGACACTATCTGTTGGGCAGACATTTCAAGATGTACACAGATCATTCTGCCTTGAAATACCTGGTCAATAAGTTTGTGTTGGGGGGGGAAATATGCAGATGGCTGTTGTTATTTCAAGAATATGACTTTGAGGTAATTGTGAAACCAGGAAGGTTGAATGCAGGGCCTGATCATTTGTCATGAATTGAAACAGGCAAAGAGCCTACTAATTTGGAGGAAGGGTTGCCCGATGCGCAGCTATTTGCGGTGCACATAGAAGATAACCATTTTTCCAATATTATCCACTTTTTGACTACAGGGACAGCTCCCGAAGGATACACCAGCCAGAAAAAGAAAGGGGTAGTACTACACACAACAGATTTCTTAATAATTGCAGGACATTTATATAAGATGGGTGCTGATGAGATATTGCGACAGTATGTCCCTAATTTCGAATGAAGTAGAATCCTAGTTGAAGCTCATGGAGGGGCTATAGGAGGACATTATGCAGGAAAGGCAAAAGTGCAGAAGATTTTGTGCTCGGGGTTGTGGTGGCCTACACTACATAAATATTCTAATGGATATTGTAGGGCATGTGATGCATGTCAAAGAATGGGCAAACCATCGCATAGGGGCGAGCTACCACTAAACCCTCATGTCTCATTATAGACATTTGAGAAAAGGGTAATTGAATTTGTAGGACTGATTTAGCCTCCAGGAAAAAATACAAGTACGCGCTATATCATCACTGTGATAGAGTACCTAACCAGATGGGTGGAAGCACAACCAGTGAAGGATTGTTCGGGGGCCACAACAACAAAGTTCTTATTTGAGTACATGTTAATAAAATATGGCTGCCCAAAAGTATTGATGAGTGATTACGGTACGCACTTCCTCAATGAAACAATTAGTGTGATGACTGAAGAGTTCCAGGTTTATCATTAGAAAAGCACACCATATCATCCACAAGATAATGGGACAGTTGAGGCCTTTAAGAAGATCTTGGAGAATGCGCTGACAAAGATTTGCAACGCGCAGCGAAATGATTGGGACATGCACGTACCAGCAGTACTGTGGGCATACAAGACTACTTGCAAAAAGCTAACAGGCCAGACACCTTTCTGACTGGTCTATGGCATAGAAGTTGTGATGCCTATGGAATATATTGTTCCTAGTCTATGCATAACAACTTTCATAGGGATGGTGGATTGCAGAGCCTTGGAAGAGGGCCTCCCACAACTAAGGGAGCTCGAAGAAGACAGATTCTTAGCTAGATTCCATCAGCAAGTGCAAAAGAAGTGTGAAAAAGCATGGCATGATTGACACATCAAGCTGCACATATTTAAGGTAAATGACTTGGTTTTATTATATGATAGTAAGTTCGTTAATTTTCCAGGAAAGTTTCAAATGCACTGGCTGGGGCCATATTTCATCAAATAAATTACAAATGGAGGTGCAGTTTAGCTCGTGAAGCTGAATGGAGAACCTTTTTCGCGAAGGGTGAATAGAAGTGAGTTGAATCCATGTACAGGAGATCCATCTCAATGACTATTTGATGACAGGACAGTCTTAGTACTCCAGGCAGCTACAAGGGAGCGCGGGACTATAAACTACACTGCTTGATTTGAGGAACTACGAGACAAGGGGGTTGCGCGCAAAAGGGAGACATCATAGTATTAGAGGCTGCGTGAAGGGAGCTGCACTATGAAAAGAGATACCATGCAGCATAGCCAAAAAGTGACCGTTAGAGTCACTATTCATGATTTGATAGCCAAGAGACGATTAAGAGGAGTAGGCGGGCAACATTTACAGCTAAAATATTTGAAGATTTGCCGCCAAACCAACATTAATGATCACATTGTGGCATGAATGGTTGGATTTGAATTCAAAATCCCCTATAAATTATGCATGCCAATCCAAAAACGAACACTTTCCACACTTAGAATTTTTTAGCTGAGTTGTCTGTTGCTTATGATCCGCTCATTCTTTGAGGATTTGGTCGTGAGCCTTGCATTTGCCAATTTGCCCGAGTTAAATAAGAAATTTATCCTACAAAACATGTTGGGTCCGAGCCCTGATCAAACTATGAGCACTGGGGAAGACATTGCATCCAAAGGAGCTGCTCTAGAGGTGGTGAGCATGGAAGTTCTAGCTCTTGTGCCTACAGCATCGAAGTCGGCTAGGCCAAAGCCCACCCCTATTAAAGAGACAAAGAAGCCAAAGAAATACAAGCAAAAGAGGTCGGTGCTAGTGCACGAGTCACCCAGGAAACATACTGCCACCCAGAAGCAGAAGAAGGCCAAGAAGCCTGAGAAGGTTGTGGATTTGGAAGCTAAACACGACACTAAGGATATAGACACTAAGGGAGTGAAGCCCATCACCAAATTTCTAGAATATATCCCTTCATGAAAAGGGAAGGTGAAGGTCTCCAAGGACCTAGACTCGGACAAGTTCCTCATTCGCATGCCTCTATTACTGGAGAATATAACTTTTGAAGGACTATGCCTTCCATGAGTTCCCCTGTTAAAAATGGAGGATTGGGACCTGGCTGACCACGAGCTGTTCCCTCACCTTGCAACATAAAATTATATGAGGCTCATGCATTACCTAGACTCAGGTGTCACTGAGTTGGAGATAGTTGAATGGATCGTGGAGTGGAGAACTCTGGGTTGTTGAACCTGTTGTGGGTGCCCCACTACCACCACACTAATATTAACACCACCTGTGTGCAACAGTTACTTACTCTAGTGCATGATGGGTGTTTATGGCTCTACACCCCTATACCCATCACGGATATGCTCATCCACATGATCATGCACCTGTCGCATGAGGGTTTGAATTTGGCCAAGGAGTTTGGTGGAAAGACAAGCATGAGAGACTTGGTAGAGAAGATGAAAAAGAAGTTTGAGCTTATTAAGAAGTCGTGTGGCTATTCAATCACGCTCATCAACGATCTTGCAGTTAAGATTGCCACCCAAATACTTGCTGGAAAGGTTATGATAAAGTGTTGCGTGGACGACGTTCCGGCACCTGTGATATCGTTAGCTGCACAATGCGCGGAGGGCATGCAGTTTAAATGATCACGGTATTTATGCAGTGAATTTCTTGCAAATTGTTGCAAGGTCCAAGATGAGAGCAAGCCCTTCCACTACATGTGGCTACTGCTCTGCATCATGCTAGTCGCATGGGATCTACCAGAGGATAGGAAGTTTCCTCCATTGAAGGAAGGATTTCCAGATGCCACGCAGCTCGTCTTCGTCTGGGCCACAAAGGACCCGCGTGGGTCACATAAATGAAGATTTTTTGGGTGATGATGGAAACAAGCTTCCGCATGGCCATCAACCACCACCCAAGGTTCTCCCCAACCTTGTATGAGAATTTTTTATTCAGGTGGATATTGGTGGCCACCCTCCAATTCCACTTGGACTCTCACCATTGTTTCTTTCAATTGTTCAGTTTCCTTAATTATAGCATAGTTTACTATTTTTAGTAGTTTTTCGGGTCCTAAACTTCTAGAGCCGATTTGAGGCCCTAAACAATGTTTTTTTGGAAATCTATTGCCAATGGTTCTCCTATAAAATCACATTATTCTTTGTAGTCCTCGAAGAGATCTTTCCATTGGGGTATCGTGCGCATCAAATGGAGATAATATGACCAAGTCACGACCCCAGGAAGTTGGTTGTCTAACTAACCCCAATGGGGCCCATAAACTATTGGTGATACATCTCCTTGGGTTAGGTTTTTGGTTGTTTCTGGTTTTCTCTTATTGTTCAATAATAAAAAGGACCTTGAGCCTCATTGTAACGTAGTTCAGAGGCATGTAGCCACTGTTGGGCCTCGTTTTTTATCAAGTTTTGCTTATTAAAATCCACCTAACTTCCATCATTTTCCACTTTATACCATCCCAATATGACCTATTTTGACCTTATTATGCATATTCATGGAAATAAATTATGTTTCTCAATTTTTAGATATTTTTGCAAAAAATGGATTTTAAGTGCATTTTTGGATAGGATCAGAAATTCCCGTGATGGCTCCATTGAACTCATACTTGCAGGACACCTGGGCACGATCCAAGCACATTTATAGAAAGATTGGGAACTAATATTGAATGAATTCCTATTGTTTCGGTCAAACTGAGCTTAAACCGGCCCGGTCAAAGCTGGTCAAATAGGACTAGTCATTCAAGAAATCCCTAGGAAATAGGCCAAAATTAGTGATTTTTTGGATTTTTCCAAATTTTGTGTAACTAAATGGGTGGATTCGACCAAGATAGATGGGATTAAGATAGATAAGGTTGTTAGAGACTTTTAAGTCAAGTTTGTTTATTATTTCTCTATTTAAGCCAAGACTATTGAAGGCTTAAGCATGTAGAATTTATGTAATCTAATTTTGACTCTTTGAAGACTGAAAGTTAATTGAAGAACATGTTTCATTTAAATTTTTTGTTCATGCTTGGTTGATTTACTGAAGTTGTTGTAGTTGAGATTTCTTCAAGTGTGCAAGGCAAGGTTGGAGGACCCCCACACCAAGCTAAGTGCACTTCTTGGTTAAATTTTCATAGTTTTCATAAATTAGTTCTTGTTTCAAATGTATTTAGATGTGTGATGATTGATGAATGGATATTGGTTTAATTCTAATGTACATATGAAGGGACACACATGAATTTAAGTTAAATTCCCCTTCTATTTGATCTTGAACTGAAACTAAATTTCATTCTCCTTTTCTTATTTGAAGTTATTTTTGCATTTCTGGTTTGAAGCAAGAATGTTGAAGAAGGAAAACCTGGTCCTCCTTAGTTAGGAGCCTCTTATTTTACATGTTCTGCATCATAAACCATTGTTAATTAGTGCTTTTGGATTTATCTTCATGGAAAAGTAGCGTAGCGAAGGACAACCAGGTTCTCCTAAGTTAGGAGCCTCATCCCACATATTATTTAAGTGAATTAGAAATTACTTAATTAGAGTTTATATTTGTAATATGCATTTCTTTTAATATTTCTAATTCATCTTCTAAACTTGACTACCATTGGAATCCATAGACTTTGGACATGCTTCTAAGTTCTACAAACCCGGATTGATAGTAAAATAATTGTGTTAATTTACTCAATAAATCGACCCAGCAACCACCACATCTCTTCTCAGAGATAAGGTATCATCGTCGAGCTAGTCTCATTTCCATATTGTTTGTAAGAATATTTCATTATTTGATATTAATCAAAGGAAATGTTAATTCTCTTGCATCTCTGTATTTATGGTTATATCTGTAATTTGTTGCATTCATGTTTAAATTCAGATCAAGCTGTCTGCGTATGCTGAGTTCAAGGAAGATTTGCACCACGTCTAAATTCAAGCACGGAAGGACCCGCAACAGAAGTGGTTCAATTTGCAGTATTTGGTCACCGCTGATGCCATACAGGAAGTGATCAAGTGTTGGCTGGTAGGTTGGCACACCCCATCCGACTTAGATGCAGGCACTAGCAAAGGCACGGGGAGCTCTATTGAGAAGAAGTGGAAGGATGCAACAAAATAGGTGACACAAAAGTTGGCCATGCAGTGGAAGAAGGAGGCTGAAGAGAAGGCTCTAATGGAAAAGGAGTGTGCTGCAAAGGAATAAACTAAACAAGAAAAACATGACTCCAAGCAAAGTGGTAAATCCCCTTCGCTCGAAACCAAGGAGGAAGAGCACTATGCATAGGGCGGTGGTAGAGATGAGGGGAAGAGAACCCCATTTAGGCTAAGGAAGCACAGAGAATAGTAGCAGCTAGATGGTTCCTGCAAGAAGATGAAGTTGGCTAAAGCGCAGATGGATCCCATCACTTTGACAAAGGGCAATCTCGACAAGATCAGTGACAAGGTGTGCAACACTACAACCGAACTGTTACAGCAATTCAAGCAATAGTACATGCAATCATTGGGAAATGTCCAGAAGGATCTACGTGAACTGTAGATCCAAACTAGCCGAATACAGGTGGGCGCAGGTCAAGTGAGCGCCACACAGACGAGCCTAGCACCAGGGACAAGTCAGGCTGCAGAACTAGTAAGGACAGTGGACCTTCGAACAGTTGCTCTACCAGAAGGGTCCATAAGTGCAGAATCTATCAATGACAAGATCATCATTAGCACCCTTAAGAACATCGGCCTAAATGTTGCAGTGCTCCTTAATGAATTTCTTCATGCGCTACAGGAAAGACTGATAACAGAATTGAGAGCTCGGGAGCAATGTGCTCTTAGTTTAATCAGCAAGCACTGGGTGAAAAATGAAAAAATGTTTGCTGAGAATATAGAGGCCCTCAAAGAAAGGGATACTATCTAGGCATAGAGCTCCTAGCTGGAGACCGTGGTTGTGGAGGCGTGCAGAACAATGTTGAAGTTACACATACCTGCAGACGCACAACTAGAGGCCAAGATCCGAAAACTCATTGCAGGCATCCACGAGGCAAAGGCAGACATAGCGCAAGTTCAATTTGAACTCAACATGGAAATCATGGAGCTACACTTCAAATCACAGCTTTCGACTCCGCTTGAGGTTAGGGAACAATGTGGAGCCACTATCAAGGAAGGGATGGCTACAGTGGATGCTGCAGTCATTGACTACACAACCTTATTTGAACATGCGATGGAGTTGGTGACGACATTTTAGGAAGACTGCAACCTACAGATATTGAATACAAAGATTCACGAGCTCCAAAAATAATATGACAAGGTTAGGGTGACGTCTTGCTCAATTGCTACAATGCAAAACCTCGCCAAGTTGCAGGAGGGGAAGCAGCGCCTCACACAGGTGGAAGCATCTCAGAAGAAAGAGGCAGTTCTTAAGGAAACGTTGGGTCATTGGTTTGAAGAAGCCTACCAAGTATCAACAAACATTTAGGAGAAGCTGACAAACTTGCAGCTCACACAGCAGAATATCAAGCTGGTAAGTGATGGACCATCTATGGAGCAACTTGTTGAACAAGTGAAGCAGGTAGATATACAGAGTGCTATTGAGGTAGTAGTTGCGCAGGTGGAGCTGGGGGATCTTCACAGCAAGATCACCGCACCAACTGAGTGACTCAAGGATGAGTCATGACCTTTGTGTTGGAGGCCTTTTGGGATGGGGTCCCCTGGGTCATTTTTGGGTTAAAAACCCAAGTTTTGATGTAAATTTTGACAAAAATATGTAAAGTCTCCGTGAATTGTGGATGCAGAGTGCGTAGGTAAATAGGAGTCAAAAAGGGATTTTACCCTTGTTTATGTAATATTGAGTCGGTTTTGAGATGTACCCTTGGTCCGCAAACCATGGGATTGTATAAATAGGTGTGTCTTAGAGAGTTTAAGGCAGATCTATGCCTTATCTATGGATACAACGAATGGACTCTTAGAGAGTTAGCGCAAAGAACTAAGTCTTAGAGGAGGAAAAAGGCTCTGCAACTGAGTGTGTAGAGGCCTAGAGTAGTGTCTGCAGCTGCATGGACAGACCCTTGCAACTGAGTGCGTAGGGAAGTTTTGAGTCTGTAACCTCATATTGAAGATCAATAAAGAATACTGTTGGGAAAATTCATGTGTTTTATCTGTTTACCTTTGTTGTTTATGTTTGCGATATATGTTGTGATGAGACACTGCCTTTCTGAAATAATGATGTACTCATGCGTGAATCTACAGGATAGGTATTATTAATTAAACAAAATGCATGTTAAGTATTTACACGAAGGGTATAATACTTTCTGTTATGTTTATTACGCACTTAAGCACATTTGTGTGGATTATGATATGAGGCTAGTCTACAATACACGTAATTAGATAACCTATCTGTTAAAGGTCCACATAAGTCAATCATAGACCTTTGCGGAGTTCTAGAGGCCACTCGAAGGAAACTACAGCGCCAGGCCCTAGGAGATTAGAGATCCACTCGAAGGCAGATCTAGGACATAAAAAGGACATCACACTAATCTCTCGATGTGGAAACTTGGTTCCAACATCCCCCCATACTACTTCAGGTGAGACTTCAGTCCACGCTACATGGGTTGATGCTAAAAGGGCCAGTAGTGTAGGGTTTTGTTTGACACAACTAACTCTGAACCTAGGTTAGGACCCACTAAGCCAATAAAGATCTAGTTAGTTCAGCTACCTTGCCCTATGAAACTATTTTGAAAATCTGAGATAGATCCCTGTTAAGTTTGCAGAATCCATTGCCTAATGTCTCTTCCCTTGCTATTCCAACCAAACCAATTCATAACCAAACTCTAAACTTCCATAACTAGCCTAATATCTCAATATAAACAAATCTAAATCTGAAAGAGAGATCCCTTCTTGAAGCTGGCAAGGCTAGATCCCAACTTCCAAAGTGGTTTTATGGTTACCTCTGCAATTATTTCTCAACTTTATTAAATTATAGAGTGCTAACACCTCTGATAATAAGAAATTATCAATTACCTTGGCCATTCTATCTATCCAAGTATGATGATTCCCCTAGGTAGGGGCTAATTTCACAGGTTCCACATTTGCCAGATTCCACCCTTCAATTTTATTCAAAATTTAATCAACTAGAGGATCCAACCTAGCCATGGGACCCCAAGATTCAGATGTGCCCAGGGAAAAATTTAAGCCACCACCAAGGATGAGGCTTGGGGTATTGAGTAAATATTTTTCAAAATGGCTATCCCAGTGTTACACAAAAATATCGTCACCATGATTATTTGCAGTCAATATGGGTCTATCATCACTTGTACTATCCTCCTAAGCAAGTCTCAGACCTCAGCTCTTCAAATCAAGCTTTGAAAATGAGAGAAAGACATTAAAAATCAATGTAACTTGGGTTCCGCACTTTCTCTCACTGTCACCTGCGGTCCCGCACCTTCTGTGTACAAAAACTGCGGACCTGCCCGCTCTGTCCCTAACGGTGTAGGTGTGGACCCCTATGAAAGTCAAAAGGCACAAGTTTTATCTTAAAAAACTCACTTTGGGTTAATTCTAGAGGTTTCTAGAAGGAATTTTGACATGGATTGTTCGCTCTGAGGTGGTTCATGTATCCCAAAAGAGAAGGAGCTAATCCCTTGATGAGAGGATGTTATAGACATTTTTGTGCCTTACAGCATGAAGCATGAAATGTCCATAATCTAAGGGATCCAAAGTCCCTAAACATGTTGTTCCTACCCCTAGAGGAACAAGGTCAACAAACCACAGCACTAAATATCAGTTCTCCACCTGAAAACACTCAAAAACAAGCTAATTCTGGATCATTTCAACTGCTCCACTGAGCATCTGCGTTGAATGTCAACTGCTCCACTGTGTACCTGCGCTGAATGTCAACTGCAAAGAAGGCTACCTGTGCTGGGCGAGTTTGGCCAAGTGGCACAGTCATTCCTCAAGGTGTCAATGCCCAGGAAGTTTCCAAAATGACACTTGGATCAGAGAATTCGACTGGTGATGAGTAAGAGGGTCTAGATCTCCAAGTGGAAGCAAGAACCTCCAAGTGGACTCAAGAACTGAAGAATAACTGAAGTGGGAGAGGACACTAGTCAGCTTCATGCCAAGCTCAAGCTGACTCATCCTTTCTCCAAAACTCCTATATATAGAGCTCTCTCATGAGGTCTAGGGAGGCTGGAATCTTGTGAATGTAAGGAAGTGTTGTTGGTTTGAGTATAGAACTATTGGGTGATTTGCTTGAAGGAGGTGAAGAGGAGATTTCTTTCTGCTGGGAGGTGATGCTGGATTGGGCCTTTTATGGTTGTATCACTTCCTGAACTTTACTTCTTCCATTAATAAAGCATTTGAGGTTCTTCTATATACATGTGTTTCAATGATGTGTTGCTATACTTGTGTATTTGATTTATTCTAATCCTTGAATCAATTATGAATGTATGCTTCTTGTAGTTTCCCTCTCTTGCCATTTTGCAGGATCTTGTTGTAGTTGGGCCAGTGAAAGAGAAAGGAGCTGGGAGCAAGCAGCAAAGAGAGAAGATTGGATCAATCATTAGCGGAAGACATCGGTTAGTGGATCTCTTTCTCCCCTCTCTTACATCTCATAAAGAAGTAATCTCGAATAGCTTTGCTTTGATTGTTGCTGAGGTACTATCACCCTTAGAGTGGGATAGGGTCATTCTGTATTGGATACTTTTCCCAACAACAAATTGGCGACTCCACTCGGGAGCGTATCTTGTTGGTTGTTTGTGTTTTTTGCTATTCATTTCATAAACACAGGGAGTACCGAATCAAACTGCATTTGGATCTTTCAAATGCAAAGTAGAGGGCAGCTACTCTAGCTCAGTTTCTGGGCATGTTTATGATTTGAAGAGCTGATCCACAAGGACTCTGAATAGCTCTTAGTGATATCTTTTCATCCTCCTTTTCATCCCTTAGTGTGTACTTGATTGATAGCTTCTGATTTGGCCAAAAACTGTGAATTTTTGAGCAATCTGTGACCCGGAAACTGAGAAAAACGAAAGTTTATCTCTTCAGTGCAGGCACTGTGAAGGTAGTCTGCATTTCAGCGCAGTTCCCGAAGGGGCTACCTGCGCTGAAGGTCAAACTGACAGTGTACTACCTGCGCTGAACCAGTTTTGCCTTGTGCAACTGGAGTTCCCTGCTGTTTGTTGCCCTGTTTTCACCCCTGTTTTTGCAGCCTGTTATCAGTCAATGTACCTATCTGAAACCATATTTCCTTGCCACTATTCCGCCTCGGTTGTATAAAGAAACTGTATTTGTTCTTTGTGTATTTCTTATATCATTTGCAGTTTCCCATAACGAAAGTGAACTAGTCTTGCTGTGGCCTCTTAGATCTAGACCTGTGATAAAGTGTCGTTTTGATCTTAAGAGTTAGTTTGTTTGCCATTCATAGCTGATTGAGCTTTTGCTTTCGTCATATGGTTTGAATTTATATATTTCTAGTGTCGAAACAAGTAAATCTTAATGTGTCTTTTGATTTTGGAAAACCTTGTTTACTTTCACTTGAAATTGAATTCAAAGTTATACAACAGCTTTCTTTTTGTAGTACATCAACATTAAGAAAGAGAAAAGAAATACCTGCATTGTGCATTTTGCATTTGATAAGTTTGCATGTTCATTTAGGAAAAAGTGCATTAGTGTGTGCTCTTGGATCTGTGTGAAAAGATGATGTCTTTCTTTTCCCTCAGTAGTTAGGATTTTCAAAGTTAAAAGATTGGAAAAGCTTGCTTCTCATCTTAGACTGCATTTAGGAATTTGTATCATACATCTCGTGGTGAACCTTGAAAGGCAAACTTTAAAAAGATCAACTTAAAATATATTGAATGAACCTAACAACGCTTTGAAACATAACGCAAACACATAGAGGTCTAAGCTAGAGACGTGTTCCGGCGTCGTTAAACGTGATATCTTAGCGTTGAGTGGTTGGGTGATTCCTCCACGGTGAAGCGATAAGTATCAATACGGACTTGTGCTCCCACGTACCGTCGCGTATATATTGGGAGACCCCTATAGGCATATATCTTTTATCCTTAGGAAGCCGTGTCCACCGCCCTATTGATCGTAATGCAGTGGACACAGCATTCATGAAGATCGACCACCCGTACCGTAAAACGTATTCTGTGGTTTTGCGAAAGGTTTGGCACACCCTCTGCCTAGATCTCCAGAGTAGTTTCTTTTGGCCTTTTTCAAACTCTATAACTGAAAAAGTCCATCCGAGCATTTTTCACTTCTTGCTCATTAAAACATCGAAGGATACTAGAGTCATCTTTAGCTTTTTCTCGACTCTTAAAAAGTGAAAAAGCAAGTTGTGTCTAAAAGCATCTAATAAAATTCATTCAATTCGGAAACACAAATTTCCCCTTTTAATATTTTGGTTGATCGAGTAATCCGCAATCGTGGAAGAAACTCAATTGAAACCCTGTCGTTCGCGGAGGCTTACGAGTCAACCGTCTTTGTCTCCGGAATCGAAAACAGTACGGACAAAGCGAACTCGTTTAACCGGTTCAAAATCTCCTATAAAAGTTAGAACAAGTGTTCCAACTGCATCTGAGGTTCCGGTTACTCCAAACATTTCTGGAAACCCTGCCTCTATAGAAGAAGTTCAACAGCCACAGAAGGACAGTAATACTGATCCTAGTCTGGGGGCAAATACTTGCATAACTGAACCAGTTCCATCTGTAACCGGTCCAGAGAGTTTTGTTCCTCAAACAACTGTCGCTGTCGAAACAACCACTTCTTCGGCACCAGAAATATTTTACGGACATGATGGTCTTCCTCTTCCACCGGGTTTGATTGCGATAGAGGAAATTGCATAGGATCCGCAAGCAAGTACTCCAACCCATTTTGGAGTTGGGGTCACTCTATTTCCTTCATCAGAAGTTAATCCACCACAAGTGGAAGTTCCTGTAGAATCGCTAGGCAATCTATTGGATAGATTTAAAATGTCTGAACAACCGTCATCATCTAGGACTGTGTCAAATGACACAGCGACAGCAGAAGCCCCTGCCGTCACTCCGACAATGTTTGCCGGCATACCAGCTGTCCCGACTAGCTCACAACAGCTAGAAGGAGTCCACCAAGGGACTATTTCGACAGTATGGTCTGTTCCAGTTTGTTCATCCGGAGTAATACTCGGCAACTCTTATGTTGAGACTCGCCAAATTGATCCATTTGGAGGTCAATTTGGGCAATCCAGTCCCCAAGGACAATCAATCCCCTTGAGTTCCGGATTGCTACCGTATGGGGGGCAATATGCCCTTTCATTACCCCCTCCGGGAGGGTACCCATACGTGAGTTCACAACAATATTCAGGTTATACTGGAATTGCATCAAGTAGTTGGGTACCTATGTTACCCCAACAACCAAGGGTTGTATATTCTATGCAACAGTGTGTACCTGTGACGAACATCCCAACCACACCGGCTATTGTAACGGTGTCACAAGTTCAAGCGATACCTGTTGCATGTCAACCTCAGATTTCTCAGGTTGTAATGCAACAGCCACTTGACCATGGGTCACAACCACAATCGCCAACTGGTAGGGCGACACAGGTCCAAACGGGTACAATTACCCCACACCTTGGTCCAACGGTTAGCATAGCACAACAAAACATGGCTTCACAACCGTGGCTTGTGCAATACCAGCAACCGCAATTCCAGCAAGTATACCAAGGTTCTGAGCAGCAGATCTTTGCGAACAGTGGACAACCGTATATCCAAAATGGTCAAAACCAACCACTTTATAGTGGTCAAGTCCACCAACCGTATCAGTCATACCAACATCAATTACATTATGCTGGTATGCAAAGACCCACTACTCAAGCGATTCCATCGTACCCTGGTTACGCTTCGCCTAACATGAATCAACAGTTACCATTCGTGGCAACTTTAGAGTTACCTGATTTGCACCGGTTAACCAACGATCCGATTGCTTATGCCCCTTGGTGGCCAGCGATTCCTCATAAACTTCCATCTGACATTCCTAAATTCAATGGAAATCCGGGTGAAGACCCGTCGAATCACGTGATGACTTTTCATCTGTGGTGTTCGTCGAACACCCTAAACGACGATCCGGTAAGGCTTCGCCTTTTTCAGAGGACATTGACAGGTCCAGTGGCTAAATGGTATATTGAATTGCCAAGAGCCTCTTTCGACAATTTTAGTTCCCTAGCCACGACTTTCTTAACCCATTTTCAATTACCGATAAGGTATGAAACGGGAACAGAAATATTAACCAACTTCAAGCAGACAACTGCCACCGATATATCTGATCATATACATGAGTGGCATCGTCGTCGTAGGATGGTGAAAACATATGTTCCCGATCAACTGTTAGCTAAATGGTTTATAAAGTCGTTACTTCCGGCTATAACGGAAGATGTGGCCAAGGGGGGAGTCGTAACAGAGGAGCAAGTTATTGCTCGTGTACAGTATTTGGACTTAGTTTATACTCAGTCCCGCATGCTCTACGACAAAATACCTGACGCCCCTAGACCGAAATTTTCAATTCCTCCCCCTCCTAAATCAAATAGTGACTCTCATGCCGGTGACGGTGTGATTGGCATGGCAAACGCAAAATCGATAAAGGCTTCGTCAAAGAAAGCCCGTAAGAATTCGGATCAAAATGCAAAAGAAGAAATTCTTGCTTCGAAATTAAATGCCGTATCAGAAGATAAAGGCAAAGAAACCAATCAACCAGGAAGCAAGAAGAAGCAAAACAAAGGGAAGAAGAAGAAACAAGGTGAGTCATCCCCTGGAAAAAATTCTTCATACCCTCCTAGAAAAGGGAAACAAAATTATCCATGTCTAATATGTGATGATAAGGATCATAACACAAAGAATTTCCCATTCAAAGCTGAGTTAAAGAGGTTCTTTAAAAGTTCCCAAACCTCAGCTGTGTTAACTGATCCATTTCCCAAACTAGGTCAAAATCTGGTTGATAGTGGAAATGCTTCCCCGTCGCAAGTACTTATGTTGTCGGTTTCAAAACAGCAGAATGATGCTTTGATTTCGACAAGGAACAAAGATTATGGGAATCCTCAGCTGTCGAACGAAAAAGGTAAAGATCAACCAAGTAGTTCGACAACAACTTCGGCAGAAGTTGTACCACCCATCATTCCTGAATTAACAATAAAACCGCCAAAGGGAGTAGTACACAAGTCGACATTTAATCCTCGCGCCAGGGCGGCGCAGCATTATAACATAGTGGAAGACTTGGCACAATCGCCATCCGCTATGTCGACTCTTGAGGTATTACAAAATTGTCCATCCCAAAGGCAGGCGTTGTTATCAGCTATTGGCGGGGTTGATCCTAAGGATTCCAATCTTGTATCCTTTGATCACAAAGGATACAATCCTCAGTTACCAGCTCAACTAGCTTTCCTTATTCAAGTGAAAGCCCTCAACAAAACTGTTCACAGAACGATTATTGATGAGGGAGCATCAACATGTGTCATGTCGATGAGTTGCTGGAAAACTTTAGGATCTCCAACCTTGTCGCGATCTTCGACGACATTAAAGGCTTTCGACGGAAGGACTTATACCCCATACGGTATCCTTAATAACTTGAAAGTTGAACTAGGAGGAAAAACAGTGGAAATAGATGTTGAGGTCATCGATGGAAATCTTGACTACAACATCCTACTGGGTAGACCGTGGATTTATGCCATGGCAGCTGTCGTGTCGACTTATTTTAGGAAGATCGCATTCCCGTTTGAAGGAGGGATTACGGTCGTCGACCAACAGAACTTCCTCCCTAATGGTTCACAAGTTACAGGAAGCATTCCCATGATCCATGAGAGCAACCATTCGCTTCAAGATATCGGAGTAGGATTATTGAAAGACCCCATATTGATGGGAACTTTCGCGCTACCACCTCCTATTCACATAGGAGATATACCATTTGTAGCAACCTGCAACATGATATCTTCCACGAAGGTCGACATGGATCGTGCAATTGTTTTGTCCCCAAGCCCTTTAGAAATATTGTAGCAATCAATGTTTCAGGCATGGGAGGCGAACCCAAATCAACGCTCGTCGAGCTTTTGGGTAGATAGGTCTAGAGAATATGGAACCCCATTAGATCCTTGGTCGAAAGTACATGGGACTGACGAAGGAATCTTACAATCAATGTTGATTGACGGGGCACCATGGAATGATCACCACCATCGTTCCCTTCTTCCGGAATATGAAGAAGATACTCAAAGTGACCTTTATCACCCTTCAGTTTTTGAATTCCT
This sequence comes from Pinus tabuliformis, assembly GCA_031772625.1. Classification (NCBI taxonomy): domain Eukaryota; kingdom Viridiplantae; phylum Streptophyta; class Pinopsida; order Pinales; family Pinaceae; genus Pinus; species Pinus tabuliformis. The sequence goes on from CM062816.1 coordinate 1,051,792,310, forward strand.
AACAAATACTGTAAATACGGTGGATTCCGAGCGAAACTTATCCAATATTGAAGAGACTATAGCCATAAATACCTCGACTAAAACAGATGTTGTAGAGAATATTTATGTCGGCAAAGGTTGTTCCCCTTCAGAACTGGAAATATATAATGCTCTTTTTCGCGAATTTAGAGATGTCTTTGCTTGGTCATATGATGAAATGCCAGGCATTGACTCGAGTATCGTTGAACATGAAATTAAAATGTATCCTGATGTCAAACCAGTAAGACAACGGCTTCGATAGGTGCACCCCAAGAAAGCCACTACCATTAAAGCAGAAGTTGAAAAACTTCTCCATGCTGGATTCATCTACCCGGTTCCTCTAACCAATTGGGTATCGAATATTGTCCCTGTTATGAAGAAACAAGGGACGATTAGAGTGTGTGTCAATTATAGGGATGTAAATCAAGCTTGTCCAAAGGACAACTACCCTACACCCTTCATCGACCAGATAATTGATGAATGCGCCGGATGTGAAATCTTTTCATTTATGGATGGATTTTCCGGGTATAATCAAATAAATATCCGCCCACAGGACCAGTCAAAGACTGCATTTATTTGTCCGTGGGGCACATTCGCTTATCGAAAATTACCCTTTGGTTTAAAGAACGCAGGGGCGACGTTTCAGAGGGCAATGAATTATGCCTTCCATGACATCAAGAACATTGTTCAACCTTATCTCGACAACCTTCCGGCTCATTCGCGAAAGCAGACTGATCATCCGCAGCATTTAAGAGCGATATTTCTACGTTGCCGACACTACAAGATAAGACTCAATCCGCACAAATGTGTGTTTTGCGTCGGTTCTGGTCTTTTACCTGGCTTTCTAGTCTCTAAGGATGGGATTCGTCTCGACCCCTGTAAGGTTCAGGCAATCATTAATTTGCCTCCACCTTCAAATTTTCTTCAGATTCAGAAACTCCAAGGGAAAGCAAACTTTCTGAGGAGGTTCATTCCAAATTACGTAGAACTTGCTAAAGGTTATACTCGTCTTTTGAAAAAGGATGTACCTTTTGTCTGGGACCAGGTGGCACAAGCTTCCTTTGATGCTCTGAAAGATTGTCTAGTAAAAGCATCATTAATGTACGCCCCAGACTATCAAAGAGATTTTAACCTGTATCTGGCTGCAGCAGATACGACCATTGCGATGGTTTAGTTCAAGAAGTCGACGGAATTGAACATCCTATCTATTATTTAAGTAAAAACTTAAATGATACAGAAAGTAAATATTCTTATGTTGAAAAACTAGCGCTTGCAGCTGTTCAAGCGATTCAAAGGTTTCGACATTATGTCCTCTTTCGGAAAACTACCATCTTGTCAGATTGCAACACCTGTCGCGACAGTTGCTGGGGGGCAAATATTCAAAATGGATAGCGATCCTTCAAGAGTTTGATCTGGAATTTGTAAAATCCAAGTCAAAGAAAGCTCTAGTTTTCACAGAATTATTGTGCGATCTCCCATCATTGTCCAACGATGAAACATCAGAAGAGTCAATCGTGGACGAAAGTTTGTTTCTGATATCCGTAAGCGATGAGTGGTATGGAGATATCATAGTTTATCTCCAAACCCAGAAATTCAGGCCTAACACCTCTCGCTCCAAACAAAAACGTATACGATACCAAGCAAAAGACTACATGATCGTCGGTGATACACTTTACCGTCGTGGTATCGATACAGTTCTGAGGAGGTGCCTTACCCATGAAGAGGCCGAAAAAGCCCTGAATGAATGTCATTCAGGCGCGTGTGGGGGGCATCAATCTGGATATGCAATAGCACAAAAAATCTTACGAGCAGGATACTTCTGGCCAACCATGTTCAAAGATTGTATAACCGCAGTCAGAAGTTGCCATGCTTGTCAAATTTTTGATAGCAAAACCAGACGACCACCCGCACCTTTACAGCCGATAGTTGCTGTTGGGCCCTTCGCCAAGTGGGGCATCGATTTCATGCAATGTAACCCCACCTCGACCGGGGGGCATGGGTATATAATAGTCGCTGTTGACTATTTTACCAAATGGGCCGAGGCGATGCCTACATTGGATAACACTGGTGAAACAGCTGCCCTTTTCTTTTTCAATCATGTAGTCGCCAGGTTCAGCGTACCACAGGCTATAGTGATAGATCATGGGTCACATTTTCGCAACCACATGATGGTCGAATTAGCTGCCAAGCTAGGGCTATCTCATGACAGCTCTACCCCATATTATCCGCAAGCCAATGGACAAGTTGAAGCAATCAACAAAGTCCTGAAGCGTATGTTGCAAAGGATGATCGGGGTTCATAAAAGAAGATGGCACCTAATCCTGTACTCGGCCTTGTGGGCTTACCGAACGTCGGTAAAGAACGCAACCGGGTTCACACCTTTTCAACTGGTGTATGGCCTGGAAGCAGTCTTGCCGATCCAGTGCGAAATTTCGTCGCTTAAACTCGCAATTGATCTTCTCCCCGGAACTTCAGAGGAAGAGGCTCATTTCTTGGAATTGATCCAGTTGGATGAAACCCGTCGTGATGCCGCTTTGGCTAACGAAGCCCATAAGAAACGAGTCAAGGCTCAGTTCGACAAAAATGTCAAACCCCGTGTCTTCTCAGAAGGTGATTTGGTCTTGCTTTATGACCAAGAATCCGATAAATTGGGAGTAGGTAAATTCAAATCCTTATGGATGGGCCCCTATATTGTTAAAAGGGTGTTAGCAAAAGGAGCCTATGAGTTAATGGATTACGACGGAATTCCACTGGCGCAGCCCCGCAACGGGCTGTACCTCAAGCGTTACTATGCTTAAATAGTAACCTGCATGCTTTTGTTGTATTTTGTTTTTGCTAAAATATTTGTTCTGGTCGAGTGATCCACCTTTTTCATTTGTTGTAGATGTCGAACTCAATGAAGACATTGTTGGATATGCCGACGGAGCGAGTTGTAGTTCGCGGAACCTATCCTCCGCAGCCTGGGCCATTTTTGATCCAAGCGGCGAGCTAGTAAGTTTCAGAGGCGTGTGTATTGGGCAATCAACGAATAACATCGCTGAGTATAGCGCATTGATAGAACTACTCTCTGATGCCATCACACGTGGCATACGCCGACTAATTGTCAGGCTAGACTCACAGCTCGTAATACTACAACTCAATGGTATATATTATGTTCGCAATCCAGCTATTTATCGCATGTTCCTAAGGGTTAAGATCTTGGAAAGACGATTTGATTCAATTCAATATCAACATATTTCCAAAAACTTGAACACATTAACTGACTCATTAGCAAACTATGTGTTGGATAGACATTTGCAACATTTATAAAAAGGACACATCATCAAAGATTGTACATATGGATCATATAACTCAAACAGAATAAAAATCGAAAATCAAAATATATATAAGCTATTTATAGTTCATGCATAATGTTCTGTAACCAAGACAAAATGGGTCATATGACCTAAAAACTCAAAAATGCTAGGGGGCACCCTAGCCTAGTGGTGCTCATGATAGCACGTCACGGCCTGTGCAATCATGCGCAAGAGACGAGTCCATCGTCTGGGCACACCAGTAGTATGTCACTGCAGCTGTAAAGGTAACTCATCAATCCTCACATCGGGAATGCCGAAAGTAAGGCTCTCAACCTGCTCCTGCACAGCTGTAAGGGTCTCAGTATCGTCAAGGTCGCGAATAACAGCTCTCCTAGCGGGCTCCACTGCCGCGGCAGCAACTGGCGGTCTCGGACGAATTGCTGGACGAACAGGACCAACATCTGCATGCACCCAAGAGTATGATTAAAAGTCTTGATAGAATAAAGCACAGCAACATTATGAATAAACCAGTAAACAGTGATATGGTCAAAGAGTTTACCAATAGCGCCCCACTGTTCGCCATCCGGTAGCACCAAATCTGGATCACCTCGGAAATCCATACCCACTGGTGAGCTCCAGTATTGTAGCAATAATGCTACAACTCCTGGGGCTTCCTGTCTCTTAATTTTATCAACCCGGTAGTTCGTACAAACTTGGAAGCGGCGGTGCTGTATGCACAAGTACTAGCTCTTGTCGCAGCTGTCACTTGGTCAGCTGGCACAAGTCCGCTACGGCTCAAGCCAACTTCTATAGGCTCTCAGAAGAAGCTTGCTAATTGATGGATGAAAGCTATTCTCAAAGGAAAGCTACTCTACTTGACAAAATGAACTGAAAGCAAATCAACGCATGTAAACCTAGGAAACCCTAATTTAACTAGTCTAACCTCTACAATGCAAAACATGTGAATGAAACTTCTACCAATGCTGTTGTTACCTCTAATAAGTGCAAATGCATGGATCTAAACTACTTGCATCATGAAAGATATGTTTTTGTATTTTTCCCTTAAGTGTGTGGAATGATTGTGATTTTGTGCTAACTAGGGTTTGATTGTGCAGATGGGATGGAGAAGGAAGGAAAGCGTGGGACAGGTTGGGAAGGCTAGGAGAGGTCCCTAGGGATCCTTAACATCCATCCACAGAGGTTCCTCGCATTCAGATGCTCAGCAACCGAGAGAGTGGCCTCCTACAGGATGGTTGCAGGGGATCCTACAGGATACTCTGGTTTCTACAGGATGTCTACAAATGGCTACAGGATGACCTACCGTGAGTTTTTGGCGTGATGGAGGGATGATGAAATGGTAGAGGGAGATGTGTAAGGTAGGAATGAGGCTGGTGATGGCTGCAGAAGTGGAAGAATAGGATGGGAAGTGAGTGTAGGGAGTAGGTTGGAAGGTAAAGGGCTATGTCAACGAAAGGGCTAGAGAATGGAAGTACGTGAGGAGTGAAAGACTTTGGGAGATGACAGAGTAGAGCAGGGGTCAAAGATGTGTTTGCATGCGTGATCAAGATGGAGGACGAAGTAATGGAACGAGAGAAAGCAGTGTAAATGGAACAAATGCTTGTGACTATCACCAAACCGAAAATGCATTAACTTAGACTACCTGTGCTTATAAATTCAATGAACAACAATATAAACGCGAAGGAGAATGTGCATGAAGCCGTGGTAAAGGAGTGTGGTGCAGGTGTGAATCATGTGACAACATCTAACATAACGTGACTGTGTTTGCAGCAATCATGGAATAAAGAAATGCGTATTTTTGGTGGTTAGTCATGGACTTCACTCCAATCCCAGATGAGGTGGCAGTGAGCCTTAACAACCTTTTTGTTGGAGCTCCAATCGATTATATCTATCCTCTGCTACGCTAAGCAAGTCGAAACAAATTCACCATAAGCAACTCCTATCTAACCCATGAAAAAGACCAACTTAACAACCTGTAATTCGAATTGCATGTGCAAATGAAAAGCTCAAAGTGCTGAAATGAAATGGAAACAACACTACAGCAGAGGGGATCTATGGCTCTCAGGTTGGGCCCTAACCTGAGAGCTATAGTCTCCTTAAGAAAACTCAGAACTAGATCAGAATCTGCCTTCTTTATTCATAATCTGATATCATGCCAAATTGGCTTACAAAAAGGAACAAAAACTGAGCTGTGCTCGAAAATTACAATAGCAATACGAGAGTTTCAACAACCTATCCAAGGCTAAGGCCTCTACACTTATACAAAAACGATGATCCAACAAGTGTCCTTGATTTTAGGAGCTCGGCTGTCCAACTAGAGTTTAACTGCTGATCCTATAGGACGGTCATAACTGCTATTCCTGTAGAGCAGTTTATAACTGCTGTTCCTGTAGAACAGCTGGCTGCTTCTAAGCTCGGAGGGGAGATGGATTGGAGCTTGGAGTTCTTGGTGGGAATCACGAGGAATGTCCCCAAGACCGTGGACATCCTCTCCTAAAAGTCAGCAGTGCCACCTCATTGTCTCCTTGTCTCCTTTTTCGTTGTCTTTTGCTCCCTTTTAATGCCAAAACCTGGAATCACAATGCATTAGTCACATAGATAGAGTGCCTACCCTTCTTCCTACAAACAACATGAATAAACTAAGAAATGCATGCATAAGCAGTAAAAAATGAATGGTTTGAGCAAGTAGAATAGGCCAAAATGAGCCCAAATTGTACCAAAATTGGGGCTCATCATCACCCCCCAGCTGAACCATTTGCTCATCGTTGAGCAACTTAGTCAAGATCCTCATCCTTCATGGCTTTCACTACTCCCCTTACATCCCAAGCTTCTGTGGTGATGTCTTCTTGGTCGATATGAAACCCTGCTGTGTTTTCCACTTTTTCCCATTGTGCCTGGTCATCCTTTCCTGTACTTCCTTCAACCAATCCTAGTAGCAATGGAGGGCTGAGTTTAAGGCCAATCCAGCTGGCCTGAAGTCTTTGCACGGATTTCTTGTAAAGGTCCACTCTTGCCAATGCTTCCCTCATTCTGGTCGGGGTATGGTATTCCCGGATCTTCAAACTATGTGCCAAGGCATGCCACCTGCGTGCACAAGCCTGGGCAGCAGTTTCTCCCAATAATCTGTCCATGTCTTCAAAGTGGGCTATTGCTTGGGCTTGCTGGTCCATAAATTTCAAGGAAGCTGTGGGATCATTGGATAACTGTTGGCGGGCTGAGATGAGGGCAACCGGATCCTCTGGTTCTGCCCGAATGTACAGTGGCTCACTCACTTCTCGGCTCATGACCGATTTTTCTTCAGTGGCTCTCTGATCCTCATGATTCAGCCATGAAGCAAAAGCCATCAACTGCAGATCACCCAAGGCGATATTGGGATCCCAAGAGACCTCATTGGGCAAAACTAGATTGTGGATGTAGAATTCTGCTAGCTTGGCTTTGTCCTCTGCTGAGCTACTATTGCATATTTCAGCAGATTGCTGTGGGTTATTGATTTGCTCAATACCTCTTTGTGCTAGTGTGTTTATCTGGAACTGTAGCCACTGATCCTTTAAGTACAACCCATAAGACTTTGCAGGATGTCTGCACTGCAGGGCCTCCATGGCCCAACTGGCCATGCAAGCCAATTGTGTTTCCTTTTGTTGCAGCTGTTCCTTTAAGGCTTGCACTTCAATTCTTATCTGCTGTTCTTCTTCCTGTAGAAGTGTCTTTGGCCCTTCAAGATTGGTGGTCAGCTCCTTCTTGCCTTCTTGTTCATTTGTGATGCCCTTGGAGGATGTTTCTGCCCCTGCCTTGAGTTCTTGTAGCTGCAACCTTAACTTCTGGTTTTCTTCCTGTAGAAGTGCCTGCTGGCAACTAGCCACATGTTTGGCCATGGTGAACTCGCTCCTGACCTCCCTGAGCTGATCTTGTAGAGGGCCTATGTCCCCCACCCCCTTTGATTTGGCAATTTGCATCCATGTATGGGAGCGGACTCTTTCTTTCTCTAATTCAAAGAATAGGGGTACAGTAAATTTTTGTGGGATGACCTTGCCCGCCTCCAAGAAGGTATAATATGAATTCAGATTGGGCAAAGGGCTAGGTTCGGGTATATGTTCTCTTGCTGTTTCTTCAGGTAGTTCTGCCTCATCCGCCCTTGGTGATGAGGGTCCTCCTTCTTCTCTTTGTTCGGTTTCCTGTAGTCGAGCCAAGGTATCCTGTAGGACATTTTCAGCTTCCTGTAGCCTGGTTTTCTCGTCCAATAGGTCCACTCGGTCTTGCCATGTGCTCTTCTTCGGGCTTCCCTTTTCGTAGGTAACTGTGACCTTTGAGGGGAATTTTTCTTTGGGAGAAGCAGGGGTGTCCTCAATGACAATTGGGCTGCTGGACTGCTGCTGTGGTTTCCCTGTTTTTATCTGAACACTTCTTCGTGCTTTGAAGTAGAGAGGAGGGTCCCTCTTCCTCTTTCCTTTTGGCTTAGGTGGCGTACTGAGGCTAGCTAATACAGCCGCTGCCTCTCTGGCTAAAACATCCACCTTCTGCTTCTCAGATTTTGGTTTTGCATGGCTTCCTGTAGAAGCCTATTTTTGCACTTTTGTGCTTCCTGTAGAAGCTGTTATCGGGCTTCCTGTAGAAGCCTTGGTCTTTGCTTTTGGGCTTCCTGTAGAAGCCTGCTTCTCACTGATCTTCGGGCTTCCTGTAGAGGCTCGCTTCTCCTTTCCTGTAATGGTAGGTGTCTTTACTTTTACTTGCTTTACTGCAAGGGTTTGATCCTTTTGTTTTCTTGTGAGTGATGAAGAGGTAATTGGGCTGACATGGCCTGCCCCAACTTTGTCTCTTCTGCTTTTTGACCTTATCTCTCTTGCTGACAGGATGGGGGAGTTAGCTTTTTCTTCAGCCTTCTTTTCCTCAGCCACCGCTTCCTTGTCTTCAGTGCTGGAGGAGCCACTATCTTCGATCAACATTTTAATGTCCCCATCTCGTGTTAGATTCCTAAATGACTCCCAGGAGAGGGGAACTTTATATGAGTGCAGTGCATCCTCCACAAGCAATTTTATTAACCCATGATGGGCTATCTGATCAGGGATGCCCTGTCTTAGCTTTGTAGCACACTCCATTAGGGACTGCAGGAGATAATAAGGGATGCTTAGTTTTTGCTCTACAGGAAGGTCAATTTCGTGCCTTAACTCAGCGAGGAGCTGGAAGTGATATGCATACACGATACTGAACCGGCCTTCACAAGTAATATATTTCATAATGTGCAAACTGACTTCGTTCCATGGTGGTGACAGGCTGGTCCTCCTCACCCCGTTTTTATCCTCAGAGAATTCTTCCTCAGGTGGGAAGAACTCCTTCTTTGCTTGCTGGCTCTACTTCCGCTCTTCTTTATCCCACGGCAGACCCATGGGCAGTTCTGTGATTCGACTTATATGCTCTGGGGTGAGTTGGAGGCTAAGACCTCTGAAGCTTACTGTGGCCAGTGTCTGGGATTTAGGCTTCAATGCCTGCAAGAATTCCTCGGCTACTTCATCATCGTAGCCCTGTAGTTTATCACAAAAAGGCATCCATTGTGCTCTAGTGAAGAGTTCAACCACTGCCGGGTTTCTCCTTAATGTATTTGAATCAGTGGGCTCTCGCCTGATAAACCCACCAGGCATGATGAACACAGTGGTTTTGACCAAAGGCGGTAGATACAAAGGAAATTCGGTCTTATAGACAGAGCATGCAATGAATTCACAGACCACAGTCTAATTATATTGCTATCCTGTAGAAGCGATAGTATAGGCACGGCAATCCAATATTTTTTTATGACCAGACTGTGAATAATGACCTTGCCACCTTTGAAAGCCAATTGCGGAAGGAGTTTCAGGGTTACCTCTTTTCTGCCACCTTTTCTTACGTGAAGACTTCACCTTCCTGTAGAGCTGCGTTCCTGTAGAAACTGTTCCTGTAGGAGCAGTGCGCAGGCTTCGGGGAGAACGGTAATTGGACTGCGGTTGAGGTGCGCTTCACTGGTGTTCAGTCGGCCGAAAGCTTGGCGTATCAACATGCAGAGGTATTCAGAAGAGTTACTCAAGTTTTGAAGTGGAGGTGGATGGATATACGTGCACAATCTAGCCGATTAGATTTTGAATCGGCGCAGCTCGTGGCGCGGAGGGTGAGCTGTCCCCGTCGGACCGTTGGGTGATGTCACCCATCATCCGCCTGCACATTCGCTTGCTGCCGCATTCATTCCCACAGATCTGCCGCCGCCCTTTTCGGTTAAACTCGTTTCTCGGTTGACGGGACTGATCTTCACGTGCGTGCTGCGTGTTCCCTTTGTCGTGGCTGCCACCCATCATCTGACTATCCCTTCACTAGCCAACGTGGCCAGTCAACTGGCCTTATGGCCGCTCAACCATTCATTTCTACGCCATGCAAACAAATCAAAGTGATACTCATGCGATTTGATGGAAGGAAGGATTAGAACACTTACCTGCGCGCGTCTGCACATGATTTCCAGTTTTTGGACGACGGATCTACCTGCTGCATGTGGCTTACACAGTCCCGGAGGCTCGTGGTTACAGGATGCTGGCGCTGTAGTGGACGCTCTGGTTGCATGCGCCCGTGTGTTGTTTGCAGATGGCTGGGCGATGAATGGTATCCACTCCTGCAGGTTTGACTGCTACAGGATTCCCGCGGGGTGCCTTGTAACAGTCTCACCTCCTTGGGTGCATGCTACTTGACAATGGAGATGACCTGCTAATCGCACTCCCGAAGCTTTTGATGCTCGACATGGACGTGGTATGAGCTCTCGATGTTCATTTTTCTCTGACAACTGATTTTTCCACGAGAACTCATTGATCTGGTTTGTTGGTGCAGGGATCTTAGTTGCATGGCGACGAGGATGGTGGAGCAAGGTATCAGCGTCGTGCATGGGCCCAAAAGAGGCTTGCATGCGTCCACACCAACCCGTAGTCATCAGATCTGCTCATGAAACACATTCTGGCTCGTTCTGAGCTTCTACAGGAAGTTTCCTGTAGAAGTACAGAGCTTCCTGTAGACAGGCAGCTCTTCCTGTAGAAATTTGCACCTTCCTGTAGAAAAACTGTGCCTTCCTGTAGAAAGACAACAGTTTCTTTTAGAAGATTCAAACCATGATAAAATTGCACATACCTTGAAAAACATAAGCGTTCTTGGAGGAGGAGCTTGTGAGGTGTCCTAGCTGCATGAGAAGGACCTTTGACTTTGACTTGAGAGGCTTCCTCTCCTCCATAGAACACCTGCAATCTGCATGCAAATTTCACATAATGACTTATTGATCTTGTTTTTTCTTTTTGTTTTTTTGTTTTTGTTTTTTTTTCTCTTTTTTCGAAAGATAGCAGGGGCGCCTCAATGAGGTTTTCACCCCTACCACCTGCCTTAAGCGCCTCAGAGAGGTTTTCACTCAAGGATCTTTATCTCTTTTTTTTTTTTTTTGGAAGATAGCAGGGGCGCCTCAATGAGGTTTTCACCCCTACCACCTGCCTTGGGCGCCTCAGAGAGGTTTTCACCCAAGGATCTTTATTATTTATTTATATTTTTTTCTTTTTTTAGATGCTTCAGGGTGTGCCCAAAGCAGGGGCAGGACCCTTCTCTATGACCAATACTGCCTTCTCCATTGTTTTGATGAACTCTTGTCTTGAGGGAGGCTTCCTGTAGATCTTCAATCGATGCCCATTGACAAGCATGGGAATGGCTTCCTCATCAATGGTTCGAATGAGGACAGATCCATTGTCATGACACTTTTCCACTGAATATGGTCCCAGCCATCTGGTTCTCAACTTCCCCTTGAAATCTTTGTATCTGGAATCATACAACAAAGCCCAATCTCCTGGCTGAAATTGCTTGTCATGGAGATGTTGGTCATGCCACACCTTCCTCTGAAGTTGAACCACTTCTGAGTGAAGGAGGGCCTGCATGCGGTGCTCATCCAGTCCATTCAGCTGCAATAACCTTTCTTGCTGTGCATGGCTGAGATCTAGGTCCAGCTGAGCTGCCATCCTCAAAGTGTTATACTCAAACTCAATGGACAGCAAAGCTTTCTTCCCATAGACCAGCTCATAAGGTGTGAAGCCGGTGGTGGTCTTCCAAGTGGTGTTGTAAGCCCATGTGGCTTCAACCAGGCGATTTGCCTAGTCCTTTCTGCTGCTGCTCACCACTTTAGTCAAGATCCCTTCTAATGCTCTATTGGTGACTTCCACCTGCCCATTTGCTTGAGGATGATAGGGGGTGGAAGTCCTATGCTTGATCTTGTGATGAGCTAGTAGATCTTCAACCAAGTTGGAGGTGAACTGGCTCCCTTGATCAGTCACCAGCTTTCTTAGGTAGCCAAACTTGTAGAAGATGTTCTCTCTTAAGAACTCGACCACCTTCTCTTCTGTTGCTGCTTTGATTGCTTTAGTCTCTGCTCACTTTGTCAAGTAGTCAGTACACACAATGATGTAGGATCTCTGCCTCGAAGAGGGATTGATTGGACCCACAAAGTCCATGCCCCACTTCTCAAATGGCTCAAGAGTCACTTGAGGTTGGAGAGGCATCTCATCCCTTTGGGTCAGTTTCCCCATTCTTTGGCATTGGTCACACTGGCTGACATATCTTCTGACATCTTGATGAAGTGTGGGCCAATAGTAGCCTGCCTGCAGGATCTTGAAGGCAGTTCTCTTTGCTGCAAAATGTCCTCCACAAGGCCCATCATGACAGGTGAGGAGGATGTCAAAGACTTTCTCCTCCCTTACACAACGCTTTAAGATCTGATCGGGGCCAAGCTTGAACAGATTGCCCCCAATCCATGTAAATGAGGCACTCTTTCTGATGATTTTGCTCTTCTCTTTTGAAGAGAGGTGCGGAGGGAACTGAGCTGAAACAAGGTAGTTTGCTATATCAGCAAACCATGGAGAGAGTACTGAGATAGCAAACAGATGCTCATCAGGCATCTGGTCATCCACCGTCCCATCTTCATCTGCAGACAAATCCAATCTAGACAAGAAGTCAGCAACAACATTTTCTCTCCCTAGTTTATCAACAATGGTTAGATCAAACTGTTGCAATAAAAGTAACCATCTAATAATACGAGCATTCACATCTGGTTTATTCATCAAATATCTAATAGCAGCATGGTTAGTATGTACAAAAGTCTGGTAACCAGTAATATAATGTCGGAACTTGTTCAGTGCATGAACCACAGCTAAGAATTCCTTCTCGGTTACAATGTAATTCAGCTCTGCTTTGGACAAGTTTTTGCTAACGAAGTAAATGGCATATGGAAGTTTTTGCTCAACTTGTCCTAAGGCTGCACCTATGGCTTTGTTTGAGGCATCAGTGTGGATGTGGAAAGGTAGGGCCCAGTTTGGACCTCTCAGGATTGGAGCTGACACTAACTTGTCTTTTAATTCATTCAAACTCTTCTGACAATCGTCAGTCCAATTAAACTCCACATCTTTTGCCAACAGACCAAACAATGGTGAGGCTAACTTTTTGAAGTCCTTAATGAATCTCCGGTAGTATCCTGCTAATCCCAAGAAACTCCGGACATCCCTTACTTTTTGAGGAGGTGGAACCCTCTTGATGAGAGCAATTTTGTTAGGATCCACCTGCAATCCTTGGGAAGAAATGGTATGGCCTAGCACGGTCCCTTCAGTCATTAGGAATTCACATTTCTCAGGGCTAAGGGACAAGTTCATCTCGATGCACTTGGTTAGGACCTTTCCCAAGTTGGACAATGCTTCCTGGAAGTTGGCCCCATAAGGAGTAAAGTCATCCATGTATATTTCCACTGCATCATGGACCAACTCCGAGAAGATGCTCAAGACAGCTCTCTGAAAAGTAGCAGGAGCATTGCATAGCCCAAAGGGAAGGACTCCGTAGGCAAAGGTACCCCAAGGACAAGTGAAGGTGGTCTTATCTTGGTCTTCCGGGCTGATTTGGATTTGATTGTACCCACTAAACCCATCCAGGAAAGAGAAGAACTTCTTTCCTGCCAGTCCATCCAACACTTGATCTATGAAAGGTAGAGGGAAATGGTCTTTCTTGGTAGCTTTGTTCAGCTCACGGTAATATACACAGATCCTCCACTTCCCATTCTTCTTGGGAACCAACACTAGAGGGGACACCCATTCACTATCTGAGATGGGGTAGATGAATCCGGCATCCAACAGTTTTTGCAACTCTTCCTTGACAATGTCCTTAAGGGCTGGATTCATTCTCCTCTGGGGTTGCCTAACTGGTTTACAATCCTCTTTGATGTATATATGATGGGTACAGACCGAGGGATGGACGCCTTTCATCTCCTTATAGCTCCAAGCAAAAGCATCTAAGTGGCTGGCCAATAGGCTACACAACTCCTTCTCCTGGGAAGGAGATAGGGAGGAGCTGATCTTTAATGCTCTCTCAGGGCCGAACTCCACACTTTTGACTCTGGGAGTGACAGGGCTAGTTGTACAAAGGTCCACTAAGGTGCTAGCTTGGGCATCCTCCACCAACTTCTCTAAAGATAGTGCACTGGAAGGTGGATTCTGGATCAGGGTCTCAATCAAATCATCCTCGGTAGGAGAATTTCTTCTAGTGGTATCTAGGGTGCACAGAGGTGCAGAGTACACCTCGTCTTCCTCTCCGTCCTCCAACCAGAGTGGTAAATCATGCTCTAAAGAAGGTTGGGCATGAGGGTATAGGACTAGCTGCTTGGACATGGGACCATTTTTGATGGTCATGTTTCCTGCTCGACAACTTATGTAAGCATCTGCAGTAGCTAACCAAGGCCTTCCCAAGATTAGAGGATATCCAGTAAGCTTGGCCTTTGGTTGCAGAACCAGGAAGTCTGCAGGGCATTCCCAAGAATCAATAGAGACCAAGACATCCTCCACAATCCCTTCGGGAGTCATGGTGGAGCGATCTGCTAATTGCAGTACTGTCGAGGTCTTCCTCAAGGAACCCTGAAGATTGAGTTTAAGCATGGTATCCCTGGTCATCACATTGATGGCCGCCCCCAGATCAATCAAGGTGTGGGGGATAATGGTGCCATTGATGTGAACATCTACTACAGGACTTCCAGGATCTAGGTACTTTGGGCAGATGACTTGTCCTAGCATAAGGTCAGACAGCTGTCCTATGACATTGATAGTTGAGGCATCTTTCTTCCGTCTGCCTGGGTGTTTGAAACACTTCTCCTTAACCAGCTTGTTATATATTGGCACATCCTTGATGGCTTGGAGAAGTGGGATTTTTACACACAACTGCTTGAGCTCGCCCAAAAGCTCATCTTCTTCTGGGTTAGGTTGTGTGGTGGCTGTTAGTCTCTCAGGAAAGGGTGGAATAGGCTTTGGTTCACTCTCCTGATGGCTTTCCTCATCCTCTGGGGGAGGAGGTTGGCGATCTGGAAGAGTCTTTCCAGATCTAAGATTGATCTCCTGGATCTCCATAGCATAGGTAGGGCATGAGGTCTCCCCAGTATATACCTGCTGAGCCTGTCTATTGTTGGGGTTCGGGTTCGGTTGAGTAGGCATCTGAGGTTGCCTTGGAGGAGCAGGAGGTAAAGGCTGAGGTTGAACTGGTGGTGGAGGCAAAATGGTAGGAGGAGTGTTGTATTGGGGCCTCCACCCCGGCTGAGGAGCACTCCATTGAGGCTGCGACTGGGTATGTGAGTGATATGGATGAGAAGTAGGTTGAGTAGGGTACTGAGGTGGATAAGACCATGGAGGAGGCATGGACCAAGAAGGATGAGCAGGGGGACCCCAGGAAGGCATGGGAGTCGAGTGGTTGGGGTTGTAATAAGCTTGAGATGCCCCTTGCATCCCCTGCTGATAAGGTCTAGATCCTTGAGGCCTCCTTTGGTTAATGAAGTAGAGAGGTCCAGTGGGGGCTTCGGTTCCTTGGTACATGGCTTTAAACCCAGGTAAGGTTGGACACTGATTTGTTGGGTGGTCCTCCTCACAAACGAAACACACTTGAACCGAATGCAATGGACATTCGTTCTTAGGGTGTCTTCTGGTGCACCTAGGACAGAAGACAGCCAAGGCTCCCTCAGCTTCTTCTTTCTTCTGCTGGATCCTGAATGTGTCCAGCTGCATGGCAATGGTCTGTCTCACCTCACTCTTAAGATCTTCTAATTGGTTTGTAAACTCATGTTTGGAGAAAGGGACATCGGTGGAGAGGAGATTTCCTCTACCTCATTTTCTCGCTGCCCTGGAATGATTTCGAAACATAGTCTTGATGTCCTCATAAGGCAGTTGGTAAATGTCCCCCCCAGCTAACATGTGAAGGGTGTCTAAGAGATCTTCAGGGACTCCTCGGAGTAGAACCAACTTGAGGGATTCAGGGTCAAGTGTGCACCTGGCCTGTTTATAGCTAAGTTGGAACCCCTCCTCATAATCCTCTAAAGACTCATCATTCCCCATGGTCATTCGAAAGATCTCTCCCTTGGTTTCCTTGGACCTACAATAATCCCTATACTTGGTATTGAAGGCTTGCTGCATCTGAGCCCAAGTAGCGATGCTATTCCCAGGTAATCCCATGAAGCAGCGTAGTGCTGCATCCTTAAGAGTGGAAGGGAAAAGCTTCAGCTTTTGCTCATCTTCAGTATAGTCATAGGTTCTACAAAGGACAGAAAACTCAAACAAGAAGGTATCGGGATCCTCAGTGGTCAGTCCATGGAAGTGAGGCAAGGCGGAGGGGCTAATGTTTTTCATTTTCATATCTCCATTGGTCTCTCGGATGGGGAAAGCTCCTTCTACTCTCTCATCTTCTCTCCTATTATCAGCCATGGCTTTAGATGGAGTGGTTTCTAACTCTTCTTCTTCTATAGGGTCTTGGTATATCTCAGGATGTTCACCTATAGGTTCCTCTGGGTCACTGTCACCAAAGAAGAGAGAAGGGTGATTCAGTGATGTGGTGGGGGTGTTTGGTAGGAATTTGCCTGATCTATCTCGGTTCCTACGAGGCATGAAATGGAAAGGACTTTTCTTTTTTTTTGAGTGCTTTTGCTTTTTCTTTGGTACCTGCAAAACTGAGACAAAGTGATCTACAACTAACTATATTGCTCAAATGAAATTGCAGAATTGGAAAGCTAATCTAGGAAAGCAAGAAATATTAGTCTAGGAAAGCAAGAAATATTAATCTAGGAAAGCAGGAAATGCTAATCTATGAAAGCAGGAAATGCTAATCTATAAAAGCAGGAAATGCTAATCTATGAAAGCAGGAAATGCTAATCTAGGAAAGCAGGAAATGCTAATCTATGAAAGCAGGAAATGCTAATCTAGGAAAGCAGGAAATGCTAAGCTACTTTTGCAGAATGGAAATGAAATAAACTACTTAGCAGAAGGTTGTAGTAGAAAATAGAAGAATAGCAAGAATCACCAATACTCTACCGCTTCCCCGGTAACGGCGCCAAAAATATGGTGAGCTCCAGTATTGTAGCAATAATGCTACAACTCCTGGGGCTTCCTGTCTCTTAATTTTATCAACCCGGTAGTTCGTACAAACTTGGAAGCAGCGGTGCTGTATGCACAAGTACTAGCTCTTGTCGCAGCTGTCACTTGGTCAGCTGGCACAAGTCCGCTAGGGCTCAAGCCAACTTCTATAGGCTCTCAGAAGAAGCTTGCTAATTGATGGACGAAAGCTATTCTCAAAGGAAAGCTACTCTACTTGACAAAATGAACTGAAAGCAAATCAACGCATGTAAACCTAGGAAACCCTAATTTAACTAGTCTAACCTCTACAATGCAAAACATGTGAATGAAACTTCTACCAATGCTGCTGTTACCTCTAATAAGTGCAAATGCATGGACCTAAACTACTTGCATCATGAAAGATATGTTTTTGTATTTTTCCCTTAAGTGTGTGGAATGATTGTGATTTTGTGCTAACTAGGGTTTGATTGTGCAGATGGGATGGAGAAGGAAGGAAAGCGTGGGACAGGTTGGGAAGGCTAGGAGAGGTCCCTAGGGATCCTTAACATTCATCCACAGAGGTTCCTCGCATTCAGATGCTCAGAAACCGAGAGAGTGGCCTCCTACAGGATGGCTGCAGGGGATCCTACAGGATACTCTGGTTTCTACAGGATGTCTACAAATGGCTACAGGATGACCTACCGTGAGTATTTGGCGTGATGGAGGGATGATGAAATGGTAGAGGGAGATGTGTAAGGTAGGAATGAGGCTGGTGATGGCTGCAGAAGTGGAAGAATAGGATGGGAAGTGAGTGTAGGGAGTAGGTTGGAAGGTAAAGGGCTATGTCAACGAAAGGGCTAGAGAATGGAAGTACGTGAGGAGTGAAAGACTTTGGGAGATGACAGAGTAGAGCAGGGGTCAAAGATGTGTTTGCATGCGTGATCAAGATGGAGGACGAAGTAATGGAACGAGAGAAAGCAGTGTAAATGGAACAAATGCTTGTGACTATCACCAAACCGAAAATGCATTAACTTAGACTACCTATGCTTATAAATTAAATGAACAGCAATCTAAACGCGAAGGAGAATGTGCATGAAGCCGTGGTAAAGGAGTATGGTGCAGGTGTGAATCATGTGACAGCATCTAACATAACGTGACTGTGTTTGCAGCAATCATGGAATAAAGAAATGCGTATTTTTGGTGGTTAGTCATGGACTTCACTCCAATCCCAGATGAGGTGGTAGTGAGCCTTAACAACCTTTTTTTTGGAGCTCCAATCGATTATATCTATCCTCTGCTACGCTAAGCAAGTCGAAACAAATTCACCATAAGCAACTCCTATCTAACTCATGAAAAAGACCAACTTAACAACCTGTAATTCGAATTGCATGTGCAAATGAAAAGCTCAAAGTGCTGAAATGAAATGGAAACAACACTACAGCAGAGGGGATCTATGGCTCTCAGGTTGGGCCCTAACCTGAGAGCTATAGTCTCCTTAAGAAAACTCAGAACTAGATCAGAATCTGCCTTCTTTATTCATAATCTGATATCATGCCAAATTGGCTTACAAAAAGGAACAAAAACTGAGCTGTGCTCGAAAATTACAATAGCAATACGAGAGTTTCAACAACCTATCCAAGGCTAAGGCCTCTACACTTATACAAAAATGATGATCCAACAAGTGTCCTTGATTTTAGGAGCTCGGTTGTCCAACTAGAGTTTAACTGCTGATCCTGTAGGATGGTCATAACTGCTGTTCCTGTAGAGCAGTTTATAATTGCTGTTCCTGTAGAACAGCTGGCTGCTTCTAAGCTCGGAGGGGAGATGGATTGGAGCTCGGAGTTCTTGGTGGGAATCACGAGGAATGTCCCCAAGACCGTGGACATCCTCTCCTAAAAGTCAGCAGTGCCACCTCATTGTCTCCTTGACTCCTTTTTCGTTGTCTTTTGCTCCCTTTTAATGCCAAAACTTGGAATCACAATGCATTAGTCACGTAGATAGAGTGCCTACCCTTCTTCCTACAAACAACATGAATAAACTAAGAAATGCATGCATAAGCAGTAAAAAATGAATGGTTTGAGCAAGTAGAATAGGCCAAAATGAGCCCAAATTGTACCAAAATTGGGGCTCATCACCCACATATGGATACTCGGAAAAGACCATCTCCTAGCGCTCGAACCACCTGAAGAAGGCCTCAGTAAAAGTAATTTGAGGTTGACCAGCATGCCTAGACATGTGATCAACCCACCTCTGCATACGTGGCTCGGTCGGAGAAGGCAAGTCGAGTATGATGTACTGAGGCTGCATCAGTGGGATTTTCTCCAAGGCGAAGGCAGTCAGAATAGAACCAAATCCAAAGTTCTTCAGCTTCCCGTCCTTTACCTTGGTCAATTGACTTTTCATCTGAACAAGTACTGCATCACACCAGTTGAATACTTTCGGTTGGAGACACTCCAAGGCATGCTGCATATAAGATCTGTTGGCAACATGTAGAGCTGCGCTACCGGCCATCCTACCAATGGTATAAAGAATGGACCTGAGAGACCTGTCAGTAATCTCACGGATAACAATCTTGCCGTCTCTGCTCGGCTGGGAACCTTCCCTGCAATACTAACGGACATAATCTCTGGTGGAATCAGTCCCCCGGGCCGTACCTGACAAGGAAATGGGGGCACCTCGCCTTGACAATCCAGTCAAGAAGTACATGTCCTCTATGGTCAAGGGGATGGATTTTCCCCTAATCTGGAATACTTGGTTAATAGGATCCCAAGCATCAAGCATATACTGCAGCAAAGTGATCTGTGCTCTCATGCTAGAAATACGGAAAAACTTCAGCAGGCCACAGTTCCGCAGTGCGTTCACCGTGACAGGGTCATGGAGGACAATCATGTCCTCCTCTTCATTTTCTCGTTCTCGCCACGTAAGGGACATTTTGTTCAGAGTTCCCTGCAAAGCAAACAAGAGAAGGAGTAAGTTCCTGATTTTGATGAAAAACTGGCGAAAATTCATCAAAAAATGAGCTGGAAACCCAGTTTTCTGAGCCCAGCGCAGGCAGAGAGAGTCCCACTTGCGCTGAAGGTTAGGCTGCCTTAAGGCAGCTTGACATTCAGCGCAAGTTTCGAATGGGGAACCTGCGCTGAAGCTAGGGCGCTCTGGAAAAACCCCTGAGGCCCAGAAAGATTGAAAAACAGGCATGAAACTGGAAAATGAAACCATGAAAAGAAAGAGCTAGGGTTTAGCTCCTACCTGGCCCAGACGGCGCCGAAAATCGTCCGCAGAATCTCCCGGAATCAGCTGGTGAAAATCAAGGGGGAAGAGGCACCTCCAGAGCTCCAACAAACCAAATGCAAATGAAATGGTAAATGAGAGGTAAAAACAAATTTTAATAGCTTTTTACGTAGTTCAAAGTAAAATATTAGGGTTATAATCTCATTTTCATGCAAATATTATTCATTTCTAACGAAGTTTGTTGTAGCAATTGAAAATGCAGTACTATCCTTGAAAAGAGAAAAGCTAATAATGGTAAAAAATCAAAATTTGACCATATAATCGAGCAGTTTTACTGCATAGTTCATGCTCATTAAAAAATAAACATAAGATTGAGCAGTGTTTTGGTGCATTCAAGCTCGTTAAATAAAAAATGAACCTACCCCGGTAAATAACCATTGTGATCGTAAATTTATCAGCCATAAAAAGCCTTGGTCGTGTTTGCAGCTGCCACCTCCATTCCATTTGGCCGATCGTTCACCTCCATATGATTGTTTACCCATTTTGAGGAACAGCTGCGAAGAGTGATTTCACCTAGCCATCCTTGTGACACTGCCGTGATTGGAAAATTCCAACCTGTACCTGGAATCAGTTGCTATCCCTGTTTATCACTCGTTCCTCAAAAGACGAGTCTTCTTTGAGCTCTTTTCTCTTGACTCGTAAAATATGAAAAGTTTGCCGAGTTTTGGCCTTCCAGCTCGTTAAAAGGACCGGAAGAGCTATCCCTCCTCTAGATTTTAATCTTTTTGGACCTGAGGGATTATTGCACAAAAAGGTCGAGCGCTTGTTTTATTCGGCTCGTTAAAGTTATCGAAAACTCATCCCTTCTGTATTGTTTTATACTTTTTCGGACTTAAGGGATTAGATGACGAAAAAGGAATTTTGGAGTTAACTTTATGTACCTTTTCAGACTCTCTAAAAATGAAAAGGACCGAGTTTTCCTTGTCGTTAGACTCGTTAAAATGATTAAATAGCGACAAACTTGTCTTTAGATGAGAACGAGTTTCCCTATCACTAGGCTCGTTAAAACATAGCGATGGGCTTGCCTGAAGGGCAGGTTATAGAACAAGCATATGTTATCCTCCTCAAGCTTGACAAAAATAAAGAGGTACTGGTCAGAAATGACTGGGGAAAAATTGGGAGAACCTCAAAGCTTTAATGGTAGCAAGTCGCTCTTGAACATGACAATTTTCCTCCGTATCACATCGGGTTGGGTTGTTTCATTCACCGGTCTCATCACCATGGTCTTCGCCAAACCATCCACATTTGGGGTAATGCTACCGATCCATCGCATTAGGGTCGTTATATGTTCAAGAGATGTTGTTCAGAAAGAGTCAACCGTGTCCCATCCATTGCCATACATTATCCTTCATCCATCCATGATCGCCACCCTGAATCATATTTCACAGATTGTTTTCACCTCCACTGAAATCATTAGCTCCGTTCCGTGTCACTGATGTGGGATTCATTAAGGCCCTCCTTTGATGGATCTCTTCTTGTCGACTTCAGCTCATTATCCAAGAAGTTGATCTAGGAACACCCCCCCAGTACTTTGAAGCTTGCATGCCTCAATGGCAAGTTTCTCACTTCCGGCGACAGGTATACATCAATGACCTTCGACCAGAAGATTTTGCGTGGTGTTCGACGCCAAGTCCCATATTCACACCACGTGAATTGTACTGCAGTACCTTGAGGGTCATTATCATTATCGGTGATTCCTCTCGCGCTTGTTAACGGTTTACATTATTGACCGGTAATCAAGCGATGTCTTTCCATGTTCGACTTCAATGCAATTCTCACATGGATCGACTTGTACTTAGAGTGAAGATCGAACGAGTTTGAAGACCCTGGATCTAGTTTCATCCATCCGGGCTGCGATATATATTCGGGAAATATAAAGACATTTGACATGTACATCATTGCAGCAGATGATCATCCTACTCAAAGGATGATAATTTCAGCAGAGAATTATCAGTCTATCATCAGACGATCGTCTGTTCTATGTACCAAAATGAATTTATAAAGTTGAGCATGGGAATGGCCACCTCAGCTAGATCATGAAAGCAGAATGAAAAATAATGTATTGTATTGTATTTTATTACAGGTCACCTCTCAGCGATTGAATGAACTTCGGATCCTCCTGATAAAGCATTTCACCCGATAAATGACCTCATACTTTAGGGGGCAACTGTTATAGACATTTTTGTGCCTTACATCATGAAGCATGAAATGTCCATAATCTAAGGGATCCAAAGTCCCTAAACATGTTGTTCCTACCCCTAGAGGAACAAGGTCAGCAAACCACAGCACTAAATATCAGTTCTCCACCTGAAAACACTCAAAAACAAGCTAATTCTGGATCATGTCAACTGCTCCACTGAGCATCTGCGCTGAATGTCAACTGCTCCACTGTGTACCTGCGCTGAATGTCAACTGTAAAGAAGGCTACCTGCACTGGGCGAGTTTGGCCAAGTGGCACAGTCATTCCTCAAGGTGTCAATGCCCAAGAAGCTTCCAAAATGACACTTGGATCAGAGAATTCGACTGGTGATGAGTAAGAGGGTCTAGATCTCCAAGTGGAAGCAAGAACCTCCAAGTGGACTCAAGAACTGAAGAATAACTGAAGTGGGAGAGGACACTAGTCAGCTTCATGCCAAGCTCAAGCTGACTCATCCTTTCTCCAAAACTCCTATATATAGAGCTCTCTCATGAGGTCTAGGGAGGCTGGAATCTTGTGAATGTAAGGAAGTGCTGTTGGTTTGAGTATAGAACTATTGGGTGATTTGATTGAAGGAGGTGAAGAGGAGATTTCTTTCTGCTGGGAGGTGATGCTGGATTGGGCCTTTTATGGTTGTATCACTTCCTGAACTTTACTTCTTCCATTAATAAAGCATTTGAGGTTCTTCTATATACATGTGTTTCAATGATGTGTTGCTATACTTGTGTATTTGATTTATTCTAATCCTTGAATCAATTATGAATGTATGCTTCTTGTAGTTTCCCTCTCTTGCTATTTTGCAGGATCTTGTTGTAGCTGGGCCAGTGAAAGAGCAAGGAGCTGGGAGCAAGTAGCAAAGAGAGAAGATTGGATCAATCATTAGTGGAAGACATCGGTTAGTGGATCTCTTTCTCCCCTCTCTTACATCTCATAAAGAAGTAATCTCGAATAGCTTTGCTTTGATTGTTGCTGAGGTACTATCACCCTTAGAGTGGGATAGGGTCATTCCGTATTGGATACTTTTCCCAACAACAGAGGAGCTATCCCTTTGAAGGAGGGCTTTATCCCTTTGAAGGAGGACTTAGTAACCTCCCTCCATTGCACTATAAATACAGGCATTGGGTTGGTTGCTGAGGAGGTTGGAAGCTGAACATTTTTTAGGGTAAATGCTGGTGAAATCAAGACTTCCTAGTTGAGCTTAAGAGGAGAGATCACATACATTTTTGGCTTCATTGGGGAGTGAGTGAAACTTGTCAAAGTAGAGGAGACTTCTTGCTGGACCCTGGGAGGAGCTTGTACAGCGTCAAGGAAAAGGTTGTAAAGTTATTCTTCTTTTGAATTAATACAATCAAACTCATTTTTCTCAACAAGTATCTCATGTTATTTGTTTCGTGGACTCCTTGACTTTCATGTTAAATATGTTTTATGCAATTGGCTTTTCAGGTGCTATTTAATTTGTTTGCCTTGTTTGTGTTTGCAGATTTGTGACAAAGGAGCTCATTTGGATCGAAGGAGCAAGGGCATCCACAAGCTTGCGTTGGACCTAAGGTAGGCCCTAAAAACACTTGTTTGGCATTGTTAATTAAAGCATATTTAGACAAGGATAGTTTCTGGTTGGTTTGCTTGTCATTAGGTCTTCTTTAGATTCTAGGAAGGTCTATCTTGTCCACAAGATCGACTCATTCCGTGTGACAAAATGGTGACTCCGCTGGGGACTTGATTGTTTTCCTTGTTTTTACTTTGACCTGAGAAACTGTGTTTTTGTTTCTGTTTTTGGCTTGTTGTGTGTAAAATTGGGTAGAGTTTGTAGATCCAGGGTTATTTTTTGTTTTTCATAGCCTTGGGAGAGGACCGCACCCTAGCCGTTTGACACAGTGCGTACCTACCCGCAGCTTGGCTTTTAGCACAGAGCGGGACCGCACCTATGTCAACTGTGGGCCTGTGGTCCTTGTCAAAATTTTAAAAAACCCTAAGATTTCCTCTATTAGTCATCTTAGTGTTTGTTTAGAAATTGTTATCCACTGCCCAGACCTACATATAACTTGTCAGAAGCTTTCCTTAGATTGATTTCGTTAGTGTTAGGGTTTTAAGTGAAATTCCTAGGAGTTTTGCTTGTTGGGTTTGTTTTTCATTTTGGTTGTATAGTGGCTCCGAGCTTAGAAGCTGTAGGGACTTCAGATCACCCTAGTGTCTACCAACCTTCTTATGAGTCTGACCATTTATGAAATCTCCCCTTGTTGAGGAATCTGCTTTGAGTTTTCTCTTTACAAAACTTCGAAAAGCTTGTGTTTGAGAGTTTGGATTTTTATTTTCAAAAAGAAAACAAAATTGGTTGTTCTTGACTTATTTATGATTCTGCATAAATTGGTCCTTGGCTTACATCTAGCTAAGTAAAACATCCTTAAAAAAGACTTTTAGTAGGCTTTGACTTCAAATAGGTTTTTATAATTTGTAGATCTCAAAGTTAGTCATTTTCATAGTTTTGAGTGTTTTATTAAAAAATATAAAAATCTCTTTTGGAAGAAGTTTTGTTGTGTAGTGATTGAGTGCTTTGAAATGAAAAGGGAAATTTTTGTAAAATAACTAGTTGTCTCATTTTGAGTGCATTGGAAAAGGACAAAAACTCTTCTTTTAATTTGTTGAATTGAGAAAGATTTGTGTTTACAAAGTATTTGCATTCTCAAACTCTTTCTTAGTTTAGAAGTTCATCGAAGAGAAAAAGATTGTTTAAATCATCTTAGGTGCATTTTTAGTGATTCTGAGTCGAGTCTTCATACCACGAGTTTCATCTCCGCACCTTTGGACTTAAATAAAAACCACTAAAATTAACGCTTAAAGTAAAATTCACCTAGTAACATTTTTATTTCTAGGGCTTTGATACACCAACTTAGCTTAGGCTAGTGTCTTGGAGTAGGAGAGTAATTAACTCTCAAGTCAGTAAAAACAAACAAGTAGCTGTATTTTGTGGTAGGGAAGAAATCCAATTGTTGCATTTATGCTCTGGGAAAGCTCCTCTTAAAGGAGAATCACGAGATCATGTCCGAACCAGTGTGGGAATCAATCCTTCCTCATTGGGAACGACGCCAGATATTCACGTATTAAAAACGGTAAACCTCGGATTAACCATTGTCGAGGAGCCTGGGGTCACTTGTTGGTAAACCTTGGATTATGTCAAGGAGCCTTCAAGGGGATTGAGCTTGCTACTCTGCCCTTGCGTGCATATCGGATCATAGATTGTTCCCCCAGGTATATTTGTCTGAGTTGGTAACCTTAGTGGCCATATTCTTTAGGACTCTTCCTAAGGTGATAGTGGTGGGAATATCCCACTGTACCTGAAGCAGACGTCGGCTAGACTCACTTGGATTTTCTGGGGGGTTCTCTTCACTTGAGATGGTTAAGTGGAGGAACTTGTGCCAGTCTATTCATTAAGCAGGTTGTCGGGGTAACTGTTCCAACCGCCATTTCTGTATTGAACTCTGCGATGTTGGATTTCATCACCAACTAGTGTTTTCAGTATGGAAAGTTACTGTTTGTGTGTGTTTGATCTCCTAGATTCTTTAGGCATGTGATTCAAATTTTCTTGGTTCTTTAGAGACTTTAGGTGCTTTTCATTGAGATTTACTTTGTTTGCGTGTGAAGTAGTTAAAAGTTTTCAACTGTGGCTGAATTACCAAGGCAGTCCCGTAGACTTCGGGGCCAGTCTCCTTAGTTTGTAAACGTGGCTGAGTTATTGAGGAAGTCCCGTAGACTTCGAGGCCAACCTCCTGAGGAAGTACCGAGCCAGCTTGAAGGCTTGAAAGTCCTCGTAACTCCTAGAGACAGTAGAATTGGGTCACCTGAGGAAGGAGAATCTTCTTTGATAGTACATCCTGATTTTCAACCATTAGTAGCAGATTATAATTCACAGTCAGTGCCTGTTTCCGAAATTGCTGGTAGCTTTTCATCTACTAGTGATATAGTTGAGGAACCTGAAATATCCGAGCCTAAAAGTGAATTTGCTGCTACTCCGACATCGGGGTTTGTTTCTCCAACTTCTAGTGGTCCTGGTTCACCTAGGGTAGAAAGAGTAATCACCCAAGATCTTCCTTCTGGACTTATTGCTATTGAAGAACTTGCTCCAGAAGAAGAAGTAGGCATCCATATCCCTGAAAATCAACCTGTTATTGAACTAAGGGAGCATGAACCAATTTTTTACAGTCCACCTAGGAGCATTTCTTGGTATCTTTCTTTGACTAATTTTCTAGAAAACTCAGGGTTAAGTTTTTCACCACCTCGTGCTCCTTATCACCCAACACCTAGAGGTTTTTATACTCCTGTAAATATGTCAAGACAGTCATCCACGTTTACTCAATCGCCCGAATCCTTTTTGTACGGTGGTCCTTCTGTTCCTTCCGGGTATCAGTCACTTTCTGGTACTTTTTCGGGAGCATCTCCTCAACCCATTGAGCAAGGGTTATTAACTGGAAACAATGGTACTAAGCCGTTGAGCGTAGAAGACATTCTCATGATGTCAAGTTCTATTCCCAATCCTCAACCTCAAGGTGGCTAGTTACCGCCTGGGGGGCAGCCTCAATTAACGCCTGGGGGGCAACCTCAAGGTACACAGTTTGCATCTGGGGGGCAATCTCAAGGACAGTACATACCTATGGGACAATATGTTCCTCAAGGTCAACCCCAGACTCAATATGTACCCCAAGGTCAACCCCAGTATCAATTTCTACCTCAAGGTCAACCCCAGTATCAGTATGTGCCTCAAGGGTATCAACCCCAAGGTCAATACTCGAACCAAGGTTTCCAACCACCCTCCGATCAAACGTATGTTCAAGGAATGGGAAATGTACCTTTCAATTATCAATCCTACCCTCAATCCGGTTATGGTCCTCAGTATTCTCAACCCGTTATGGGTCAGTACCCCGGAATGAATATAGTGTGGGATCCATCGCAAGCTCAACAGGTATTGCAGCCAAGTGTACAGTTGTCATCTCAAACTGGGCAACCCTTAGTTTCTGGTACACCCCAGCAACTAGTCCAGTCTAACATTCAAACTTCTGTACCTTCGGTAGTCTCTCAGCCTGGGCCTAGTACACCTCGTACTCCGCCTCAAACGACTGCTACAACTGCCGCAACATCTGTTCAATCTACCCCACCTACTTCTAGAGTATCGATAGCTCTGGTTTCTACTATTCCTCTATCTACTCCTCAGACATCTTTACCACCATCTGGATCTATGATTCAAACTTCGGTTCAGATGCCTGTAGGACAACCTAGTTTAAGTATGGTTGTCACAATTCAACCACAATTCACTTATCAAATGTACCAGGGACAGTACCAATTCGGTCCTACTGTGCAGCAGCCAGTCTATCAGTATCAACCATACCCTGGGTACACTTATCAACAACCTCAACAACCCCAGTACGGTCCAGTTAATCCTAGTTTTCCGGGAGGATACAATATCCCGAATGCGATCCCTATTCCTAGTTATCCTGGATATCCTCCTCCTGGGGCTGGTCTCATGACCCAGAGTTTTAGGGATCCTAATCGGTAGTTACCGTTTATCGCAACTTTGGACTTACCTAAATTGTCGTGCCTAACGAACGATCCCATTAATTATCTTCCGTTTTGGCCGCAAATGCCGAATAAGTTGCCTAGTGGCATTCCCAAGTTCGAAGGTAAATCAGGAGAGGACCCGTCGAGCCATGTGATGACTTACCACCTCTGGTGTGCGTCTAACTCCATTACAGATGATTCAATCCATCTTAGACTTTTCCAGCGCACTCTAATTGGTCTCGCGGCCAAGTGGTACATTGAGTTACCGCGAGGCACTTTTTATAATTTTAGTCAGTTAGCTACCTCGTTTTTAACTCATTTTCAGTTGCCAGCCTGATATGACAATGGCACGGAATTGTTAACTTCGCTAAAACAATCGACATCCACTTACATTTCAGATCATATTCATGAGTGGAGACGTCGACGGTGTTTAGTGAAGGTATTTATTCCAGATCAGATCTTGGCCGAGTGGTTTGTAAAATCTTTGTTGCCAAAGATCACTGAAGATGTTGCTAAAACCGGAGTTGTTACTGAGGAACAAGTAATTGCTCAAGCACAGTACCTTGACTTAGTCTATACTCAGTCAAGTACGTTACACGAAAAAATCCCCGATCTTCCCAAGCAAAATCAAATCACTACAGCTCCTTCGGGATCTCATGCCGCCGATGGTATGATTGGCACGGTTAACACTAAAAGTAAGAAGAAGTCTTCCAAGAATTCTTCCCCTATCATAACCTTGCTTGATTCCCCAACAGGAGATTCTTCTACAGAGATCTCCGCCGATATTCACGTTGTAGAGTCATCTACAGCCAAATCAAAATCTGGTGGGAAGAAGAAAGGAAAGAAGAAGAATAAAACAAACAAAAGTTCAAAGGAGAAACCTGAAAAAGGCGGAAACCAATGATGAAAAGCACAAACCTCGTTATCCTTGTCTCATTTGCGACGATGAACATTTTACAAGAGACTGCCCTCATCGTGTAGAGGTTGCGAAGATTGTCAAGGGTTCCCAAACTCCTGTTGTTTTGAAGGATCCTTTTCCGGCTCAAGACAGTAAGATGATAGGTTCATCCTCGAATGCTAATGAAGAACCCATACTGATGATGTCCCATGTTAGGATTGCGACTCGATCGCAAGATTATGGTAGTAAAAGTCCTGTTGATGGTAAAGAAGCAGAATCTTCTCATTCTAATCCATCGACCTCAGCTCCCGGTTCCAATCCACTACAGATCGAGAAACCTAATCCAGACTTGGTAATCAAACCGCCTGCCAAGGGTATACTTCGAAAGTCAGCTTTCAATCCACATGCGAGAGCGGCTTAGAATTATAACATTGTTGAGGATTTAGTTGTTTCACCCTCAGCAATGTCGGCTCTGGAAGTGCTGCAATCATGTCCAGCACAACGTAAATTACTTTTGTCGGCTATAGGAGCTGTTGATGTTCAGAACTCGAACCTAATGATTTTCGATCTAGAAAATAGTACACCGAGTTTGCCTCATCAAATGGCTTTCCAAATTCCAGTGATAGTCAAAAACAGGCCTATTCATCGGACTGTAATTGATGAGGGAGCCTCAACGTGTATTATGTCGATACAGTGTTGGAGATCGCTTGGTTCTCCTTCGCTAAATCAATCCCAGATGATTCTAAAGGCCTTTGATGGTCGTGGGTTTCGTCCTTTTGGCATTCTACAGGATTTGCCTATAGGGGTTGAAGGAAAAACCGTTAGTCTAGATGTGGAGGTGGTTGATGCCCCTCTAGATTACAACCTTCTCTTGGGTCGAAGTTGGTCATATGCTATGACAGCGGTCGTTTCATCGGTCTTTCGAGTAATAAAGTTTCCACATAATGGAAAATATCATAACAATAGACTAGCTGGCTTACTTTTCATCCGACCCAGCCTCTTCGGAGAGTATTCATCATGTCAGTAAAACGACTATCCCATATAAGGATGTTGGAGTAGGACTAGTTAAAGATGCCAGTTTACTGGGAACTTTTCCTTTTCCTCCAATCAACGCATCGTCTTCATTTGCAACTATTCATATGATTACATCAGACACCATTTTTTATGATGATCCTTGGATCGTTCCTTCTGAATTTGAGATAGACTCATTTTGTAATTCCATGTCTTTGAGTCCATATGAAATTGCCTATGAAGCCGTGCAGTCATTTGCCGACTCATCTTCAACCGAAAATGACTTAATGAATGTGGTTCGTGAGGAATCACTTTTCACATCAACCTCAGATTTAACCACGTTTTTTGAACTTGTTCACTCGGATGAGCAAATTCGTGAAATCCTATGTGTAGATGATTTACCATGGGAAGATCTCCATCACAGATCTTCGTTTTTACCTGAGGATGATTGTTTTGAAAATGATTTCTCATCAATTTTTACAATTGAATATGTCAAAGGACCTCAGAATCCAATGAAACATCCTGATTCAGAGTTAAATTTGGGAAACATCTCTCAAACTATTCCTATTGACATTTCGGTTAAGCCCGGAATTATTGAGAACATTCATATAGGTGCCTCGTGTACAAATGACGAAATTCAGCTATATAAGGCCCTATTTCAAGAATTTCGTGACGTGTTTGCCTGGTCCTATGAGGAAATACCAGGAATTGATCCCGCGATTGTTGTTCATGAGATCAAGACTTACCCGGATGCTAAACCCGTCTGGCAACGTTTGCGTCAGATTCACCCACGAAAAGTTGTTGCAATTAAAGCAGAAGTTGAAAAATTATTGAAAGTAGGTTTCATTTATCCGATCCCGTTAACGGATTGGGTATCGAATATTGTTCCGGTTAACAAAAAGCAGGGAATAATAAGAATATGCATCGACTATAGGGACATTAATCGAGCCTGTCCAAAGGACAATTACCCAACTCCCTATATCAATCACATCATTGATGATTGTGTCGGCAGCGAAATATTCTCCTTCATGGATGGTTTTTCCGGATACAATCAAATCAATATTCTACCTGCCGATCAACCAAAAACGGCTTTCATTTGTCCATGGTAGACATTTGCTTATTGCAAGTTACCTTTTGGGCTTAAGAATGTCGGAGAAACTTTTCAAAGGGCGATGTCTTATGCGTTTCATGACATCAAGCACATTGCACAACCCTATCTCGATGACTTGCCTGCTCATTCATTACATCGAGCTGATCACCTCGTCCATTTACGAGCAATCTTTATGAGGTGTAGGCGTTATCATATTCGGTTGAACCTGTTAGAGTCGGTCTAGTAGCCCTCCATCAGCGATCAAAGCTCTTTGCATTTGCATAAGTAGGTGTCTCATTAGTGTCATCTTATTGCATTCCATTAGGCATGCCATAACCCTGATGGAGGAGCTGGTGTCTTTACTCCCCTCTTGGCACTGCTGGATCAAGTTGTTTCAGTCAATAAACTATTTCAAGGTTACTTGTTTTGTCTTGAGGTCAAAATTCTAGGTCTAGGGTTTAGGTCCAATTTGTCTTCAAGGTCATGTCTCTAAAAGTCAATAAATGCCCAGCAGGTTAGAGGGATGATTATCAAAGTATTTTTTAAAAGATTTCATCTTGTACAGCTAATTTTTACCTTGGATTTAAAAACCCTGTTTTTAAAGACAAGGTCATTTTTCTCATTTTTGTAAAAAGTTGTAAAAAATCAAAAGTCTTCAAAAATCAGCATGCAGCCTTGGTCCCCTTTGCCAAGATTCCTCAGAAACTATCCCTGCAAAAATTTTCAAGAAAAAACATCAGTTCAACCAATTTCAGGACAAAAGGAAACCATAAAGTCAACAGCATTCAAATTTTGAAAAAGTGTCATGATAAACATTAGAAAGAGGGTTTTGAAATGAAATCAATTTAAAACAAGAATATAAAGCCTCACTCTCCCTCCATTAGTCTTCATTGTGCCTCAAAGCAATAGAGAGAATTGTGTTGAAAAGAATTTGGGCGAATTTGTGAAGTCTGAGTGCGCGCGACCCATTGAGACTGGCACGCGACCCGTTGGGCGAGCGTGACCCATCAGAGTGCCTTTGCCAGTGCAAAAATTACACGGGCGCGACCCATTGAGGGCGCGCGACCCGTTGGGCAGTGCGCACGACCCATTGGGGATTTCTCCACAGAAATTTGGCAGTGAGCTGCCAAATGACCCCGGAATTTTTCAAGCTTGCAGGTAGGCCTCCCATCATCAAGATTATTATTTGCTAGAGCTTGAGAATAGCATGAGAATATTTTAAAAAAAGCCATCATTTGCAAAATAAGGACTCCATGTGCATTTTCTTAATAATGTCAAAGTGCTAGGGTTTGTTTTGTTGTTTTAAGGTCATCCTTTTCACTCCTATTTTTTCCTACATTTTCCTACATCCCATTTCTTACTCCCTTATCATTTTTATTTAATTTCCCTACCAAAAATACTAAAATCCCTAAAACCCTGCCCCTATTCCTAAAAAGTCGAGAATCAAACCCTAAACCCTACCTCCCATAACATCCTTGCAAATGAAATTGTATGATGATGTATATGTCATGATTCTTCCCCTTAACTCCCTATTTCATATATTTTTCCCAATTTCCCTTCAAAGTCTCCCTTCCCTAACATTTCCCTTGTGCTATTTGTCCCCTTGAAACAACATCTCAAACAGTTAAAACAACAGATTTTAAAGCAGAAGTAGCAGTACATTTCAGCCACTTTGCTCCTGAAACCATGTCAGAAACCAAAACCGATTATGAGCAAAGTGATGACCATGAGTCAGCCTCAGAGTTTGAGGTACATAGGAGGCCTCATAGGGGTGGTAAGAGTGGTCACCATAGGAGAGAGGAGCCCACCTCTTTGACCGATTTGCAGGCTTGCCCAATTGCAGTCACATGTTTCCGCTATCTGTCATGTTATGAGTTTTGCGAGAGGATCTCTCAGATTCAACATCACAGGGAGTTGGCTCGCTTGTTTGTTTTGCATTTGCATGAGGGGCATGTGAACCTTGCAGGGGTGGATTTTACATTGACACCCGAGATGATTGCTCAAGCAACAGGGATACCTAATGTTGGAGAAGTGTGGAACAAGCGCAAAATATTGGACAGTTTTCAGTACGAGCCTTACATTAAACCTGCATTTATGAGACACTTGACAGGTGTATTTCCTTTTAGATTTTTGAGGAATGAGTATGCTCCTTTGATGAGGCTTATCATGCACTATTTCACCTGTGAGGGCAGATTTTCACGTGTGTATTCATACCAC
This sequence comes from Pinus tabuliformis, assembly GCA_031772625.1. NCBI lineage: Eukaryota > Viridiplantae > Streptophyta > Pinopsida > Pinales > Pinaceae > Pinus > Pinus tabuliformis. Next base: position 1,051,825,266 of record CM062816.1, read on the forward strand.
ATTCGCTTGTTGATGCATTTCACATGGGTACGGATGATGAACATCCCTATTTTCTTGTGCCAGAATATTGAGAGGATGGTGCCCTTGATGCAGAGGAAAAGCCCAGCACAACAATATAGGAGCCTCTATCATTATGGTTTGATCCAGCTTGTGGTCATACATCAGTTGGCTCAGCATGGCATCCCATGGGAGGAGTTTATCTCTCGTGAGTTTTTCACAGCACCACCACCACATCCTGAGATTGTTCATGAGGAGGGAGGACCATCACAGCAGCATGATATCCCTGAGACTAGACATGTCAGCTCTCCTCCATTGGTCACCTATCAGAGAGGCCACAGGGCTTTATTTGCAGCAGCTCGGCGAGTATTTTCTCCACATCAGGTGGAAGGGGTCTCGCCTTCTTCATCAGCTCAGCGAGTGTTATCTCCACACCAGGTGGAAGGGGCCTCGTCTCCGATAGCAGCACAGGTACCAGAGAGAGGCAAGCAGCCCAAGATTGATGAGGGGCCATCAGGTGTTCCGGGCATAGAGGTTGTTGATCTTGACATCAGTTCTCCTAGCCTAGAGTCAAAGGAGATCATTCAGCACCTAAGAGCTGAAAATGATTCATTGCAGCAAAGATTGGAAGGGGCACAATGGACGATCACATATTTAGAGCAGCGCAACAAGCAGTTGGAGGATGAGCACACTCTTGATGAGTTGCGGAGGATTCATGAGGACCGCAACTTGGCTCGAAAGAGACCCAGCGATTTGGTACCCGTTGAGCAAGAGGCTATGCTTCTCCGGGTCAATGCTCATTTGGAGAGGTTGCTGGCCAAGGCCAACCAAGATAAGGACTTGCTCAGGAACATGAAAAATCATTATTGGGCGCGGATGCACGTATGCAAGGCAAGAATGAAAGTGCTCCAAAGACGATTGGCCAAAGCACAAAAACGAAGGAAAAGGCCCGACCCCCTCCACATCTTGGTTGAGGCTTCTTTGAAGGAGCATGATACTAAATAACTCAACTCCAAAACAATTTTCAAAAAATTTTGAGCATTTTGGGTCATTTGTGATTTTTTGGGCAAAAAACAGGTTTTCTCTACCAATGGGTCACGCGCCGCGCGCGACCCTTTGGTTTGGCAACTCCATTTTGGGAAAACTCAGCATTTCTGGATTTGTCATAAAAACTTACACTTTCTCAGCCATTTCCAAGAAATTTCACCAAGTTTTGGGCCTCGAGAAAGTCAAAAAACAAGCAAAAAATGACTTTCTGCCACATTTTTGACACACAAGAAGCAGTCTTGGGAGATTGCAATTTTGGAGGGGAAAATGACCACAAAATTCATAAATTCCACTTGGGTTGGAAAGTAGACATCTAGACCTTTCCCACAAGCCCACTTTTGCCTCATTTGGACACCAGGAAGTGCCTCAACAATGCCTCCAAAGGCGCACGACCCATTCAGGAATTGCGCGCGACCCATCAGGCAGTTTGCACAGGAATTCAACCTACAGCTCAGCAAAACGCAGTTTTGACTGGATTTGACTTTTTGGATTTGATTTTCATCCTCCTTGTTGTAAATGATGTAATTTTATGATATTTTGACACTTATTTATCTCTTCTAGAAGATTCATTCATAAGATAGGCAAAAATTTAATGAATGAATTGGTTTCCTAGCTTATAGAGGCAAGTTGTTTTGATTGCCTAGTTTTCAGTGCTTAGTTTAGAATTGGTTGAAACAGCTCCTAAGATAGTGAGCTCGACCCCTAGAGGCAGGTAAAGATGTTAGATGTCCTATATTATGTACTTTCTTGCTCATTTTCATGGTTGGACTCTGGAGGGATAAGCTCTATTGTATTACTCATTGTATCTCTGCAATTTTTGGCAAAGGAAGACCAGGGTTTTGCAGTCCTTTCTGGGATTCTTGTGGTCACATGTATTGATGGTGTGTTTCTATTTGTACTTTTAAGTGTGTTATGCGAATCATTTCCTTACTTTTCCTTCTTCAAATTAGGCAAATGAAGTGTTAAAGTAGAATTCATGACTGTCATGCTCTGCTTTTAAGTTTGCTTAATATCAATGTTTTCAGCTGTTTAAGGGGAATTCAAGGTTATTGCTTGCTCTTCTTAACTCCTCACCGGTCATTCTCATCCATCCAACTCTATCAAAGGCATCAATACTGTCTCCTACCTTGCCCCAAAGAACCCCCTGCAAAAACTGTGTCCAATCCCCGCACCCAAAATTGCCTTTCCCCAACTTTCCACCAAAATCTTAAAACTTCCAATTCAAACCTTTTTATCAGTTTACTAGCCTAAAATCAGTGTTTCCTTATTGGTTATCTCGCCCATTGAAGATCTTTACCGAGATATACCGGAGAGAGCCCTCTCCTGCCCCGTAGGGCTAGCTACGAGGCTAAGTGGTTTGATGTTGCCTTGGAGTTTGCCTTTCTCAGCCTGAGGTGAAATTTCAAGCGCTAACAAAACCCACACAAGTGTGTCTTCTGTATAGAAACGGGTCAATTACTGGGGTTTGTAGTTTCGAAAGCCGGCATTCACGTCGATCCCTCGAAGGTCGAAGCTATCATCAAATTGCCTCCTCCCTCGAGTCTTCGCCAACTCCAAAGTTTGCAAGGGAAAGCAAACCTTTTATGACGATTCATTCCTAACTACGCCGAGGTTACAAAGGGTTTTACCTGGTTGTTAAAGCAAAATACTCCATTTTATTGGGATGAGATAGCTCAGAAATCTTTTGATGCACTCAAACACGCGTTGACCCATGCACCGTTGTTGCATCCTCCCAACTACAACCAGGATTACTTCTTGTATCTCGCCGCCTCTCATTCCACCATTGGAATGGTTTTAGTTCAGGAAGATGAATTCGGAACTGAACATGTGATATATTACCTTAGTCGAACTTTAAATCCAACTGAGCTAAAATACTCACATGTGGAGAATTTGGCATTAGCAGTTGTTCAAGCTGTCCAACGTTTTCGTCACTACATTCTACTACGTAAAACTACGGTAATTTCGAATTGCAACCCTATGATCTACATTTTGACCAAGCAATTGCTAGGGGGCAAGTACTCTAAATGGATCGTTATCCTGCAGGAGTTCGACTTGGAATTTGAGAAATCTAAGTCTAAGAAATCTTTAGTTTTTGCGGAGTTAATGTGTGACTTCCCGCGTGCTGACACGGAAACTGTGGCGAAGGAGCCCATTGCAGACGAATCCTTGTTTCTAATCATCACTTTAGATCCGTGGTATGGAGATATCATCGTTTATCTCCAGACCCAATCCTTTCGGTCAGAACGTTGAAAAATTCGATTCCAGTCCCAACAATTCAGGATTATTGGAGATACTCTTTATCGTCGTGGGGCGGATTCCGTTTTTTGACGTTGCTTAACTCACGAGGAAGCTGAAAGGGTTCTAAATGACTGTCACTCTGGAGCATGTGGCGGTCATATGTCTAGGTTTACCACAGCCCAAAAGATATTGCGCGCTGGATACTTCTGGCCGTCTTTATTTAAAGATTGTATTACGGCGGTCTGAAAATGCCACAACTGCCAAATTTTTTATCGTAAGATGCGTGCTCCACCTGCTCCTCTCCACCCTATAATTGCCATTGGTCCTTTTGCCAAATGGGGTATCGATTTTATTACATGTAACCCTCACTCGGCCAGAGGGCATGCGTATATCATCCTTGCGGTAGATTATTTTACTAGGTTGGCCGAGGCGATGCCTACATTTGAGGCAGATGGAAAGACAGCTGCAATTTTCGTGTTCAATCATATAATTGCTAGGTTTGGTGTCCCAAAAGCAATAATCACTGATCATGGGCATCATTTTCGAAACTTTATGATGACCGAACTTACAGGCCAGCTTGGTTTACGTCACGATAGTTCAACCCCTTATTATCCACAAGCGAATGGTTTGGTTGAATCCATCAACAAAGTTTTAGTTATCATGATCCGGCGAATCATTGGGATTCATCGGTCAAATTGGCACAACATGCTATTTTCAGCGCTTTGGGCGTACCAAACTTCAGTAAAAACATCAACAGGGTTCACTCCTTTCCAACTAGTCTACGGTTTGGAAGTTGTGTTACCCATTGAATGCGAAATCCTGTCACTGCAAATGGCCATCGAGTTACTTCTAGCCACTTCCGAAGAGGAAAAGCGTTTGTTATACTTGGCTCAATTAGATGAGAATCGACGTGATGCTGCATTGGCGATCGAGACTCACGCAAAACGAATGAAAGCTCAGTATGATCGCCTCGAAATTTTTTGGAAGGAGATCTAGTCTTAGTTTATGATCAAGCTAATGATAAATTAGGCACTGGAAAATTTGTTCCTATGTGGCATGGTCCCTATGTTGTCAACCGAAAGCTAGCCAAAGGGGCCTATGAATTGGTAGACTTTGACGGGGACTCTTTGGATAAACCCAGAAATGGCCTTTACTTGAAGAGGTATTATGCTTAAAAGAATGGGTATGGATATTTTTAGTTAGATTAGTTTTTCTTTCCAGCTAGTGTGTTTTAGTTTAAACAGTGTGCTTAGCTTAGAGAGTTTTTTTCGTCATTATTCCTGCTTATCTTGGTTTTACTCTTGATATTGCAGATGTCAATGCCTCTCCAAACATACATTGGTTTTGCTGATGGTGCTTGTTGTAATACACGGAACATCTCTTCCACAGCTTTGGTTATCTATTCGCCCTCTGACGAGTTAGTATCTATGCATGGGGTAAGCCTCGGTCAAACAACGAACAACATTGCCGAGTATAGTGCAGTGATTGAGTTATTATCTGAATCTATTTCATTTGGGATTCAAAGTTTGATGGTGAGGTTAGATTCTGAACTCGTTGTATTATAGCTTAATAGAGTGTATGCCACTAGAAATTCAGTGTTATTGAGATTATTTTTGAGAGTGCGTCTCTTGGAACGTTAATTTGATTATATTGAATATCAGCATATTCCAAGATCTTTAAATACATTAGCAGATGAAATTGCTTCTCGAATGTTAAATAGACATTTGCAATAATCATACACGTAAATTTAAAACCATTCCATAACATGATTTACAAGATAAGCCGGTAATAGTGATATATATATAGGAGTGTGTCAAAAAATACATCGTCCTCGATCATAGGTTGAAAAACACCTTATGATCGGTAAAAATGATAAGTACAAAAAACAAAAACATCACATGTGCCCACAATAGGCGATCATCCTATCACTGGTGATGATCTCTATAAGAAACCACTGCACGAGCCACCTTGCAAAGGAACCTCCTAAAAGGTCCTGGGACCCCAATCACATAGCGTTGAAGTCGACGAGGAATGTCGTCTATAGTGGTCTCAGGAATATCTCCTGTCAAGCGCTCGAGATGACCCTCCAACTCGGCCAAAACCTCTGCTGATTCATCCTGTGGGGCTGGTGCGGGTGCAACTGGTTGCTTCCTCTCGTAAGGCTGGAGAGCGGCTGGTCGCTGTGGACCCACATCTGCATTTGAAATTTTTACTATCAGTTTTGAGACGATGGAAAAATAACAAAAAAAATTAAAATAGGAAAATGTTGAAAAGGATTTTACTTGACTCATCCCACTGCTCTCCTGGTGGAAGAACCATGTCTGGGTCACCACGAAAATCTATCCGAGTGTAAGGAAAGTCCTGAATAGAAAAGACCTGGTTTTCCAGCCATTGGAAATACTCAGGTTTGAATCGAGCAACCTTTGTCCTCTCGTCCAGGTGACGGGCCATAACTGCGACCCATCGCATCAGTTTGGGCTCTCGAGGAAGCCCAGCTCCAACAGTAAGGTGCTGTGGGATCAGCATAGGAACCCTCTCTAGGCCAAAACTCACAACCAAAGCCCCATAACCAAAGGTCTTTAGTTGTCCGTTTTTGGCCCTGGTCAGTTGGCCTTTCAGATTGGCCAACACGGCATCGCACCAGTTGAAGATGGTGCCTCGGAAGCAATCAACTGCCATACGCATCTGGGATCTGGTGGCAATATGTAATGCGGCAGCTCCACAAAGTCTGGTGACAGTGAACGCAATCACCATGAGCTCAGGACAGGATATGGTCTTTATGTCTATCCCTTTGTCTCTAGCCTGGCTGTTGCAGTACTCTAACCTGAGGCTATCGACAGACTGGCCACTTGGCCTAGCCCCAAATAGAGTCAAGTCTTCGCCTCTCTTAGGAAAACCAGTCAAGAAATATATGTCCGCCGGCTCGATTTCGAGCTGGTGGCCACCAATGAAGAAGCACTGGTCCTGTATGCTCCATCTGTCAACCAACCACTGTAAGAAATCCACCTGAGCCCTCATGCCAGGAATGGCCCAAAATTTGTACAAGCCACATGCCCTCAAAGCATCAAGTGAAGGCTGATGATTCCATGTGGCAGCATCTACATCCTCGTGCTCTCGTTCACGCCAATCTAGCATGATGTACTCTCTGCATCAAGTATAAAGACAAATTAAATTGCTAGAAATTATTTTGTGTGGTCCATTTTTGAGAATTTTTGGGTTAAAAACCCTTGCGACGGGGACCGCACCCTCCGGGTTAGACACAGTGCATGGGACCGCACTTTGTCTACATGGAAGGTGCGGACCCCGAGCTTTTTCCTAATGGAGAAAAAGTCGGGGTCCGCAGGCCTGCAATGGTAAACCTGCAGGCCCCCGCACGTGGGTTTTGTGCCTAAAAACCCTCCCAAAAATGAAATAAATGACAAAAACAAAAAAATAAATGGTTAAAAATGAAGAGTGGGATGATGTGGATTACCTGGAGAAGACGGTGTTCGATTCTGACGGTTGGATTTTCCACAATCTTCACAGGAAGTTTTCTGAGCAAAAGCACTATTTTCTCACCCAAACTCAAACGGAAAAAATGAATTGACAAAGGCCCTTTTATAAGTTTTTTGAGTAAATAAATTGCAAATTTGTTTATGTTTCACTTTGAAAAGGTATTTTTGCGACATTTTTATCTATTTCAAACAGGTATGAGTAATGTTTGTGTTTTTGTGCAGGATAACGGATTATTCAGGCGAAATCTATAATTTTCGACGAAAAAACATTTAGAGTCATCTTTAAGCTCTTTTCTGACTCCTGAAACATGAAAAGATTGCCGAGTGTTTCTTTTAAACTCGTTAAAACAGAATTAAAAGACGGTCCACTTACAGCTCTTTTCCGACTGTAAAAACATGAAAATATTGCTAGATTTTTCTCGTTTCAAATTCGATATCGGTTATAAATCAATGTGTCGTTGATCGCTTTTTACTTTTTCGGATCAAGGGCACTAATTACAAAAACTACTCCTTGGTCGTAAAAGATCAAGCAGTTCTCTCAAGTATTATTTTATACTTTTTCGGGCTTGGGAGACACAAATTTATGAAAAAGGTCAACCCTGGAGTCTTCTTAAGTTTTTTTAGACTCTCTAAAATTGAAAAACGCCGAGTTTCTCCTATACTGGACTCGTTAAAATTTCACAGTAAAGGACCTGTTCAATTACAAACAGGAACGAACCACTCCTTCTTAGGGTTTGAATTTAAACTAAGTTGGACTCATCCGAAGGATGAGCTTATAGTCAAGAAAATGTTATCCTCCTCAAGCTTGTCAAAAATAAAGAGGTACTTGCCAGAAATGGTGGGAGAAAAGAGAGAAAAATGAGTCCGTTTGTCATACTTTGTAACCACTCTTGAACACGACACTTTTATTCACCTGGGTTGGGAAATCCTTTGCCTAACAGTTGATCAAACCACATTGAAAGTCTTCAGCCGATTTCTGGGTATTAACTTTGGGTCAATTGTCACCAAGCCATCTGTCATGTTGTTATGTGTTCAAGAGGTCACTCCAAATAAGCCATTCATCTGCAAAATATCTGTCATCCATCTTGACCATCCCTGAGTCAGTTCTTGCAACTAATTTCTTCAACTCGATCTATGATTTCGTGTTGTGGGCTCGCCTATGACGGATCGCTTTCTATCTGTTGTTGGGAAAAGTATCTATTAAGAACGCCCCTATCCCACTCTAAGGTGTGATAGCGCCTTAGCAACAAACAAGGAAAACTACTTGAGTATTCTTCTTTATGAAATGTAAATGAGGAGAAAGGATGTAACTAACCTGTGTCTTTCGCTAGTTTTTTGATCCAATTGCTCCTCTCTTCAATGGCTCCCAGCTCTCTGCTCCCTTACCAGCCCAGCTTCACCGAATTCCTGCAAGATCACAAGAGAGAGAAACTACACGAAGATATAGATATACATTCATAAAAAGCTTAGGATCAGATTAAGCTAAACATGCAAATATAACAAAACATCATTGATACACAGCACGTAGGAGAAACTCAAATAGTTTATTGATAGAATAAGAAAGTCTAAGAGGAGATACAACCAAGTGAGTCCCGATCCAGCATCTACCTCCCTACAAAGGAATCCCTTCCTCTCCTCCAACAAAGCATAAATCACCCAATGTACTAATCTCAATCTCAAACCAATAGCAATTCTCTGCAAAGTACAAAATTCCAGCCTCTGGATCTCTAGGATGAGGGATCCATATATAGATGTAAGCAGAGAGGATGAGTCAGCTTATGTTTTGACTTGTGGCTTCTCTCTGTCAGTTCTTTCTTCCACTTGGAGACTGAGAGCCTCTTACTCATCACTTGGTCGAATTCAGTGAGGCAAGTGTCATTGGAGAAGATTCTGGAAGCTTCCATGGTCTTTCCACCTCGTTGAATGACTCTTGCCACTTGTCATTTCCCACTCAACACACCTGGGTAGTGCATTCAAGTGCGTTGCAACGCACCTAGCCAGTGTATTTGGGTGCTTTGCAACGCAGGCAGCTAGTGGAGCTTCTGAATTGATCCTGATTTGACTAGTTCTGAGTGGTTTTTGGTGGAGAACTTCTGGGAGAAGCTGTCATTGGTTGAACTTGTTCCTTTAGGAGCTGTAACATCTTTAGGGACTTTGGATCCCTTGGATTATGGACATTTCATGCTCAAAGCTGTAAGGCACAAAAATGTCTATAACAGTTGCCCCCTAACGTATGAGGCCGTTTATCGGGTGAAATGATTTATTAGGAGGATCCGAAGTTCATTCAATGCTGGGAGGAGACCTGTAATAAGATACAATACAATACATTATTCTTCATACTGTTTTCATGATCTAGCTGAGGCGGGCATTCCCATGCTCAACTTTATAAATTCATTTTTTGTACATAGGACAGACAATCGTCTGATGGTAGACTGATGATCCTGATGAAATCATCATCCTTTTGGTAGGATGATTATCTGTTCTGCAATGCTGTACATGTCAATGTCTTTATTTTTCCTGAATATATATCGCAGCTCGGATGGATGAAACTAGATCCGGGGTCTTCAATCTCGTCCGATCTTCACTCTAAGTACAAGTCGATCCATGTGAGAAATGTTTTGAAGTCGAACATGGAAAGACATCGCTTGATTACCAGTAAATGATGTAAACTGTTAACAAGCGCGAGAGGAATCACCGATAAGGATGATGACCCTCAAGGTACTGCAGTACAATTCACGTGGTGTGAATAAAGGACTTGGCGTCGAACACCACGCAAAATCTTTCGATCGAAGGTCATTGATGTATACCTGTCGCCGGAAGTGAGAAACTTGCCATTGAGGCATGCAAGCTTCAAAGTACTGAAGGGGGTGTTCCTAGATCAACTTCTTGGATAATGAGCTGATGTCGACAAGAAGCGATCCGTCAAAGGAGGGCCTTGATGTATCCCACATCAGTGACACGGAACGGAGCAAATGATTTTGATGGAGGTGAAAACGATCTGATGATATATGGTTCAGGGTGGCGGTCATGAAAGAATGAAGTATAATGTATGGCAGTGGATGGGACACGGTTGACTTCTCTAGATGACTTTTCTTGAACATATCGGCGACACTTATGTGATGGATCGGTAGCATTTACCCCAAAGGTGGATGGTATGGCGAGACCATGGTGATGTGACCGGTGAATGAAACAACCCAACCCAACTCTGGCACGGAGTGGAAGTGTCATGTTCAAGAGCGACTTGCTACCAATAAAGGTTCTTTGAGTTTCTTCCCAATTTTTCCCCAGTCATTGCTGACCAGTACCTCTTTATTTTTGTCAAGCTTGAGGAGGATAACATATGCTTGTTCTATAATTTGCCCTTCGGGCAAACCCATCGCTATGTTTTAACGAGCCTAGCGATAGTGAAACTCATTCTCGTCTAAAGACAAGTTTGTCGCTATTTAATGTTTTTAACGAGTCTAACGACAAAGATAACTCGGTCCTTTTCATTTTTAGAGAGTCTGAAAAGGTACGTAAAGTTAACTCCGAAAGTCCTTTTTCGTCATCTAATCTCTTAAGTCCGAAAAAGTATAAAACAATATAGAAGGGATGAATTTTCAATAGTTTTAACGAGCCGAACAAAACAAGCGCTCGATCTTTTTGTGCAATAATCCCTCAGGTCCAAAAATATGAAAATTTAGAGGAGGGATAGCACTTCCTGTTGCTTTAACGAGCTGGAAGGCCAAAACTCGGCAATCTTTTCATTTTTTACGAGTCAAATGAAAAGAGCTTAAAGAAGACTCGTCTTTTGAGGAACGAGTGATAAAATGGGTAGCAGCTGATTCCAGGTAAGGGTTGGAATTTTCCAAGCACGGCAGTGTCACAAGGATGGCTAGTGAAATCACTCTTCGCAGCTATTCCTCAAAATGGGTAAACAATCATATGGAGGTGAATGATCGGGCAATGGAAAAGTGGAGGTGACGGTGCAAACACGACCAAGGCTTTAATGGCTGATAATGTTACATTCACGGTGGTTATTTACCGGAGGATAGTTCATTTTTTAACGAGCTTAAACGCAGGTTGAAACACTTGCTCGATCTTATGTTTATTTTTTAGCGAGCATGAACTATGTGCTAAAACTGCTCGATTAGATGGTCTAGTCTTGATTTTTACCATAAATAGCTTTGCTTTTCAAAGATAGTACTGTATCTTCAATTGCTACATCAAACTAGTTAGAAATGAACAACATTTGCTTGAAAATGAGATTAAAACGCTAATATTTTACTTTGAACTACGTAAAAAGCAATTAAAAAGTGTTTTTACCTCTCATTTTACCATTTCATTTGAACTTGGCTTGTTGGAGCTTTGGAGGTGCCTCTTCCCCCTTGATTTTCATCAGCTGATTTTGAGAGATTCTGTGGACGATTCTCGGCACCGTCTGGACTAGGTAGGAGCTAAACCTGAGCTCTTTCATTTCATGGTTTCCTTTTTGCATTCTGTGCTTCAGTCCCTGCTGTTCTGAGCCCCTGGGGTTTGATGGGTGCGTTCTGCCATCAACGCACCCTAGGCATGTCGAAACCTGCGCTGAAAGTGAGTCATCATGAAGGTGACTTGACATTCAACACACCCATAACACATGTGTAGGTGCGTTGGGCGCAGAAAAGAAAGTTGTTGCACAGTTTTAAATGGAGTTTTTCCCTGTTTCTCATCAAAATTAGGATTTAATCTCCTCTCTTGTTTGTTTTTGCAGAGATATTGGAGAAAAATGACCCTTACATGGCGAGAACGAGAACATGAAGAAGAGGACATGATTGCCCTACATGATCCCGTGACAGTGAACGCGCTGCGGAACTGTGGTTTGCTGAAGTTCTTCCACATCTCTAGCATGAGACAACAGATCAACCTACTGCAGTATTTGCTCGATGCTTGGGATCCTATCAATCAATTTTTCCAGATTAGGGGCAAATCTATCCCCTTGACCGCAGTAGACATGTACTTCTTGACTGGCTTGTCGAGTCGGGGTGCCCCCATTTCTTTGTCATGTTCGGCCCGAGGGAGTGACTCTGTGAGAGATTATGTCTGCCAGTATTGCAGGGAAGGATCTCAGCCAAGTGAAGACGGCAAGATTATCATCCGAGATGTCGCTGACAGGTCCCTCAGGTCTATCCTGTTTACTTTTGGTAGGATGGCCGAGAGTGCGTCTCTTCATGTAGCCAACAGATCCTATATGCAGTATGCCTTGGAATGCCTCCAACTGAAAATATTCAACTGGTGTGATGCAGTACTTCTTGTGATGAAGAGTCAGTTGACCAAGATAAAGGACGGGAGGCTGAAGAACTTTGGGTTCGGTTCTATTTTGACCGCCTTTGCCTTGGAGAAGATACCACTAATGCAGCCGCAGTACATTGCACTCGGCATACCTCCTCCTACTGAACCACATATGCAGAGATGGGTTGACCATATGTATAGGCATGCTGGTCAGTCTCAGATTTCATTTTCCGATACCTTCTTCAGGTGGTTTGATCGGCAGGAGATGGCTTATGCCGAGTATCCATATGCTGGTATGGACTTCCGGGGTGATCCGGATTTAGTACTACCGGATGGCGAGCAGTGGGGCGCTATTGGTAAAATCTTTGACCATATCACTGTTTACTGTTTTTATTTATAATGTCCTTGTGCTTTATTCTATCAAGACTTTACTCAAACTCTTGTGTACATGCAGATGTTGGTCCTGTTCGTACAGTAGTTCGCCAGAGAGTGCCAGCCGCTGCCCCAGCAGGAGAGGCTGCCGGGAGGGTTATTCTCCATGACCTTGATGTGGCCGAGACTCTCACAGCTATGCAGGAGCAGGTTGAGAGCCTTACTCTCGGTATTCCTGATGTGAGGATCGACGAGCTACCTTTGCAGTTACAGCGGCATACTACTGGTGTGCCTAGACGATGGACTCGTCTCTTACGCATGATCGCACAGGCCGTGACTTTCTATCACGAGCATCATTAGACTAGGGTGCCCCCTAGCATTTTGAGTTTTTGGGTCATGTGACCGATTTTGTCTTGGTTACAGAACATTATATGTAAACCATAAACAGCTATATATATATTTTGATTTTCGGGTTTTATTCTAGTTGAGCTATATGATCCACATGTAAAACATTGATGATGTGTTTCTTTTTACAAATGTTGCAAATGTCTATCTAACACATATTTTTCTAATGAGTCAGTTAATGTGTTTAAGTTTCTGGAAATATGTTGGTATTGAATAAAATCAAATTGTCTTTCCAAAATCTTAACCCTTAGGAACATGCGATAAATAGCTGGGTTTCGGACGGAATATATACCATTGAGTTGTAGTATTACGAGTTGTGAGTCTAGCCTGACGATTAGTCGGCGTATACCATGGGTGATGGCATCAGAGAGAAGGTCTATCAACGCGCTATACTCAGCGATGTTATTCGTTGATTGACCAATACATGCACCTCTGAAACTTACTAACTTGCCGCTTGGATCAAAAATGGCCCAGGCTGCGGAGGACAGGTTCCGCGAACTACGACTCGCTCCGTCGGCATATCCAACACATGTCTCCAAAAGGTTTGACATCTGCAATAAATGTAAAAAGGTGGATTACTCGACCAAAACGAACACTTTAGCGAAAACAAAATACAACAAAAGCATATTGGTTACTATTTAAGCATAGTAACGCTTGAGGTACAACCCATTACGAGGTTGCGTCAGTGGAATTCCGTCATAATCCATTAACTCGTAGGCTCCTTTTGCTAACACTCATTTAACAATATAGGGGCCCATCCATAAAGAATTAAATTTACCTGCTCCCAATTTATCGGATTCTTGGTCGTAAAGCAAGACCAAGTCACCTTTTGAGAAGACACGGGGTTTGACATTTTTGTCGAACTGCGCCTTGACTCGTTTCTTATGGGCTTCGTTAGCCAAAGCGGCATCACGACAGGTTTCATCCAATTGGATTAATTCCAAGAAACGGGCCTCTTCTTCTGAAGTTCCGGGGAGGAGATCGATTGCGAGTTTAAGAGACGAGATTTCGCACTGGACTGGTAGGACTGCTTCCAGGCCATATACCAGTTCGAAAGGTGTGAACCCGGTCGCATTCCTTACCGATGTTCGGTAAGCCTAGAAGGCTGAGTACAAGATTAGGTGCCACCTTCTTTTGTGAACTCCGATCATCCTTTGCAACATACGCTTTAGGACTTTGTTTATCGCTTCAACTTGTCCGTTGGCTTGCGGATAATACCGAGTAGAACTGTTGTGAGACAATCCTAGCTTGGCAGCTAATTCGATCATCATGTGATTGCGAAAATGCGATCCATGATCCGTGACTATAGCCTGTGGTACACCGAATCTGGCAACTACATGATTGAAAAAGAGAAGGGCAGTTGTTTCACCAGTGTTATCTAATGTAGGCATCGCCTCGGCCCATTTGGTAAAATAGTCAACGACGACTATAATATACCCATGCCCCCCGGTCGAGGTGGGGTTACATGTCATGAAATCGATGCCCCATTTGGCGAAAGGCCCAACAGCCACTATTGGCTGTAGAGGTGCGGGTGGTCTTCTGGTTTTGCTATCAAAAATTTGACAAGCATGGCAACTTCTGACTGCGGTTATGCAATCTTTGAACATTGTTGGCCAGAAGTATCCTGCTCGTAAGATTTTTTGTGCTGTAGCATATCCAGATTGATGCCCTCCACAAGCTCCTGAATGACACTCATTCAGGGCTTTCTCGGCCTCCTCATGGGTGAGGCACCTTCTCAGAACTGTATCGATACCACGATGGTAAAGTGTATCACCGACGATCATGTAGTCTTCTGCTTGGTATCGTATACGTTTCTGTTCTGAGTGAGAGGTGTTAGGCCTAGACTTCTGGGTTTGGAGATAAATTATTATATCTCCATACCACTCATTGCTTGTGGATATCAGAAACAAATTCTCGTCCACGATTGATTCTTCGGATGTTTCATCGTTGGACGACGATGGGAGATCGCATAATAATTCTGCAAAAACTAGAGCTTTCTTTGATTTGGATTTTACGAATTCCAGATCAAACTCTTGAAGGATTGCTATCCATTTTGAATATTTTCCCCCCAGCAACTGTCGCGACAATATATAAGTCATGGGGTTGCAATCAGACAGAATGGTAGTTTTCCGAAAGAGGACATAGTGTCGAAATCTTTGTATTGCTTGAACAGCTGCAAGCGCTAGTTTTTCAACATAAGAATATTTACTTTCTGTATCATTTAAGTTTTTACTTAAATAATATATAGGGTGTTCAATTCCATCGACTTCTTGAACTAAAACCATTGCGATGGTTGTATCTACTGCAGCCAGATACAGGTTAAAATCTCTTTGATAATCGGGGGCGTACATTAATGATGCTTTCATTAAGGCATCAAAGGAAGCTTGCGCAACCTGATCCCAGACAAAGGTACCTCCTTTTTCGAAAGACGTGTATAACCTTTAGCAAGTTCGGCGTAATTTGGAATGAACCTCCTCAGAAAGTTTGCTTTCCCTTGAAGTTTCTGAATCTGAAGCAAATTTGAAGGTGGAGGCAAATTTATGATTGCCTGTACCTTGCACGGGTCGAGACAAATTCCATCCTTGGAGACTACAAAGCCAAGTAAACGACTAGAACTGACGCAAAATACACATTTGTGTGGATTGAGTCATATCTTGTAGTGTCGGCAACGTAGAAATATCGCTCTTAAATGCAGCGGATGATCAGTCCGCTTTCGCGAATGAGCCGGAAGGTCGTCGAGGTATGGTTGAACGATGTTATTGATGTCATGGAAGGCATAATTCATTGCCCTCTGAAACGTCGCCCCTGCGTTCTTTAAACCAAAGGGTAATTTTCGATATGCGAATGTGCCCCACGGACAAATGAATGCAGTCTTTGACTGGTCCTGTGGGCGGATATTTATTTGATTATACCCGGAAAATCCATCCATGAATGAAAAGATTTCGCATCCGGCGCATTCATCAATTATCTGGTCGATGAAGGGTGTAGGGTAGTTGTCTTTTGGACAAGCTTGATTTACATCCCTATAGTCGACACACACTCTTATTGTCCCTTGTTTCTTCATAACAGGGAGAATATTTGATACCCAATCGGTTAGAGGAACCGGGTAGATGAAACCAGCATGGAGAAGTTTTTCAACTTCTGCCTTAATGGCAGCGGCTTTCTTGGGGTGCACCTGCCTGAGCCGTTGTCTTACCGGTTTGACATCTGGATACATCTTAATTTCGTGTTCAACGATACTCGATTTGATGCCTGGCATTTCACTATATGACCAAGAAAAGACATCTCTGAATTCGCGAAAAAGAGCATTATATATTTCCAGTTCTGAAGGACAACAACATTTGCCAATATAAATATTCTCTACAACATCTGTTTTAGTCAAGATATTTATGGCTATAGTCTCTTCAATGTTGGATAAGTTCCGCTCGGAATCCACCGTATTTACAGTATTTGAAAGGAATTCAAAAACTGAAGGATGATAAAGGTCTTCTTGAGTATCTTCTTCATAATCCGGAAGAAGGGAACGATGGTGGCAATCATTCCATGGTGCCCCTTCAATCAACATTGATTGTACAATTCCTTCGTCGGTTCCATGCACTCGTGACCAAGGATCTAAAGGGGTACCATATTCTCTAGACCTATCTACCCAAATGCTTGATGAGCATTGATTTGGGTTTGCCTCCCATGCTAGAAACATTGATTGCTATAATACTTCTATTGGGCTTGGGGGCAAAACCATCGCATGATCCATGTTGATATCGTTTTCTGAAATCTTTGTGGAAGATATCATATTGCAGGTTCTTATCGACGCTACTTCCGCCAGATTGATTGGAGGTGGAAGAGCGAAAGTTCCCATTAGTATAAGATCTTTTAGTAGGCCTACTCCGATATTCTGAAGCGAATGGGGGCTTCCATGGATCATGGGAATGCTTCCTATAACTTGAGAACCATTAGGGAGGAAGTTTTGTTGATCGACGATTGTAATCCCTCCTTGGAAGGGGAATGCAATCTTTCTAAAATAGGTCGACACAACAGCTGCCATGGCATATATCCATGGTCTTCCTAGTAGGATGTTGTAATCAAGATTTCCATCGATGACTTCAACATCTATTTCTACTGTTTTTCCCCCTAGTTCAACCTTCAAGTTATTTAGGATACCATATGGGGTATATGACCTTCCGTCGAATTCTTTTAACATCGTCGAAGATCGCGACAAGGTTGGAGATCCTAAAGTTTTCCAGCAACTCATCGACATAATACATGTAGATGCCCCCTCATCAATAATTGTTTGATGAACAGTTTTGTTGAGGGCTTTCACTTGAATAAGGAAAGCTAGTTGGGCTGGTAACTGAGGATCATATCCTTTGTGGTCAAAGGATACAAGATTGGAATCCTTAGGATCAATCCCACCAATGGCTAATAACAGAGCCTGCCTTTGGGATGGGCAATTTTGTAGCACCTCAAGAGTCGACATAACGGATGGCGATTGGGCCAAATTTGTTGTTGGGAAAATTAATTTTTCAGAACGCCCCTATCCCACTCTAAGGTGTGATAGTGCCTTAGCAACAAACAAGGAAAACTACTTGAGTATTCTTCTTTATGAAATGTAAATGAGGAGAAAGGATGTAACTAACCTGTGTCTTTCGCTAGTTTGTTGATCCAATTGCTCCTCTCTTCAATGGCTCCCAGCTCCCTGCTCCCTTATCGGCCCAGCTTCACTGAATTCCTGCAAGATCACAAGAGAGACAAACTACATGAAGATATAGATATACATTCATAAAAAGCTCAGGATCAGATTAAGCTAAACATGCAAATATAACAAAACATCATTGATACACAACATGTAGGAGAAACTCAAATAGTTTATTGATAGAATAAGAAAGTCTAAGAGGAGATACAACCAAGTGAGTCCCGATCCAGCATCTACCTCCTAGCAAAGGAATCCCTTCCTCTCCTCCAACAAAGCATAAATCACCCAATGTACTAATCTCAATCTCAAACCAATAGAAATTCTCTGCAAAGTACAAAATTCCAGCCTCTGGATCTCTGGGATGAGGGATCCATATATAGATGTAAGCAGAGAGGATGAGTCAGCTTATGTTTTGACTTGTGGCTTCTCTCTGTCAGTTCTTGCTTCCACTTGGAGACTGAGAACCTCTTACTCATCACTTGGTCGAATTCAGTGAGGCAAGTGTCATTGGAGAAGATTCTGGAAGCTTCCATGGTCTTTCCACCTCGTTGAATGACTCTGCCACTTGTCATTTCCCGCTCAACGCACCTAGGTAGTGCATTCAAGTGCGTTGCAATGCACCTAGCCAGTGTATTTGGGTGCTTTGCAACGCAGGCAGCTAGTGGAGCTTCTGAATTGATCCTGATTTGACACACTTGCTAACAGTTTACATCATTGATTGGTAATCAAGTGGTTTCTACCATGTTCGACATCAACACATTCATTCGCATGGACAGAATCGTATTGTTTCGGGAAGTAGAAATGAAGACCCTGGATCTAGTTTCCATAATCCAGGCTGCGAGGAATTTTGTATTCATTATATAATGGACTACTCATAAACAGATGGTTGCATCCATATTGTGTCCACATGAGTCTTTACTTGTGATGTTTTACAAGATCATTCCTATATCAGAGTAGTAATTAGTTTTTCTAGTCAGTTTTGATCTGAGTATGGGAATGCCTACCTCAACGATGATATGATCTCATATATATATCTTGCATTGAATGTTTTTATAGGTTCCAACTGGGCTCTCCACAAGATGATCCTCGAAATGATAAAGTACTTCACTCTTCCTAAATGATAAGAAATCCTCATCTACTACGACTTCGCACTTTAGGGGGAAATCTGTTACACAAAAATATCGTCACCATGATTATTTGCAGTCAGTATGGGTCTATCATCACTTGTACTGTCCTCCTAAGCAAGTCTCAGACCTCAGCTCTTCAAATCAAGCTTTGAAAATGAGAGAAAGACATTAAAAATCAATGTAACTCTGGTTCCGCACTTTCTCTCACTGTCACCTGCGGTCCTGCACCTTCTGTGTACAAAAACTGCGGATCTGCCCGCTCTGTCCCTAATGGTGTAGGCGCGGACCCTTGTGAAAGTCAAAAGGCACAAGTTTTATCTTAAAAAACTCACTTTGGGTTAATTCTAGAGGTTTCTAGAAGGAATTTTGACGTGGATTGTTCGCTCTGAGGTGGTTCATGCATCCCAAAAGAGAAGGAGCTAATCCCTTGATGAGAGGAGTTATCCCTTTGAAGGAGGGCTTTATCCCTTTGAAGGAGGATCTAGTAACCTCCCTCCATTGCACTATAAATACAGACATTGGGTTGGTTGCTGAGGAGGTTGGAAGCTGAACATTTTTGAGGGTAAATGCTGGTGAAATCAAGACTTCCTAGTTGAGCTTAAGAGGAGAGATCACATACCTTTTTGGCTTCATTGGGGAGTGAGCGAAAATTGTCAAAGTAGAGGAGACTTCTTGCTGGACCCTGGGAGGAGCTTGTACAGCGTCAAGGCAAAGGTTGTAAAGTTCTTCTTCTTTTGAATTAATACAATCAAACTCATTTTTCTCAACAAGTATCTCATGTTATTTGTTTCATGGACTCCTTGACTTTCATGTTAAATATGTTTTATGCAATTGGCTTTTCAGGTGCTATTTAATTTGTTTTCCTTGTTTGTGTTTGCAGATTCGCGACAAAGGAGCTCATTTGGATCGAAGGAGCGAGGGCATCCACAAGCTTGTGTTGGACCTAAGGTAGGCCCTAAAAACACTTGTTTGCCATTGTTAATTAAAGCATATTTAGAGAAAGATAGTGTCTGGTTGGTTTGCTTGTCATTAGGTCTTCTTTAGATTTTAGGAAGGTCTATCTTCTCCGCAAGATTGACTCATTCCGTGTGACACCCAGAACTCCTTTTGTTTGAGGGAGGGGCCTTATAAATTTAACTAAGTGAATGAAGAGCCAAGGTCCTCTTAAAAAGCCTCAACACCCTGACCAAAATTGATACTCTATAAATTTATGACTTGAATATTTCTAACATTCCAACCAACAACAACCCCCCTTGATATTCCATTAGCATCCAATGTTAGGAATGTCTAACCCTTCAGGAGAAACTCTAAATAGTTGGCTATGGAATCACCATTACCCAAGGTTTCATGAAGGAAAATAACATTCGGATAATTATCTTCATCTAGTATACCAAGAGCATGATTTTTATGGAGACATGCTAGACCCCTACTGTTAAAGGAGAAGAGTTTCATTGGGAAACCCCTCCAGGGGTAGAAAGCACTCTAAAGGCCTCATGAATAGGAAGTTGTTTCCTTGCGGCTAGGTTTGCGGGAGATTTTTCTTTTGATTTAGTCAAATGATATTTCCTACCTTTTCACTTTTGATTAGTAATATAAAAGGAAAAATTCCATGACCCCATGTAATTCTATCCTTATGGGGCAGGATCAACCTTGAAAAAATATTATACACCACATATTTGGCTGCTAAGACCTAACATTGATCTAAAGAGGGAGAGGAAATTAGGGAGGAGTGATCATTTGTGATAGATGGGTAAGGGAACAGGGCCTAAGTAGCACTACAAGAAAAAGGGACATTGGTGAGGGGCGAAAAAAGGACATTGGTGAGGGGCGAAAAATGTCACCATAAACTCATTGGTGATGGTCAAAAGAGAATTTGTCACCAAAAACTGAACGTCACCAAAGATGGCATCACCAAAAGTATAGCTGTTGTAGTGACATACAAAGTGCATCACCAATAATGATTTATAATGACGGATAGTTACCATCACTATTTCACATGAGAAACAGTGATGGACCATAGCCTCCATCACCAAAAACTAAACATCACCAAAGTAGCATCACTAAAAGTATAGGTGTTGTAGTGACATTCAAAGTTCATCACCAATAATGATTTATAATGATGGAAAGTGACCATCACTATTGCATATGAGCAATGGTGATGGACCATAGCCTCGGTCACCAAAAATTGAACGTCACCAAAGGTGGCATTGCCAAAAGTATAAGCGTTATGGTGACATTCAAGGTCCATCACAAATATTGATTATAATGACAGATAGTGACCGTCACCATTTCATATGAACAATAATGATTTATTGTGATGGATCTTTAATGGACGTCATTATTGGTGCATATATATGGTGACGTTCATTGACCGTCACCAAAATCCACATTGCTAGATAGGTGTTGTGGTGACATTCAAGGTCCATCATGAATAATGACTATAATGACGGACAACGACCGTCACCATTTCATATCAACAACAACGATTTATGGTTACAAACCTTTGATGGTTGTCACTATTGATGCGTATATATGGTGGCGTTCGTTGACCGTCACCATTTCATATTTTTGGTGAGGGTCGAAAAATGTCACCAAAGCTCATTGGTGATGGTCAAAAGAGCCTTTTTCACCAAAAATTGATCATCACCATTCCATATGGATGTCAGGGCATGACGGAATTGAACCACCAACCTCCTGCTTGTAAAGCTGGTGCTCTTCCATTGAGCTAACACCCTTTAAGGAATTATATTTTTAAAAATTAGACCTTGAAACTTCATAAATTGTAAATTCTACAACTTTCAATAAATTAAAGTCTCAAAAATATTTTACTAAAGAAGAAAAGCAACATCGAATCCGTAGGTCCCTACCTAATGGTTATTGAAGTTATGAAAATTGGGTGGAGGGAAAAATAGTTATGTATAAGAGAATCAATATGTTCAGTTGAATACTCAATTAGAAGTGAAAATCTAAAGACATTTATAATGTATAAATGACCTATAACTATCAAATGCACCAAATATTGCAAAGGAAATGTCATAAGTGGATAGCATATGGAAGAAGAGGAGGCAGGAACTTGGAACCCTTGTACATCTTGGCATGCCTTAGCAGTTCGAACATCTTATCTTGTTTGACATGTCTTCATACTATCTGGAACATCTTAGCATGCCATAGCATTCCCTAACACACCTTGGCAGTCATGACATCGCAACTAGCATTGAATTTTTCCATGACTTGGGAACCTTACATTCACTAGAACACCTTGGCACTCCCTAGTTGTCACGCCCTCTGTTATCCTCCATAATGTCCTAGGCTGATGAGGAGATCAACGGAGATAACCACAGACCAAGATTTTAGTTTGGTAGCTATCCCTACCAAACCAGAGAGGGATCTCTCTATGAAATCACAACTAAGAGATGACTGGAATGTAAAGGATTTTAGGCTAGATAGCTAGGCTCAGGTGGGTTTTTGGAAAATTTAGGGACCTCGAACTCTATCCACCGATGTATTGTCTAGCAGAGACTTTGTCAAGGAGGCAAGGACTTGGAACTCAGTCTAGGATAAAGCACCTAACATGCATGACATAAGCTCCCTAGAATAGAGTACCTCCTACCTAGAAGAGTGTCCCCTGCTCAAAATATAGAACCCTTCTATACTATGCACTTTTCTTAAAGATAAATCTGTGCATAAAATAGTACTAAGAAAAACACCTAAATTAAGAAAAGTGAGCATCTAAGTCAAACTATAAAAGTATAATAAATATGGCTCTATATAAGTTTGGGAAACATTAGATAAGCATGCTTTCATACATGTACCCCAACGCTATATGCATGTGCTGAAGGTGTAGATTGAAAGGATCTGCTAAGATGAAGTAATATTGAAGGAGAAAAAACTTCAAAACAATAGATAAAGACTATTGTGAATTCAACCCATTTGCATACAGACCAAGGCTGCTACTGGGTACACTTCTCTATTGAATGGAAACTACAATGTATTGTAGTGTTGCTAAAGAAAAAACACCTTTGTTGCAACATGGATTGAACTCTAATAGATATTGTCAATGTGGCCTCAGTTGTTGATGATCTCATCAATATAGGTAACAACTTCGATAATTGAAAAACGAAAAGGTGAGATACATAGATCATTTGAAATGACAGATTTGGGCATACTTTATTATTGTTTAGGAGTGCTAGTATAGAAAATGCAAGGTAGCCTGTTGTGTCTTTATGTCACAGGCTAAGGATTCAAAGAAATACATAAAATATTAAATAGCATGGTATAAGTTGATTGCAAGTTCTTTTGAAACGGGAATGGAATTCTCCTTGTGCGGGTTTTAATCTAGTGGGTATAACTTTAAATAAGAAACTAATCGTTATGGCATTGAAATTGTCTCACAATTCATGAAAAGTCCCAAATTTTTTCACTAGAAAGAAGCAGAGCAAGTCGTCAGGTTTATGGAAGGGAACACCATATTCGCAGGAATATAACTTGAAATTAGTTGGGCATATTATTTCTCGTCTTGTTGTACGTGTGTGCTTTGAAAAGATAACCACATCCAAAGACTCAATAACAACTCTAGTAAATTTTATAGATGTTAAGCACTTTTGAGAAAACCCATCGCTTAATGACAATTGAGCAAGGAATATGTCGAAGGATTCAATCTTGAACTCAGTCATAAAAAAGAAGTTGGGGTATCCAACATCTTACCAAGACACTAACTCCAACCATAATGTGAAAGGCAGGTTAACTACGAAACCTCTTTCTCACTTTGTAGTATTGTTCCCTCTTGATTTCCAACAGGTATCTGGTTACTTAGATCCACAAAACTCGTGCCAGGTAAACTCTGCATGATTCAATTATGACGTGCAAGCTTGACACATGCTCTAGTTTCCCTCTAAAAGAGGGTAAGTCAAAATATTATGACAATCTTAACTGTAATTTGATCATACACTATTGAGGTATTGCATGGAATAAACAATATACTATCAATGCACTAATGAAGAACTCAAAATAAACAAATTTCTTATTGCTACAATAGTACCTCTTGGGATTCTCAGATAAAGTACCTAACCTGCATGGAAAAAGCTTCCTAGAATAGAGTACCTCCTACCTAGAAGTGTGTCCCCTGCTCAAAATATAGAACCCTTCTCTACTGTGCACTTTTCTTAAAGATAAATCTATGCATAAAACAGAACTAAGAAAAACACCTAAATTAAGAAAAGTGAGCATCTAAGTCAAACTATAAAAGCATACTAAATATGGTTGTATCTAAGTTTGGGAAACACTAAACAAACATGCTTTCATACAACAACCACAAGATACCTAAAATCGATGCACTTCTTTCATCGTTGCTACAACCTCATAAGAAAACTATAATCTACAACATGTATCCCAAGGATGCATGCATCTACTAAAGGTGCAGACTGAAAGGATCTACTGAGATGAAGTATTGTTGAAGGAGAAACACCTTCAAAACAATAGATAGAGTCTAATGTGCATTAAACACATCTGCACACAGGCCAAGGTTGCTACTGGGTACACTTCTCCCCTGAATGGAAACTACATTGTATTACCACTCTACTAAAGGAGAAACAACTTCAGAGAAACAAAGATAAAACTATAACAGAAATTGTCACTGTGGTATCGGCTGTAGAAGATCTCATCAATATAGGTAACAAATTTGATCATTCAAAAACCAAAAGGTGAGCTACACAGATAATTTGAAATGATAGATCTGGGCATACTTTATTATTTTTTAGGAGTGTTAGTATAGAAAATACAAGGTAGCTTGTTGCATCTTTATGTCACAGACCAAGGATGTGAATAAATACAAAAAAGATTAAATAGCATGGTACAAGTCGATTGTAGGTTCTTTCGAAACAAGAAAGAAGTTCTCCTTGTGCAGATTATAATATATTGGGTATAGATTTAGATAATAAATTTATAGTTATGGGGTTGGAATTGTCTCACGATTCATGGCAAGTCCCAAAGTTGTTCACTAGAAATAATTAGAGCAAGTTGTCAGGTTTATGAATGGGAACACCCTATTCATAGGTAGATAAATTCAAATTAGTCGGGCATATTATTTCTCCTCTTCTTGTACATGTGTGCTTTGAAAAGCTAACAACCTCCAAAGACTCAAGAACAACTCTAGTAAAGTTTATAGGTGTGAAGTACTTGTGAGAAAACCCATCACTTAATGACAATGAGTGAGGAATATGTCGAAGGATTCAATCTTTCACTTAGTCATAAAAAGGAAGTTGGTGTATCCAACATCTTGCCAACAAACCAACTCCAACCATAATGTGAAATCCAAGTTAACTATGAAACCTCTTTCCCACTTTGTAGTATTGTTGCCTCTTGAATTCCAATAAGTATCTTGTTGCTTAGATCCACAAAACTTGTCCTAGGTAAACTTTGCATGATACAATTGTGATGTGCAAGCTTGAGACACACTCTAGTTTCCCTCTAAAAGAGGGTAAGTCAAAATATTATGACATTATTAACTGTAATTTGATCATACACTGTTGAGGTATTGTATGGAATAAACAATATACTATCAATGCACTAATGAAGAACTCAAAATAAATGAATTTCTTGTTGCTACAATAGCGCCACTCTTGGGATTCTCCAAGGAGCCACTAATTTATACACATTTGGAATCTTTAATTGGTCTGCAGAAATATTAAGCAATGGTAATGATCACTCTTTTACCTCCCATGGAAGGTCTATACAGAGTCAGCAATACATTGATTTAAAAGTGAGGTATATGCCTAACAAATAGGAGTCCAACTCTTCAACTCTAATTTAGTGGCAAGGAAATATTCAACTGTAAATGCTTGATCTTCTACAGTGTAAATTTCTAGATAAATGGCTAGCGTAAATCTGTCCATTGTCCACATATCCCAAAAAACCATGTATGTCTGGACTCTGGTTGTGTGCAAGAGAGGGGTGATCACACAAATAATCCATTATCAAAAGAAAAAGTTAAAGCACAACGTTCTATGGATAATTTTTTTTAAATTTTATTACATACCTTAGAAGGTTTGAAAGGACATAACTGAAGCTTCCCTCTCCTTACAAACTTAATTAAATATTCCCCTTTTCTAATGCAGATGTGGCCTGCAGAATCACAATCAGAAAATAGAATATGAAAATTAAGTTTAATGAATTAAAGTAGCTTTGTTATACCTCAAGAAAATGGACTATGAGAAATTGGATTCATTCTCTACAAAAGATGATATCGTAATATCTAATTACATTTTTTACTGAAAAAAGGTAAATTGGATTCATGTGCTGCAATAGACGATATAATGAGATCTAATGACATTTTCAACTCAAACAAAGGTAAGTTGAGTAAGATCAAGCTCCAAAATGATGGCATCCAACTTCTAAGTGGCAGTTACTGTATATATCTAGCTAGAGGCTATAAAATAAAGATATTTGTTATATGTGAAGATAAAAAGATGAAAGGAATGTGAAATTTTGAACATCAATTATAAGTTCCTTTCAAGGACTAAATCAAACAATAAAATTGTTATCAAGATAATCAACGCACCCATGCTAGTACGCTTCTAGTTGTTTCATGATAAAACTCAAACTCAATAAACTTCAAACAACATAAATTAACCAACATTATGTCTGAGGTTGGTTACCTAAGGATTATATCATACTAAATTACCTTTTGCATCTAACATTGAAAATTACTGTAAAAGAAATGAAGACAAATCAGTGATTATGATGGATGCATGTGATGAAATAAAATAATAAAAGGCCTTTCTTCTTACTACTAATGAGGCTTCTAGGGGATTCTTGGATGAAGTTGATCCTAATATGCTTTCTGAAATCATAGAGACACTTTCTAGCTACTCTAATTTGACGAACAACAACCCTAATTCTTATGAAAATGAATATGGAAAGAAATAAGCATTAATGAACCTAGTCTTGAAGAAGGTCTCTCAAAGTCTAATATGGATAGTATTTTAAATTTCTACAGCTAGCAGAGGGTTTTCCTAGTTGGGTTCCATAGAAAATTTTGTTTTTTTTGCTATAGTGTGACTATGTTTTATTTCTGTTCTATTCCACTACAAATTGGTAGAGATATTTTTTGTCTTTGTGCAACAATTAGTTTCAGATTTATTCATTTAAGCAGTAGCAGAATTTCAAGGAAATTCTACACAAGGGATAATTAGTCTATATTTTCACTTATATCTTTTGCAAGTAAAATTCACAACTAAATTTTCATCCAAAGTGTTTAGGTTACTAGAAAGTGGTATCACAACATATCTCAACATTGCAAGGCATAAATCATACAATTCAATAAGGTTGAGACTTGAGATACAAAAATCTTCCCATGTTATGCAAGTAAGAAAACTACTGATTTTTAGTTCTAAATCTATCCAACCAGAACAAAATTATGCCATTTTCAACACCCTCTAGTCAAAGTTATTCTTGGCCTCATTCAACTCAATTAAGAATATGTCAATCTTGTTGAGATTTCTTGTTCAGTTCATGCTTCTAAGTTACATATTTATGCAACCTAATATATCATCTATGTCAAGTCATTATTCATTCAAAATTATTTAGTCCGTCCAGTGCATCTACCTAATTTTCTGATCAGTTTCTAGGAAGACTCTATCAAACATTTGCAGCAGAAAATAGAAGACTGTTTGAGTACCTAGTGTTATAAAACTCTAATCTAGAAAAAGTATTTTGGGTTGTTTCCCTAAAAATATTTACAAAATTTTCAATCCCAAAGCTATTTTAGTGAGAATTTTAGTCAGGGAGAAATTTAGTATTATATTTGGAAAAATTGAATGAAACTAAAAGAAATTATTCCTATTTTCTCAAAAGATTCCAGCACCAAATATGAGTGAATTCATAGAACTTAAGATTTGGAAATAATTAAATTTCACTTCACTTTTCCAAGACCATATATGAGTGAATTCACAAAACCTGAGATTTGGATTCTGGAAACACTTAAATTTCACCTCATTTATTAGGATTGGAAGTTCCCTGAGATGAAAACATGTAGCATTAAGGATCTACTTTGCTTGTTTAAGGACAATGTTCAGTTTATAAATAGTGATACAAGAATCCTTGTATACATGCCTGACATAGTTCTTTGGTCACAACTAATGAAACTGAACTCCATCAATACATAACAGACAAGGTAGAATGTAAGAGAGCATCTACTTTTCAACATATACTCTGACAAAAATAAACATCTATACACTCATATAAAGTTGTCACCACACCAAAAAAGGAATTAAAAACCAAAATAAAAATAGGAACATGATTGGATTGTTATGGCTACTCTATCAAAATGTTAAATAGGATCAATATGTTAATATGGAAAATAGTGTATTTGATTATGATTTATGAGCCTAAGGGGTTAGCCTAACCGAATGTCATTAATGTTACTAGGTATTTGGCTAGTTCTGTGCTAGAAGGTGCCCTGTTTGAAATCCCTTGGGTGAGGTGCACTAGTCAATGCCAATGGGTTTACTAGGGATAGCATCCATGAACATGGGGAAACATCCATTGGGATTCCCTAGATATTTTTTCTTGGAAAGAATAAAAATAGGATTTCCTAAAGAGAAATTTTGAGATGCATATAATGTACACCCTGTAAAATCAACTCTATAGAGACAAAGCATGAAAGAAGGAAAAATACATATGTTTTTACCTATGTTCCCTTGTGAGTGTGCGCTTCATGTGAGATTTTACTATGGAGATCACCTTCTCCTTTGCACCTTCAACTTTGCGGACTCCATTTTCACCAAGTTTACTAAATGAAGTGCCATTGTTTAGCTGATGATGTAAACTGTTACTTCTTTCAGATAATATTATACCCAATATCTCATTAGAAACACTAGGTGGTGGAAACCTATTATTTCCAACATCCCTACATGAGATCTCCTCTGTTATCCTTTTTGGATTTTCCAAATAGTTAGTAGTTGTAGGAATATTTTTGAGCCCCGCCGGGTTAAACTAGACTCAAATACGAGTAAAAAAGAAGCAAGCTGACAATGTCCTCATTGGTATAGACTAGTTGGAAGCACATCGAGTTCAACTTGATTGCCACAATAAGAATTTTGGGAGATAGAGAGCGGTATGAGGGAAGAAGCGGAGTATTTATATCAAATCTTTTTGAAAGGAATTTTCAATTCCTTTCTTTCTCCTCTTTTTTTTTTTCTAATAAAACCCTAAGGATCTGGATGGACTAGTCCTTATCATTCTAAGGTCATGGGTGGGCCTCTGGATAAATTCAATATGGGATACTTCTTTCTATATCATCACCCAATAGGTTCAATCTTTTCAATCAAAGAGAAAGATGTAGATCGGGTTCGAGAAGAAGCGCATTGAAGGTCTTTCAAGAAGAAAAGGATTTTTCAAAAGGGAGGAGACTTCTCAATAATTCCATATCTATGTTGTAGAATCATAACATAAAGAAATACTCAATTTGGCATGGTGTTCCTGGGTTTGTCGCCATCTCAGGAATGAAATTGACCATACTCGTATGCGGCTCACTCCTGGTGAATTGTATATAACAAGCTATAGTACCTCACTCTTGGTGTGAAGATATCACTGCTGCAATAGCCCCCCCTGTCCCATGCACATTGTCGTATGCACTTATCTCCTTGGCTAATGACCGAAATGATACGAGTCAATACGTTATGAGTTAGCATGTCAAAGCACAAGACAGGAAGTCTTGAATGATTATTAATTATTCGCAGTAGGTCTAGGGTTCGAGGAAACCCCCGTAAGTATAAGCACCAAAAGGTTGGTTCTAGGGAGATATTTCGAGACATGAAGTATACAAATCGAGGGAACCACCCCAATGGACCCACCTAGCGAAGGCTTACTAAACCTAACGATAAGGAGCGGCCAAGAAAATCCTTAGGGATGAGGAGAAAGATATCTTCCTTGCCCCCCGGAGGGACAAGCTGAGGTAATAAATGAAATAGGAACCAAATAAAATCGTATATTGAAACAACTTCTGGCATCACAGGAAGGATCGGAACCACATTCGTGGGTCAGACTTTACCACGATAAATAGACGTAAGGTGCACTCGTCCATTGGCAACACTGCATGAATCTTTGTACTTAGAGTTCATTGCAGGGAGGTCATGCCTGGTAGCCCTCTAGGCCCACTACAGCCAGTGGTAACCTGTTTCTCCAGTAAGCTGCCTTGCTCCCTAACCAAATGATGGACAGCCTCTAATGTAGCAGTGAGGTTGAAAGTCATGTTTGCCCCTTAGGTCCACTCGTCCGTAACAACTGGTGGTACTATCTTGACTATAGCTAGTTCTTGATCGTACATGAGCAGTTAAGATGCTTCCGCTCACAACACTTGACCTTGCATTGCCCATCAATTCTTATAAATCATTTTTTTATGACCAGAAGATGATCCCTGCCAATGTCTTCCATCTTTATGAGAATTAGTTGGACCTATATTATCTTCTCTTGATGTTAGAGTACGTTCCATCATTGCCCATGCCTGATCAACATCAGATTTAACTGTATAATTTTCCATCTCTAAAACAGGGGCTAAATTACTTCTTCGAGCTGATTCACAAAAGAGAAGCGACCTGCTATTGGGTGTGGGTTGTACAATTTCATCAGTCCCATCTCTAGCCCCAAATCTGTCAAGGGAAGAGCTAGGTGAAAACTGCTAAAAGCCTTTTCTTGGTACAGACCAATTGTCATGTAAAGCTTATACACGCTCCTAAAGTATGTGCTAACCTGAGAGAGTTTTTATCTATATAATGGATACTTCGGATGTAGTTCTAGATACTTTAGTTTGCCTAAGTGAAGCCCTTGCTACATTTGGTAATCTAGGAGATGGATTTGGAGTGCTTCGTCGCAAAATCCTTCTGTGAATTGTTCTTACATGAATTTACCTTGTCTCTGTGAGAGGAGCAGAAGAAGAAGAAGGTGGTGATAAATTGAGCTCTAATTTTGTTCTTTCTACAACCATCCCAACTGAAGCATCTTCCACAAATCCTTTGATTCCTAAGCTTCATCCCCATTGCCAAAATAAAGCACAAAATCCTCAACATCTTCATCATGTGTGCTGGGATGTCCAAGAATAGATGCTTGATAGCCTTGACAATACCAATCTCCTTCAAGGATAGCCCTTCCAAGGCCAACACAATATGTATGATATGTTGAATCATAGCTATCACAAAATAATAAAAGATCACCATCACCAACCTCATTACAATCTAAGCAAACTATATTTACATAGGGATCAAGAAATCCCATTACTTCTTCTTCTGAAGGTTGATATACCTGCTAAACAGAACCAAATCATATAAGCAAATCATCCTTCAAATGTAGAACCAACTACTTAAACTTCAACCCTACGTATGCAATTAAATAATCATGCTTCGTAGGAAAGATAGTAAGATAAAGGCAAGTAAATATCTTTAAGAAATCCAACAAGGTGTTGCAGCTAGAAACTGATATCACCAAATTGTAAATCACCAACAAACACAAGGATTGATAGAATAAAAGAATGAAATAAAATGAAGTAGACCCAGGTGAAATCAAATATATATGTCTTTACACATGAATGTATAAATTCAAAGAACCTTGATAAATAAAGATTATTGCTGCAAATAGAGCATAAACTAGTCCAAATAGTTATTGGGTAAATAACTAAATTATAGCATTCAAACAAGGGCATAAACATGTTGTCAAATGGCATAGTTGAAAGCAGTTAAAAACATCAGGGGAATGTTGCAAATCCAATTCCTATCACTGAAATCAAGAAAACTACCATTGGAATCTCAAGCTTGGATCCACTTCTCTATTGAATCTATTCATCTACTTGTCTACTCAATCTGTTATAACTGCACCAAATGGTGCCACATGATAAATAAATTGTAACTTCAATAGATATTTTCAAACAAAGGCTATCTTCTGGACATTGGAATGAGTGATGTAGGAGCATCCCTAGTCCATTAGTGTTCTTGCATCACCAAAAACGTGTTTAAATTCCAGCATCTCATTCATGTTTAATCATAAATTTGTGCTTGTGAGACTTACATGAGCCCACAAGAGATCACTCTTAGCTTCACCGACTCCCACTTTAAACATGAAATTTATAAAAATAACTGGAAGGAAAGGCAAGATACATTGTACTTAGTTTATTCGCCCATTACACTAGAACCACAAAAAAAACAAGAGGAGTTGAGATGACATGGCATGGCATCACTGAAATACAACAGGGTGCGATGGCATGGCATCACAGATCTTGCTATTTCCAGAAACATCTTGTTGTATGTTTAAACAGAAATCAACTCCAACAATAATTAAGACATTCATTGCAAAGGAGGAGAGCACTGAGAAAGAAATTTTAACATAGACCAAAAATCACTAGGCTAAAGTGGAAGAATTCGTTGAGGAAACCAAATTAAGAGAAGCAACAAGCTCTCTCAAGAAGAAGACAACGACTTCCACAAATGCAATAATTGGGAAAGAAGATCCTTGGAGAAGTTGAGGCATATCACTGGGCAATTGACGAAGATCAATCCACTAAAAATGAAGGAGATTGTTAAGGAATAATCACTGAGCAGCAAGAAGAGAAAATTCCTGGAAAGAGAACTAGCATGGAATGTGTGCCTAAACAAGAAACCATGCAACCCATTGTTTTGTGAGCAACAGAGTATTTATTTTTATTCATCCTTTCTTAATCTCTTGCATGAGGATCAATTTCTGTTGCAAAGTGAATGTAATTGAGTAGCATCACTGTTATTTCATCGATTTACTTGAATGTTATAATACAAGTTTAGTGATAAAATCCTCATGTGGAATTGTTTGGCTTTTGTTTAGTGATGTACATTTATTGTGATTGACACCATCCACTGAGATGGGTAGTAAATTTTATTTCTTATCTACCTCCAATAGATTAGTATGCATTTGTGTAGGTTTTGAATTTTCCAACACCCATCGATTAGTATTAAAGCAAGAAGAACCTGCAGTGAGGCAAATCCAAGAAAGGAGGGAGAAAAAAATTTAGGTGTTTCTTGTCTATTAGGCAAAACCTAGCAACAATAGGGTTTGTAGGGTTTCTCTAATTTTGGGAATGGGAGGGTTTAAGTTTATTCTATTTCTTCTTCTTCTTATTGATCTGTGTTCCTCCGTATTGGTTGAATAGCAGCCCCTTGTTTTAACTTTATCACAATGGTCCCCTACCCATTAGTAGTCCTACTGCGGATGTCCATCTGATTTTGTATGGCAGATTCAACCCTGCTCAGCATTCCATTTTGGCAGATTTGATTAGTCCTTAGAAGCCAGCAAGACCCTAGAGCACTCCTTGTATAGCTAGTGGAAAACCACTCAAAGATATCGTGGTCAGTCCAACAAGGCCATTGCCATGGCAAATATAAGGCTAGGAAAGTAGAAGTTGGATATTGGTTATTCCCTCGGCATATCTCTAAAGCGGAGCCAAATTATAGCTCTAGTGGAAGGGGCAATTACTTCCAAATCTCTACTGGAGAATGGAAATGTCATGTATTTGATACTCGTGTCTAATGATGTTACTATATAGGGCTTTTGTATTCTCCACAACTGCAATTGAGCACAATCATTGGGCAAGAAGATCGTTGGATCAGTTGAGGCATATCACTGGGCAATTGACAAAGATCACTGCACTGAAAATGAAGGAGATTGTTAAGGAATAATCAACAAGCCACAAGAAGGGTAAACTCCTAGAAAGAGAACTAGCATTGAATCTCTGCCTAAACAAGAAACCGTGCAACCCGTTGTTCTATGAGAAATGGTGTGTTTATTTTTATTTATCATCTCTTAATCCCATGAACGAGGATCAATTTCTACTGTAGAGTGAATGTAATTGAGTAGCATCACTATTATTTCACTAATTTACTTGAATGTTATAATACAAGTTTAATGATAAAATTGTCATGTGGAATTGTTTGGCCTCTATTTAGCGAAGTAAATTGATAGTGATTGACACCATCCACTGAGATTGGTAGTAAATTTTATTTCTTATCTACCTACAACAGATTGGTGTGCATTTGTTCAGGTTTTTCATTTTCTAGCACCCATCAATTGGTATTAAAGCAAGAAGAACCTGCAGTGAGGCAAATCCAACAAAGCAAATTTTTTTCTCCCTCCTTTGTTGCAAATCCAACAAAGGATATTCAGGGGAGAGAAGAAACTCTAGGATGAGAACTGGTAAGATGATGTCCAGAAGCCAGTTGTGAAAAGAGAAAAATCATGGTATGTGGATGAGTGGACGTGAATTGGAGAAGCATGTATCAAAGAAATACAAACATTATGGAAATGTTGAGAAAAATTACTACAACACTGAAACCATAGAAATAGCCCAACTAAGAAAAATTATAGCCAAAATAAATGATGCAAGTGAAGATGAAGGTAAACAAGGAACCCTGAGAGAAGAACTAGAGGACTCTCTTTTAAAATAAAAATGTGACAGAAAACTTCAGGCTGCTAACTCTGTTGTCTATCTAGTGAAAGATCAGTTGTTTATATAGATAGTCCAGAAAGGCCCATCAATATATATATACCATTGTGAGAGAGATTAAAGACTAGAAATTAGAAACTGGACATACAAACATCAATTGGAGCCCTATGAAGTTGGTGGGTTAATTTAGCAGCCTTCATCAGAAAATTTCTTCCACATTACAGGTCAGCACCATGGAAGGTGGAATAAAACAAAAATAGACCCAGAAATATGTGGATCATTATTTGAAGGAACAATTATCTACTAACACTATGGGATAATTAGTTATGGATCTAGTGATCAGTGGAAAATCTATGTTCTAACTAATTTTACAACTCCCTTTCACTTTCTTGTTCTTGTCCATAAGTTTGTGCACAGCACCACCAAGGCACTTCTTCAGATTATTCACCAAGTATTAAGTGTTTTTTTTTGTATCGTCAAAAGAGCTATCATGTCTTGTTCAAAGCATAGACTTGACAAAAAATAATGTGAAGACAAGAAATGCATCATGTTGTTTTGTCTGTACCTATCATCCAGCAACAACTACAAGTTTGGGAGGAATATTTATAAAAAAAAAAAGGCAGTGAAATTACTCACTATCCTTTGCAAAAAGTAATCTTCAATTTAGCAACTTCTTAGCTCCAATATAATAAATGCCATCAAGTATACTCATGAAGAGATTATATTTAAGGGACAGGTCTGGGAGGAATATTTATTAAAAAAAAAGGCAATGAAATTACTCACTATCCTTTGCAAAAATTAATCTTCAATTTAGCAACTGCTTAGCTCCAATATAGTAAAGGCCATCAATTATACTCATGAAGAGATTATATTTGAGGTATTCTTATGGAAAGTAAGACAATACGCCTGCATACCCTTATGTGTGGTCTATTGTCAAACAAAGATCTTACTAACAATGGATCATGTGATCAAGTGAAATAGTGCTAATGTCAATGATGAAGCGAGTGATCGAGTAAAATATGAACTGTGATTGATCTTCGGTTATATGGTTGTGATCTTACTTCCCTCTTCTACAACTAATTGTTGAACAATTCTAGATATATAAGTATTCCTAAATGTATATATGAATTTATTGAATTATTACCAATTTTATATGGTTTATTTCATTGTTGAATTAATTTTTAGGTTGCCTCTCTAACTGCTTGTGTTAGCCGCATTTGTGATTTATGGATTCATGATTAATGGAATGGTTGTGTATTTAGGTTGCATAAATCTATAGTTTCATGCCTGTCAATATTAAATAGTTAATAACAGAAAGAATCCAGTTCAGTTACTTCATAAATTTGTGTGAATTCGTAAATTTGTGTGAATTTGGGTTCACTTTTTGTGTAAATTTGGGTGGTAAACTAAAGTACCACATCCTCAAAGTGCACAGAAGTTATTAGGTATATTACATGCATGGACCAATACCATGTAGCTATATTTGACACACAGGTCCTAAAAATCTAGCTCCTATAAAATAAGATAACTACCCATAACGAAAACTGACATGCACCTATAAATGGAACCAACATGAAGGAATATGGCACATACAAATCTAGGGGCTGAAATGCCCTTAATGCACATTAGACGTCCAATGATCCAAATGACATCTGAATGCATTCACCAATTTTAAGAGCTTTAGTAGAAAGACATCGACATATGTAGAGCATCTAGCTCGGTGGACCTTAGAGTTTGTGAGAAAGAGTGAGTAGATCGTAGAGTATTGGCTTATTTCAGTCTCTACAGAAAATTTAAGTAATTTTTAGTTATGAATCATATAAGTTTTAAAGTAAATTCTACTAATTTTCATAATTTAATGGTTTATTTCAATGTTTATAGAAAATTTAAGTAATTTTTAGTTATGAATCATACAAGTTTTAAAATAAATTCTACTAATTTTCATAATTTAAGGGTGGTTTCACTGATCCAGAAATAGAGAATGAATAAAAAGAATAGGAGCTTACTAATGATGACATTGCCACAGGGGTTCTAGAGCATCATTTTTTTCCCATTGGAATCCAATGAGGTGCGCAGTATTCTCATAACAGCCTTGGTGACCACAATGTTAGAAATTTTGAACATCCGAGCCTCTCCTTTGGGTCTTTTGCCCGTGCTTCTTTATTATAATAAATGGCTTCTCAAAGTAATCAAATGCCAATGCCATCCCTGCAAACAGTAAAAAAGTGTGACATAGAGATTAAAGCATAAACTTAAAAGAAAGGATGAAAAAAAAAGTGAATTTTGAACCAGATCTGAGGTGTGTGTACTCCTCCCTATGTGGAAGCAGACTAAAAGTGGGGTGGAAATGCACTGAGGTTAGAAATGAAACATACCTGGGCTCCATTAATGGATTGAAGATCCAATGGTGGGGTTTGATATCAGTCTTCTACTGGTAAAACCTTAATTCACAACTCTCTTCAATCTCGTTTTCCCTCCTGCCCTGTGAAAAGTGGAAATATGCTACTCGTAAACTTAAAAGCAAGTATGAAAAAAATAGCGAATTTTGAAGCTGAGGTGTGTGTACTCCTCCCTGTGTGGAAGAAGACTAAAAGTGGGGTGGAAATGCACCGAGGTTAGAAATGAAACATACATGGGTGCCATTAATGGATTGAAGATTCAATGGTGGGGTTCGATATTATTCTGCTACTGGTAAAACCTTAATTCACAACTCTCTTCAATCTCATTTTCCCTCCCACCCTGTGAAAAGTGAAAATATTCTACTTGTAAATTGAAAATCAAGGATGAAAAAAATAGTGAATTTTGACCTAGAGATCTCAGGTGTGTGTACTCCTCCCTGTGTGGAAGAAGACTAAAAAGTGGGGTGAAAATGCAACTAGGTTAGAAATGAAACATGCCTGGGTGCCATTAATGGATTGAAGATCCAATGGTGGGGTTCAATATCAATCTGCTCCTGGTAAAACCTTAATTCAAAACTCTCTTCATTCTTGTTTTCCCTCCCACCCTATGAAAAGTGAAAATATGCTACTCGTTTTCCCTCCCTCCACCTTATGAAAAGTGAAAAATTAATTCAAAACTCTCTTCAATCTTGTTTTCCCTCCCGCCCTATGAAAAGTGAAAATATCTACTTATTTTCCCTCCGCCCTATGAAAAGTGAAAATATACTACTTGTTTTAGAATGTAAATGAAGATTGGAAATGGGATGGCTTTGTTACATCAAAATTAAGGCTAAATTTTTTCAAAAATGTTAAAATTTCCCTCCCTAAAAAAATACAAGTACAATGTTTATAGAGTATAGAGTAGATGCGTAGGTGTAATTGTTGGTCATGGGATCCCCCGCAGCATGTTTTTGGTGCTCAAAGCCCAAGTTTTGGTCAATTGTATTGTAAGACTCCTCAATCGCGGGCACAGAGTGCAAAGTCTAGGATGAGTCATAGGGCTATCCACCCTAGAATATTGTGATTTAATGTAAAGTTGTGTCGACCTACCCATGGTCCATGGACCATGGGATTGTATAAATAGAGTGAGGCTCTAAGTTTAAAGGAATGTAATGAATGATTGAATAGAGAAGGCATGGTTCGAGGTTAGAGTTGAATCTGAAGTGTATTGGGTCATAGTAGTAGGAAGAGGCTTTGCAGCTAAGTGTGCAGAGGCCTAGTAGAGTCCGTAGCTGAGTGTGCAGGGTAGAGTCGGGTCTGTACTTGGGACTGAAAGTTAATAAAGAGAAATTTATTCTATGCATCT
Organism: Pinus tabuliformis; assembly: GCA_031772625.1. Taxonomy (NCBI): domain Eukaryota; kingdom Viridiplantae; phylum Streptophyta; class Pinopsida; order Pinales; family Pinaceae; genus Pinus; species Pinus tabuliformis. Next base: position 1,051,863,084 of record CM062816.1, read on the forward strand.
GTTCTTGAATCTGTACTCTAATGTTATGCATTACTTTTACTCTGTTGATTTACTGCACACAATTGATGAATATTTGTATGAATGATTATATATAAAAATAATCTAAGTAATCAGCGAACAGAGCCTAATTAAGGAAGACTTGGGTAAATAACATGGGTCACGCTAAGGTTAGAACTGTGCAAAGAATAGTATCGCAGGGTGCAGGCTGCCTGCTGGTGCGTGTAGCACAGTAAGTGTGAAGGTTGGACCACGTAACAATCACCTCATATCAGACATCCCCAAGGTGTGGAAACCTGGTTCTAGCACCCTCCCATACTACTTTGGGTGAGACCTCAGTCCGCGCTCCGCGGACTATTGCCGAAAGGGCCAGTAGTAGTGGGATTTTCTTGGCTAAATCACTTCTGAACCTGGTTCATGCCCCACTAAGCCAACGTTTCTAGGATCAGGGTCTGCATAAGGGATGTCTGATGTCGTGCCATTGGAACCCAACAAAGAAGGAAATTGAAGAGTGGTTGGACAAGAAGATTAACGAGTTCACGACACAGGAAAATAGAACTCCGCAAGTATCTAAGGAAAAGTGGTTGGAGTGCTACATGTATACAGAAATCCATGAGATTTTCTTTGCATCCTTTCCTTCTGAGCTATATGAGTGGATCGCGAAGTTATTCGACAGCCAGGGAAGGTGTAGGCTTGACAAACCAATAGTGTGGACTCTAGAAATAGTGCAGAGACTAAAAGCATCAGAAGATAAGATCACGTGAGTTGTGGACAATTGGATCGACCGGATAATAGGGGCATTTATCACTAAGTTTGCAGTAGACACGACCATGAGCTACAACGAGGCAGAACAATGCTTTCTGAAAGGACCGCGAGGTAAGCATATTAAATCTTTGAATACTTGGATTAATATGCTATTGTGTGAAAAAAGGGTCTTGTGAATACATTAATGTTTGGGACTAGACGAAGCAGAAAGATCTACCAGAGTAGCGAAGAATTAGAAAACAGTCCCTTAATTTCACCCTCATGAGAGAGCGAGGAAGACCTCACTAAGGTTTCTCCGAGAAGCATTGTCAGTTTGATAAGGCAACGCATTCTGCAGTTACCACTCCCACCCACACTGCCACCTGCTTCACCTCCCTTACCTCCATCTCCACCCACTCCACCTCAACCACCTCCACAGTTCAATATGGCAAGCATGAGAAAACTACTAGTATTCAGAGGAGTATGGAATGAAGATCTGGACCAATTCTGGTTCGTTGTAAGAGCAGTATGGGAAGCACAAGGTGTTACAGACAACAATATTAAGAAGGCTACATTGGTGAGCATGCTATAGGATCTCGCATTAACATGCTATATCAAGCACTCTAACGACCACCCAAATGCAGGGATAACAGAGATCCAAAATGCATTGAACAAGGAATTTAGTAGGCCAAATTCAGAAACAAAATCAATCATCGGGTTTAAATAAATCGCGATGCTCCTGGGTGAGACTCCATGGGATCTGGATCAATGACTGAAGAGTATGATCTATGAAGCCACTATGACGTTGACAGATGGACATCATCGCACATGGTTTGTAGCATCTCTGACACCACACTTGAGGACGACACTATCACAATAGAAACTTTCCACCTAGGCCGAAGCATTGGAAATGGAAATGAGATTACATGAGACCCTGACAAAAGACCCTGGGTTGGGAGTTCAACAAATCTATGCACAACTATAGAATCAGTGTTTGGAAATGCAAAGTTTGAAGCAGGATAGGGCACCACAGTCAGAAGCGCACGAGGAAGTATGGTGCATAAAGTACAAAGGCCAGGGCCATGACAAGGATCATTGTCTAGTTTTCGTGAACTACTTGGCAGGAGGAGGTCCAATTCCACTGAGACCGGAGGCACAGGCAGGGCTGAGCATGACACCCACTTTATCGTGCGTGATTTGTCAGATAGGAGGGAAACACATGATGGATAATTGTCATTTGTGTCATAAGTATACATAGACACCCTAGCAACTGTTTTGTAATTTCTATAGGTCAGTAGACCACAATGAGTGCACTTGCCGCAGTTATGAGCTGATGATGGATTAAACCCCTGCCTATAGGATGTAGACTAAAACGCGACCCCTCAACCCAGATGCGGGGATGGAATGTGTTAGATTTCATGGGTGAGGTCAAGGACACAGTGTAATGGGGCCAGGAAGGGGCCGCAGACAATTAATTTGTTACAATTACAGAGGACCAGGGCACTATGCCCGTGATTGCACCAAACCGACGAGGATATCCTATTCGTATTGTGCTCAGTTCGATCATGAAATGATAGATTGTCCTATGTTGATCACAAGGATGTGTGAAAAAGGTGTATTCCAGCCTCCCCTGACTCAGAATATACAAATGATGAGGTCTAAGCCGTGCGAAGAGGACCCGAACGTAAACATGATGCTCAGAAGCAGTATGGTCATGGGAGAGGATATGAGGAGGTAGCCAGAAGAAATTACATGGGTTCGCAAGGCTCCTGCAAAGTTTGACTTAGAACGCATGAAGGAGACATTCATGGAAGCTAAGAAGAGCTTCACAGAGGCCTCCACCTCAGGTAGTAAGGATCAACCAGAGCCAGGGATGGATCCTTCAATGCTCACTACCTTTCTGGAGACATGCACGAAACTGTTGCGTGACAGCAAGGCATTTAAAGGACTATAGGAGCTGATCACTAGGTGCACAGGGTCAGGTGAACCACCCGTAGTCTGAAAATTGGCGAAGCATGCATTGCGCATTGGAAGGGAAATGAGGTTGATTGCACAGATTGGTGAGTATGAAATGGATCAGCTAATCCTAGATCTGGGTTCGGATGTGAATGTATTACCGAAGCAAACATGGGAACGCATGGGCAGGCCCACGTTATAATGGTCCCCTATTCAATTGTGAATGGTGAACTACCAAAAGCTTTTTCCCATGGGGAGGTTGCAAGGGGTAACAGTTGATATTGAAGGCACGAGCGCATAGGTGGATTTTAAAGTAATAGAGATTGTCGATGACAACAATCCCTATCCTGCACTCTTAGGAATAGACTAGGCCACCGATATGAATGGAGTCATCAACCTGAAGAAGTGAAAAATGATCTTCGAGAAAAGCTCATTATGCTTAGTAGTCCCACTGGACCTAGTCGAAGGAGCGCGCTACACTGAACCAGTGCGCAACGATGATAGAGATGATGATCTTCATTTTATTTACAAGATAATTGCATGAGACCAGGATTGGTTAAATCTAACTATAGATGGGAGGATTTCGTGGGAGCATGAAAGCTCCTGCACTTCGGATTCAGACGAAGTAGAGTGATGGCAGAATTAGTTGCATGAAGCGATGACGCTGAATTGCAACATGATGGTTAGGTCATTGCGTTGCATGACAATAGAGGCAAGAGAGTTGCCAACATATGATGGATTGACAACGGTGGATGAATTCCTAAGCAAATTTGAAAGCGCAGTACCGGAATAGTAGCAGTTCGATGCATTGAAGTGGGCACTGAGCACAACACCCGCACGATGGTGGGGTACACATCAAGGAAATTTTGAGGACTAGTGCAGATGTAAAAGGATGATGCACCTACGGTTTGGAAGCCCCTATATTCAAACAAGAGTTGATCAAAAAGGATAGAGCAACTTGCACACCCACCTATCTCGATGGGTATAGACATGTGCTGTGTAGCCCACACAAGCACATCCCAAACTCAAAATCGAAAATCAGAATAGGACACAACAGCAGGGAATGCGATGCACCCCACAACTATTCCACGTGGAAGCATTCAGTAAGGTATGTGGAGTCCTAAACAGGGTTCACCAGACGAGACAAACTGATTCAGACCTGCACGTGCTAGCGGTTTGATGGGCCTATAAGGCCATGTGCAAAAACCTGAGCACGGAGATGATTCTGAAGCTGAGGAGCAGAGTCGAGACCATAATTTTGGAGGAAAGGAATCCTCATGCGATAGCTCCCACAGTTGGGATAGTACGGGAGGACCAGGATAAAGGATCTATGCAGCTACGTGAGGGCCAACATATGTAGATTCAGGAAGCCATTCGATGAGGGAACCTTAAACTTCATGAACTCGAAGAAGATTAGGTACAACTAAGGAAGAAAAGCATGTTAATGAACGCAGAGATCAAAAAACTGAAATACGAAATCATGCAAGTATGTCTAATCGATAAACTAAGAATAACAAGACAAGATATAGACAACCATAATACTGCATTGGAAGATTGTCGCCGAGAATTTGTTACTCTAATACCATGGCTACAACCGCACCTTACTAAACAAAGTAACCAGAGGAGCGCACCGCATAAGGAAGAACACGCAGTGCTGACTGTCACGGGGGTAATTAAGGAGTTCTTGCGGGCTAGGCTAGAAGGTGAATTGAAGTCTTACACGAGTGGTGCGACCACCTGACTATCTGTCGGAAGCACAGTCTCAGCACTCCAAGCAGTTGAAGAGAGCGTGGGACTATAAAAGAGTCTGTGATGAAGTTGCGCGATAAAAAGGTGGCGCACAGGATCGGTATGTCACAAGGGTCGCACCCACGTAAAGGGGGCTACACGGCCACATGGGTAGGCTGGGAAGTGACCGTTGGTGTAACTGTTCATGACAAGATGACCAATTTAAGACAAAGAGGAGCGGGTGACGGGCAATTAAGACATGAATTAAGAGCTATATTTTGGATGATCTGCTGCCAAGAAGGCATTAATGACTCAAAAGTGGGGGGAATGGTTGAATTCAAATTCAAAATATGCTATAAAACCCCCAAAGCTAACCACAATACAACACTTGGTTGTTTGAGATTTGAGTAGTTACAGAGCATTGAGCGCCAAGCACTCTTACCACCTTTGAGTACATGACAAAGCATATCTCATGTAAACACAATTACTGCTACCAGACCAGGAGTGTGATTTGTCGAAGATACTGCTGGTGAGGCCATGGAGCCCCATATGGTCCATGAGGAGCCCGGAGATGCGGCGGTTGCTCCAAAAGTTCCAAAATCGCCATGGACACCGCAGCCGAAGAAAGATAAGTAGACTATGGGACCAATTTGGGTATCCCCAAGAAACCCACAGTTCGGCAAATTGTCAATGGAAGAAAAAGGCAAAGCCATCACCATTAAATCAGATGAAGAGGAGGAAGACTTACAAGCTCTAATTGATCAAACAGAGGCGTAAGATGATGTTGAGGAGGATGTCCCACCAATGCCTTCCACAACAAAGTTACCCATGTACGTCCCCCCATGGAAAGGGAAAGTTAGGGCGGCCAAAGACTTGGAGGCCACGAAGAGTGCGCTCTAGACCCTGCTCCTCCCCAATGGCATTACTTTTGAAGCACCGTCCCTCTGTCAGGTGCCTACCTTGAAGTTCGAAGATTGGGACCTCGCAGACAGTGAGAAGTTCGCGCACTTGACGATGGAAAGCTTGATGAAACAGAAGTTGGAGGGGCCAGTGATCACATTGGAGCTGCGAAAATGGCTGCGTGGTGTGGAGAAGGACGGATTACTTCATCTATGATGGATACCCCACTTTCACCATGCACCCGTCACCATTTTTTTCATTAGGAAATTGTTGTGCTTGGTGCATGATGGGTATCTATGTCTGGGGGAGCCTATTCCCATCACGGTGGAACTTATTCATAGGATTTCTTGCCTTCCCTATAAGGGAAGGGACCCCACGTAAATAGCTGGTAAAAGCACCGCTTTGGCTCTCGCAAAAGCTGTGAAAACCAAATACAAGCTACAAAAGAAGAAGCGCGGCAATGCAATTGAGAGTATTGATGACAAAGGTGTGTACGTAGCCACCAAGATCCTGGCTGGAAAATTAATGCAGAAGTGTCATGCCGATGAAGTACCAGTGCCTGTGGTTGCACTGGCCAGGCAGTGCACGGAGGGATCCCAGTTCAATTGGGTTGAGTTCCACTGTAAGGAATTTTTGATAAACTGCAAGGAGGCCCAAGAGCAGGGTAAGACCTTCCACTACGCATGGTTGCTCTTATCCATTGTGCTGGTAGTAAGCGAACTACTGACAGATAGCTAGTTCCTACCCATTGACTAGGACCTTCTTGAGGCTGCGAAGTAAGCTTCGCTCTGGGACACAAAGGATGCAAAGCAGATTCACGCGATCAAGCTTTTTTGGGTGCTGATGGAGGCAAGCATCCGGATGTGGATCAATAGAAGACCACAGTTGTCGCCCAAAGTGTATGCCACTCTAAATAGCTTTGTATACTTTAAAGCAGACATGCACAACATTCATGTCCAGGCTCGGAAGGATCCAACAAAGGAATGGACAAAGCTTTCATTTATTGCTACTGATGACGCCATCTTCACAGCATTGGAAACATGGCCTCTGGAGTGGTGCGCCCCATACTTGGAAGGACTGGAGAAGGCCACAACCCAACAAAGGAAGAAGGACACCAAGCTACACATCGTGCAACTGGCTGAGAAGAGGCACCAGGAACAAGAAGCAGCCATGCAGCAGAAGATGGCCGATGTAGCAGCAACAACACAGACAACAGAAACAAAAATAGCACCCATACAAGAGGCTGAGGGGGGCCATAAAATATCCACAGAGCAGGGGGCTGAGGACATCAACCTGGATGATGAGTTCATGTGGAAACTACCTCGAAATAGTTGAAAAAACCACACGTCCCTGAGAAACCGGTCCCCAGAAAGAAGACGAAGGCATCCAAGATGTCGATTGACCCAACCACGTTGACAAAAGGTGATCTTTTTGACATAGGCGAAATGGTTCACGATGTCACTAAGGACGTGCTCTAAGAAGTGATGGTGGAGTAGAACACTATGTTGGGGGTGCTACGAATGTAGTTACAGGGACTATAGGTGCAACCTCCTCAAACAGGAACAATGGCCCCATATGCGGCAACAGATACATCAGAGATGGAATAGATGTTGCGCGCCCACATGACCAACACTTTTTTGTTTTCCAAGGGCACGTTAGCAGCAACAAATGAAGTTGACCATGCTGTGGTGGGCAGGATTAAGGGGTTGAGCGTAAACTTGGCTGCCCTCCCACGAGAAGCCCTGTACCAGTTACAGGATGGGGTCATAGTCGAGCTCCGTGCCAGAGAAGTCCGTGCGCTACAGGCATTGAGTGAACAAAAGATTAATATGGAACAGCTCAGCCAACAACGTGATGAACTCGTTGCTTAGACTCAAGTACTGGCGTAGGTGGTGGAAGATGCTTATAGAACTGTCCCGGAATTGGCTGTCCCGATAGATCTACCAATAGGAGAGCAAATTCACAGATTGGCCAGTGGATTTCATGAAGCAAAGGAGGAAGTAACAAGGATACAGCTGGACCTCAACCTTCAAATTTCTAAACTGTGATTAAAGGCGCAGTCATCCATGCCCCGGGAAGTTAGGGAACAGTGCACTGGCACTATCCAAAAAGGGCTGGAGGAAATAGGATAGGTACTGTAGACCTATACTACTATGTTGGAAGAATCCTTCGCGGTCCTCACTTCCTTACAAGAGGACCCCACCATATAGTGACTGGAAATAGAGGCGTGGGAGCTTTAAGTGTAATATAACAATGTGCATGGAACGATGCAGACAGTTGCCCTGACCCAGCAGCTGGCGAAGCTAGAGTAGGCAAAGGCATTGAAGGAACAGGTGCATGTTGCGCGACTAAAGGAGGCAATACTTAAAGTGCGCATCCAACCTTGGATCGATGAGGCCTTCATCATCACTACCGATATCAGAGGAAAGCTCACATAGGTGAAGGTGATGCATGCCATAAGACATGGATTTTCCCCTAACAGCAAGCATTCAGCTGAAAGAGTAGAGCAGATCCAGCAGACGGCAAAACAGTGCGTTGCAAACCTTCACGCAGCACAGACACAGTTGGAGGGGCTCCATGCCAAGATCACGACACCAGCAGAGTGACTCAAGATGAGTCACGATGATTCTGTTGGGGGCCTGTTGGGCATGGGATCCCCCGCAGCATGTTTTTGGGGCTCAAAGCCCAAGTTTTGGTCAATTGTATTATAAGACTCTGTGAATTGCGGGCACAGAGTAAGAAGTCTAGGATGAGTCATAGGGTTGTTTGCCCTAGAATATTGCAATTTAATGTAAAGTTGTGTTGGCCTACCCATGGTCCGCAGACCATGGGATTGTATAAATATAGCGAGGCTCTAAGTGTAAAGGAAGCTAATGAATGATAGAATAGGGAAGGTATGGTTCGAGGTTAGATTTGGATCTGAAGTGTACTGGGTCGTAGTAGTAGGAAGAGGCTCTACAGCTGAGTGCGCAGAGGCCTAGTATAGTCTGCAGCTGAGTGCGTAGATCCCTACAGTTGAGTGCGCAGGGTAGAGTCAGGTCTATACTTGGGACTGAAAGTTAATAAAGAGAAGTTTACTCTATACATCTGTTCTTGAATCTGTATTGTGCGTAGCGCAGTAAGTGAAAAAGTTGGACCGCATAACAATCACCTCATATCATACATCCCCAGGGTGTGGAAACCTGGTTCTAGCACCCTCCCATACTACTTTGGGTGAGACCTTAGTCTGTGCTCCACGAACTATTGCCGAAAGGGCCAGTAGTAGTGGGATTTGCTTGGCTAAATCACTTATGAAACTGGGTCAGGCCCCACAAAGCCAACAGTAATGTAAGTATGTAAACAATTCTAAATATGGGCTTAGTTAAATAATAATAGTAATAATATTAATAAAAGTCAAAAGTACGTGGATGAGTGCAAAAATATAAATGTTGGCTCAATTAATAATAAAAATAATAAATTTCAATTTTTTATATTCTGACTTTGTTATTAAGTTGTGAATAGGTTTTTTTACAATACCATGAACCAATACCATGGCTTATCAATACCTCAAGCCCAAAAACCATAACTTATTTCACAAGCAAAATATTTTATAACAATATGACAAGATTGTTAACCATGGATATTCACCCCCCACTTTACAATGGATATTATTAACTTGGAAAAAATTGGTTTTGTTATAATACCATGGGCCAATACTATGGCTTATCAATACGACTTGGTCTAAAAACATAACTTATTTCACAATAAAAATATTTTATAACAATATAAAAATATTCTTAAGCATGGATATTCATTCTCACTTTAACATGGATATTATTAACTTGGAAATAGAATTTGTTACAATACCATGTGTGATGCAGCAAAGTGTTCCCTCTGCAGACAGAGGCAACCCCTCTAGCCCTAGAGTGGGTCTAGTCACAAACAAGGACAGATCAACAATAACTTTCCTTAAACAGTCATAGTTGGAGGCCTACCTCAACCAGTGGTCGATGGAGTTTCATTGCGTTGCTCCAGCTTTCGCTTCCTTAACGAGTGATCAACCTGAAACAATGCAAAGGAAATACAACAAAGCACGTAACCAGAAAACAACAATAATCTATGTACTCACAAAGTCAAGAAGTCATGAGCTATCAAGTAAATTACATACAAGACATAGGAAAACATCATTAATTGTATTAATAATGAAATAAGAGTAAGCTTACAACCAAAGTCTTGACATCACAAGCTTTCTCAGAGGGATCTAGCCAATATGTTCCTTAAGCATTCACTCTTTGAAGATGGATCTCCTAACATACAAGTCTCTCACACTCATAAGTTTTACACAAAATTAAGGGAACTTCACAACCTTCCACAAGCTATCAACAATCCCACACTTGTCACACTCACACCAGCTATCTAGCAAACTCACAAACACTAACAGCACTGCTTAGCTAGCCAACTATCAGAAACTAGCAATGCATAGCATTGGTGAGAGTTTAAATAGGAGAAGGACTCTCCATGAAAGGTGGAAGAGTGAGCTTATCTCCAAGGAAGGCAGCACAAATGACAGAACAACCACACTAGAGGAGGAAAGGCAACACAAACTATGCCAACAACCAGGTCTGGAGTCATCCAGTTGGAACAAATTCGCCCAATCTAGATCATCGCGGGGGAATAACTGAGCTATAGCACTGACATCGCTAGTGAGTAATGTAGCTAGTCAGATCATCGCTAAAGATTATAAGTAACCTCGTGCTAGGACATGTAATCGGACCATTGTGGGAATCAGATGTACTTCTGCACTGGCAGTGCATCTGGACTATTTATGAGCACCCTTCAGTGCATATATTAAATCCACAGTCACGATGAGGCAGATAACTTAGGAAAAGTGGGTCATTTGGCAACATCAGAGAGAATTTGTTCAATATGAGCATGTTTGACTTGGACACACGACACAGTAGAAGGACTGGAGTGAAGGAAGTGACAAATTACTATGTAATAGATGCCCCCTAAAGTATGAAGCCCAAGAGAGTGGGAGGGGTGAAATGCTTTATGAAACTGACTGAGCTGGAACACCATCTAGAAGAACCTGCACGCAAGTACAACTGATATCTCTCATAATGAAGTACATGTAGTCTAAGCATGGGCGCAGCCATCCAAAAGACATACGAACTAGGTCTGTGGTATGGACGCAGCCATCCAACTAATGAGACCATGATAATGATAAAGGTATGGTCGCAGCCATCCATGAAGACTCAGGTATGGTCGCAACCATCCATCAACGAGTCATGTAATCATGAACCAATTCACGCAGCCCAAACATATGTAATCTAAGTTCGGGGCCTTGAACCCAACCGATCATAGTACAAATTCTAACATGTGAATAGATGTGCTGAAGTCGAGCATGATAGAAAGTTACTTGATTACCAGTGAATAATGAAAATCGTTAACAAGCACGAGAGAAACCACCAATAATGCCAATGGTTCTCAAGGTACTAGCCAGCACAATCCACAAAGTGTGAAAAAGGAGCTGAAGTTGAACACTCGTGGAATCACCCAATCGATGACCAATGATGAAAGTTGACCGTCAGGTGCAAAGAACTTTCCATTGAGGCATGCAAGCTCTAAGGTACCAAAGGGGATCTCTAGATCAATCTCCTGGAAAATGAGCTAATGTCGATAGGAAATGACCTGTCGCAGGAGGGCCATAATGTTTCCCCCGTCAATGACATGAGATAAGGAAAAAGCAGTAGATGGTGAAACAGAGTATCAGAGGGGAAGGTAAGGATGTAAACTGTAGAAGGATTATACTCTTGAACATGTCGGTGACACGACTTCGGAGGGTGGCAGCATTAAGGTACCTGGGATCAGAGGGTCGATGAAGATGGCATGAATTGGATGGAATGAGGCTAAATGGCAACCCAAACCCATGGAAGGCCAAATGATGATGTATGGATGTCCCAACCTAACAAGAAGCAAAAGTGTCGATGTTCAAGAGTGACTAGCTGCCAATGATGATTTCCAAATTTTCCCCACCATTGCTGACGAGTACCCCTATTAGTTTTTAAAACAATCTTGAAGGGGATAACATATGCTTGTAATGTGTTATCACTCAGGTTTTCCTTAAGCTCTGGAAAAGGATACGGCTGAGGTAACCATAGACCAACTTTGGACTGCAGGTTCTAGCCGACCTGTAATCAGAGAGGGCTCTCTCTTTTGGCAATTAAATTGGCTTCTACGCTGATAGCAACATTTTGCATGTCTGCAAGGGTTTGAGGAGCTCTTTCTTTTAACTGGTATGCCGTATCGGGGTCGAATCCATCAGGAAATTTGTAAAAGGCCAGATCAGGTGGAGGCCTTAAGTTCTGTGGTATTGCGTTATATATATTATTGAATCTTGCACAGTACTCCAAAACAGTCTCTTGAGGACCTCGTTTAATCGTATCATATTCAGCTAGTATGTGCAAGGGGTCTTTCTTTTTCTCCCATCTATTGGTAAAGGATTGGTAAAGCTCATCTGGGGTAGTTATGGAATTTGCAGCAAGTGATCTGAACCAAGTTCTTATATCACCTGTCAAACTCTGAACAAAAATTCTCATTCTTACACTATCATCATCTATCTCATAGTTTTCAAAATAGTCTTGCATCTTTTTGGTGTGCTGAAGGGCTGTGAAAGGACCGACAGAATCAAAATATGTGATTTTTGATTGGTACTCTTGAGGTAAAGCCCCAGCATTAGCAGGTAATTGCAGGGGTGCATATCTATTAGCCATATTGGTAGGTATAAGTGGAACAAGGGGGATAAGTGGAACAATTGGAGTAATGGGGGTCACAGGAGTAACTGGAACACTGGAAAAAACAGTAGTGCTAGTAAGTGCAGTGAATGAAGGTGTGGAAGGAGTACTACGGGATGTAGATGATGAACTAAGGGAAATAGGGGTTGAATGGAACAAAACCTTGACAGGAGTCGGAATATTGCTAGGGTAAACTGTTTCAGGGCTCAAATCAGCAAAATTTTCCTGTCTTTCTTGCTTCCTAATGATTTTGGGGATTATGTTATGGTTTTCAAAAACAGCTGGAGGGTTGGGGTCTGGATTTGACCTTGTATATCGTGGATTTTTCTTGGGAGCCAGCTTCTGAATTGTTTTTTGGGTAATTTTCTGGGGAATGTTTTTGTAATCAACAAGGGACTAATTAAAATATGAGACAGCTTGTTTGTAACTTAAAACTAGCATGAAGATTGACTGAAGCAGCATTTATTTACTCCTGTTAATGCAAAGCAAAAAACAGTCTCAAAGGCTTCCTGGCTGACATTCAGGCTTCATCTGTAGTTTTAAGAGATAAACAGCAGTTGGAAAGTTTGATTTATGGTCTCAGCAGAGCTTTCTTACCTTCTTCGTGAAACTATCTGAGGAAGTCCCCAGTGGAGTCGCCATTATGTTATCACTCAGGTTGTCCTTAAGCTCTGGAAAAGGATACGGCCGAGGTAACCACAGACCAACTTTGGACTGCAGGTTCTAGCCGACCTGCAATCAGAGAGGGCTCTCTCTTTAAGATTTAGCTTCATTGAAAAGGATTTTAGGCTAGGTCTCGAGTTCAGAGGGTTTTTGTTTTGTTTTTGGTGGGAAAATTGATGTTTTCAAACAGAGAGGCAAGGCATAGTTTGGAAGTTTCAAACCATTGGGCGTGGAGTCAAGGAGGAGAACTGCTGATGTGTTTCTTCAGTCACAAGAGAGGGAAAGTGGAGCAAGATAGTTGTGCATGAAACAATATCTCAGGTTAAAATGATGGGAAAAATGCTAAGTGATGAGAGGCAGTTAAGAATCTCTCAATCAGCTTAATAGAGGAGGTAACAAAGCGCTACCTAGGGGCAGTAAAGAATCCCTAGATAATTGGCAAACACAGGTGAATTGGGGTAAACATGAGCCAGGAGGAATTCATATTCATAACCAATTCAATCAGAGGAAAACATAAAGAAATAGCAGAAATTGAGCATAGAGAGTATTTAAACTAATTCTAGGCTATTCTTTCTTTCTGCTATTTAGATAGTGGTAAACAATAAACAGAGGTAAGATGCACTTATTGCTTCAGGCTGCAGCACAAGAATTCCATCTTCATATCTCCAAAAACATTCATTTACAACAGTCAGTTTGCTCTCCAAGCTTTCAGCAATCTTTGATTATAGAAAAAACTCAGGTATACAATGCGAGTCTCTAGTGAAAATTCTCAATCAACCAACCCTTGAAACAATGTAGAGGGCGGTATATATAGGGCAAAACTATCTACAGAGTTCCTTTATTACATCTTGACCTAATCAGGTCTGAAAGAAAAATGATTACTTAACCTAATACTATCCAGAAATAAATGCAAAAAATATCTCGGGCTGCGCTCAGGGCCGCCGTATCAAAACTGAGTAAATGATGTTGTCCTTGGTGGCTTTCTGCAGTGTTTTCTGAAATAAATGTGTATGGGTTTCTGCATCTCTGCTGTCTGTCTGCATTTAAAGCTTTAACTGTGATTTGAGGGCAAGGATGGGCTTACGCCTCCTGATTTGACTTTCTGGGGGGGCTCATCAATGTTCAGGTGCTTCGAGCCCCTAAAAAATCTTGACTGATACTCTTTGGCTCTTCTTCTTCCTCTGATACTCTTTGGCAATAAATTGATGCTGTTCTGACGTGCTGTGTGTTAAATCATCATTTATTGGCCGTTGTTCGGCCTCTGTTTTCTTCAAAACTGTTTTCTGGTCCTTCCGGCAAGCTTCGCGAAGAAAAATGGGTCATTCAGTGCCTTTCGGGTTTGCTGGGGGCCGCAGAATAAAAAGATTCCCTAAAGATTCCCCATTCAGGCCCAAAAAATCTAGCGATTTGTGCAAATATCTCATCAAAAACTGCCTCAGAATCTGATTCCGGGGCTCCGAAGTGCGATTTTTTTCCCTTCGTGCCAAAAAGTGCTGATGACGTCAGCATGACGTGATGTTGTACGGCGGGTAACATCAGCGATGACGTCAGCATGATGACGTGGTGGGATGACATCAGCATGACGTCATCATGTACAGATGGTGATGTGGCATGACATGTGGCAAGGGGCCACGCAGGCAGATGACTCGACATGTGACTGGGCAGAGGGGGGTGACGTAAGCGGTGACTGTGCAGGGGGGTGACGTAAGCAGTGACATCACCGGGCAGGAGGCGGTAAGTGGTTTTGTGGCGCACCACCTTTGGGGGGGGAGCGGTTTTGTCAGAGGGGGCTCCGCCACAGCCCAGGAGCTGACGCGTGGCGGGAGGTACGGCGGGAATACCGCCCATCTCCCGGACGCTAACCTTCGGGCTGTTCGGAGATGGGACGGCCCGCCAACCGTCGATCTGGGCGCAGGACGATCGGACGGCTGGCGGCGAATGTGAAGCGGCGGGAAGTTAGGGCGGGGAATATTCAAGGAATATTCCGAATTTAATATGCGCGCGGTGGGTTTAAAACTTAGGTTTATGTGGGTTATGGGTGTTATATGGGTTTAATACGCGGGGTTAATGTATTTATGCAAAAACTTTGGGTTAGGGGCAGAAAAGGGGGTTTTTGAGGGTTTAGGGCTAGGGGAGAGGTTATTAATCTGGCCAGGTGTCAGATTAATCCCTTTTAAGACACGGATGGGCTAAAAACAGCCCCGGATGGACCGTTTTTTCCCGGACTTATAAAAATATGGTTATATTGCCAGGGAGGGGATATTCACATAGGGGAATTTTATATACAAAGTTTTAATAGGGAAAGGAGAAAACTGATAGGGAGTTATATAATACTGTTAGTGGTTAATATGAAGGTGACCAGCAAGCGCTAAGGTCAGGGATCTTAGGCTAAATTTGGGGAAAAGAACTTGTAGAGAACTGAGATCCTTGAGTGAAGCAGATCTTCACCAAGGCAACTGATATGGATGATGATGAATCTAAGAGGAATCAAGCAGATCTTGACCTCTTTGGGATGTTAGTAAGGGACTTGGGGAATTAGAAGAAGGGGAAGTTAGTTATGTTCACCTTTGAGCTCCTTTGCCTGAAAAATGCCTGCACTGTGATCTGTAAAGATAAAGCACTTTGTAACACAAAATTGATCATAGATTATCATTCTGCAACCACAGCTACCTACCCAGCCTATTCACCTAACATTTTTTCCTTCTTCTTTGGGTGGGTGCACTTAGACTTGCAGACCCAGATTTACAATTTTCTTTTGAATTCTTCCTATCTAGATCTACACTTATTTCTGCCAGGGCCCAGATTAAACAGTTGGGTCCCTTTGATTCTCTACCTATCTACAAATCTGCCAAGATTAAACTGTTTGGACAGATATCATTCTCTATATTCTAAAACAGGAAATTGAAACCTAGGGAGACCAAGATTAAACTGTTTGGACCTCCCTTAAATGAAAACTCTCCAAAACTGGAACAACTCATCAAAATTTGGAATCAGCAGTGGCATTTGGACTAGCACACTTCATGGCTTTCTTCTTTGGTCTCTTCTGGAAATATGGAACATTGCAGCTTGCAAAGTATGACATATTTGTTATGTAAAAATGTCGATCATGAAAAATGATACCCTGTTGCAACAGGAGGCTAACAGTGGCTCCACTTGGGGATGGCTTTTCCTTGTGAAAAGCCAAGAACAATAGGTCAAATTGCCTTGATCTTCTGTGGTTGTTGTAGACTGGAAACATTAGTTCCGGCTGCTAAAAATATAAACTTTGGACTATGAACAACCTCCTCCTCAACTGAATTATTTGTGAACTGTGCAGCATCGCCTGCTTTCTTCTGCGTGCTTGATAATTATGTACAACATTGTTTGAGCATTATGCCTCTGAAAGTCATGGGCCAAAACTGATGTGTCTTCTCTGACTCTGGTCCTGAACAGTTATTGACCAATTTCTTCTTCCTTGTCAACACTCTTTTGGCTGAAGATTACACTCTGCAACAGCTTGCCTTTACCATGATATATTGTGATGTGTCTGTGCTATTCTTCGCTGTTGTGCTGAAATTAGTGCAGAGACAGGGCCTTTAAAATTGGAATACTTGCATCGGCTGGATCTTCACAGATTTACTGCTGCTTCTTAAATAATCGACTTGCTTAAAAAAAAATGAAAACAAAGTGCTGATATATACAACTAAGACTGTACAAAGATATATACAAAACTGCATTGTGTCCCTTAAAAGGGATCATGGTAATGCTTCAGCATACGGCCATTGACAGGACCTTCTTTAGCAGAACAATCCTCTACAGATCTGAGAAAATAAGTGTTATTTCCTTGAACAGCAGAAATAACCAATGGACCTCTCCATAGAAAATCAAACTTGGCATGTTTGCCCTTGTCTTCCCTTCTTGAGTCCCATCTTAGAACTTTGTCACCAACATTGAAATCTTCAGCCTTAGCTCTCTTATCAAACATCTTTTTGAGCTTTTCTTGCACAATTTGAGCTCTGTCGTAAACTTGCTCTCTGGTTTGCTGCAGATGGATGGTCTGGTTGATTCTTCTTTGAATGTCATTCGGTTCAGCCTGAATCTCTTGTAACAGCTTGATAGTAGGAATGCCCAGGGATGAAGGAAATCTGGCCTCCATGCCATATACTAGCTCATATGGGCTCATCCCAATTGATCTTTTTCTTGACAGTCTGTCTGCCCATAGGGCATTTACCAGCTTTTTGTGCCAGTTCTTCTTATTTTCTTCCAGCACTTTCTTTATGATGTTGATGAGGCTTTTGTTAGATGATTCGGCCAAGCCATTGCCTTGAGGGTAATAGGCTGTGGAGTGGCCCAAGGTAATATGAAATTTGTGGCAAAAATTGATCATCTTTTTGGACTTAAAGGCAGCGACATTGTCAGTGATAATTTTCTCAGGGCAGCCAAATCTGGAAAGGATATTGCACTCAAGGAATTGGATAATGATGGTGTCATTGGCTTGTCTACAGGGAATGGTTTCAACCCACTTAGTGAAATAGTCGGTGGCTGTTAGGATCCATTTGTGCTGGCCTGAGGAAGAGGGATGGATTTCTCCAATGAAGTCAAGACCCCATTGTTGAAAAGGTTTTTATGTGGAGATGGGTTTAAGGGGCAGGGGCAATAACTTTCTCTTGCCCTCAAAAATTTGGCATTTGTGACATGACATGGAAAACTTCTTTATGTCTGCAAAAAGAGAGGGCCAATAAAAACCAGCCCTTAGAATTTTATCAGCAGTGGACTTCCAATATAGATGTCCTCCACAGTCACCTGCATGGAATTCTTTCATGACATTGTTAGTTTCATTCATGGTTAAACAATTAAGAAATATACCTTGATGATTTCTCCAAAATAATGCACCATCTATAACACAAAACTTTAAAGCCTTCATTTTCAAAAATCTTTTCTTGGTTCTGGACAATCCTGTGGGAGCACACAGGTTTGACAATACAAAGCATATATCAGCGTACCATGGGGATTGTAAAAAGATTTCACTGATCTGTGGAGTCGCCAGCTCTGGTTCATTGTCCAGCTGGTTAATCTCTAAGGCTTGAAAATTCGTCTCGGACATCAGTTTAGCTAAACCTTGTCCCTTTATCAGCTTGGTTGGTTTTATTTCTATGTCATATTCAAGGATGTTTGCAATCCACTTGCCTCTTTTTCCTTCTAATCCCTCTTGGGTCAATATGTCTTTTACACTAGCATGTGGGACATAGGAAATCACGTGTGAATATAATATGTACACTCTGAAATCCTTGATGGCCTTAACAAGTGCATAGGCCTGCTTTTCCATTATTGGGTACTTCAAAGGGGCATCTCTTAATGCTCGGCTGAAAAAAGAAATTGGTTTTGCAGCTCCTTGTTCATCCTTTTGCAAAAGGACAACGGCTATGGTGTGATCAGATGCAAACGAAAATATGATAAAATCTTTATAAAACTGTGGGCTAGTTAGGACAGGGGTTTGTGTTAAGGCTGATTTGATACTCTCAAATGCTTGCTTGGTTTCAAGAGACCATTTTACCTTGGCATCCTTCTTTAACATGTTGCTTAACAATCTGTTGTGGCCAGAAACACCCCCCCCTTATTCAATTAATTATCAACCATGATACTGAATGGATGGGGACCCTTAGTTAATTTTTAGGAAAAGCAAGAGTTTCTTTTTGAAGTTACAATCATACGCTTAGAAAAAGCCTCTTAGATATTTTTAAGCCTAAGACTATGATAAAGAGAAAACCTTTAAGGTCACATTGCAAAAGGATAGGAAACACCTTTATCTCCCTTTTTATGCGCACCACCCTCGTGTTAATAATGACATCGCATCGCAAAATAGTAATGCTCATAAAGAAAAACTTAAAGATTCGCCGATCTGCGATA
The DNA here is from genome assembly GCA_031772625.1 of Pinus tabuliformis. Taxonomy (NCBI): domain Eukaryota; kingdom Viridiplantae; phylum Streptophyta; class Pinopsida; order Pinales; family Pinaceae; genus Pinus; species Pinus tabuliformis. The sequence goes on from CM062816.1 coordinate 1,051,881,731, forward strand.
ACGCCGATCGCTAGATCGCATATCGCAGAAATGAGCCAGGCAAGATTTGGTAAACATCAAATTTCTGCGATCTACGATATTGCGATCGCTGCGATGCCACATCCATGCGACTTGCGGTGATGTGATTAGCGATCACGCGACATGCGAGGTTACATCAACAAATCATAAATCACTTCGGTACGAATCCTTCGGGCGCGCCATTCAAAGAAAAACCACTTACTATAATCTGACCCGAAATCATGCGTTTTTAATGATAGTAAATGAATTAGTTGTCAGTTATTAAATGGATTAAAGACGCGTGCTTTGGTAGAGATTTGCTTCACGTAAGGTGGCATATTTGATTTATCTGTTGCATTTAAAACTCTCCCATCACCTTTCTGGATCAGTCATTTCCATTTCACTCGTAATCTGCAGGAACAAAGTGCTAAGACAACTCAGACAGAAACTCAAAGAGAAATGGGAAAGAAAAATAAAGCTCAAAGCTCCTAAGCGAGGGAGAAGACCAAGGAGATGGCGCCCCTGTACACAGACATAGCCTGTAACAAAGACGCAAGGATATCAACATGGGAAGGCATGTACAGGCTGCTAGAGGAAGAAAAGCCTAGAATAATGAAGGTGACTGCTGTCGCGGGTGCACCACGCTCTTCTGAGGCGTCCTTGGAGGACCTAGCATGTTCATTCCTTCACAGAATAGCGGCAAGACCCAAAATTCTACCATACACAGATATGATCAAGTGGATTGGGATGATGCAGAATTAAAAAATAGACAATTCAAAGTTCATGGACATGGGCTCGTGGGATCGTTTGCTGCGCAAGATTTGAAGCTTATGTATCATCTTCCTGAACCGCAAGCAACCTATAATGCACAATTTGTTAAGAAATTCGCGGTGGAGAATCCAGATCTATCAGACACCACTAAAGAATGGTCTAGAAGAGACGAACCGCTAAAAAAGGATAAAAACGGTATGTACAGCACTGGTTCCCTCACCTCTCCATATTGTTTTGCTGCGGCCATGCTCTGTAGGTTATTTGGGACGCCGGATATCAACAAGTTTTCATCTAAATGGCTGCCATTAATTGATGCTGCCACTAACGCCGACATCCTAGATTGGCCCAAAATCCTTTCTGATACTCTCTACACGGCTGTTCTCAATTACTGGTCTAAGAGATCCTTGTCTCAAAGGGTCTATCCTCCTTTTTTATCTGTCTGCCTATATTATGGATTCTGTTTGTCTTGTATCTGAATTCCCTATTATGGGTTGGAAATGGACTACCCAAGACCCATTTCCCATCCATGTTTATCATAAGGTCTTATGGGATTCCCAGTTTACCCCTCACTTTTACCAGATTTGCCATGGGCTTATTTTGCCCCTATATAGAATGATATATGATAAGGACCCCCCAAGGTGCTCTCCAGAGGCCCAAATTGACATCATCCCCATTGCAAGATGGTTTGGGGAAGAATGGTTTACTTACATTAGAGTTTTTGGAAGCACTGTACCTCCACATGTCCTACCCCTATATGTCCCTAATAAACTTTTGGCCCGAGAAATCGCTTATCAAACCTGTTCTGAAGGCGGCCTAACCAAAGACCTAAAGGACAAGAAGAAGGCCATATGGCCTCAATTTCCCGTAACTTGTGGGGCCTTCTCTTTGTTCGATGTAGGACACGCTTTTGGCGAAGAGGAGAATGTGACGTGTCTTCAATTATTTAAGTTCCTAGCGAGGCCATTTGACCCAAATGATGTGGCCCAAGAATTCACAACGAATGTCAAGATAAGAGTGTTCTCTGGAAAGAAAGATCCGTTTGATGATCTGTTTCAGAGTAAAAGTTCGCTCAAAGAAATTTTGCGGGAAGCTCAGTCGAGGTTGTCTCCAGATGACCTCCAAAAATTCACGTTATACAGAGAAAGAAGGCTGGCCAGTATTCCACTAGAGAGGCTGCGACTACCTACTAGAGAACCAACTCCAAGCATCAGCCTCAGTGAAAACTCCAGCACTTCCAGATCTAAGTCCAACGCCGCGCAAGAAGTATCTGAGCATCCTGAAGAGTCTGTTCACGACCAAGGAAAAAACGAAGAAACAACCAAAGACACAGCTCAGTCAAGTGCAATGTCTCAGCAGCAAGTTATCGCCTCACCACCAAGAGATGTCCCCCCTCCTGTCATCGAAGCACCACTTGTCACGACAGAGCTAGATAAAGAGTGGGAAACCTTCAATGAATTGATCAATCTTGAAGGGCAAGTCCCGAAAACACCTGTGAATAATACACAGGTGGTGCAAGAAGTCGTTTCGACCATGGTCAGTAGTGCCATAGAAGCTGAACACCTTCCTATCGCTCCAACCTCAGAACTTCTACTTAACGTAGAATAAATTCCCCCACTGGATGTATTCTATAGTCCCCAACACAAAGCAGTTGTAAGGAGACAGAGAAAGAAAAGAAAGCTTGAAAATACACTGTCTCAAGAGGCTGAACATTTGGACGTCTTATGGAAAGACCCCAATAATAATCCGACTGAAAATCTTACGAAGCTGTCTCAGATTGCAGGAGAGTATAATTCTGCAACTATTGATAAGGCCTCTGAAGTTCAGCAACTATTAAAGGAACAAGAAAATCATATACAACTGCTACAACAACAGTTGCAACAAGCCAATGCGAACACTGAAGCTTCCAGACAGCTTGAAAAGCTACAGGAAGACTTTCAACGGATGCAGATAGGCTATCAAAGGAGTCTCGAAGAAAAACAAAAAACAATTGTAGACTTTGCAAGAAACGCATAAAGATGAGCCTAAGCTGGCAGAGTTTATCTCAGAATCTATCGGCTTGAACGAGCAACTACTGCAGCAACAGGAAGAGTTGGGACGTAAAATATCACAGTGGAGTCACTGTTGTGCATTGAGCGACAAAATCACCAGTCAAGTGGTGGATTTTCGGAGTGAATATGATCAGAACGACAAGAGGGTGACAAAATATTTGACTTGGCAAGATGATGAGGAAGGGAAAAGAGCAGGTGCACCCAGGATTAATGAAAATCATAAAGAGTTGCTCTTTAATAAATGGGACGATCAAATCAGGCGGGCGGAGCAAGCAGCAGAGACAGCAGCGACACAGGCAAGCATTCTTATCGACTGTGTAAATGAGAATTTACACAGGGCAAATTTAATTGTAGAGACCACCCTGGGGTACCTACCAAACAAGTTGCAACTGGAAACAGAATGGAGGCAGAAAGCACAGGCAAAAGGGAAGGCAATCCAAGCATTGGTCAGGCTGAATTGGGAATGTTACTGGACGTATTTGGTTAAACCGCACAGCCAATGGATGACGGTGAAATGCATTACAAACGCAGCCGAGAAGTTAGCGCCAGCTCTCGTAGATGTCGTTTTCGCAGCCCAGCTCAGTGCAGAAATCAGTCAGCCGACTCTTCTCAAGCCTATGCTGGACACTTGCAACTTTAAAGACCAAGCTCATAAGTGATTTCATTTAGAATGTTGTTTTTTCTCTTTTAACTAGATTAGAAAAAGGACGGTCATTTGAAAACCGTATCCTAAAATTTTGTAATGATACTATTATTAGAATTAGGAAGTAGTATTTTAACCCTTCTCATTGCATTGGAGAAGGGTCCAGAAATTTGTCAAAAAACTTGTCCTCGGAACATGCACTTCTGCACCCTCAGAGGAGGTTTTGATGAATGGAAGGATCGAGATTTATTTATGTTTGCATTTTAATGTCTGCTACTGATGTTGCACTTCTGTACTCTTAGTAGGCGTTAGAAGTAAGTAGAGATAAATCATTATTGCTTGAGGTTTGTGAGTGAAAATTAGTCATAAATGGTACTTTTATCTCTTGACGAATTTCTGCTTATATTCTTAGAGTGATATGCAGTTTTAGTTGTTTATATGTTGATGTATGAATGTCTGGGTTACCATTTGGCACTTCTGTACGGTGGAATCATTTGTTTGTGCTTGACATATGAATAACTTATTATGTGATATGCTGTTCACAACTGTTTTGCCTAACTTTTTATGCAGAATGGTTCATCTTAATTGGTTTATATTCTTATGATAGCTGAATGATCTTTATTACCAGTTATTGTTCGAAATCTTTTTAGATCGCATAATAGAAGAGATATATCCCGGGTTAGCGTAGATTAGATGTGTTGTTTTCATTAGATTACAATAGCATAGAGTCAGTTTACAAGTTAGATTTAAGTTAGCTCTAAAATACTTCTAGAATCAGCATAATCAAACTCTACACACACACATCCTTTAGATTGGGAAGCTGGTCCCATTATCCCCAGTCGGACCCGCTACACCAAACGGGCAAGGAGCCGCCAACCAGGTTCCGTTCCGGGTGGGTATCCCCCTTGTTGTTGACCCAATTTCTGGGCCCTCAACATATTTGGCGCTAGAAGGAGGGCCTGAACATAATGTCTGTTGGAATGTTTTCCAAATTATAAAGCTTGAAACAGGATGGCTGCTCATAGAATTCCTATTTGGAGTTGCATCCATGTTCCTACCTCTTCCAACACTCCACCAGATGTGGTAAGGCTCTTGTCTCAGGTAAAATTCAACGGTAAGAATAATTCTTCTGCATTTAATCATGCCCTTCAGTTCATTCAAAAAGTTTCAAGTTCTGATATTCAGAGAATTGATGAAGGCGTTTTGTGCAGAATTTTTACTCTTACATTCATAGCAGAAGCTAGAAAATGGTGCAGAACCCTCCCAGTTGCATCAATCCACAGCTAGGACCAATTCGTCAAGACTTTCATTTTGGAATTTGATTGTTATGACTACGACCAGGTATATGATGAAATTGACTATCTACGGAAGCAAGATGAACCAGTAAGGGATTTTAATATGCGATTTCATCTTAAATGCCTAAAGTATGATCTTGAGAGTGAGCTCACGGATGAAGAATCTTCAGATTATGATGAGTATTCCCTACCTCCTATGCCTGATCAAGCAGAAATTAGTTCAACCTTTGTTTCATTTTCGTCTAATATGAATGAGCATTTCAAGTCAAATACACAAATCATCCGTAAAGAAGAAAATCTGCAAAGCTTAGGAGTCATGCATGCTCTAATGCCGGAGAACAAAAACGAAAATACTGAAAGAGAAACTACCTTAGAACCAGAAGATGACTCTGATACAAAGTCAGACAATATCATTACGAATCAACGAATGCAGATGCCAAGGTTAGAACAGCGAACTATTTCTCTTTCAAAAAGTATCAGCGCACAAAGGTATGATCTAAAGCCTGATGTTTATGATGGATCTGATGAACAAAGTTTTTTTTATGATGTTTTCAAATGCATTATTCCAGATTCACATTTTTCTCTTTATCCCGATGTTTTTAGTGATGACAATTTTTCCCCTCTCAACATTAAAGATATCTCAAAGAACACAGAGGGTTATTCAAACGACTCATCATTAGGTCTTCAAGATAAAGAGACATCTTTAGCACATCCTTTGATTAATGTCAAACAAGAGCTGCTTGACCTCCCTTGTCTGAAAATATATAATGAAAAAGAGGAACCTAGGGAAATCTGTAGAGTCTTTAGTGATAGTTACTTTGACAACGATGATGTTGTTGAGTTATCCCAAGTAACTCAACTAGGTTCAGATAATGAGAAACAGCTTGAATCAGAAATCATATCAAACGACCCTCATTTCAAAGTAAAAAATCATTTGGATGATTTTACTATCCAAGACAATACCCCGATCTATGATTCATATCATGAGGAAAACTCCACTCCTGTTCGCAATCATAACTTATTTCCTGATTCACAAGACCTGGCCAGTTCTTGTGAGGAGCAAGATGTTACAAGTAAATCCCAGTTGTGTTGTAACAATATTTGTACAAATAATCATTCATTTCTTTATCACTTGAACTCATTTTGTACAAAATCGGATTTCTTTTTAAATTTTCAAGCTTTTGATAGATTATGTTTTAGCGATTTATATATGAGAACTTTCATTTCAAACGAAATCGCTAAAAGCCCAGTGTTAACAAAAAACAGGTTACAAGCCATTGAAACTAAAAAATCATTTTCACAATCTGACTTGTTATCCTTCCTATTGCGAGATCATCAATTCATAACAGAAATTCATCCTAATTTTTATGATCCAATAGGTATCCAGTTGGAAAAGAGTTCTCATGAGAAAGGAAAATCAGACAGAATTCCAATTGAGGTTGTATGTTCTTATTCCACAGCCAATATTTATGATCCAAGAAAAGTTTGGTTCTTTACACTGATGTTTGAAAGTTTCATATGGCTAGGAATAAAAATGAATAGATGGTTCCATTGGAAATATCATTTCACATAGTTTATTTTCTGTATATAGTTAGAATAGGAGTAGGAGCAATTTAGCTAGGTTATTAGGTTTGCTTTTAATAATTGATAGGCAAAGTTATTCTGTACATAACCCTAGGGAATGCTTGCCTCTCATTGCGTGAAAATATTTTTCTCCATAATAATGTTTGCTTTGGTTAACGGCATTTTGTTGTGGGGAAAAGTATCCAACACGGAATGACCCTATCCCACTCTAAGGGTGATAGTTCCTTAGCAACAGCCGAAGCAAAGCTATCTAAGATTACTTCTTTATGACATGCAAAAGAGGAAAGGAAAAGATCCACTTACCGATGTCTTGCGCAAATGGTCGATCCAATCTTCTCTCTTTGCTGCTTGCTCCCAGCTCCTTGTCTTCTCACGGGCCCAGCTACACAAGATCCTGCAAACAAGACGAGAAAAGGAAACTACAAGAAGCATGCATTCATAATTGATTCAAGGATTAGCATAAATCAAATACGCAAGTAAGACAATACACCATTGAAACACATGCGAATAGAAGAACCTCAAATGCTTTATTAATGGAAGAAAGTAAGGTTCAGGCGGTGATACAACCATAAGAGGTCCAATCCAGCATCACCTTCCCGACGGAAAGAAATATCCTCTTCACCTCCCTCAAGCAATCACCCAATACTCTCAACTGTAAACCAACAACAATTCTTTGCACAAAATTCCGGCCTCCAGATCCCATGGGATGAGATCCTTATATAGAGTTTTGGAGTGAAGATAAGTCAGCTTGATGTGTGACTGTTGTCCTCTTCGACCCCAGTTGTTCTTTAGTTCTTGAGTCCACTCAGAGATTCTACCTTCCACTTGGAGTTTTAGAACCTCTTTACTCATCATTAGGCGAATCTTCTGATCCAAGTGTCAATTTGGAAGCTTCCTGGGCACTGACACATTGAGGAAAGATTCCTCCACATGTCCAAACTCGCTCAGCGCAGGTAGCCTTTGATGAAGTTGACATTCAGCGCAGGTACACCATGGAGCAGTTGACATTCAGCGCAGATGCCCAGTGGAGCAGCTGCTTTGATCCAAAATTGACCTGTTTTTGAGTGTTTTTCAGTGGAGAACTGATCTGAAGTGCTGTGGTTTGCTGACCTTGTTCCTCTAGGGGTAGGAACAACATGTTTAGGGACTTTGGATCCCTCAGATTATTGACATTTCATGCTCTATGCTGTAAGGCACAAAAATGTCTATAACAGTTGCCCCCTAAAGTATGAGGTCGTTTATCGGGTGAAATGCTTTATTAGGAGGATCCGAAGTTCATTCAATCGTCGGGAGGTGACCTGTAACAAAATACAATACAATACATTATTTTTCATACTGCTTTCATGATCTAGCTGATGCGGGCATTTCCCATGCTCAGCTTTATAAATACATTTTCTGTACATAAACAGACGATCGTCTGATAGTAGACTGATAATTCTCTGCTTAAATTATCATCCTTTTAGTAGGATGATCATCTGCTGCACATGTCTATGTCTTTATCTCCTGAATATATATCGCAGCCCGGATGGATGAAACTAGATCCGGGGTCTTCAAACTTGTCTGATCTTCACTCTAAGTACAGGTCGATCCATGTGAGAATTTCTTGGAGTCGAACATGGAAAGACATCGCTTGATTACCAGTCAATGATGTAAACTGTTAACAAGCGCGAGAGGAATCACGGATAATGATGATGACCCTCAAGGTACTGCAGCACAATTCACGTGGCATGAATATAGGATTTGGCGTCGAACACCACGCAAAGTCTCCCGGTCGAAGGTCATTAATGTATACCTGTCGCCGGAAGTGAGAAACTTGCCATTGAGGCATGCAAGCTTCAAAGTACTGAGGGGGTGTTCCTAGATCAACTTCTTGGATAATGAGCTGATGTCGACAAGAAGCGATCTGTCAAAGGAGGGCCTTAATGAATCCCACATCAGTGACATGGAACGGAGCTAATAATTGTGATGATGGTGAAAACGATCTGTGAAATATGATTCAGGGTGGCGGTCATGAAAGGATGAAAGATGATGTATGGCAGTGGATGGGACCCGGTTGACACTCTCTGAACGACATCTCTTGAACATATAACGACACTGATGTGATGGATCGGTAGCATTACCCCAAATTTGGATGGTATGGCGAGACCATGGTGAAGGGACCGGTGAATGAAAACAACCCAACCCGATGTTTTTACGGAGGCAAAAGTGTCATGTTCAAGAGCGACTTGCTACCATTAAGCTTTGAGGTTCTCCCAATTTTTCCCCAGTCGTTTCTGACCAGTACCTCTTTATTTTTGTCAAGCTTGAGGAGGATAACATATGCTTGTTCTATAACCTGCCCTTCGGGCAAGCCCATCGCTATGTTTTAACGAGCCTAGCGATAGGGAAACTCGTTCTCGTCTAAAGACAAGTTTGTCGCTATTCAATATTTAACGAGCCTAGCGACAAAGACAACTCGGTCCTTTTCATTTTTAGAGAGTCTAAAAAGGGTACATAAAGTTAACTCCAAAGGTCCTTTTTCGTCATCTAATCCCTTAAGTCCGAAAAAGTATAAAACAATACAGAAGGGATGAATGTTCGATAGCTTTATCGAGCCGAACTAGACAAGCGCTCGATCTTTTTGTGCAATAATCCCTCAGGTCCAAAAAGATTAAAATCTAGAGGAGGGATAGCTCTTCCAGTCCTTTTAACGAGCTGGAAGGCCAAAACTCGGCAAACTTTTCATTTTTTACGAGTCAGTGAAAAGAGCTCAAAGAAGACTCGTATTTTGAGGAACGAGTGATAAACAGGGATAGCAGCAGATTCCAGGTACATGTTGGAATTTTCCAATCACGGCAGTGTCACAAGGATGGCTAGGTGAAATCACTCTTCGCAGCTATTCCTCAAAATAGGTAAACAATCATATGGAGGTGAACGATCGGCCAAATGAAAGAGGAGGTGGCAGGTGCAAAACACGACCAAGGTTTTTATGGCTGATGAATCTATGGTCTCAAATGGCTATTTACCGGTTCATTTTTTCTTGATGAGCTTGAACTCTGGGGGAAGCTTGCTCACAGGTGCGTTTATTTTTTAACGAGCATGAACTCTTGCTAAAACTGCTCGGTTTTGCATTTATTTTTTAACGAGCATGAACTTTGCCAAAACTGCTCATTTTTGCGTTTATTTTTTAACGAGCATGAACTTTGCCAAAACTGCTCGTGTTTGCGTTTATTTTTTAACGAGCATGAAATTTGCCAAAACTGCTCGTTTTTTGCGTTTATTTTTTAACGAGCATGAACATTGCCAAAACTGCTCGTGATAAGTTTGCATGCCCCCAGCACAATAACACAAATCGAGGTGCATGCCCCCCAAGCTTCATTGCATTCCACTCGGTGGTTGGAATGAAGGTTTACCTTTGAGATTTGAAGAGGGGATTTGTTTCATTTTTTAATGAGGTCGACACAGTAAAAGAACTATCCTCATGACTCCTTGTTTCATTTTTTAACGAGGTTGACACGAGATAAGAACCGTCCTCGGAGCCCACTATATTTACAGTATCTCCATTAGGGCGATGATCCATGCTGACAAAATGTTTACGAATCTTCCGAATCCATTAGATATAGAAGATTTCATATTGTAGGTTTCCACTGTGGCTACTTCCGCCAGATTACTCGCCGGCGGTAGGGCAAAAGTACCCATTAAGGCAGGGTCTTTTAGGAGACCTACTCCAACATTTCGAAGCGAATGATCGCTTCCATGGATCATTGGAATGCTTCCCGTAACTTGTGAACTGTCGGGGAGGAAAGTTTGTTGGTCGACGACTGTAATTCCTCCTTGAAAGGGAAATGCAATCTTCCTGAAGTAGGTCGACACAACTACACCCATGGCATATATCCAGGGCCTTCCCAGTAGGATGTTGTAATCGAGGTTCCCGTCGATTACTTCAACATCAACTTCTACTGTTTTGCCCCCCAGTTCAACTTGCAAGTTACTTAAAATCCCGTATGGAGTGTATGATCGTCCATCAAATGCTTTTAACATCGTTGATGATTTCGACAAGGGTGGTGAGCCTAAATTTTTCCAACAACTCATCGACATAAGACATGTAGATGCCCCCTCATCAATAATTGTTCGATGAACAGTTTTGTTGAGGGCTTTCACTTGAATAAGGAAAGCTAGTTGAGCTGGTAACTGAGGGTCATATCCTTTATGATCAAAGGCCACAAGATTGGAATCCATTGGGCCAATCCGACCTATGGCTGATAATAAAGCTTGCTCCTGGGAGGTGCAATTTTGCGCTACCTCAAGTGTCGACATAGCGGACGATGATTGGGCCAGGTCCTCTATTATATTATAATCCTGCGTTATTCTTTCACAAGGATCAAATGTCGATTTGTGTACTACTCCCTTTGGCGACTTTATCATTGGCTTAGGAATGATGGGTGGCACGACTTTGGTCAAAGTTGTTGTTGAACTACTAGGTTGTTTATTTGCCTTTTTTTTCAACTGCTTTGGATTCCTGTAATCTTTATTCCTTGTCAAAGCATTATTCTGTTGTTTTGAGGTAGACAACATAAGCACTTGGGATCGGGAAGCATTTTGATTAGCAACCAGATTTTGTCTTGGATTAGGAAACGGATCAGTCAATACTGCTGGGGTTTTTGAACTCTTGAAGAGTTTCTTAACTTCAGCTATATGTGGAAAATCTTTCGTCCAATGATCCTCATCGCATATATGACACCCTGTCGAGGGTTTCCCTTTCCTTTTCTTTTTCTTCTTGCCCCCTGGTTGCTTCAGTTGTTTGCTCTTGTCGGTCGACATGGCATTTACTTCTGAGGCAAGAAGTTCCTCATTTGCATTTTGACTAGAGATTTTGCGTTTGCCAGTCACGCCATTACTGGCGTGAGAGTTAGTATTCGATTTAGGAGGGGGAGGAATTGAAAATTCAGGTCTAGGGGCGTCAGGTATTTTGTCGTAGAGCGTGCCCGACTGAGTATATACTAAGTCTAAGTATTGAGCACGAGCAATGACTTGCTCCTCTGTTACGACTCCTCCCTTGGCCACATCTTCTGTTATAGCCGGAAGTAACGACTTTATAAACCATTCAGCTAACAGTTGATCGGGAACGTAAGTTTTCACCATCCTACGACGACGTCGCCACTCATGTATATGATCAGATATGTGAGTGGTCGTTGTCTGTTTGAAGTTGGTAAGGAGTTCTGTTCTCGTTTCATACCTTATCGGTAATTGAAAATGGGTTAAGAAAGTCGTGGCTAAGGAGCTGAAATTGTCGAAAGAGGCTCTTGGCAATTCAATGTACCATTTAGCTGCTGGACCTGTCAATGTCCTCTGGAAGAGGCGAAGTCTTATCGAATCATCGTTTAGAGTGTTCGATGAACACCACAGATGAAAAGTCATGACGTGATTTGACGGGTCTTCACCTGGATTTCCATTGAATTTAGGAATGTCCGATGGAAGTTTATGCGGAATTGCTGGCCACCAAGGGGCATAAGCAATTGGATCATTCATCAGCCGGTTTAGATCTGGTAATTCTAGAGTTGCTACAAAAGGAAACTGTTGGTTCAGGTTGGGTGAAGCATATCCAGGATAAGATGGTATCGCCTGAGCAATGGGTCTTTGCAGACCAGCATAATGCTGACAACTCTGACAAGGTTGATGGGTATAACCATTATAGCATGGTTGCCCATTACTTACAAAGACTTGTTGCTCAGGTCCTTGATATGATTGCTGGAATGGCGGTTGTTGAGATTGAACCAGCTCTGGTTGTTGGACCATTTGCTGTTGACCAATACTGGATGATTGACCAAGATGATGAGTCACAGTACTTGTTTGAGCCTGAGTCGCTCCAGATAAGGAGGCACTACCCTGAGATTGTGATTGAGCCACTGAGACAAGAGGTTGTTGTATTACAATAGGTAGCGCTTGTACTTGCGACGCATTCGCCATAGCAGGTGTGGTGGGAATATTCGACACAGGGTGTACTGGTTGCATTGAATATGCAACTCCTGATCGTTGAGGCAGTATTGGTACCCAACCGCTGGATGTAATTCCAGTTTGACCTGATCCTTGTTGTAAACTCTCATGTGGTTGTTCTCTAGGAGGGAACAATGAAAGAGCATACTGCCCTCCACATGGTGGAAATCCAGTACTTAAAGGGTAAATTGGCCTTTGAAGACACATTGGATCAATTTGTTGAGTTTCAACATAAGAAGTACCAAATGATAATCCGGATGAAGAAATAGGAACTAACCATATTGTCATCCCTGATGGGACTCCGGCTTGTTGTTGACAATTTGCCGGGACAGATGGTATACCAGCGAACATTGTTGGAGTAGCAGCAGGAGGTTCTGCTGCTGCTGTGTCAGACGACACAGTCCTAGATGTCAACGGTTGTTCAGACATATCTAGTCTATCCAAAAGATTTCTTAGCGATTCTACAAGAACTTACGATGCCAACAGACTAACTTCGAAGATCAACGCAGGAATAGGAGGTGATTATGTTCCATTTAAAATGAATTTTATATGACGACGCTTTAGACACAACTTTCTTTTTCACTTTTTAAGAGTCGAGAAAAAGCTAAAGATGACTCTAGTCTCCTTCGATGTATTAACGAGCCCGAAGTGACAAATGCTCGGATGGACTTTTTCAGTTATAGAGTTTGAAAAAGGCCAAAAGAAACTACTCTGGAGTTCTAGGCAGAGGGTGTGCCAAACCTTTCGTGAAACCACAGAATACGTTTTACGGTACAAGTGGTCGATCTTCGTGAATGCTGTGTTCACTGCATCGCGATCAGTAGGGTGGCCGACACGGTTTCCTATGGATAAAGGCTTTGTTCCTATAGGGGTCTCCCAATATACGTGACGGTACGCGGGAGCACAAGTCCGTATTAGTGCTATTGTCCCTCAGGAGGAATCACCCACCTTCGTAGAGATCGACAGTCACTATGTTTAACGACGCCGGAACACGTCTCTACCTAGACCTCTACTGTGTTTCATTATGTTTCAAAGCGTTGTTATGTAAATTCAGTTCGTTTTAGGTTGATCTTGCTTAGCAGTTTGCCTTTATGGATCACCACGTGATGTATGATACAACTCCTAAATGCAGTCTAAGAATGATAAGCAAGCTTTTTCAATTCTTTCAACTTATGAAAATCTTAACTACTGAGGGAAAAGAAAGACATCATCTTTTCGAACAGATCATAGAGCACACACTGATGCACTTTTCCTAAGTCGACATGCAAATTGTCAAAATGCACATGCACAATGCAAGTATTTCTTTTCTTCTTCCTTAATGTTGATGCATTACAAAAAGAAAGCTGTTGTATGATTTCGAATTCAATTTCAAGCAAAAGCAAACAAGTTTTTGTCCAGTAATCAAAAGAACACCTTAAGATTCACTTGTTTCAACACAAGAAATACTGAAATCCGAACCATATAACGGAAGCAAATGCTCAAGCAGCTATGAACAGCAATAAACTAGCTCTTAGAATCACAACGACACTTTATCACAGGTCTAGATCCAAGAGGCCGCAGCAAGACTAGTTCACTTTCGCTATGGGAAACTGTGAATGAAAGTAAGAAATACAATAAGAACAATCACGGTTTCTTCACACAACTGAGGCGGAATGATGGCAAAGAAAGGTAGTTTCAGATGGGTATACAGGTTGACAACAGGCTGCAAAAACAATACTGAAAACTAGGCAACAGAGAGCAGGGAACCCCAGTTGCACAATGCAAAACTGGTTCAGCGCAGGTAGAACACTGTCAATCTGACATTCAGCGCAGGTAGCCCCTTCGGGACCTACGTTGCAGTGCAGGTAGCCTTCACTGCAGCTGCACTGAAGAGAAAACTCTCGTCTCTCTTTGGTTCCGGGTCACAGATTGCTCAAAAATCAACTGTTTTTGGCCAAATCAGAGGCTATCAATCAAGTATACTCTAGAGGATGATTAAAGGAAGATGAACACTATCACAAAGAGCTAATAAGAGTCCTTTTGGATCAGCTCTTCAAATCATAAACATGCCCAGAACTGAGCTAGAGTAGCTGCCCTCTACTTTGCCTTCGAATGATTCGAATGCAGTTCGATTCGGTACTCCCTTTGTTTAAGAAATGAATAGCAAGAAACACAAGCTACCAACAAGACACGATCCCCAGCGGAGTCGCCAGTCTGTTGTGGGGAAAAGTATCCAACACGGAATGACCCTATCCCACTCTAAGGGTGATAGTTCCTTAGTAACAGCTGAAGTAAAGCTATCTAAGATTACTTCTTTATGACATGCAAAAGAGGAAAGGAAAAGATCCACTTACCGATGTCTTGCGCAAATGGTCGATCCAATCTTCTCTCTTTGCTGCTTGCTCCCAGCTCCTTGTCTTCTCACGGGCCCAGCTACACAAGATCCTGCAAACAAGACGAGAAAAGGAAACTACAAGAAGCATGCATTCATAATTGATTCAAGGATTAGCATAAATCAAATACGCAAGTAAGACAATACACCATTGAAACACATGCGAATAGAAGAACCTCAAATGCTTTATTAATGGAAGAAAGTAAGGTTCAGGCGGTGATACAACCATAAGAGGTCCAATCCAGCATCACCTTCCCGACGGAAAGAAATCTCCTCTTCACCTCCCTCAAGCAATCACCCAATACTCTCAACTGTAAACCAACAGCAATTCTTTGCACAAAATTCCGGCCTCCAGATCCCATGGGATGAGATCCTTATATAGAGTTTTGGAGTGAAGATAAGTCAGCTTGATGTGTGACTATTGTCCTCTTCGACCCCAGTTGTTCTTTAGTTCTTGAGTCCACTCGGAGATTCTACCTTCCACTTGGAGTTTTAGAACCTCTTTACTCATCATTAGGCGAATCTTCTGATCCAAGTGTCAATTTGGAAGCTTCCTGGGCACTGACACATTGAGGAAAGATTCCTCCACATGTCCAAACTCGCTTAGCGCAGGTAGCCTTTGATGAAGTTGACATTCAGCGCAGGTACACCATGGAGCAGTTGACATTCAGCGCAGATGCCCAGTGGAGTAGCTGCTTTGATCCAAAATTGACCTGTTTTTGAGTGTTTTTCAGTGGAGAACTGATTTGAAGTGCTGTGGTTTGCTGACCTTGTTCCTGTAGGGGTAGGAACAACATGTTTAGGGACTTTGGATCCCTCAGATTATTGACATTTCATGCTCTATGCTGTAAGGCACAAAAATGTCTATAACACATTTGGCATTTACTAAAGACACCTTTTCTCTGTTAAAGATTTTTTTTGAAACTTCTGCTTCTATGAACAGCAAATCTTTTAGGAATTTGATCTTTATTATCAATAGAGCTTTAACCCAGATATGATGATAGTTTCAATTGCAAAAATTTAAAGAAAGCTATCTCAGTGGAGAATTTGTTTTAGGTCAGCTCAATGAAGGGTATCAATATTAAAATAAAGATTCTCTGTAGAAACAGCCATTACCAAAACAGCCCTATCATTGTCGTCCAGACCTTTCTTAAGGAAAGAAAATTTGACTTCCTCCCTGCTAAAGGAAAACGCATCATTTAGAGGAATAATCCAAAAAGACACTATATCTCAAAGAATAAGAGGTCTCATCGCGAGCCGGCTTATCATGATCACAGATATTATAACTTGCTGACTTTGCCAAAACTGTCTACCAAAACAGGGCAATGACTCAAGATTGTTGCAATCAAAAGACAAGGGGTCTCATCACGAGCCAGCTTGTTCAGCAAAAGTGTAAATCAAGTGAATGACTGTGTCATAATTTGGCCACCAAACCAAGACATTGTTCTTTAGAGAATAAAAAAAAAAGAAGAAGGAAAAAGTGTCAAAAAGGGATTTTCTCTGAAAAAGTTGTAAATAACCTTAAGCAGGATAAAGGATCATTGCTGGGTAATAGGTAACCCTGTCGAGGCTATGGACGCCTGCTGGCAGCAGAGGCTCTACCTGCGACAAAGGAGCATATTTAAAAAGAGCTGATACATAGGGAAGACTTTATTTTATGTTTTACAAGACCAAGTAATGACTGATTTAAATGCAAAGACAAGCTGAAGACGCAAGTAATTGAAATAGAAAGAGGTTGAAACGAAACATCATTGACAGTTTAAAGTATCATTTGCTTTATCTTTTTATAATAAAGTTCAAGTTTTTCTTTAAGAAATTTTTTTCAGGAGTTTGAAAGCGTCAATATAAAAGCAGAGATAACTGGTTCTCCCAAGTGAATCGCCAATTGTTGTGGCCAGCAACACCCCCCCTTATTCAATTAAGTATCAACCATGATACTGAATGAATGGGGACCCTTAGTTAATTTTTAGGAAAAGCAAGAGTTTCTTTTTGAAGTTACAATCATACGCTTAGAAAAAGCCTCTTAGATATTTTTAAGCCTAAGACTATGATAAAGAGAAAACCTTTAAGGTCGCATTGCAAAAGGATAGGAAACACCTTCATCTCCCTTTTTATGCGCACCACCCTCGTGTTAATAATGACATCGCATCGCAAAATAGTAATGCTCATAAAGAAAAACTTAAAGATTCACCGATCTGCGATAACGCCGATCGCTAGATCGCATATCGCAGAAATGAGCCAGGCAAGATTTGGTAAACATCAAATTTCTGCGATCTGCGATATTGCGATCGCTGCGATGCCACATCCATGCGACTTGCGATGATGCGATTAGCGATCGCGCGACATGCGAGGTTACGTCAGCAAATCATAAATCACTTCGGTACGAATCCTTCGGGCATGCCATTCAAAGAAAAACCACTTACTATAATCTGACCCGAAATCATGCGTTTTTAATGATAGTAAATGAATTAGTTGTCAGTTATTAAATGGATTAAAGACGCGTGCCTTGGTAGAGATTTGCTTCACGTAAGGTGGCATATTTGATTTATCTGTTGCATTTAAAACTCTCCCATCACCTTTCTGGATCAGTCTTTTCCATTTCACTTGTAATCTGCAGGAAAAAAGTGCTAAGACGACTCAGACAGAAACTCAAAGAGAAATGGGAAAGAAAAATAAAGCTCAAAGCTCCAAAGTGAGGGAGAAGACCAAGGAGATGGCGCCCCTGTACACAGACACAACCTGTAACTAAGACACAGGGATATCAACATGGGAAGGCATGTACAGGCTGCTAGAGGAAGAAAAGCCTAGAATAATGAAGGTGACTATTGTCGCGGGTGCACCACGCTCTTCTGAGGCGTCCTTGGAGGACCTAGCATGTTCATTCCTTCACAGAATAGCGGCAAGACCCAAAATTCTACCATACACAGATATGATCAAGTGGATACTGGATGATGCAGAATTAAAAAACAGACAATTCAAAGTTCATGGACATGGGCTCGTGGGATCGTTTGCTGCACAAGATTTGAAGCTTATGTATCATCTTCCTGAACCGCAAGCGACCTATAATGCACAATTTGTTAAGAAATTCGCGGCGGAGAATCCAGATCTATCAGACACCACTAAAGAATGGTCTAGAAGAGACGAGCTGCTAAAAAAGGATAAAAACGGTATGTACAGCACTGGTTCCATCACCTCTCCATATTGTTTTGCTGCGGCCATGCTCTGTAGGTTATTCGGGATGCCGGATATCAACAAGTTTTCATCTGAATGGTTGCCATTAATTGATGCTGCCACTAATGCCGACATCCTAGATTGGGCCAAAATCCTTTCTGATACTCTCTACACGGCTGTTCTCAATTACCGGTCTAAGAGATCCTTGTCCCAAAGGGTCTATCCTCCTTTTTATCTGTCTGCCTATATTATGGATTCTGTTTGTCTTGTATCTGAATTCCCTATTATGGGTTGGAAATGGACTACCCAAGACCCATTGCCCATCCATGTTTATCATAAGGTCTTATGGGATTCCCAGTTTACCCCTCACTTTTACCATATTTGCCATGGGCTTATTTTGCCCCTATATAGAATGATATATGATAAGGACCCCCCAAGGTGCTCTCCCGAGGCCCAAATTGACATCATCCCCATCGCGAGATGGTTTGGGGAAGAATGGCTTACTTACATTAGAGTTTTTGGAAGCACTGTACCTCCACATGTCCTACCCCTATATGTCCCTGATAAAATTTTGGCCCGGGAAATCGCTTATCAAACCTGTTCTGAAGGCGGCCTGACCAAAGACCTAAAGGACAAGAAGAAGGCCATATGGCCTCAATTTCTCGTAACTTGTGGGGCCTTCTCTTTGTTCGATGTAGGACACGCTTTTGGCGAAGTGGAGAATGTGACGTGTCTTCAATTATTTAAGTTCCCAGCGAGGCCATTCGACCCAAATGATGTGGCCCAAGAATTCACAACGAACGTCAAGATAAGAGTGTTCTCTGGAAAGAAAGATCCGTTTGATGATCTGTTTCAGAGTAAAAGTTCGCTCAAAGAAATTTTGCGGGAAGCTCAGTCGAGGTTGTTTCCAGATGACCTCCAAAAATTCACGTTATACAGAAAAAGAAGGCTGGCCAGTATTCCACTAAAGAGGCTGCGACTACCTACTAGAGAACCAACTCCAAGCATCAGCCTCAGTGAAAACTCCAGCACTTCCAGATCTAAGTCCAACGCTGCGCAAGAAGTATCTGAGCATCTTGAAGAGTCTGTTCACGACCAAGGAAAAAACGAAGAAACAACCAAAGGCACAGCTCAGTTAAGTGCAATGTCTCAGCAGCAAGTTATCGCCTCACCACCAAGAGATGTCCCCCCTCCTGTCATCGAAGCACCACTTGTCACGATAGAGCTAGATAAAGGGTGGGAAACCTTCAATGAATTGATCAATCTTGAAGGGCAAGTCCCGAAAACACCTGTGAATAATACACAAGTGGTGCAAGAAGTCGTTTCGACCATGGTCAGTAGTGCCACAGAAGCTGAACACCTTCCTATCGCCCCAACCTCAGAACTTCTACTTAACGTAGAAGAAATTCCCCCACTGGATGTATTCTATAGTCCCCAACACAAAGCAGTTGTAAGGAGACAGAGAAAGAAAAGAAAGCTTGAAAATACACTGTCTCAAGAGGCTGAACATTTGGATGTCTTATGGAAAGACCCCAATAATAATCCGACTAAAAATCTTACAAAGCTGTCTCAGATTGCAAGAGCGTATGCTTCTGCAACTATTGATAAGGCCTCTGAAGTTCAACAACTATTAAAGGAACAAGAAAATCATATACAACTGCTACAACAACAGTTGCAACAAGCCAACGCGAACACTGAAGCTTCCAGACAGCTTGAAAAGCTACAAGAAGACTTTCAACGGATGCAGATAGGCTATCAAAGGAGTCTCGAAGAAAAAGAAAAACAATTGCAGACTTTGCAAGAAACGCATAAAGATGAGCCTAAGCTGGCAGAGTTTATCTCAGAGTCTATCGGCTTGAACGAGAAACTACTGCAGCAACAGGAAGAGTTGGGACGTAAAATATCACAGTGGAGTCACTATTGTGCGCTGAGCGACAAAATCACCAGTCAAGTGGTGGATTTTCGGAGTGACTATGATCAGAACGACAAGAAGGTGACAAAATATTTGACTTGGCAAGATGATGAGGAAGGGAAAAGAGTAGGTGCACCCAGGATTAATGAAAATCATAAAGAGTTTCTCTTTAATAAATGGGACGATCAAATTAGGCGGGCGGAGCAAGCAGCAGAGACAGCAGCGACACAGGCAAGCATTCTTATCGACTGTGTAAATGAGAATTTACACAGGGCAAATTTAATTGCAGAGACCACCCCGGGGTACCTACCAAACAAGTTGCAACTGGAAACAGAATGGAGGCAGAAAGCACAGGCAAAAGGGAAGGCAATCCAAGCATTGGTCAGGCTGAATTGGGAATGTTACTGGACGTATTTGGTTAAACCGCACAGCCAATGGATGACGGTGAAATGCATTACAAACGTAGCCGAGAAGTTAGCACCAGCTCTCGTAGATGCCGTTTTCGCAGCCCAGCTCAGTGCAGAAATCAGTCAGCCGACTCTTCTCAAGCCTATGCTGGACACTTGCAACTTTAAAGACCAAGCTCATAAGTGATTTCATTTAGAATGTTGTTTTTTCTCTTTTAACTAGATTAGAAAAAGGACGGTCATTTGAAAACCGTATCCTAAAATTTTGTAATGATACTATTATTAGAACTAGGAAGTAGTATTTTAACCCTTCTCATTGCATTGGAGAAGGGTCCAGAAATTTGTCAAAAAACTTGTCCTCGGAACATGCACTTCTGCACCCTCAGAGGAGGTTTTGATGAATGGAAGGATCGAGATTTATTTATGTTTGCATTTTAATGTCTGCTACTGATGTTGCACTTCTGTACTCTTAGTAGGCATTAGAAGTAAGTAGAGATAAATCATTATTGCTTGAGGTTTGTGAGTGAAAATTAGTCATAAATGGTACTTTTATCTCTTGACGAATTTCTGCTTATATTCTTAGAGTGATATGCAGCTTTAGTTATTTATATGTTGATGTATGAATGTCTGGGTTACCATTTGGCACTTCTGTACGGTGGAATCATTTGTTTGTGCTTGACATATGAATAATGTATTATGTGATATGTTGTTCACAACTGTTTTGCCTAACTTTTTATGCAGAATGGTTCATCTTAATTGGTTTATATTCTTATGATAGTTGAATGATCTTTATTACCAGTTATTGTTCGAAATATTTTTAGATCGCATAATAGAAGAGATATATCCCAGGTTAGCATAGATTAGATGTGTTGTTTTCATTAGATTACAATAGCACAGAGTCAGTTTACAAGTTAGATTTAAGTTGGCTCTAAAATACTTCTAGAATCAGCATAATCAAACTCTACACACACACATCCTTTAGATTGGGAAGTTGGTCCCATTATCCCCAGTCGGACTCGCTACACCAAACGGGCAAGGAGCCGCCAACCAGGTTCCGGACCGGGTGGGTATCCCCCTTGTTGTTGACCTGATTTCCGGGCCCTCAACACAATCTTATTAGCTCAGCTAGATTTGGAATAAATCTTCTCAAGAAGTTGATTTTCCTAAGGAATGCTTGTAGCTCTTTAATGTTTCTTGGAAATGGGATTTGGAGGATGGCTTGTATTCTTTCAGGATCAATTTTGATCCCATCCTTTGATATGATGTGGCCAAGTAATTTGCCTTCTTCAAGGCCAAACAAAGAATTATTGGGGTTCAAGGAAATGCCATATTTCCTACATGTCATGAAAATTTGCCTAAGATGCTTGAGGTGTTCTTCATCATATTTGGAAAATGGGGTTAAGTCATCAAAGTAGACAACTAGGAAGTCATGTATCTCTTTGGCAAAAGCAATATCCATTTCTCGTTGAAAGGTAGCACCAACGTTTTTAAGACCAAAGGGCATCTTTACATACTTAAATGTTCCCCTGGGTGTAGTAAAAGCAGTTTTGTCTTGGTCGTCCGGGTGAACAAGTATTTGGTTGAAACCTGAAAAACCATCTAGCAAAGAGATTCTAGATGATCCCACTACTCTTTGTAAGATGTGGTCCATTTTAGGCAAAGGGTAATGGTCTTTTAGGGAGACTTGGTTTAAATTTCTGAGGTCTACACAAAGTCTAATTTCACCTGTCTTTTTCCTCGTAGGAACAAGATTGGACACCCATTCGGAAAATCTGATGGGTGCTATGATGCCTGCTTCAAACATCCTCTTTACTTCCTTCTCAATCGGGGGAAGAAGCATAGGGTTAATTCTTCTAAGTTTCTGCTTGAAGGGTTTCTAGTTTGGTTTTAAAGGAATGGTGTGTTGGATCACTGAGGTGTCATAGGATTTCAGATCCTCATAGCTCCAAGCAAATACATCTTGGAACTCTTTGAATAAGTCAATATACTTGGGCTTTTGATCGGGTGGTAAGTTTTTGGACAGTTTGATCATTTTTAGCTTTTCTACTGTCCTGATGTTATGTTCCTCTATCTCAGTGTTTATGGGTTACAGTTTTGGCTTTCTTGGTACGTCATTAGCATCAAACATATCTTCAAATGGGGTTAGGCCAGCAGGCAAAAAGTTATCCTTTAATTCAATGATGTATGCCTCTGTTTTGGCTATATCTTCCAAGTGTATTTGTTTCAGCTGTTCTATGTTTTCTTTGTCGAAAATAGTTGGTTTCAGGATTTGCTTGACTGTTGCAGCTGTTACATCTTGCTGAGTTTCATTTGTTTGGTGTTCTGTATCTGTCATAGCATCCATGTCGATGTTAGTATTCGAAAACTCATGCTCAAGGGTGAGGAAATTGTTAATCTGGACATCATTCTCGAACACTTGCCAATCTCTAACGTTATTTGGGACTGCGAGCCTATGTTTTATTTCAGCTATAAAGTGATGGTTTGGGTCAAAAGGAAGCTTGCATGTACTAGCAAAAGTAGCTAGGCTGTGTGCATGAATGTTGTGATTTCTTGAAATCTTGTCAAGCTTGAATTCAGTGAATGCCTGGAGTATATCAGTAGCAGCGGTCCTATAGGCTCTCATTCTGTTGTCATTGGTTACAAAATTGCCTTTCATCTGTTGTATAATTAAATCAGAGTCTCCTAAAATAGAGACTTTTGCAGCTCCTAGAGTTTTGAGGAGTTTAAGGCCTAAAAGCAGAGCCTCATACTCTGCCATGTTATTTGTGCATTTGAAATTTAGTCTGTAGGCATGTCCTTCTGCATGGTTGTTATTTGTGTTGTGAATCCAGACACCTGCCCCTGCTCCTAACTTGTTGACAGAGCCATCAAACTCTAAATACCATGTGATTTCTCGCTTATGGTCAGTATCAAGAGATTGAGCTGTTTTAGGATTGGGCAGATTCAAAATTTCTATTTGGGGAACTTCTTTTGGTAGGCTGGTTGCATTAATTGCTGTGACAGTTTCGTGGGTATTTGAAACCGACTCTTCGTTGATGTGTGCTTGTTGGTCTAGAGTGAAGGGCTCATTATCAATTGAAACATTTGTATTATCATTAAACAAAATAAAAGAATCCATATCATAGTGGATTGAGTAAATGGGAAAATTTTCAGGCTTGCTCTCGCTACTTACCACATATTTCATGAGCGTTTCTCTATACAATCTCTTTGGTTGCCCAAAGACTGAAATGGTGGCATAGGACAGGTATAATTGAAGGGATCCTTGGAGTTTTTCTCCCCATGATCTTGACAGGAGCATATCGTACTTTGGTGGAATGTCAGCAACCACTACATCCATGAGGATGGTCTTGTTTGGGTATTGAACTAAGGAGACACACAAGTTTTTGATGAGGCCTAAACATTTCACTTGACTTGAGTCAAATGAGTATAGATCTTTGTAAGGTCTTGTAACATCAAGATTCAGTTTTTCCATAACTGCTTTGGGCATAAGATTGTGCGATGCCCCTGAGTCAAACATAGCATTGTGCAAAACCTTATCATGTATATGCAAACTGACATAAAAGGGTGGGACAGGTCCATGTGTTGATTTTCCGTTAACTTCTGGGCCAAATAGCAGCTCTGGGGTGTCATCTAAAACATTTACATCATCCTTAACCTCTGGCATTTGAAGTGATTTTTGAATTTGCTGCCTATATACATCGTGTTTAGCCAATTCTGAGAGGGGGATGGATATTTTTAACTTAGCTATTTCTGCTTCTAAGTTAAATGGCTTTTCCAGTGGAGTCTTGGTGTTGATAATAGCAGTTTTTTCTATTTCATTTGAATTGTCTACGTTTTACTCTTGTTTATCACTGCTATGGGAGGTTTTTGCTTGCGGTTTTTCAATTTCAAGAAAGTTTTCTGGAACCCTGTTCGAGCTTTATTTCGAGGAAGAAGGTGGCAAAGGCTGATCTTTGGAAGGCTGTATCTCTGTTATGTCTTCTACAGTCACTTGATGTGGGTTTGGAACAGGTATATCAGCTGGTTCAGTTGTGATAGCCTGGCCTTTAGTCTTGTTGGGTTGTTTGCCTTCCTTTGTTTTACTAGGTTCGGAAATGTCAATGGTCCTAGTTCTCAGCTTATATTGTTTGTGTACTTCATACACAGCGGTATCATAACCTTGTTTAAAATCAAAAGACTTGCCAGACCTAGTCTGAAACTGATTGTAATCGGGTTCGTTTTGGTCTTCTTGGGACAGGACAGTTTGGTGCTCACCCTTTAGATCCATTAAGTTCATGTGAGTGTCCTCTATGGGTTCACTAGATGTAGATCCTTCAACATAATTATCTTAGAAAGGGGGTCTTATATCATGGTCTTGGTTAGGCCTACCAGCATTTATGTTCTGCGTTTTTCTAAAATTTGGGTTCCTTATGGTATTAGACTGTTGTCCTTCCCATGATGCTTTTCTCTCAACATTTTCTACTCTTTCTCCCAGCCTTTGCAGGCCATTGATGATAGCATCAAGCTTTTGATCAAAAGCTGAGGGTTCTTCCTTAAAGGTGGTTCTTCTTTCCATTCTAGCTCTGTTTCTTTTGGCAATTAAATTGGCTTCTACGCTGACAACAACATTTTGCATGTCTGCAAGGGTTTGAGGAGCTCTTTCTTTTAACTGGTATGCCATATCGGGGTCGAATCCATCGGGAAATTTGTACAAGGCCAGATCAGGTGGAGGCCTTAAGTTCTGTGGTATTGTGTTATATACATTATTGAATCTTGCACAGTACTCCAAAACAGTCTCTTGAGGACCTCGTTTAATCGTATCATATTCAGCTAGTATGTGTAAGGGGTCTTTCTTTTTCTCCCATCTATTGGTAAAGGATTGGTAAAGCTCATCTGGGGTAGTTATGGAATTTGCAGCAAGTGATCTGAACCAAGTTCTTACATCACCTGTCAAACTCTGAACAAAAATTCTCATTCTTACACTATCATCATCTATCTCATAGTTTTCAAAATAGTCTTGCATCTTTTTGGTGTGCTGAAGGGCTGTGAAAGGACCGGTGGAATCAAAATATGTGATTTTCGATTGGTACTCTTGAGGTAAAGCCCCAGCATTAGCAGGTAATTGCAGGGGTGCATATCTATTAGCCATATTGGCAGGTATAAGTGGAACAACGGGGATAAGTGGAACAACTGGAGTAACGGGGATCACAAGAGTAACTGGAACACTGGAAACAACAGTAGTGCTAGTAAGTGCAGTGAATGAAGGTGTGGAAGGAGTAATACGGGATGTAGATGATGAACTAAGGGAAATAGGGGTTGAATGGAACAAAACCTTGACAGGAGTTGGAATACTGCTAGGGTAAGCTGTTTCAGGGCTCAAATCAGCAAAATTTTTCTGTCTTTCTTGCTTCCTAATGATTTTGGGGATTATGTTAGGGTTTTCAAAAACAGCTGGAGGGTTGGGGTCTGGATTTGACCTTGTATATCGTGGATTTTTCTTGGGAGACAGCTTCTGAATTGTTTTTTGGGTAATTTTCCGAGGAATGTTTTTGTAATCAACAAGGGACTAATTAAAATATGAGACAGCTTGTTTGTAACTTAAGACTAGCATGAAGATTGACTGAAGCAGCATTTATTTACTCCTGTTAATGCAAAGCAAAAAACAGTCTCAAAGGCTTCCTGGCTGACATTCAGGCTTCATCTTTAGTTTTAAGAGATAAACAGCAGTTGGAAAGTTTGATTTATGGTCTTAGCAGAGCTTTCTTACCTTCTTCGTGAAACTATCTGAGGAAGTCCCCAGTGGGGTCGCCATTATGTTATCACTCAGGTTGTCCTTAAGCTCTGGAAAAAGATACGGCCGAGGTAACCACAGACCAACTTTGGACTGCAGGTTCTAGCCGACCTGCAATCAGAGAGGGCTCTCTCTTTAAGATTTAGCTTTGTTGAAAAGGATTTTAGGCTAGGTCTCGAGTTCAGAGGGTTTTTGTTTTGTTTTTGGTGGGAAAATTGATGTTTTCAAACAGAGAGGCAAGGCATAGTCTGGAAGTTTCAAACCATTGGGCGTGGAGTCAAGGAGGAGAACTGCTGGTGCGTTTCTTCGGTCACAAGAGAGGGAAAGTGGAGCAAGATAGTTGTGCATGAAACAATATCTCAGGTTAAAATGATGGGAAAAATGCTAAGTGATGAGAGGCAGTTAAGAATCTCTCAATCAGCTTAACAGAGGAGGTAACAGAGTGCTACCTAGGGGCAGTAAAGAATCCCTAGATAATTGGCAAACACAGGTGAATTGGGGTAAACATGAGCCAGGAGGAATTCATATTCATAACCAATTCAATCAGAGGAAAACATAAAGAAATAGCAGAAATTGAGCATAGAGAGTATTTAAACTAATTCTAGGCTATTCTTTCTTTCTGCTATTTAGATAGTGGTAAACAATAAACAGAGGTAAGATGCACTTATTGCTTCAGGCTGCAGCACAAGAATTCCATCTTCATATCTCCAAAAACATCCATTTACAACAGTCAGTTTGCTCTCCAAGCTTTCAGCAATCTTTGATTATAGAAAAAACTCAGGTATACAACGCGAGTCTCTGGTGAAAATTCTCAATCATCCAACCCTTGAAACAATGTAGAGGGCGGTATATATAGGGCAAAACTATCTACAAAGTTCCTTTATTACATCTTGACCTAATCAGGTCTGAAAGAAAAATGATTACTTAACCTAATACTATCCAGAAATAAATGCAAAAAATATCTCGGGCTGCGCTCAGGGTCGCCGTATCAAAACAGATTAAATGATGTTGTCCTTCGTGGCTTTCTGAAGTGTTTTCTGAAATAAATGTGTATGGTTTTCTGCATCTCTACTGTTTGTCTGCATTTAAAGCTTTAACTGTGATTTGAGGGCAAGGATGGGCTTACGCCTCCTGATTTGACTTTCTGTGGGGGCTCATCGATGTTCAGGTGCTTGGAGCCCCTAAAAAATCTTGACTGATACTCTTTGGCAATAAATTGATGCTATTCTGACGTGCTGTGTGTTAAATCATCATTTATTGGCCGCTGTTCGGCCTCTGTTTTCTTCAAAACTGTTTTCTGGTCCTTCCGGCAAGCTTCGCGAAGAAAAATGGGTCATTCGGCGCCTTTCGGGCTTGCTGGGGGCCGCAGAATAAAAAGATTCCCTAAAGATTCCCCATTCAGGCCCAAAAAATCTAGCGATGAGCGATTTGCGCAAATCGCTCATCAAAAACTGCCTCAGAATCTGATTCCGGGGCTCCGAAGTGCGATTTTTTGCCCTTCGCGCCAAAAAGTGCTGATGACGTCAGCATGACGTGACGTTGTACAGCGGGTGACGTCAGCATGATGATGTGGCGAGATGAAGTCAGCATGATGTCATCATGTACAGACGGTGACGTGGCATGACACGTGGCAAGGGGCCACGCAGGCAGATGACTCGACATTGGACTGGGCAGAGGGGGGTGACGTAAGCGGTGACTGTGCAGGGGGGTGACGTAAGCAGTGACATCACCAGGCAAGAGGCGGTAAGTGGTTTTGTGGCACACCACCTTTGGGGGGGGAGCGGTTTTGTCAGAGGGGGCTGCGCCATAGCCCAGGAGCTGACGCGTGGTAGGAGGTACGGCGAGAATACCGCCCATCTCTCGGATGCTAACCTTCGGGCTATTCGGAGATGGGACGGCCCGCCAACCGTCGATCTGGGCGCAGGACGATCGGACAGCTGGCGGTGAATGTGAAGCAGTGGGAAGTTAGGGCGGGGAATATTCAAGGAATATTCCAAATTTAGTATGCGCGCGGTGGGTTTAAAACTTAGGTTTATGTGGGTTATGGGTGTTATATGGGTTTAATACGCGGGGTTAATGTATTTATGCAAAAACTTTGGGTTAGGGGCGGAAAAGGGGGTTTTTGAGGGTTTAGGGCTAGGGGAGAGGTTATTAATCTGGCCAGGTGTCAGATTAATCCCTTTTAAGACACGGATGGGCTAAAAACAACCCCGGATGGACCGTTTTTTCCCGAACTTATAAAAATATGGCTATATTTCCAGGGAGGGGATATTCACATAGGGGAATTTTATATACAAAGTTTTAATAGGGAAAGGGGAAAACTGATAGGGAGTTATATAATACTGTTAGTGGTTAATATGAAGGTGACCAGCAAGTGCTAAGGTCAGGGATCTTAGGCTAAATTTGGGGAAAGGAACTTGTAGAGAACTGAGATCCTTGAGTGAAGCAGATCTTCACCAAGGCAACTGATATGGATGATGATGAATCTAAGAGGAATCAAGCAGATCTTGACCTCTTTGGGAAGTTAGTAAGGGACTTGGGGAATTAGAAGAAGGGGAAGTTAGTTATGTTCACCTTTGAGCTCCTTTGCCTGAAAACTGCCTGCACTGTGATCTGTAAAGATAAAGCACTTTGTAACACAAAATTGATCATAAATTATCATGCTGCAACCACAGCTACCTACCCAGCCTATTCACCTAACATTTTTTCCTTCTTCTTTGGGTGGGTGCACTTAGACTTGTAGACCCAGATTTACAATTTTCTTTTGAATTCTTCCTATCTAGATCTACACTTATTTCTGCCAGGGCCCAAATTAAACAGTTGGGTGCCTTTGATTCTCTACCTATCTACAAATCTGCCAAGATTAAACTGTTTGGACAGATATCATTCTCTATATTCTAAAATAGGAAATTGAAACCTAGGGAGACCAAGATTAAACTGTTTGGACCTCCCTTAAATGAAAACTCTCCAAAACTGGAACAACTCATCAAAATTTGGAATCAGCAGTGGCATTTGGACTAGCACACTTCATGGCTTTCTTCTTTGGTCTCTTCTGGAAATATGGAACACTGCAGCTTGCAAAGTATGACATATTTGGTATGTAAAAATGTCGATCATGAAAAATGATACCCTGTTGCAACAGGAGGTTAACATAATGTAAGTTCGACCATCGGTTGAATCCAACCTAGTAATGGTTTAACGAGCCCTAGGGAGGAGAAGCTCGAGTCTCATCATGGTGACGAGTCCAATGTCGTCAGGGTTTAACGAGTCCGACATAGGTAAAACTCGGAGTCTTTTTCATGTCTAGAGAGTTTGAAAAAGACACGGAAAAGAAAAATCTAGGGGGGTCCTTTTTCGTAGATTTGTGTCTCTCAAGCCCGAAAAAGTATAAAACGATACTCGAAAGAACCACTTGACCATTGCAACCAAGGATTACTTTTCGTGATTAGTGACCTCGACCCGAAAAAAGTAGAAAAGTGATTGACGTTATGTCATTTCATAACCAGTAACGAGCTTGAAACAACAAAAGCCCGACAATATTTTCACATTTATACGGTAAGAAAAGAGCTTAAAGTAGACCGCCTCTTATTCTATTTAATGAGTTAAAAGGGAAAATTAGGTAATCTTTTCGTCTTTAAATGGTCGGAAAAGAGCTGAAAGCAGATCTCCATTTTATTCTCTTTAATGAGTCAAAAAGAGAAAAATACTCAACAATCTTTTCATCTTTAAACGGTCGAAAAAGACCTGAAAGCAGATCTTCATTTTATTCTCTTTAACGAGTCAAAAAGGGAAAAATACTCGGCAATCTTTTCATCTTTTACGAGTTAGAAAAGGGCTTAAAGGTGACTCATCCTAGAGGAACGAGTGGTATAAAGGGTAGCAACTGGTTCCGACAATGGTGGAACTGCTCAAAACATGTAATGGTCAAGAGGTTGGCTAATAAAACCACTCATCGTTGTGGTTCCTCAGGAAAGGAAAAACAACCAAGTGAAAGCATATGATCGGCCAAAGATATGGTGGCAATGGAATGAAACAACCAAGGCTCATCTAGCATAATTTAGCGGATAAAAACAGCAATCACGAGATGTAAATCACGTATGGGTTCATTTTTACACAAGCTTGAACCATGGAGAACTCTGCTTGGATTCGGTTTCATGTTTACACAAGCATGAAACGAAAAACTATGCTTGTTATGAGTTCGCATGCCCCCAGCATAATGAGGCAAATCGAGGTACATGCCCCCAAGATTCATTGCATTCAACAAGGTGGATGGAATGAAGGTTCACTTTTGAGATATTGGAAAGACTCGACTTGGATTTTACGAGATCTTAAACAAAGACTCGATGCGAAAAGGGAGTTGTTTCATTTTTTAATGAGGTTGACACAGTAAAAGAACTATCCTCATAACCCTTGTTTTATTTTTTAATGACCTTGACACAAGATCATGAACTATACTCGAGACTCCTTGTTTCATTCTTTAACGAGGTTGACACAGGAACAAACTATCCTTGGACACCTTATTTTGTTTTTTAACGAGGTCGACACAAGATTAGAACTATCCTCGGGAGTCTTTGTTTCATTTTTTAACGAGCTTGACACAAGACAAGGAACTATGCTCCAGGATCCTTGTTTCATTTTTTAACAAGGTTGACACAAGATCAAACTATCCTCATGACACTCAGTTTCATTGGCCATATGAGAGCATGGCTCCCAAGAGGTCTTCGCGGGATGGAAGGGATGCACTCTAGGAGGAATACATGTCATGAGGCACTAATGACAGATCGGGTTCGAATGCCCCGAGTACATGATGTACGATACCATCTGCATGATCGTTAGCAGAGGCGGAGATGGAATGGGTAGCCACATAATTGACCTGTGGCAAAGAAGGTACTTCTTGTGAGCAAGAACTGAGAGGGGATGACGACTGCATAGGAGGCACCGGGGGACTAAAGAATAATAATTGATCGATGGTCACCATTCTTCCATCGTGTGGAAAACAAACCACGCAGAAAAGTGAAGAAAGAAGAGCTCCCATGGCATAAACATAGTCACATCCAAGGAGAAGACTGAAATCTAAAACAACTTGGACAACCATGATGTCTATATAGATGGTTTTGCCCCTCAAAGTAATAGGAAACTTTGGGAGGATCCCTAAAGGTTGACTAGTTCCTTCATCAAATGCCAACAGATTCTGTGTTACTGGCACAAGATGTGGGGAGCCCAAAGCTTGCCAAGTAGTGGAAGGCATAAGACTGACAGACGCACCCTCATCAAAGACAGTGCCAGGTACTACCTTGTTATAGGCATGTACTGTAATCTGAAAAGGCACATAGGATGGAAGGCAGAAAGCAGTCAAGTGACTCCAGTTGAAGGAAACGACTGAACTACTTGGTGGGGGTATCATATGATTGCCCCCATGCTCTACAGGAACAGAAGAAGGATGCTCTTGATCAGCAGGGATAGGAGTGTTGTTCTGGGACTCTGGAGAATCTGATGAGATGAGGAGAACATGAACATGATGCTCTTTCGAAACAGAGTGATCAATAGGTGGTGAACCCAAGTCAACACTCTCTTCGGCCAATGGTTGGTCTGCAACAGGCTTAGCACAGCCAGGTTTGGAAAGAGGAGGACAGACAAGAGAAGAATCTAAGTCAACCTCTTGGTCAATGGGGAGAGGGTCTGAAGAGAACCTTTGATAACCAATGGAAAGTTGGGGTGAAGAAGCTGTAAGACTTTCCAAAACGGCAGAAGCTTTATCCATGAGTGGACAAATGTGAAGGGGATGGTTTCCTTCACATAGCCTATAGGGAATCGAATATTCCCTTTCTTCTTACCATTTCCAATTGATAGGGTGGCATCGTCATGAGCTTCAAAGGACAATGAGGGATGAGTTGGATCATGAGACCATACTTCTAAGATCCTAGGAATGCCAAGACAATCACGAAGAAGATGGTTGCCTTTGCACAATTTACAAGGAAACTTAACCTTCCGCGAAGGAGCAAAAGGTGGTCCGACCTGAGATGTACTCGAAGCAGTAGCTAAACAGGTGGCCTCACATTTATCAGATTTATTCTTCTTCTTCATCTTCTGCTTCTTCTTCTTAGTCTCCTGGTTACTAGATGTGAAACTTTCACCAGGCGAAGGAGGAGATGAAGGTGAAGAAACAGGGGAAGAAGGTGTAGCCTCAACCTTGGAATCAACATGTCGTGGTTCAGACGAAGGAGACGGTGGAATAGGAGTCATGACGCTAGGGACCACCGAGGTTGAAAACAGCCATACAGGCAAATCAATGGTTAACCCAGGCAAAGACAATGTTGCCATATACGGAGCACCGATATTTCTAAAAGAAGGAAATGGACTAGGATTCCCATCTAGGGAAAGACCTTGGCCGGTAAACTTAGGGAATGTTGCCATCAGGAAAAAGCCTGAAAACACTCGAACTGTAATGAAGAACTCTAACTGTTACCAGGAATATTTTGTGGGAAAATAAATTTTATGACACAGGAACAAAACTTGACCTTTTCATGTTTCAAGAGTCGAGAAAAGGATGAAAAGGTGACTCTATCTCTTTCGAGGTTTAATGAGCCTGAAAGGACAAGTGCTCAGATGGACCTTTCTTTTAAGGAGTCTGAAAAGGAACGAAAGTGACTACCTTGGAGGAACTAGCCAAAAGGTTTATGAGACAACCCGCAAAACTGCATATACACCTTAGCAGTCATATGAAAACCAAGGACTTTCCGTACGGTAGTCAATCTTCCCGAATGTTTTTTTCGATGCGTTACAGTTTGCAAGGTGGTAGACATGGCTTCCTAAGGATAAAGGATGATAACCTAGTGGGGTATCCCAACATATACTAGATGGTACTAGGAGCACAATTCCATGCTAGACCACTATTGAGTCACAGAAGGAGGAATCACCCAACTTTGAGTGAAAAAAAAAGTGACTAGGTTTAACGATGCTAGAGCATGTCTCTAGCCTAGACCTCTAAATAGTTTGCATTATGTTCCAATGCATTGTTAGGTTTATTAGGTTCATTTTAGAGTTGATCTTGAATTATGTTTCAGTTTTCAGGCCTTACCGTATATATATAACAAATCCTAGGATGCAACTAGAATGAGCAAAAATATCCTTTTTCTTCAATGAAAACCTACCTAAGGGAGGGTAGAGAGATCATTCCCAAACTAAGAAAACCAAGACAACAAAGGCAGTCACTCAATGCATATAGACATCAATTCCTAAAGTGCACAGATACTACTAATGAGAGATCTTATCATTTGCTTTCCAATATGCAAACTTGAAATGCAAATTCACTTTCACTTTCGTATACTAAATGGATGCAATCCTTTTGATTTTGATGTCTTTAAATCTAGAAGAAACAAATAAGCAACAAGCAAGTGTGGAAAAAACCGGTTGATCCAAACAATTGTGATCTATGTTTGGTAGTGAAAAGAAATCAAATCAATGCCAAAGATTGGTTCAATAATAGTCACTAAACAATCAACCAAAAACAAGCAAAGGGGAAGGCTCAATCAAACCAACAAAAAGCTGCAAACGAACCTTGAGCAAACAAGCAACCAAGCCAATTGATTCAAGGAACTTGAAATAATGAACTAGGTCACACAGGCAAAAAAGCAAGATTCATTCAACAAAGCTCACAAAAGAGTGCCTTAACCATAAATAGTGATAAACAAGCTACTAAGCAGGCAAGAAAAGCAAGGGACCAACAGGACTGATGGACTCAGGAGGCAGAATTGAGAAAATGAATTCTACAACAATCAGCGCGGGTAATACACAAACAACTAGCGCTGATAAAGAACTAGCTGCAACAACAAAGTGATGTTAGCACGAAAGTACACAACTTTTCCGCGATGGTCGGATTTTCAGAACTGTCATGACTGTGAGACGTAATTACGCGATGCATAGGATATTACAAAAGGGTGAGCGTGATGACAATGCGACTGTTATATTTAATTCCATGATGATGTTCAAAACAATGGCAAGCAAACAAAAACTCCCAAATCAAAAAAAGTCAATCCTTCAATCAAATAGGGGTACTTCCCAGGTCAAGCTAGGAAACTCAAAAGACCGATAACTAATCCCCAAACTTCGAAAGAGACCAAATCAAAAATCAAGACAAGAGCAAACAAGAAAATAACAAAGGCCAAACTCCCCAGCGGAGTCGCCAATTTGTGATGTAGGAAAGTGTTCCCTCTAATGACATAGGCAACCCCTCTAGCCCTAGAGTGAGTCTAATCACAAACAAGGACAGATCAACAATAGATTTCCTTAAACAGTCATAGTTGGAGGCCTACCTCAACTGGTGGTCGATGGAGTTCCATTGCGCTACTCCAGCTTCTGCTTCCTTAACGAGTGATCAGCCTAAAACAATGCAAAGGAAATACAACAAAGCATGTAATCAAAAAACAACAATGATCTATTTATTCACAAAGTCAAGAAGTCATAAGCTATCAAGTAAATTACATACAAGACATAGGAAAACATCATTGATTGTATTAATAATGAAATAAGAGTAAGCTTACAACCAAAGTCTTGATGTCACAAGCCTTCTCAGAGGGATCCAACCAGCATGTTCCTCAAGCATTCACTCTTTGAAGATGGATCTCCCAACATACAAGTCTCTCTCACTCATACGTTTTACACAAAATTAAGGGAACTTCACAACCTTCCACAAGCTATCAACAATCCCACACTTGTCGCACTCACACCAGCTATCTAACAAACTCACAAACACTAACAACACTACTCAGATAGCCAACTATCAGAAACTAGCAATGCATAACAATGGTGAGAGTTTAAATACAAGAAGGAGTCTCCATGAAAGGTGGAAGAGTGAGCTTATCTCCAAGGAAGGTAGCACAAATGACGGAACAGCCACACCAAAGGAGGAAAGGTGACACAAACTATGCCAACAACTAGATCTGGAGTCATCCAGAAGGCCAACTGTTGGAACAAATTCGCCCAATCTGGATCATCGGGGGGGCATAATTAAGCTATAGCACTGACATCGCTAGTGAGTAATGTAGCTAGTCAGATCATCGCTAAAGATTATAAGTAACCTTGTGCTAGGACACGCAATCGGACCATCGCGAGAATCAGACGTACTTCCACGCTAGAAGCACATCTGGACTGTTTATGAGTGCCCTTCAGCGCGTATATTAAATCCACAGTCGTGATGAGGTAGATAACCTAGGAAAAGTGGTTCATTTGGCAACATCAGAGAGCATTTGTTCAATATGAGCATGTTTGACTTGGATACACGACACAGTAGAAGGACTTGAGTGAAGGCAGTGACAAATTACTGTGTAACACCATGGCTTATCAATATCA
The DNA here is from genome assembly GCA_031772625.1 of Pinus tabuliformis. Classification (NCBI taxonomy): domain Eukaryota; kingdom Viridiplantae; phylum Streptophyta; class Pinopsida; order Pinales; family Pinaceae; genus Pinus; species Pinus tabuliformis. The sequence continues at coordinate 1,051,917,021 of CM062816.1, forward strand.
CATGCCCAAAAAACATAACTTATTTCAAAATCAAAATATTTTATAAGAATATGGCAGGATTCTTAATCATGGATATTCACCCCCACTTTGTCATTGATATTATGAACTTTTGAATAGGCTTTGTTACAATAGCATGGGCTAATACCATGGCTTATCAATACCATATGCCAAAAAATCATATGTTATTTCACAATCTGAATATTTTATAACAACATGACAAGATTCTTAACCATGGATATTCACCCCCACTTTACCATGGATAGTATTAACTTGTAAATAGGCTTTGTTACAATACCATGGGCCAATACCATGCCTTATCAATACCACATGCCCAAAAACCATAACTTATTTCACAATAAAAGTATTTTAATTTTATTTAATTTTATAACATTTTTTATTTGAAGCTAATAGGAAAAGGGTTGTAATTAGTTTTGAGATATATATAAACTCTCCATACTCACAACTACTAAAATTAATCCCATATAAATTAAAATAAGGTTTTAATAAAATAAAAAATGAGAATACTTTTGTATTTAAATATGTGAAATTTATATAATACAAATATTAGTAATAACTAACATATATCTATCTTAACTAAGGATCCAAGTGATGATAGCAAGAAAAGTGAAGGGAAGAGAGGGGGAGGGAGATAGTGACAAAGATGGAGGGTGGAGAGAGAGAAAGAGATAGTGAGAGAGTGATGGGGGCAAATGGAGAGAAGGAGGTAGTTAGGAAGAGAGAGAGGGGAGAGAGAAGAAGAGAGTGGGGGAGAGAGATATGGAGTTGGAGGAGGAGAGAGAGGGAGGAAAGAACTAAGGCATGGGAAGATAAAGGTGGAGAAAGAGTTGGAGTGACAAGGGATAGATGGATAGAGAGAGAGGGAGAGAAGAGAGGAGGGAAGAGAGAGAATAGGTGGGGATAAAGATAGGGAGAGAAGGGAAAGAGAGAGAGATGGAGGCACAGAGATGGAGGGGAGAGAGAGAGAGAGAGTGATGGGGGGAACAGAGGGAGGTGAGAGAGAAAGGGAGAGAGAGGACTAAGAGAGAGGAGAGAGATGAAGGTTGAGAGGGAGAGAGAGGGAAGAAAGAAGAAATACATAGAGGGAGAAAGGTAGAGAGGGGGAGGGAGTGACAAGGGAGCGATGGAGAGAGGAGAGAGAGAGGGAAGAGAGAGAGGGAGAGAGGAAGAGGGAGGGAGAGAGAGATAGATATGGAGAGAGAGTGTGCATGTTTGGGGGTGAGATAGAGAGAGGGAATAAGAAAGAGACACATAGATACAAATATAGATATTATATAGTATTATATAACCAACCTAGATCCATGTTAACCTGGATCTATCAAGCGCCAAAAAAGAGGTTTGCACATTAAGAGATTGGATCCCTCTTAGCGCTTGATAGATTCTGGGTTAAGATGGATCTATGTTGGCTTAATAAGTTTGTAGTTGTATTTGATAAACTAACACTTTTTTTTTTATGGTTTTGTTTGAAAATAATTTTTCCATATTTGGTGTATTTATCATAATAATAATAATCTAATAATAATTTAATTTTAATCTTACATTTTTTATGCAATGATTTTGTTGTTAGTTTATAGAGATAGACATGTTATACTTTTTGGAATTTGGAAAGGAAACACATGCTCTTGAGTTGGTTGTATTGAAAACATTTAAGTGTAAGAAAGAAACATGGCCTCTTAACTTGGTTGTATTAAAAACGTAAGTGTTCTTGTATACTAGGTGGGTGCAAACAAGAGAGAGTATATGGTAAGTGGATTAAATAGTTAAAAACAAATTCTAGTTTAAGGATAAAGTTACAAAAATCTAACAAATACACTAGGGTTAAGATATTACTATTTTGGGACATCTAAAGTTGAAGGTACATTTAATGGAGGTGTAGTCTAAGCCCTTGGGTGTAGGGCACATATTATGGGTATCTTGGACTTTTGGTGTGTGTTAGTGGTGTCAACTAGTGGTGGAGAGTCCAACCAATGAGTAGGCAAAGTTTTACTTTTACAAGGTTGGCATCAATCAAGTATTCTCCCTCTCTACCCAACTCTAAGATGAGGAGTGTGCATAATGGACTTATTATTATAACAAATTGAAAATATTTGATTATATTTAAGTTCAAGGGCTTGAAGTGGCTGCCTCAACCTACAAATCTTTAAAGGAACTATGTGTTTTTCAATTAAACCCATGTGGTCAAGGAGCTGCAAAAGAGGAAGGCCTTATGGCTATTTCTAAGGGGTTGTAATGACCCTCATCTTGTGGTGAATATGTAGATATGATGCTAATGGTCCTGATCTTAGTACATTCACATATATATTGTAAATATTTTCCTATCACCTTGCATTGTGTAAATATGATAAATATTTTGTGGTTACCCTGGTGTACATGTTGAAGTTCCACTTGCATGATTATGGGAAACACTTCTCAGTTATCCTTGTGTACATGGGGAAGATCTTAATTACAATATGCCCACAAATATAATAGTGAATAGTGTCTAACTGAATCAAAACCCTAACCATCGACCCAATCTCCATTGATGAGGCTTCAACCAATGGTCCTTCCTTAAGGTAACCACTCATAATTATTGATGGCACATTTTTCTAACTCAATGAACCTTGTATTAGATTTTAGAGATCTGTGGTTTGTGCTTCTTGAATTTTCGACCGGAGAATCCACAGTAGTAGAATTTTTACACCAACGTTTCAAATCCCAAATGGGATCCATCATCAGGGTAAAGAGAAAGATGATGAGAAAGATGAAAAAGAAGAGCCAGATGGAGGATAAATACTTATGAGGGACGAATATTAAAGGAGCAGCACAGGTCGGCCAGAGAAATTTTTTTATTGAAACCTAATATTAATTTTAAAAATAAAATCATTTATTTAATTTTTAATTTTTATTTTTATTTTTAATTTTTAAAATTAATACTAACACTTATTTAATAACCCTAAAAAACCAAAAACATTACACTAACATCTAAATTAATATTTATATTTATTTTTAAAAAACTAATATATAAAAATATAATATTAATACAATATATAACCTAAAATCTTTGATAATAATATCTAAAACTCATATATATATATTAAAATTAACATCATAAATCATAAAATATGTCAGCGCCATGCTCTTTCAGTCTTGTCTGGAGGGAGCGACCGGTTTCACCTATGTAGCATTTCCCACATGAACAGTCTATTTTATAGACTCCTTTAAGCTGCTGTTTGTCAATATCATCCTTAACAGATTTTAAACTTTGTCTGATGGTGCCAGGAGCTGAGAATTGAGTTAGAATGTTTTTCTTTCTTAGGATCTTGGCCATTTTGTCTGTGACCCCATGGATATAAGGTAGAAAAACCTTACCACCATGAGGTTGATCATCCTCTTTGGGTTTGGGAGATGACAACCTCTTTTCAGCTTTCTTTATGGCTTTTTTAATCTCATGATCCTTGTAGCCTAAATTTTTGAAAGTTGAAACTAAATGCCTCTTCTCTTCATTTATATGTTCTGGGTCATAAATTCGGAGGGCTCTAATGGCAAGAGTGTTCAGAACGCCAAGCTTTTGGGCTGGGTGATGGTGGGAATCCGCATGAAGGTAGCTTTCTGTGTGAGTGGATTTCCTGAAAACCTTATGGCCCAAAGAGCCATCCTCTTTTCTGATGATAAGAATGTCTAAGAAAGGGATGCTCCTATTCTCTTCAAGCTCCATAGTGAATTTTATATCAGGGGAAATGGAGTTAAGGTGATTGAAAAAGTCATATTTTATGATTTATGATGTTAATTTTAATATATATATATGAGTTTTAGATATTATTATCAAAGATTTTAGGTTATATATTGTATTAATATTATATTTTTATATATTAGTTTTTTAAAAATAAATATAAATATTAATTTAGATGTTAGTGTAATGTTTTTGGTTTTTTAGGGTTATTAAATAAGTGTTAGTATTAATTTTAAAAATTAAAAATAAAAATAAAAATTAAAAATTAAATAAATGATTTTATTTTTAAAATTAATATTAGGTTTCAATAAAAAAATTTCTCTGGCCGACCTGTGCTGCTCCTTTAATATTCGTCCCTCATAAGTATTTATCCTCCATCTGGCTCTTCTTTTTCATCTTTCTCATCATCTTTCTCTTTACCCTGATGATGGATCCCATTTGGGATTTGAAACGTTGGTGTAAAAATTCTACTACTGTGGATTCTCCGGTCGAAAATTCAAGAACCTTGTATTAACTAGGGGGAGTTATATGGAACCTCAATGACTTCAAGTTGAGGGTAATAACCAAATTTCAACATATACCATAATAACCTATACATATGTCTTTATACCATGGGCATGATGCAAGTATAAGGAACTCTGTTAATGAGGGGGTTAAAGAGCATATTGCTCGACTCATATAGTTGAATGAGAAAAAATAATTCGACCCAAGACCTAAGAAGAGACTCACAGATAGTCACAGACATAATATTTATAGGCCTTGATGTAGTCAATGAGAGTGGGGAGATATTTTGCAACCTATTATCACACATGAATGGATTTTTCTCCTCCCTCATACCTTTTCGATTCTAGAATAGACCTAGGAAGAGGGAAAATGACAAATGGGGAGAAAATGGGAGGCCAAATGGCAGGAAAGGGAAAATCCAGTTAGTTAAGCCCTAACTAACTATAAGGATGGAGTGAGAAGCAGAAAGAGAAGAGAAATTGGGATAAGGAGAATATGAAGCAAAAGAGCACAGTGAGAGGAGAGTAAGGGAGAAGGAACTGAGAGTGAACAAGATGAGGAGAGGGCAATCAAAGGCAAGGAAGTCACTGGGTAACTACTCGAAGGGTGTTGTTGCAAGGAGGGTGTCACACTTGGACATCGTGGGGTTTGCACCATGAAGATAACAAACTGAATTTTGATGTTAGAGGTAAGCCTCCATCATGTTGTTGAACTGTACATTTGACATTTACGGCATCAAACTACCACTTCTCTGCATCTAATTAACAATCGAGTTATCGGGTCTAGCGCAATGGGAAAATCACTACCATGAATCTCTTTAGAGAACTACAATTTCCCAAAGATCTTATAGTCATATATTTGTTGGTTAGTTTTACAATCCAAGATTCAATAACCTTACCGTCATGCTTGTGGCTTAGCCACCTTCCAAGTAATGTGATAAAAACACCTAGTAATATTTTCACGTTGAACACTATATAATAAACTTAACCTTAATATCTTAGTGAAGAAAAAGTAACTAGCTAGACTCTGGAAGGGTTTTTGGATTGACTGTTAGTGAAACTCATTGCAGTTAGGTGTGCCAATGTGTGCTAAGTTTTAGCGAGTGCTACGGAAACACAAGGGAGCACTAGGTCAAAATTCATGGAAATGAATGAACAAGAGTGTGTGACAGGGAGTTTCAATGAGTTCCAGGTTTGGTAAGAGGGGAGTGACATGTTATTCTAAGCATCTCTAATTCATTCTAACATTCCAGAGTGACATACAGCCAATATATGCTAGGTGCCAAGGTGTGCCAAAAAATGCTAGGAAGTGTTAGGGAGTGTTAGGGAAACACAAGGGAGAACTAGGTGAAAATAATGCATGCAAATGAATGATTAAGAGTTTGTGACAGGAAGTGTCATTGATTTTAGGGTGTGCTAAGGAGAGAGTGACAAGGTATGCTAGGAAGTGCTAAGGCATTCTAGAGGACAAGGAAAGATGACAATATGTGCTAGGTGCTAAGGTGTGCCAATGCATGCCAAGGAGAGTTATGGAGTGTCAGGGAAAAACAAGGGAGCACTAGTTTCAAATGCATGGAAATGAATGAATAAGAGTGCATGATAGGGATTGCCAATGAATTATAGGTGTGCTAAGGAGGGAGTGACAAGGTATGCTAGGTAGTTTTAAGGAATGCTAGAGTGTCAGGGTTACATGCCAAGATGTGACAAGTCTTAGGGTGTGCCAATGTGTGTCAGGGAGTGCCATGAGAACAAAAGGGAGAACTAGTTCAAATTGGATGGAAATGAATAGATAAGAGTGTGTGATAGGGAGTCTCAGCAAGTTCCAATTGTGTTAAGGAGGGAGTGACGAGGATATATGCTAGGCAGTGCCAAGGCATGCTAGAGTGTCAGGGCATGTTAGGGAGTGGTAGGGCCTGTTAGGGAGTGGCAAACTATGCCAAGGAATGTAGGGGATGATAATGTGTGCCATGTAGTTCCAATGGATTGTTATACGTGCCCGATGTTATGGCATGTGAAGATGTAAACTATGTTGCTTAGTTGTTTTATGGGCACAGTTGGATGTGAGCCTTGACTTGGTAACTTGTTAAGTGGGATGAGTTAAGATTGGACATGAGAAGCCTAAGATGATTTATAGTCCATTAGGGGAAAAAGGCATAGTCTAGTTGTAGTAAATGTAACTTGGTAAAGTTGTTGTAGTCAAGGCAGGACTTGGTTGGTTTCCTATGTCTAAAAGAAAATAAGGGTAGTTAGGAGGGCATGATAATGAAGGAGTGCCATGGCATGCCAAGGAATGAAAATGCATGATGACATATGTCAGATAGTGTCAATGCATGTCAAGGAATGTTTGGGAGTGTGATGGAATCACAAGGGAGAACTAGGTCAAAGTGCATGGAAATGAATGAATAAGAGATTATGCCACGGAGTGTCAGTGAATTCTAGGTGTCCCATGGACAAAGTGTGTTAGGAGAATTTCATATTAGGACTTGTAGGAGGAACGCCTACAATTGTGATAAGAGGATGGAGAAAGCAATTTGAGACAAAGGGAGACTTTGGTTTGGGCACAACACTATTTTTTCAATGACTTTGTTGGGTTCCCAGGTCACAAAAAAGTAAGGTTATCTATAAGGGCATGAAAACTAGGGAGTGCCAAGGTGTGCAGGGAATTTTAGGAAGTGCCAACACATGTTAGAAATTTCCATGGAATGTTAGGCATGTCAATACATTACAAGTGCTAAGGCATGCCAATGTGTGCTAGGTTCTAGAATGTGGTGCCAACACATGCTAGGGATTGCCAAGGAAACATAATGGAGGACTCGTTACAATTACATGTAAATGAATGAATGTGCATTTCTGATAGGGAGTGTTAACAAGTTATAGGTGTGGTAAGGAGGGGTGACAACGTATGATAAGCAGTGCCAATAGATGATAGAGTTCTAGGAAAGCCTACTAAGATGTGACAAGTGCCATGGTGTGCCAATGTGTGCCAAGGAGTGTTAGGGAAACACAAGGGAGTACTAGGTCATAATGCATGGAAATGAAGGAATAAGAGTGTGGCATGGAGTGTCATTGAGTTACAAGTGTGTTAAGGAGGAGTTACATGGCATGCTTGGAAATGATAAGGAATGCTAGAGTTCTAGGGTGACATGTGGCCAAGATGTGCCAACGCGTGCAAGGAAGTATTAGCTAGGAGTGCCAGGGAAACACAAGGGAGAACTATGTCAAAATGAATGGAAATGAACAAATAAGAGTTTGTGATTAGAAGTTTCAATGAGTTCCAGGTGTGCTACGGGAAAATTGACAAGGTATGCTAGGCAGTGTTAAGGCATGCTAGAGGCTAGGGAGACATGCCAAGATGTCATAGGTGCTAGGGTGTAACAACACGTGCCAAGGAGTGATAAGGAGTGCTAGGGAAATACAAGGGAGAACTAGGTAAAAATGCATGGAAATGAATGAATAAGAGTTTGTGACCAAGAGTGTCAATGATCTCTAGGTGTGCTAAGGAGAGAGTGACAAGGTATACTATGTAGTGCCAAGGAATGCTAGAGCGTTAAGGTGGTAGGCCAAAATGTGTCAGGTGCTAGGGTGAGCTAGGGAGTGTTAGGGAGTGTCAGGGAAACATAAGGAATCACTAGGTCAAAATTCATGGAAATGAATGAATAAGAGTGTGTGAGAGGGAGTTTCAATGATTTCTAGGTGTGTTAAGGAGGGAGTGACAAGGTTATATGCTAGGAAATGCTGAGGTATTCTAAACTACCAAGACATGTCAGGAAGTGCCACTGTGTGCTAGGGAGTGTCAAAGCATGCTAAGGAATGTAGGGGATGTTAACGCATGCCACATAGTGCCAAGGCATTCTAAGACATGTCAGGTGCTATGGCATGTCAAGATGTAAATTGTGTTTCTTAATTGTTTTAGACCAAGGTTGGATGTGATGAGCCTTTTCTTGGTAACTTGTTAAGTGTGATGAGTTGAGATTGTACATGAGTACCCTAAAATTAGTTACAAGTAGTTCTTAAGTGAACAAGACATATGTTGAACTTCCATGACACATGAGAATCCCGGTTTGGCCTTAGAATTTTTGATGCGAACACACTCAAGTGCCACAACACATCTACTATGTAGAATGAAATTTTCCATGAAAGAAAAAGTAATGGATTGAATGCATAGAGTTTAGATTTTACCACATCTTCATATGTTAATGCTTATTATTGTGATATACAATAGCCATTTATATGTCCACTGTAAGAATCCTCTGGAGATTTCTATCCAACAAAAACATCTCTATGGTAAAATGTGTACTGTCAGAGGTTGCTCCATCAAAAATAGCAACCAGAAGGGACCTTACTATGCACACAGATGAAGAATTAAGAAGATTGTTATCTGTGAGTGTTGATGTGGAGGTATGGGACAAAATTACACAGGTAGTGAACCTTTTTGTTCAACCAATCAATATCTAAAAAGGAAAATGTGTGATTATATATACATGTGTGATAGTATTTGGAGAAATGCCAACCTAACCCAAAAAATTGTTGACATTTTGCTGGAGCGGATCTATAATTGTTCCTAAAGTTAATAAACAGGTAAAATAGGACTGAATTTTCAATACAAAATATAAATTGATAGGAATAGGGCCAAATTTTGAAAGTGTAAAAATTGGTATGGTTTAAAGGGGCCGATCCATTTGAAAAGTATTAAATGTGGTAATGAAGGTTGGGCCTCGTTCTAGAACCCATTTGGGCATCCATCTTAGGAATTGGTGTAGGATGAAACAATTCAAAATAATTTTTGTAGTAGTGATGTCAACACAGGTTGGAGTTGGCCTGTCAAAGCTCATTGGTTTACTTTAGAGCTTCTCTAGGGTGATGCCTTAGATGCATTGGAGTACGAGGGCATGATTTGATATTTAGTTTGCATTGAAGAATCTTTGGAGGTTAGATACTGCAGAAAAACCCCTTGTTATGAACAGGGAAGCACATGCCACTAAAGAAAGTAACAAAAAGTACACAGATTTGAAACTAAAATCACATCACTATTTATTACTCTTTGAAACAGGAAATAACTAAAAATTCCAAACTCTACTATTCACTTTTCCTTTAGTCTAGAAGGTACAATGAATCTGGAAACATGTAAAACAATGTCTCAACTTTCTTAACTCCTAATCTTAATGCACCTTCCTTGCATGGATAGACAAGACAATTAAAGTCCACCTCTACTGAGTATGACATGAGATATGTAAACATGCTTCCTTAGCTAAGGCTGAGAATTAATAACTAGCGAAGTTCTCCTTTTAATTGTGCATGCAAAAACTAAATAAAGCAAAGATTTTCGCTACTCCATGTGCTAGAAACAAATCCACTGCCTAAGGTAAGTGCTTTGCCCAGAACAAGATATTAAGGACTCGAAAACTTTTTTGCTTCCTTCAAGAGAGGTGTATGCCAAACAAAACTAATCTATCTTGCACTATCCTCCAAATTCATTCACCTTTAACAAAAATCTTGTGCCCAAAAAAGACAAGAAACCAATATCCAACAGAATTCATTGACCAGCCAGAGATCCTTATGCCCAAATAGAGAGATAATAAGGGAATTTCAACTAGGGTGGAATCTTTCACCACCAAAATTGAGAAGAGATAGAAGGGGTAAAAAACTATCAGACCTAATGCTCAAGAACAAATGAATTAATCCACACTTGGTGATCCAAAATGAATTCAATCCTTCTTTATTTATAGAGTTTCCATACGTGTTTCATATTCTTAAGTGATTGAGTAAACCTACTCCAAACCCCAAATTTGGGTTTTTAAGCCCAGTTTCCCAAAAAATTTCCCAACAATGGGTATTTTGGGGGTTTTTCCCCTTTGTGGAGGACTATAGCCTATAGGGATGGATATGATATTATGTCCCATTCGTCCTCAATTTCTAGAGGATGTTACATGGCACCTAATAAAGGAAACACTGCTTTAGTTTAGGAGGTAATAACTAAATGCTTATTTCTTTCCACACAAGACATACATCTTGCAAAAATGATCATGGGGTAAAAATACTACAAAATGCCTAAATCTTACTAGCATTGTCATAGTCCAGGAATAAAAACCCTTTTAGGTGAAACAAGGTCAGTACCACATACTACAAGCACAAATGACAAATTCAAAAACAATATACTTATTCAATTAAAGAATGACAAATCCTATTAGCACACTTTAAATTGAATAGCTCTTTATTTGTAGTGTCAATCAAAATTTCTGAGGTTGGATCATAATTAAGTACTCAATGTTGTTTTGGGTCCAATTTGGGGAAAAGGAGGAGCTCTTGGTGACAATGGGATGATCAGACTTTTCAAAAGGGAGCTCTACTATACTTTTCAACATACAAGCCATTCATTCTAATGGAGGAGATTTAAAGAAGCCTTTAATAAATACCTTTCCAAGATCAATTTGGAGGAAAATCCATTTTCAAATATTAAACATAGTTCTAGATTCAAACAAGAGTAGTCATTTTTCAGAACAATTATTAATTCCCAAGAAATTAGAGCCAAGCTAACATGTTGACCATTTATTCTGCTACTGGACAAGGAAACATTTATGAAAAGTCCTTGGCCCTTTGATCCAGTATTTGATGTAAATCTCTTGATTAGAAATGTAATATGAGATGTAGTTTATATTAAGAAAAAAGGAAAAGTAGAGGACCAGTTAATAATTATCTCTAAAAAACTCTCAATAGAATCCTAAGATATTTGAATTGGAAAAGGATAACTCCATGGTTATTTTTTGCTTTAGAAACTTTGCTAATTTCCATGATTGAAGCATGTATTCATGCCCTGAAAGAAGCTCACAAATGCTTTTGATATTGGTTGAAGCAAAGAAAATGTGCAAAGTTACACTCACATAGAGGTATGGAAAAAATGTATGTGGAGCTTGTTGTCCCAAACTCCACACAAAGAATGGACAAAAGGTGAAAAAGCCAATTCAAAAGGTATGTGTAGATTTTTTCATGCATAGGTAGGTGTTAACTCCACACTCTACAACAAAGGCTTTGCGGTGCAAGTGACACAAAGGTTTGCATGCAGAACTTTGGATTAAAAGGAGTGGAGCTTGATGCTACAAGTCCACTATTACCCCACTTTCTGTATGAGTTACAGGAGATAAAAATAATGAGATGCGGGAGATACAGAGTAGATACTATTATTATTCAAATTTAATAAAAAAATATTACTATGTCTTCCTTGACATAAAACAAACATCTTCCATAAAATATTTTATCCATGAACCTGATTTAAAATGAATCTCTTCCATTGGCATGCCCAACTACAAATATAAACGATGTCGATGGGCCAATTTCAGTTTAGAAAATTCACAATTAGTTTCAATTGTAAGATCTTCTATTTTTAATTCAGATTTTAGTTACAAGCAGTGAAATAGGACTCACCGATCAATCACGATTAATCACGAGCCAAAATCTGCTTGCCCTCCAAATGATATGATCCAAATATTTGCGATTCAAACTCATGTTTACCATGTTTAACTCATGGTCAACATAAGTTTGACTTTTAATTTTCCGATTAAAGCAGATTCCTGCGATTCATTCTAATTTATTCGATTTTTGGCCTTGACTCGATGAGCACGAGTTTTTCAAGTTTAGGTATGCTGCATTGCTAAAAAATAAATGTCGGTCGTTCCAAAATTTATTTCTCATTTATCAAGACCGCAACTCATATGTCAAGACCTTCAGTGATCAATCACTACTCACTATTACACAGTCCAGACTCCATATCATGGAGCCACCGTGGTGAGCCTAAGTCTAGACTCCATATTGGGTAGTCACCAATGTGTGCTCTATCCATACTCCATATCGATCCTCAGGCAGTCGCGCATCACCTTTAGCATGTGTTACCTTCACAACTAGCCGCTTCACTATTCAACAATCGAGGTACGTTGGCACTTGGCTTAAATAATAGGTATATTACTATATTGAAGTTTCAATGTCATTTTCAATGGTAATTTTCAAGTTTCACTATTCAGTAATTGAATGTCCAATGTATTCCTTTGGTTATGAATTTTGAACCCTATAAATGGGGCTTAAATAGATTTAAAAGATGCACTAAGAAATGGTTTCATACCAACCACCAGCCAAGTCATCAAGCATTCCTTCCTTGGTCGATGTCTTGCCGACTCCAAAGGCTTTAACCACACATTCATAACTTTGGGTATTTTTGTTCTTCTAGAATTTGTTATTGATGTATTGGTTCAGTTGTCTTATGCTAAACGAACTTGAAAATTTAAGATTACAATGCAATATATGTTGATAATATTTCCTTTAGGTAGCATTTCCTCATATATACCTATTTGTGTTTTACGATCATAATGATATATTAGGTCGAAATGTGCTTGTGTTGTTGGAGAGAATCCTCTTTGATCCTTAAAGAAACATCATATCCTTTAAAACCAACCCTCTTTTTTGTGAAGTTATATATGGAATTTTTAATTTTAATTTTTTATTGTCTTTTACAGGATCCAAATTAAATAGAAGACACAACTCCAAATCTAAGAAAAAGCCGCAATTTAAACACAAGTCCAAAACAACAACAATGTTGAGGGAGAAAGACTTTGCTTGGGCTTATTATGACAATATCCTTGGAGACCCTAAGTTCCTCTATAAATTTTGCAAAATGAAATGTAGTGGAGGCATTTATAGATTCAAGTACCACCTTGCACAAATACCTGACCATGATATAGGTCTCTGCAAAAACATTGTTGAAAATGTCAAACACCAAGAAACCTTGGCCATTTATATGTTGAGTCAACATAATGCAAAGAAAGAAAATCAAAAAAGGAAATAGGAACTCTTGGAGTTGACAATTTTTCTTCCACTACCCCATTGTCATCTCCCTCTATTGAATCCTCAATGCAGTTCCCAAGTTTCCCACACATGCCTCCAAGTCCAAGTCAAACTCAAGGCCAAATGAATCGTCCTGCATTCAACATTGGAGGTGGAAACATAAACACCCTTTTTTCTCCCTGCACAAAACCCGGTTCCCAACCTACCTTGGATACCACTGGTTGGAAAAAAAATATCCATAGTCAGGCAAGGAAGGCCATTGCTAACTTTTGGTACTATTCTGACATACCTTTCCACTGTGCCATAAGTCATTATTGGCAAGCTATGTTTGATGCAGTTGTTGTTGTAGGTCCAGGGTTCAAAGCCCCTTCATCAAAGAGCATTAGGACAAATTTGCTATTAGAAATTGTTGAAGATGCCATGCTTATGCTATCTAATTTTCATTCATCATGGGTAGAAATAGGGTACACAATCACGAGTGATGGATGGACAGATCAGAGGAATAGAACTTTAATAAATGTCCTGATATCTTGTCCAGTATGTACAATGTTTCTCAAATCAGTGGACGCCTCAGACAAGGTTAAGACTGCACAACTTATTTGTGAAATGATGGAGGAAGTTGTCCAAGAAGTGGGAGAAGAACATGTTGTAAAAATTATGAACAACAATGCAGCTAATTATGTTAAACACACATGGACAGAAAGAGAGATATGAAAGATAAAACATGCAAGTACAATTTTTATTGACAAATGATATACATTTATAGTACATTATGTGACCAGTGGGTTTCACATCCCAAGGTCTCTCGGACTCCTTTTGTCCATTCGGCTTCCGCACTAACCCATTGAGGATTAGGTGTCCAACATTCCCCCCCTTAATCCGAAGGGTTATGTATGAGTCCAAGAAGAGAGCTGTAATAGAAAATGTGCAAAAAATGCATGGCAGCACTAGGCTAAATGTGCTCTCTGAAATGTTGGTATAAAGGGCAGTGGTTTAAGGATGACCACCAACACTGGAACGCTTAGTGCAGTTCATGGAACTCTTCCAAAACTGGCAATAAGCTGAAGTCTTCTGCTAGAGGAAGTGCTCCTATTGTTTTGAAGAGGGAAACCTTCAACCATGAAAGGGAGGTCTCACCCCGCATAAAAGGGAGAACTTCAACATGAAAAGGGAAGTCTCAACCAGTGATGGTTTAAGGATGACCAACAACTCTGGAATGCTTAATGAAATTCCTGGAACTCTTCCAAAACTGGCAAGAAGCTGGGGTCTTCTACTAGAGGAAGTGTTCTCAATTTTGTTTCTGGAATTCTTCCAAAACTGGCAAGAAGCTGAAGTCTTCTGCTAGAGGAAGTGTCCCAGATTGCCAACTGAAGGCATGTTCGCGGGACATCTTTGTCTCTGGCTACAACTCTGAAACTGGTGTGGCAGGTTGTGGCTCAGGCTCGCTTGATGTGACTTTGAAGCTTGTAGATGACCATCATTTCCCCCCCTGTTAGATACAAGGTGAGAGGATGGAGAAAACTCAACTGCAAGACTGTTTAATACTCTGGAACAAGTTATGACATGTGTTTGGAATATCTTCTTGGTTGTTGATGCCCATTGCCAAGAAGCAATCCATCCAAGATGAATCTTTGTTCTTGCAGGACGTTTGTTTTTGAAGGATCTGTGTGAAGAATGGCTAGTTTTATGAGAGTGCTTACATGGATGAAGATCAAAACAGTGATATTTCAAATGGCCAACTCGGTCACAGTGTTGGCATTTCACGATCTGTTGTTGTTGTTGTTGTTGTTGTTGCTATGGAAGAGGGGCAGAGTCTGGAATAGCTGAAGCTAAACTATCATGAGGAGCAGGTGAACTGTCATGAATGAATCCAGCACTCTAAAACTGAATGGGCTTTGAGTAATCTAGAATATGAAAGGAAAAGTCCTTGTCATATCCAAGACTAGTTCTGTGCTTGTTGTGGACAAGCTGTTCCCAAGGTCTGATGATGGGCTTGGGAAGTGCAGATTGAGTTTCTACATCTGCATGTACAACTGCTGCTTTATCTGAATGGACTATAACATTATTGACTTGCTGCTGATGGGTGGTTGTCTCAATGTTCTGAACAAAAATAGGTTCAGAATGATGTCTCTTTTGATGTAGCTCTTCTTGCTGTAGCTGTGATTCAAGCTGCAAAAAATCAATGTTTTCTTGTGCATGTTGTAAAGATGTTTGAATATCTTTGAGAGTGTCTTTGCTGACTTTAACTGTGCTTCCATCAGTAGATAATATTAGAGTGCTTAAAAACTCCAATAATCCATGAATTTTCTCCATTATTCAAACAATCAAATCAATAAATGACCATGTCTCCTACTTTCGTACCAAACCAGAAATCCAACTTGTAGAGCTCCAAAATTTGTGTAGCCTCTATTAGAAAAGTTCATCAACCGTATAGCCTAAATTAAGTAAGCTCTTGTTTCCAAGCTCAAGCTGCCAACTATAAATAAGAAATCCTTTTTGTTTCTCCTCGTTAATGGCGTATGGGAGCAACCATAATTAAAAACACACCATAATGTGAGAGACCCTTTACTTAGAGTCACATGAGACAACGTTACTTAAATGGACAACGGTGGTATATGGACAGCGTATGGTTAATGCATATGGAGGTATGAGTGCGAGGACATCGTTAAAAGCAGCGCAATGTTATACAATGGAAACAAATAGAAAACAATGGTATATTAATGAATGGAGACAGCGTAAAAGTATGAATAGAGACAACGTTAAACTAGGACTAATACCAATAATTGAGACAACATATGGTTAACGCTGCGATATCACAAGAATGGCCTCAAACTCTGTCCATCATCTCCTGCTCTGGGTTTCTGTCAATTCTCACATACAATCCACAGGTTCAGTTAAAGCTTTTAAATTTCCATGCAGAAATCGACAAAATCGCCTCACCGCACCTTGATAACCAAAATATCTGTTGGAAATTCAACTAGAAGAACAAAACGCAGAAATAGAGAAGCTTGCTTCTGAAGTTGTTATTTTGTTGATACCAACTAATCTTCCAAGTAAAGGATTGGGTCCATATGACATAATTTTTTTTTTTTATGAACAGATTCCTGCGTGGGTTCCACTCTAAAGGCTGATGTTGTTGAAGATCCAGAAAGAGATGGACCTGAAGAAGCTGTCCCAAAAGGGGTGGATGAGGAGGTCGCTCCAAATGGTGAATTAAATGTAGAACCTGGTGAAGATGCAAATGTGCTACTGCCAAATACAGGTGGTTTATTACCAAAAGGAATGGAAGATGATGTAGCTGGTGTAGATGCAGCAGATGCTTGACCAAAGGCAATTGTCTGACCAAAGGCAAGTGTTGAAGTAGATCCAAATGCAGGTGTGCTAGTTGAACCAAAAGCAGGTGCCAAACGCTGGAGAAGAGGTGCCAAATGCTGGAGCGGAACAATGACTCGAGTATTTCACCAAATACAAACCGTCTTTCGTTTCATCTTTACACAAACCATTTACTCTTTGCTTTCTGAACAAGTTGACTACAAGAAGCAACTATTTACCTTTGCCGGACACCAGTCGGAATGAAGGAAATTTAACTCACAAATCACAAATCTGAAGACCGCACCTAAATATATCGAGTAGCACTTTGAGGAATTTCGCTTCAAGCAGCTTACACTTTCAGAGAAGGACGCAGAAAGTGTCATGATGATGAGTTACATTCAAGCATGTCACGGAAGTTTCTGAGCAATTTCCATGATGTTCATCTTCAATTCACTTTTTGAAATTCAGGGGATATCAAACACGTATGCCCTGAGAATCGAACACGCGTCCACCGACTGGTATACACAAAGCAGAAAGTCTGTGAAGACCGGAGATATCGCTGCAGCTACCAGATATCAGAATTACCGCGACCCGAATGTATTACATTTCTTTTTTTTAAAAAATATCGTTTCATATTCCCGGCGATAAAGCCCCAATATCAAACCATATCATCGCATCCAACTGCGATTTCTTCAGTGGCAAACCATGGAGCAACCTCAAATGTAAAACAGTGGTAGACGAAACGCTGAAGTAATTAAAAGAGATTGATATGTATAGTCTATACACACCCAAGTGCTTGGCAAATGTCACAGTTGGGCAAAAGTCGAGAAGAAAATTAATGGCAGGATCATATGATCCCTGTCTTGATAACTATGCAATCGTTTATTATAACAACCCAAATGTTCAAAGAGCATTGCATGCCACAATTGGCGGAGATCTCACAAAATGGTTCCCATGCAATAATACCATCTTTAACAACTGGAAGGATGCCTTATTCTCTGTGCTGCTTCAATACCACTCAAACGCATAGGCATAGGCATATACCATTCAACGCAGTTCAATGGGACAATGTTAATACCATTATTTAATGCATTTCAATACCATTAGACAACGCATATCAAAATGCATTCAATACCACTAGACAGCGCATATCAAAACGCATTCAATATTCCCACTCAAACGCTGTGTCAAACGATAACACGGCAGTTTAATACCATATATACGCTGGACCAAACAACGTTAATAAGCTGAACTCTTGCACACTTACGGTGTATACCATTCAACGTTCAATAAACCAAACGATTTATACCACTGGACTCCATTCAATATATACAGTGTTAAAACAACGTTCAAATGATTCAGCCACAACGTTATACAATTCAACGTTCAAGCCACAGTGTTATACCTATGTCGTTTTAACACATATACCATAATGCATATACCATTCAAACGTTAAAGCAATATAGGTATCTCTATGAGGCGCAATAGATTCATTCAACAACATTCAAATGATTCAAAACCGCATTCAACTTCTAACATAACGCATTCATTCAACATCATTAATATTCAAAAACCATGCACATACCATTCAACTTCGAACCATACGCATACCAGGAGCTGGTGGTGTATCTCTACAGTGGCACCGTCAGACCTCAGCGCTAAAACAGGAAATGACAGTGCTTTAAAAATTGACAGTATGGACAGATGTGCAGTGTTGGTAGAGGCAGGTTATTTCAGGTCTGAGGGGAATAAGGCAGAGTCAGAGGTCAGGTAATGCAGAACTGACATATATATAGAGACCACAAAACAAGTGGCTCAAATTGGAGCAGGACCAGCAGTCGCCCGCTCTGATACCATGTTAAACACACATGGACAACAAGAGAGATATGAAAGATAAAACATGCAAGTACAATTTTTATTGACAAATGATATATATTTATAGTACATTATGTGACCGTTGGGTTTCACATCCCAAGGTCTCTTGGACTCCTTTTGTCCATTCGGCTTCCACACTAACCCATTGAGGATTAGGTGTCCAACAAATTATATGGCTGCTGGTAGACTTTTTGAGATTAGGCACCCCACTATTTTTTGGACCTATTTTGTTGCCCATTGCATATATTTAATGCTTGAGGACACTGGTAATCTTCAATGGATACATGAGGTTGTGGAGAAGGAAAAATCCATAACCAAATACCTATACAACCACACTATTGTCCTAAACACCATGAGAAAATACACTGAAGGTAGAGAAATTGTTCAACCTACAGTGTCTAGATTTGCAACATATTTCATATCTTTGCAATTTGTGGTTGAGCAAAAGATAAATCTGAAGAGGATGTTCTTGGGACCTGAGTCGATGGCATCTAAGCATTCCAAGACCCTTGAATGCATTGAAGTTGTTTCACTTGTGTTCAATGAAAGTTTATGGAAAGATGTCGAAGAGATTATTGTTGTGATGGAGTGCCTTATTAGAGTTCTCAGGTACTTCAAGTCTTTTAACTTTTTCATGTTTTAAATTTAATTTCAAGCTACTTTTTATTTTCAATATTTCATATTTATTTAAATTTGAAAGCTTGAACTTTCAGGATGGTTGATGGTGACAAACCCGCTATGGGTTACATTTATGAGGTGATGGATCTCACAAAGGAGGCCAACAAAAGAATATATGGGGATGAGGAGGCAAAGTATATGCCTCTTTGGGACATTATTGATGCACATTGGGATAGGAAATTGCATTCCCTCTTACATGATGCTAGGTATTTTCTTAAACCCACAGTATTTGTATGATAAGAGAAAATTTAATGAGGACGGGGAGGTTCTAGAGGACTTATGACATGCATGGAAAGGTGCTTCTCTGATCCAGAATTTCAAAGTTGTGTCTTTTCCGAGCTATAGGATTATAGAGCACCAGCTAAATTATTTTCCTATACCAGTGTTATACGAGAAAGGTCTAAGATGTTGCCATGTACCCTTTGAGGCTTGAAGGCTTCACCAATTCATTAAATTTGTTTAAACTTTATTTTGTATGTTAAATGTTTTATTAAATTTTGTTGTATTTTTAAGTTTTTACTATTTAGTATTTAGTACGTCTACTCACGAACCCTTGCCACTTGCTAGGTCTTTGGTGGAAAAACTTTTGTAGTGATATGCCAGATTTGAAGAGATTTTCCATTCGAATCATAAACCAAGCATGCAGTGCTTCAGGTTGTGAGTGAAAATGGAGCATGTTTGAGAAAATACATTCTAAGAAGCGCAACCGATTGACACAAAAGCGCTTAAATGACCTTGTATTTTTCCATTAAAATCTACAACTTCGCAATAAGAAAATACTAGGTGAGAGCTTGAATTTAAAGTTTAAACTTTAAAGTTCAAAGTCAAACTTAAATTCACATTTCAATGTCTCATGATAATGATAGGGTTGGATCATTCACCAATAGACCTTGAAGAAATAGATTTGCAAACTAAAAATGCAGCAGATTGGGTCCAATTAGAGGAGGCTCCTCTTCTAAGCCTACTTGGCTTGAAGAAATTTGAGATTCAAGCAAGTGAAGGAGTGGGAGGATTCGCTTCTAGTTCTCACTCTTAAGAGTCTTAGACTCTTAGTTACTGATTTTTTTCTAATTACTATGCAGTTTTTTGTAAACTTTTAGAAGCAATTGCTTCTACTTCTATGTAGTCACTAGTTAGGAGTCATGACTCAATACTTTGGATCATGCTTGGACTCATAACATATATGAGATGCTTATTCATTCATAATATTTGGGACATCTATTGATATTATGAATTGTTTGGACATGGATTTACTAAATATCAATGAAAACTATTTTTTTTAATTCAATATATGTGTATATTTTTATTTATTGAATTCACTAATTTTTTCCTGATTTTTTGCCGATTTTTCCCCAATCTGATTAAAACTCTTAGCTCTTTCGCCTCGCTGATTTATTGTCTATTCCAAGTCTAGTAACATTGGTTACAAGTTTCGTTCTTCACTTATGAGTGCTAAGGTGTGCTAGAGAGTGTCAATGCATGCTAAGGAGTGTTAGGGAGTACTAGGACAACACGAGGGAGCACTAGGTCAAAATGCATGGAAGTGAATGAATATGAGGGTGTGTCAGCAAGTGTCAATCAGTGCTAGCTGTAATGCCAAGGAGGGAGTGACAAGGTATTCTAAGAATGGGTAAGGCATGCCAGGGAATATCAGGGAATGTCATGAAGTGCTAGAGTGTACTAGGTAGTTCCAGGGTGTGCTAACATGTGCGAAATAGTGCCAAGGCATGCCAAGTGCTAAGACATGCTAGGATGTGCAGGGTGCCAGAGTATGCCAATATGCATCAAGGAGTTTCAAGGCAACAAAAGGAATAACCAAGATAAAATGAAAGGAAATGAACACATAAGAGGGTTAATAAGTTGAGACTTTATCTTTTTCAAAAGGGGCATGCTAGGCACACTAAGAATATGTTCCAATACATGTCGTGCCAATGTGTGCCAAGTGCTAATGTTTGTTAATGAAATATTATGCCAAGGAGTTCTAGGACATGCTAGGGACTATAGGGAATTCCAACACATGATAGGGGAGTGCTATGCTATGCTATGGCATGCCAACATGTGCTTGGGCGTCCTACTCATGGCAAGATGTTCTAGGTACAAAGATGTTCCAGGTACAAATATGTTCCAAGACATGCAAGGTGCCAAGGAATATTAGTGTACTATTCCAAAGCATGTTAATGAGTTCCATGAGTGTTGAGGAGTGCTAGGTATCTCTCATTAATAGAATTGACAGAGCTTGATTATGCATTAAATAATATAGTTCCTACACACACTAGTGGAACTTTATTTTAAGGAAATTTGCTAAATAATAAACCTAATAGAGATGAATCATGTGTTGACTCATAGGAAGATTATATTATTATGATTTGAGGGAAATGATACACACTAATTACTTCTTAAAAAATTGATTGACTATTGTAACCACTATGACCTTGGACACATAATGAAAAAGAATCCACAACAATGGTCTTAGTTCATTATATTTTGACAAAAAATATAGTAGCAGGTACATAGCGTCATCAAAAAATCATTGGAATGATCAATGATGACGAACATTTTTTGACCGTCACCAAAAGTAACCAAAAATGGCATTGGTGGGGGTCAATAAAAGATCATCATTAGAAGTGTCACCAAAGAAAGAATTAGTGATGGGACTTTAACGACCCTCACCAAAAGTGTCACCAAAGAGAGAATTAGTGACGGGCCATTAACGACCCTCACCAAAAGTGTCATTGAAAATGGCTTTGGTGACAAACATTAAAGGACCATCACTATATACACTTACAATAATGATTTTTAAAGACTGTCACCATATGCAACATTGGTGATGGACCTTAAAGGTGTGTCACGGGCATGAAGCGTCATCAAAAACTCATTGGAA
Source organism: Pinus tabuliformis (assembly GCA_031772625.1). Lineage (NCBI taxonomy): Eukaryota > Viridiplantae > Streptophyta > Pinopsida > Pinales > Pinaceae > Pinus > Pinus tabuliformis. Next base: position 1,051,938,826 of record CM062816.1, read on the forward strand.
TGATCAATGATGACGAAAATTTATTGACTGTCACCAATAGTAACCAAAAAGATCATTGGTGATGTCAATAAAAGATCGTCACTGGAAGTGTCACCAAAGAGAGAATTAATGATGGGCCTTTAACAACCTTCACCAAAAGTGTCACCAAAGAGAGAATTAGTGACGGACCTTTAACGACCCTCACCAAAAGTGATATTGAAAATGGTTTTGGTGACAAACCTTAAAGGACCATCACTATATACACTTACAACAACCCTTTTTTAAAGACCATCACCATATGTGACATTGGTGATGGACCTTAAAGGTCCATCATAGGCATGACCCTCGCCAATGACCTTTTTTCTTGTAGTGTAGGAGAGGGAAGCCTAGGAAGGGGAAGAGAGGGGGGAGGGGATGCTTCCCTAGTAGGGAAATTGAGACTTCTATTAACTGTAAGTGATAACTTGAATGAACTAGAGAAATAGTGGGACATGTTGGGGATGTGGATCCAGGGAAGAAAAGGGAGATTTTTGGTATGCCTCAGGATCCTAAAAAACACCATGACTATTATTGCATGACATAGAAATAAAGCATACATTAGGTTGTAGCTACTACAACCACCCTCCAAATTTTTTCCTATGCTTTGATTTTGGAGCCTTCCTTCCATCCACAGGAGCTTATCTTTTATTGTTGTAAAGTATTCAAGGAATGTCAAAGACTTTTATTTTATGCATGCTTGTGTTAGCTTGTTTTGATCTCGATCTAAATATTCTAAGTCACAAGAAACCTGTTGACTTGACCTTGCAGCATTGTTGGGCTTGCCTCCAAAAACTGTCCAATCTTGGAAGGAAGGCCAACCTTGCATCTATGAATTATGCAGTCCTTCTTGGAAGGTAAGAAAACCTTGCATCTAGGAATTACATAGTCCTTATTGGAAAGCCATCCTTGAGCTTGAGAACTATGCAATTCTGGATGGCAAGCAAGCCTTGTTGATGGAATTGTGCAAAGAATCCCTTGAGCTCAGAAACTATGCAATCCACTGAGTCAAGAAGTTTCCCAGTCCTCAAGAATTGCACAATCCTTCCTTTTAGTGTGCATGCAAAGTTTCCCAAAAAAGAAAAAAAAGCATCCCTAGAAAATGGGGATCCATTAATTAGTTTCCTAAAGGTGACACACTTACTATTTTGGAAACTTTCTTCCAAGTGTCACTTTTTCCTTGATTTTAGGCATGTGAGTCACAAGCCTCAATCAATATATATCTATTTAATTTATGCCCCTATATCTCATTTCTAAATTTGTTCTTGGATATCTAGCATTCGCAAGGAGATCAAGGAGCCTTCGGTGGAGTTTGCGACGATTTTCTGGGTGAGTTTTTCTTTTGTCATCTTTTGTTTCTTTTTTTGTCCGTTTTTGTCATTTGGCCTCTATGAGTTTTGTTTTGCTCATTTATTTTCATGGTTGATGACGTTTTAAAGCATATTAGGTTGTTCAAATATTTATTTGGTCCTTCGTTCACCTTTCACAAGTGTCACATTAGTTTTCTTGCTTTTTCCCATTAGTTGTTGCCATTGCGGTAACTCCTCTTGCATGTTTGTTTTTCCTTTTGTATATTGATATTCCACATTTTTTTGCACTAATATATCAATAATTACTCATATTTTCACTTTAACCTGCTATATCACTCATATGTTCTTGTTCCCCATACTCTCTTCGGCCAGATATGCCCTTCCCTTAGCTAATTTTCACCTTGTCTAGCTAGGCATTGCACAAGTATGGAGCTCAAGCTGCAAGATTGGCCTCTCAAAATATGAAATGCATATTACAAGCTAAAATAATTACACACTGCATAGTTATAGGGCTCAAGCCTGCAACCTTGGACACTAAGATTAAAAAATGTGCAGTCTCTCCCAGAGTCTACCCAAGCTGGGATGCGTTGCGCAGTCTCTCGCCTAAAGTTGCATCACTAGATGTTGAGACTGCACAATATGTAGTTCCCACAACCATTCTCCCTCCCTTCACTTCAACAATTGTTTAATCCTCTTCATCAGTTCACTGGTTGGTTGGTTGATCTTGCTTTGAAAGTTGATTTGTTGAAGCTAATTTATGTCTGACATGAGTGCTTTTTCCTCTCATAGGTATTGCAGGTTTTGGGAACTTCTCTTCATAATTCACTATTATCATGACACCTAATAGAACTGATTCAAAGGATACCATAGAGAGCAACATCAGGGAGGTATTTTAGAATACACTAGTTTACTTACCAATATACTCAGACACTCAACTGTTTGTAGAGAAGGAATCAAATTTCACATGGAAGAAGGTGAATGAAATTTTCTCAGCAAGAACCTTCGAAGAGGATCTGGAAGACAGACAGGTGTGTATTAATATTCAAAAGTCAGGGGTAAACAAGGTTGCATGTAGGTACCCAACATTTCCTTGTGCAAATGTTATTACTAGGATACTGTCTCACACATATCCAAAGGCTATGACTCTTGCATTATCAACAGATAAAGGCTTTCTTCTTTTTTGGTAGTAGACTATCATCTTATGTACCACTTACCTAAGCCATAATCACTGATGGATTTGTAATTCTATACAAAGAACAGACACTTGAGCACCAAGGAGATTGTTAAAGGCTAGGTGAAAGAGCCATCAAAGTTTCGTTACACACCCATGAACACATACAAGACAAAATATCTCAGGAGGGTCAACTATTGATAATCATATGTTTCAAAATATATGGTCTGCAGAGCATCGAGCCCTTTCCTAAAGGGTGGGATTTCTTATTGGACCAAGTTGTGAATGAATGTAAGCCATTCAACTGGTCATATTTGTTAGCTCAATAGTCACAGATCCATGTTTCTAATGCCCTTAGTCCTCCCAAGGGAGGGCAAGCTAAATTTTATATGTTTGCATATCTAGTGGATGCAATCTGTGCACACAATGTATTCCTTTGAACGAATTGGACTTGGACACCATGGGAGCCTTCTATGTATGTTTATTGCAAGTTTCTTTCAGAGTGCAACCGCAAAGGAGTAATGGAGAAGCTAACTGATCACTTCCTCATTTTCTTGTGCAATATGATCTTTGAGGAAGAGCCACCTTGCATGTCACATGCAGAAATGGAATCAGTGTCATAGATAACAAATTGGTTTGCCTCACCGGATGGCACTTTCCGTAAAGTGTTCAACAAAATAAGGTGCCACATTTTTTCCAAGGTATGCCACAAATAAGTTAGTCATGCAAGAAGATTCATATCGTTTCTCCATATGGTTTTCAGTAGTGTTTCATAGGAAGAAGAAAGAACCTTGGCCCACTCTTCCTATACAAATTGCATTGTATGAGATCAAGAACTTGAAATTTGTTATAAAATTATATATATTATAGAGCAATGGAAAGCATAAAATATTGCAGAAATATAAACACATAAAATAAGAGAGACACAGATATACATGGTTCACCCAATTTGGGCTATGTCCATGGAGAAACAATCAGTCCTTCCTTTTATATTATCCAGCAAAATGAAGAGATACAACCTACAACAGATTTAGTACTCAAGGTTTCAATCCATATTATTTGAGGAGTATTGGCAAAGACCACTGTGCGAGAATCCATTTTCAATCGTGAAGCGAGACCTTTCACTGGCCAGAGGAGGATGGATGGAGGAATTGTGATAATTCCTCCAAGTCCCACGAGCTGATCAGTTTAGAAGGAACTTCACAAGTTATTCTGCAACAAGTAGGAACTCCAGAGGAAGCACCAAAATAAGTGCACAACCCAGTGTGTAAGAAGGGAAAGAGGAAGGTTGTGCACGGTGCAAGGGGAGAAGGAAGTTGCAAGATGAAAGAAAATACAACCATTAAGAAAGTAGCTTTAGCAGTAGAGAAGAGGAGGCAACAGAGGGTGCAAGAAGAAGAAAGAAAGTAGAGGGAAGAATAGGTGCAAAAGAGGAAAGAAGAAGAAGAGAAGCAGAAGAAAAAAGGAGTGAAGAGTGGAGGAAATAACAAAAGAAACAACACAGAGACAAGCTAAAGAGCTAGAATGAAATTGACAGTTAGTGGAGGAGAGCAAACATATGTAGGAAAAAGAGCTTACTCAAGAGATAGAGGAGTTGATTGAAATTCAAGACATGGAGGAACCAGATCTGCAGAACCAAGATGTAGACCTGATTCTAAGTACATAATAGGTGACCATTTAGTCTCCCCATCCTCTAGCTAAGCAAGCTCCAAGCGATGAAGAGGATATTGTTCCTCTCTATGTCAGTTCAATGATGGATACGTACAATCTGACCTATCATGAGCTTCAACAAAATATTGTACAAGAAAGTAAGAAACATTTTCTATGTAGGTTTTAATCATTTACATAAATTACCTTCATATGAATTCTCAAAACATAAAATAAACAATGGCCAGAGCATAAAACATAAAATAGATATACACATATAATTTCCCCTAGATCCCAAAACAGGGACTACCATATTGATTTTTCATTATGTTCCTTTCAATGTTACAATACATACATATATATATATATATATATATATATATATATATATATATATATATATATATATATATATATATATATATATATATATATATATATATATATATATATATATATATATATATATATATATATATATATATATACATGCCGAAGCATCCATAAACCCCTATTAATTAACCCTGGATTAGAACATAACTGTAGTTCCCTTAACCAAATCTACAAAATACCATGGATAGAAAACCATCATGCATAAAACCATGTGTGAAATCCATGCACAAAACCATAGGTAGGTCCTCCCACCTAATATAGGGCCGAAAACAATTTTCCCTGGGCACTGTCCCAGACCTCATGTAAGGGGGATACCACCCCCTTGCATACCCCCCTATGACCCCCCAGTAGTGCCTGACACAACATACAAGGGGAGGTACCACCCCCCCCTAAGACCCCCCCCACGCGCGTGGGGTAGTCATGGAAAGAATATAAAAAAATATTTCTGTAGGGGGCCACATGAGAGCTTAATCATTGATCCATCCTTGCAATGGCCATTGTTTCTCTACACCAAGAGAACTTCTTAGTGCTCATATACTTTGTCAATGCATCTGCAGTATTCTTCAAAGTGTCCACCTTTACTAGCAACACCTTTTTGTCGTCAACCATATCCCTCACAAAGTGATACTGAATATCAATGTGCTTTGTATTTGAATGATAAGCAAGGCCCTTTGCCAAGAAAATTTTACTTTGGCTATCATAGTCTATCCTTATAGCTTGCTTTACTAACCCCATACTTGAACACAATCTCTGTAACCAAACTGATTCCTTGCTTGCATGAGTGCCTGCCATGTATTCTACCTCTATAGTTGAAAGTGCCACTATATACTGTCTCTTACTGATCTAACTGACTGCACCTCCAAATAGGTTAAACACATACCCACTTGTAGATCTTCTCTGATCCAGATCTCCAACCCAGTCTGCATGAACAAAGCCACAAATGCAAAAAGCCCTGTCCAATCCTAGTCTTCCTTGGTAGCACAAACCATAATCCCTAGTGCCACACAAGTACTTGAAAACTCGCTTCATTGTTCTCCAATGCTCCTTCCCTAGTTTTGACATAAACCTACTAAATACTAACACTACTTGTGGAATGGCTGGTCTAGTATAGACCATTGCATACATCAGGCTACTAACTGCACTTGCATATGGAACATGGGACATGTCCTCTTCCTCTTCTTGTGTCTTGGGACATTGTTCAACAGATAATTTTACACCTACAGGAATAGGAACCTTCACCAGTTTACTATCCTGCATATTAAACCTTTCCAGTATTGTTTCAACATAGTTCCTTTTCTTTAACCATAGCTTCCTCTTTGCCCAATCTCATCTAATTTCAATGCCCAAAATATAGTTTGCAGCACCAAGATATTTCATGTCAAAATTGGAGGACAATTGGGTCTTCAAATCTTGGATAATTTCTTTGTCATTTCCAACCAGCAACATATCATCCACATACAAGACCACATAAATAACACGGTCACCATTTAATTTAAAATACACACAGTGATCTACTTTTCTTCTGGTGAAGCCAAGTCCCTGTATAAATGTATCAAATTTCTGATATCACATCCTTCGTGACTATTTTAACCCATAAAGAGACTTTCTTACCCTTCACTGGAAAGCCTTCAGGTTGCTTCATGTAGATCTATTCTTCTAGATCCCCATGAAGAAATTTTGTCTTCACATCCATCTGTTCTACCTCAAAATCAAAAGCAACAACAACAGATAAAAGTAATATAATAGAAGCTACCTTGACAAGAGGAGAAAAAATATCACCAAAATCAATTCTGGGCACCTGGGAATAACCTTTTGCTACCAACTGAGCTTTGTATTTCTCCACCTTTCCTTCTGCATTCATCTTCTTCTTGAAGACCCATTTGCTACCAATGGGTTTCCTTCCAACCGACAACTCCACTGGATCCCAAACCTCATTTTTTTGCAAAGCCATTTCATCAACCATGGCCTATTTCCATAGTTTTTCATGCTATGAATCTACTTATTCCCTCACAATTCTAGGATCATAATTAATAAAAGATAAAGAAAAATTTGAACACAAAGCAAATGGACTATACGTTTTTAGCTTCCTTCTTTCTCCAACTAATCTTCTCACAGCCGAAGTTTATGGCTCTTCGTCTTCTGATTCCTCTTCTATTGTAGAGTGTGATTCTTCCTCCTTTAGATCAATATCTATCTTCTCAAGTTCCTTTGGTAGGACTTCATGTTTAATAAAATAATTCACCTCTCTAAACACCACATCTTGGTTGTACACAATCTTCCTTGTTTTTGGGTTCCAAATCTTATAACCTTTTAAACCATCCTTATACCCAATAAAGATGCACTTTTTAGATTTACTATCCAGCTTTCTTCTTTTCTTGTTTGGAACATGTACATATGCATCACATATAAATACCAGTCCATACCTCTTATGGATTCTTATCCTCAAACACTGATGAAAGTGATCTATTAACTAAGTAACATGTAGTCTCCACCGCCTCTGCCCAGAATTCCTCTCCTAACCCGGCACTACTGAGCATGATTCTTGCCCTGTCCATCAATGTCTTGTTCATTCTTTATGTAACTCCATTTTTCTCAGGTGTGTATGGAGTATTCTTATACCCTGCTATACCACACTTCTTGCAGAACTCTTCAAATTCCTTCTTGCAAAACTCTCCACCATTATCTATCCTCAAAACCTTTATCTTCTTCTTTGTCTATTTTTCCGCTAGAGCCTTAAATTCTTTAAACTTGTCAAAGACTTCAAATTTCTTCCTAAGGAGATATATTCATGTATTCCTTCAGAAGTCATCTATAAATGATATGTAGTACACAAACTTTCCCAGTGATGGAACCGACACAGGTCCAAACACGTCACTGTGCACAAGCTCTAATATTTGTTTCACCCTCTTACCACTAGAGGGGAAACTCACTCGATTCTGCTTCCCATATACACAATTTTCACATAAACCAAAATCCAGAGAGCTATTAGACATACCTTTACCACGAAGTATTCGAAGGCCCTTCTCTCCAATATGTCCAAGCTTTTGATGCCATAGCAAGATATTTTCTCCAAAGACCACTAGACTTTCTGCTCCACTTTCAGGAACCACAAAGCTATTGCACCCATCAATAACGGTGCTACCTTGAAGCTTGTACAGAGTTCCAATCCGAACTCCCCACATCAATGCCAGTGCTCCCGGAACCATCTTACAGGTATCTTTCTTGAACACTATTTTTACACCTGCATCATCCGATTTTCTTATAGAAATCAGATTTCTTGCCAATTCAAGTATATACAGAACACCCGAAAGTGTTCTAATCCTTCCACCTTCCAACCTCAATTTGAATTTTCTGTGACCAAAAATTCTAGCCTTCTTGTCATCCCCTAATAAGACATCACCACCATCATATTTCTCATACTTGCGAAACCACTCTCTATGGGGAGTGAAGTGAAAGGATGTACCTGATTCAATCAAACCATGCCACATGATCTACATGTGTACTTGAAGAAGAAGCCAAGCACACATCCCCACCTTCATATGAGGTGGTTTTCGCCTCTGTATAAGGAGCATCATTAGATCCTTTTCTTTCTCAAGAGATTTAGATTTACAGTGCCTTTTGAGGTTCTCTTCCTTTCCGCATTTCCAGCACACCTTTACAGGCTTTCTTGGAGATTTAGATCTCCCACTCGAGGACTTATTTTTGTTTCTATTATGGGAATGTCCTCGTACAAACAAGGCATCACCATTTTGGCCATCTATATTTTTCCATCTCATATCCTTTGACAACAAGGATGAGAGTGGTTCATCAAACTGCAAGGCAGTTGCATTGCTACATATTGCAACAACCAGACTATCCCACGAGTCTAGTAGAGAACACAAAAAAATGATGCACTTATCTTCATCTTAAATTTTAATATCAACAGATAATATTTTTCTTACCACAGTATTAAATGCATTCAGATGCTTTGTCACCGAGTCTCCATATTTCATCCCTAGGTTATACAAGTTTTTCCGTAGGAACAATTTATTCAATAGAGACTTAGATTGGTACAAAGTCCCTAACTTGTCCCACAAAGCCTTCTCCGAAGTTTCCCCTGATACAGTCAGAAATACTAAATCTGAGGCACACAATTATATTCTGCTCTTTCCATTCTGATCCAACTTCTCCCAGTCTTCAACTAACATTGATGTTGGTTTGCTACCCAGATTTACTGCGATCCACTAATCTTTATCCTCCAGTAGATCCTCCATCTTGAGTTTCCATAACTCAAAACTCAGACCATTAAATTTCTTGATCTCTATCTTTCCACTACTCGCCATATTCTTTCACCACAAGAATCAATACTGCAGATCTCCCACTGAACAGGGTCTACCACAAGCCCGAGCAAAAAAACCCTCATCAGTAAAGGCATCCCCTTGAAGCCAAAACAACTCTAATTCCAAATGTAGGTTTTAACACTGTACAAAATTACCTGTTGAAAATGCAACAAGATGATGGAGCTTAGTGAAAAGAAGTCGCCTTCACTAAGTGGGCCCGTAGGCTATTTTTGGCGCAAAGTCTATTTTTAGAAATTTGGATCATGGTCTATGAGTTGCAGGATGCTATTTGTGGATGATTGGTCATGTTGGTAAAAATAGATGGACTTCTATTTTTAGACATATGGGCGGTTTCTATTTTTAGACTGCCAGGCTAAAAATAGAATAGTCGAATATTATTGTCTCATAGTAATATTTGGACTATAAACATTATCTTTTCCTCTTGGAGCACTTCAGTTTGAGCTACAGATGTGGCACATGTAGCTGTTAGAAGGAAATATGCTTTTCTTATGGGTCAGTTGAGCTATTGCATGTAGGACTTCACTTAGAACTCATGTGGTTGAGTTTTGGTGGAGTTGATTGAGGAGTTGATGGAGTTGTGTTCAATTTGACTTGGTTGAACTGGTTGTATTTAGTTTCACTGCAAATACACTAGTGATGAGTGATGTGAATTAATTGTTAATTAATTCACTAATTATTAACTCATAAAGCAATTAAAGAATACATCAGTTAACTCAGTGCATGGACAGTTCAGTGGAGACAGGTGTTAGAGGTTGAGATTGCTATCAATTGTGACTATAGTTGTGCATGAGATCTTGCACAATCAATGGGATTGAGTAATTCCAATCAGGATTGCATGGTTCAGCCAAGGAAATACGAGTTTGCTTCAGCCATTCATCATTATTCTCATGCAGGATTGCGCAGTGGAGGCAGGTAGACAGTGGAGTAGATTTGAACCTGTGATTGATTTAGATCTGAGCTAGTTTGTGTGTAACAGGTGGAGATAGTACTGAGTACTTGTGAGGAGTATTGTACTATTTATTGTTACATGTTCTCTATCATTATAATATACAGATAGTGTGGGTTTTTTCACTGTATGCTTTCCACACTACATATTGTGTTAATGTGCGCATGCGATTGATGTTTCATTGTTTTTAATTCCGCAAAATTGATGATCAATGTAGAGTTGGTTATGTATTATGCATGCATTCCACAAATATTGTATAATCAAGATAATCTCTGTGAATAAGTGTTATATTATTTAAAATTTCTACATGGTATCAGAGCAGAGTTGATCATCAGATCTATTATTCAGAAAGTGATTACATTTTATTTCTTCAGGCAGAGTCTATAATCGGGCCAGGTAGCCTCTGGATTCATCCTTCTTTTGGAAGGTGAGATATCCAGTAAAATCCCATACAGTCAATCTCTGTATGAGAAATACTTTGTTCTCACGAATTTTAGATCAGAAGCGGTTGAGTTTTGAACTGGTGGAATTCCAATTTGCAGCAGTGTTTTCTTGGTGTCAAAGTTGAAATTTCTTTCAACGGATTGTGATTGGAGTATGCTCTTGAAGGCAACTTGAATTATATTTCATGGAAAGATAGGATGGAGGCGGTGTTAGATGAAAATGGGTTGAAGGAGTGTTGAGATTGCAACAAGATGATGGAGCTTAGTGAAAAGAGTCGCCTTCACTAAGTGGGCCCGCAGGCAAATTATGGCGCAAGTTCTATTTTTGATCACAGTGTGGATGATCACAGTGTGGATGATCACAGTGTGGGTGATCACAGTGTGAGTGATCACAATGTGGGTGACCAAAATGTGGGTGACCAAAGTGTGGGTGATCAAAGTCTATCTTTAGACTGGCTGTCAAAAATAGAAAAGTCAAATATTATTGTCTCATAATAATATTTGGACTATAAACTTGATCTTATTCTCTTGGAGCACTTCAGTTTGAGCTACAGATGTGGCTCATGCAGCTGTCAGAAGGAAGTACACTTTTCTTATGAGTCAGTTGAGTTGTTGCATGCATGACTTCAGTTAGAACTCAATCAGTTGAGTTTGCTGGAGTTGATTGTGGAGTTGATGGAGTTGTGTTCAGTTTGACTTGGTTAAACTAGTTGTAGTGAGTCTAACTGCAGATAGACTAATGATGAGTTGTTAAACTAATTATTAACTCATAATACAACTATAGAATACATCAGTTAACTCAGTTGCATGTCAGTGCATGTTCAGTTTAGCAGGGACAAGTGTTAGAGAATCAGATTGCTATCAGTTGTGACTATAGTTGTGCATCAGATCTTGCACAATCAAAGGATTGAGTATGCCAATGAGTTTGCTCATGTATTTGCCCAGTTTGTAGCTTCTGCTCACGTCTTACACATTGTGAGTGATTCTTTGGAGGTCAAATACGAGTTTGGTAAGCCATTCTCATTCATTCTTGAGCAGGTATTGAGCAGTGGAGGCAGGCAAGCAGTGGAATAGATTTGGAGATCAGATCTGAGCTGTATTGTGTGTAACAGGTGGAGCTGGTACTAGATTGCTTGTGATAAGCATTGTACTTTGTAATGTTACATGGTCTCAATCATTAATATACAGATAGTGTGGGGTTTTTAGCGAGATTCTTTCCCTGGGTTACATACTGTGTTAATGTGTGAATGCTCTTGATGTTTTATTGTTATTGATGCTGCTATATTGATGATCAACATAGAGGAGCTTATGTATTATGTATGTATTCCACAATAGTACATGATCAGGATAATCTCTGTTGAATATGTGTTAAATTATTCAAAATTTCTACATGGTATCAGAGCTACTTGATTTGTAGAAGAGATTTTTACAGGATATCAAGCGAGGATTGATCATCAGATCTACTATTCAGGAAGTGTTTACATTCTATTTCTTCAGGCAGAGTCTGTAATCGGGCCAGGTAGCCTCTGGATTCATCCTTCCTTTGGAAGGTGAGATATCCGGTGAATGCCCATACAGTCAATCTCTGTACGATAAATATAATGTTCTCACGAATTCTAGATCGGAAGCAGTTGAGTTGGTTGCTGGTGGAAATCGAATTTGCAGCAGTGTTGTTGAAATGTCTTTCAACGGATTGCAAATGTTATTCCAAAGCAAGAGCGACCTGGTGCTCAAGGATAAACTCAGAAACAATAAAGGTGAAAATGGATCTTCATCAAAGGTATCTGATGAAGAGAATTGCGCTTTGGCTGCCAAAGCAAAGAAAGGGAAGAGCAAGAAATCTTCTCAGTCTGGTGCGAAAGGCAAGAAGCAGGATATGTCCAAGGTGAAGTGTTTTCACTATCACCAGCACGGACACTATGCCACTAATTGTCCGCAGAAGAAGAAGAACAAGCAGGCTGCTGGATCTTCAGCAGGAGAGGCTCTAGCCTCACAGTTTGAGCTTGATTTTTCATTGATCGCATGCTTGGTTTCAAGTGTGATGGGATCAGTGTGGTTCTTGGACAGTGGTGCGTCTTTTCACATGACGGGAGATAGATATTTGTTCTCTGATCTGGAGGACAAAGATCTTGGAGTGCACATCGAGATGGGATGATGGTAGATACAGTGCGACCGGTATTAGTACCATTTCCTTTGAGAGGGAGTCTGGTAAACCCTTCATATTGAAGGAAGTTATGCATGTTCCAGGATTGACGAAGAATCTCATCTCAGTGGCGATGTTAGAAGACAAGGGGTATGATGTTGTTTTCAACGAGGGAAAGGCTTTCCTGCGCAGCAGGACAGCTGGTGAGACCCGAAAGATAGGGGTTCGACTGAGGAACCTTTATCAGTTGCATGTAGATGGATGCGCAGCAATGGCGGGCAAGGCAGAAGGATTGGTGAGCCGGGATGATGGCAAGTTGTGGCACAGGAGATTGGGTCACCTTCACCATGGAGCCTTGAAGATACTGCAGCAGATCACTACAAGGCTTCCTAAAGGCACACTTGCGTAGTCAGATCAGTGCAAGGGGTGTACTTTGGGGAAGTTTGTGAAAGCCACCTTTCGCGAGAAGGATAGTCGTGCCATGACGATCCTTGAGAGAATTCACACAGACGTGTGTGGACCTTTCTCAGTTGCTTCGATAGTAAAACACAAGTATTATGTGATTTTTGTTGATGATTTCTCTCGTAAGTGCTGGATCTTCTTCATGCAGAAGAAGAGCGAGACATATTCAAAGTTCTGTGAATTCAAAGCACTGGTCGAGAAGGAGTCGGGGAAGAAGGTGAAGGCCCTTAGGAGCGATAATGGTGGTGAATACATCTCAGACGAGTTCAAGGATTTCTGCAAGACAGAAGGGATTTGTAGAGAGCTCATAGCTCCCCATAACCCACAGCAGAACGGGGTAGCTGAGTGGAAGAACAGAACGATTGTGGGTGCTACACAGGCAATGTTGCATGATCAGGGCCTTACCCTTCACTTGTGGGCGGAAGCATGCAATACAATAGTTTATGTGCAGAACCGTTGTCCTCATAGGATACTTGGCATGAGTACACCTGAGGAGACTTATTCTGGTAAGAAGCCTGATCTTTCTCATTTGAGGATTTTTGGTGCTAACGTTTACATGCATGTGACGAAGGATGCCAGGAAGAAGTTGGAGCCGACCGCAGAGGTTGGGATATTTGTGGGGTACAATGATACGCCCCACAACTATCGTGTGTATTTGCCAGAAAGTGGTAAAACTGTTGTGCGACGGGATATAAAATTTCAGGAGGAGAAAGCCATGAAGTGTTCGCTTGAGAGGGAGCTACACTTGCATGCAAATGAGGAGCTATTAGTTCCTAAGGATGAGCTTCAGGACGTGGACCAGCCACAGGACGAGGTTCATGGAGTGGAAGAGACCACTCATGCAGCGCCAACCATCAGAGGGTGAAAGCGCTTGACAGAAGCTGAGCGACTGGCTCAAGATGCAGAGAAAGTTTTAGGACCACCTATAGCCCAACGCAGGCAAAGACAGTCACCTGATCGGTACACTGGATACATGGCTCTGATGAGAAAGTGTGTTGTGACTGAACCATCCTCTTTCGAGGAAGCTGTGGAGGATCCCGCATGGGTAGATGCCATGGTGGAAGAGTATGATTCTATTGTCAGAAACAGTGCATGGGAGATTGTTCCTAGACCGGAAGGGAAATCAGTGGTGGGTTCGAGATGGATCTACAAGGTCAAGCAGGCAGCTGACAGGAGTGTGGAGAAGTACAAGGCAAGATTTGTTGCCCGAGGCTTCTCACAGATAGAGGGGATTGATTATGAGGAGACCTTTGCACCTGTCGCAAGGTATTCTTCCATACGGATGATTCTTGCTCTCTCAGCGCAGATGTGATGGCACATTCATCAGATGGATGTGAAGACTGCGTTCCTCAATGGAGTCATTGAGGAGGAGGTGTACATTGAGCAGCCCGAAGGCTTTGAGGTCTTCAGCAGCGAGTCACATGTGTGTAGGCTCAAGAGAGCGCTGTATGGGTTGAAGCAAGCACCACGTGCTTGGTACACACGGATAGACAGCTATTTCATAGGACTTGGATTCTCCAAGAGCGAGGCGGATCCTAACCTATACCAGATTGTGGTGGAGGGTAAGTTGCTTATCATTGTACTGTATGTTGATGATTTGATTCTAACGGGTGATGAGCTGTTGATACTGTCATGCAAGAAGGATCTTGCTACAGAGTTTGAGATGAAGGACTTGGGCCTCCTTCACTATTTCCTAGGATTGGAAATATGGCAGCGCAGTGGTGGACTATTTGTTTCTCAGGTCAAGTATGCTTAGGAGATATTGAAGAAGTTCAACATGCATGGCTGCAAGCCTGTTGATACTCCTCTTCCTGGAGGTTGGAGGAAGGAGGATGCCACTTCGGGAGAAGAAGTGGATGCCACTGTTTATCGACAGTTGGTGGGGTCGTTGATGTATTAGGTCAATACACGACTTGATATATGCTATGCAGATAACCAGCTTTCACAAGCTATGGTTAAGCCTACCAAGCTCTTTTGGAAGGCAGGCAAGCATGTATTGTGCTACTTGAGAGGCACATCGGGATATGGTTTGTGGTACAGACAGGAGGATGAGGTGAAGCTATGTGGCTTCACGGATGCAGATTGGGTAGGGAGCCTAATGGACAGAAAGAGCACATCAGGAGGGGTCTTCAGTATTGGATCGACAGCAGTTTCTTGGTACAACAGGAAGCAGAGATCTGTGGCACTCAGTTCAGCGGAGGCCAAGTATATGGCAGCAAGTTTGGCTGCATGCGAGGCTATATGGATGAGGAAGATCCTGGTTGGTTTGTTTGGTTCTCATTTGGATCCTACTGTGATTTACTGTGATAACCATAGTTGCATTAAACTCTCGGCTAATCCTGTATTTCATGATAGATCTAAACATATTGACATCAAGTACCATCATATCAGAGATTGTGTGCAGCGGAGGATCATGTTGCTTTCATACATTCCAACGGAGGATCAGGATGCTGATATTCTGACGAAGGCTCTCACTAGGAGCAAATTCGAGTACCACCGAGGCAGGATAGGGGTTGCTGATAATCCATATCTTGTCGAGAGGGAGTGTTGAGATTGCAACAAGATGATGGAGCTTAGTGAAAAGAGTCATCTTCACTAAGTGGGCCCGCAGGCAAATTATGGCGCAAGTTCTATTTTTGATCACAGTGTGGATGATCACAGTGTGGATGATCACAGTGTGGGTGATCACAGTGTGAGTGATCACAATGTGGGTGACCAAAATGTGGGTGACCAAAGTGTGGGTGATCAAAGTCTATTTTTAGACTGGCTGTCAAAAATAGAAAAGTCAAATATTATTGTCTCATAATAATATTTGGACTATAAACTTGATCTTATTCTCTTGGAGCACTTCAGTTTGAGCTACAGATGTGGCTCATGCAGCTGTCAGAAGGAAGTATGCTTTTCTTATGAGTCAGTTGAGTTGTTGCATGCATGACTTCAGTTAGAACTCAATCAGTTGAGTTTGGTGGAGTTGATTGTGGAGTTGATGGAGTTGTGTTCAGTTTGACTTGGTTAAACTAGTTGTAGTTAGTCTAACTGCAGATAGACTAATGATGAGTTGTTAAACTAATTATTAACTCATAATACAACTATAGAATACATCAGTTAACTCAGTTGCATGTCAATGCATGTTCAGTTTAGCAGGGACAAGTGTTAGAGAATCAGATTGCTATCAGTTGTGACTATAGTTGTGCATCAGATCTTGCACAATCAAAGGATTGAGTATGCCAATGAGTTTTCTCATGTATTTTCCCAGTTTGTAGCTTCTACTCACGTCTTACACATTGTGAGTGATTCTTTGGAGGTCAAATACGAGTTTGGTAAGCCATTCTCATTCATTCTTGAGCAGGTATTGAGCAGTGGAGGCAGGCAAGCAGTGGAATAGATTTGGAGATCAGATCTGAGCTATATTGTGTGTAATAGGTGGAGCTGGTACTGGATTGCTTGTGATAAGCATTGCACTTTGTAATGTTACATGGTCTCAATCATTAATATATAGATAGTGTGGGGTTTTTAGCGAGATGCTTTCCCCGGGTTACATACTGTGGTAATGTGTGAATGCTCTTGATGTTTTATTGTTATTGATGCTGCTATATTGATGATCAACATAGAGGAGCTTATGTATTGTGTATGTATTCCGCAATAGTACATGCTCAGGATAATCTCTGTTGAATATTTGTTAAATTATTCAAAATTTCTACAAGGAGTTCATAGAGGCTGAAGTCCCAAAACCTACTGATGCTGCTGAAGCTGTGGTTTGGCAAAAGAAGAAAACAAAGTGTCGAAGGATTTTGTTGGAGGGCGTGAAGGATCACATTGTGTCCAGCCTGCATGGAAAGGCTTCTCCATACTTGATGTGGAAAGCGTTGACAGATTTATTCCAAAGCAAGAGCGACCAGAGGAAGTTGGCGCTCAAGGATAAACTCAGAAACATTATGTTATGAAACCAGCTCAAGAAAATATAGAAAAGATAGATCAACGCCTTAGAATTCAGCCTATTTGAGGGGGCAACCTCCTTTAAATTACATAAATGAACAATGCTTGGATGATTCAAATGAAAAAACCTCCTTTCTATATATAGGAGTCTAAGGAGTGACAATATAACCCAACCGACCTAACAATAATAATATAAAGCCACAAAAATAATAATAGAGGGATTCTATGGGGCACAGTAATAACAATATGGGGATAATAGGGGTACAACAATATTAATAAGGGATGCAACTACAATAATAATGGGGTAATTACTAGTATTATAGGGACCCAACGTGCCCCTCTCCTTCAAAAAAAGTGTTGTCCTCAACACTTGAGATTGGGTAGGGAGCCCAATGGACAGAAAGAGCACATCAGGAGGGGTCTTCAGTATTGGATCGACAGCAGTTTCTTGGTACAACAGGAAGCAGAGATCTGTGGCACTCAGTTCAGCGGAGGCCAAGTATATGGCAGCAAGTTTGGCTGCATGCGAGGCTATATGGATGAGGAAGATCCTGGTTGGTTTGTTTGGTTCTCATTTGGATCCTACTGTGATTTACTGTGATAACCATAGTTGCATTAAACTCTCGGCTAATCCTGTATTTCATGATAGATCTAAACATATTGACATCAGGTACCATCATATCAGAGATTGTGTGCAGCGGAGGATCATGTTGCTTTCATACATTCCAACGGAGGATCAGGATGCTGATATTCTGACGAAGGCTCTCACTAGGAGCAAATTCGAGTACCACCGAGGCAGGATAGGGGTTGCTGATAATCCATATCTTGTCGAGAGGGAGTGTTGAGATTGCAACAAGATGATGGAGCTTAGTGAAAAGAGTCATCTTCACTAAGTGGGCCCGCAGGCAAATTATGGCGCAAGTTCTATTTTTGATCACAGTGTGGATGATCACAGTGTGGATGATCACAGTGTGGGTGATCACAGTGTGAGTGATCACAATGTGGGTGACCAAAATGTGGGTGACCAAAGTGTGGGTGATCAAAGTCTATTTTTAGACTGGCTGTCAAAAATAGAAAAGTCAAATATTATTGTCTCATAATAATATTTGGACTATAAACTTGATCTTATTCTCTTGGAGCACTTCAGTTTGAGCTACAGATGTGGCTCATGCAGCTGTCAGAAGGAAGTATGCTTTTCTTATGAGTCAGTTGAGTTGTTGCATGCATGACTTCAGTTAGAACTCAATCAGTTGAGTTTGCTGGAGTTGATTGTGGAGTTGATGGAGTTGTGTTCAGTTTGACTTGGTTAAACTAGTTGTAGTTAGTCTAACTGCAGATAGACTAATGATGAGTTGTTAAACTAATTATTTACTCATAATACAACTATAGAATACATCAGTTAACTCAGTTGCATGTCAATGCATGTTCAGTTTAGCAGGGACAAGTGTTAGAGAATCAGATTGCTATCAGTTGTGACTATAGTTGTGCATCAGATCTTGCACAATCAAAGGATTGAGTATGCCAATGAGTTTGCTCATGTATTTTCCCAGTTTGTAGCTTCTACTCACGTCTTACACATTGTGAGTTATTCTTTGGAGGTCAAATACGAGTTTGGTAAGCCATTCTCATTCATTCTTGAGCAGGTATTGAGCAGTGGAGGCAGGCAAGCAGTGGAATAGATTTGGAGATCAGATCTGAGCTATATTGTGTGTAATAGGTGGAGCTGGTACTGGATTGCTTGTGATAAGCATTGCACTTTGTAATGTTACATGGTCTCAATCATTAATATATAGATAGTGTGGGGTTTTTAGCGAGATGCTTTCCCCGGGTTACATACTGTGGTAATGTGTGAATGCTCTTGATGTTTTATTGTTATTGATGCTGCTATATTGATGATCAACATAGAGGAGCTTATGTATTGTGTATGTATTCCGCAATAGTACATGCTCAGGATAATCTCTGTTGAATATTTGTTAAATTATTCAAAATTTCTACAAGGAGTTCATAGAGGCTGAAGTCCCAAAACCTACTGATGCTGCTGAAGCTGTGGTTTGGCAAAAGAAGAAAACAAAGTGTCGAAGGATTTTGTTGGAGGGCGTGAAGGATCACATTGTGTCCAGCCTGCATGGAAAGGCTTCTCCATACTTGATGTGGAAAGCGTTGACAGATTTATTCCAAAGCAAGAGCGACCAGAGGAAGTTGGCGCTCAAGGATAAACTCAGAAACATTATGTTATGAAACCAGCTCAAGAAAATATAGAAAAGATAGATCAACGCCTTAGAATTCAGCCTATTTGAGGGGGCAACCTCCTTTACATTACATAAATGAACAATGCTTGGATGATTCAAATGAAAAAACCTCCTTTCTATATATAGGAGTCTAAGGAGTGACAATATAACCCAACCGACCTAACAATAATAATATAAAGCCACAAAAATAATAATAGAGGGATTCTATGGGGCACAGTAATAACAATATGGGGATAATAGGGGTACAACAATATTAATAAGGGATGCAACTACAATAATAATGGGGTAATTACTAGTATTATAGGGACCCAACATGCCCCTCTCCTTCAAAAAAAGTGTTGTCCTCAACACTTGAGTAGTTCTGGATGCTTCTGTATAAAATTCTCATCCTCCCATGTGGAATCTTCAGCAGATAAGTTCTTCCACTTGATAAGATACTCTGAAATTGATCGATTTCGTAGCTGTCGAGTTCTTGTTTCTATGATTTCTTCTGGTTCCAATATAATGTTTCCTTCCTCGTCAAGTTTTGGCAATATTGTTTGAACTGGGAGCTTGTCACCTATAACCTTCTTTAAACATGAAACATGGAAAACTGGGTGTAATCGAGAAGCTGCAGGAAACTCCAATTTGTATGCCATAGTACCAATCTTTTGCAACACCTTGTACGGACCATAATACTTTGGTGATAATTTATTATCCTTCTTAGATTTCTTGAGGGACATTTTCTTATATGGTTGTAGCCCTAGGAATACCCAATCACCTACATCAAAACTTCTTTCGCTTCGATGTTGATCTACCTGTTGTTTCATTCTATTCTGTGCCGACATGAGGTTATCGTTTAAGCGTTGGAGGACTTGTTGTTGATGTTCAATGTGATGTTCCACTGCTTGAACCTTAGGATTTTCTCTTAAATATGATGTGATGGATGGTGGCTGATACCCATAAAGTGCCATAAATGGGGTAATTTTTGTTGCTGTATGGAAGGAACTGTTATACCACCATTCAGCCAGAGGCAACCATTTGACCCATTGTCTATGTTTATCAGATACAAAGCAACGAAGATATCCTTCCAAAAATTTGTTTAATATCTCAGTTTGCCCATCAGATTGAGGATGATAAGATGAGTTATGAGCTAACTGAGTACCAAGACAAGAAAATAATTATGTCCAAAAATGTCCAGTGAAAATGGGATCTTTGTCACTTACAATAATCTTTGTAGCTTTTGAATTGTTTCCATAAATGCAGTAGAAACCGTACTGGCTTTAAATGGATGTGATAATGCACAAAAGTGTGCATACTTGGTAAGTCTGTCAACTACCACCATGATGACACTCTTTCCCTCAGACTTGGGTAAACCTGTGATAAAATCCATTGAAACCTCCTCCCAACGTTGGCT
This sequence comes from Pinus tabuliformis, assembly GCA_031772625.1. NCBI lineage: Eukaryota > Viridiplantae > Streptophyta > Pinopsida > Pinales > Pinaceae > Pinus > Pinus tabuliformis. The sequence goes on from CM062816.1 coordinate 1,051,959,277, forward strand.
TGGAATGGATAAAGGTTGTAATAGACCCGGTGTCTTAATTGTTTCAACTTTATTTTGTTGGCAAACCAAACATTCTGCCACAAATTTTTGAATATCCAATTTAAGGCCATCCCAAAAAAATTCCTTCTTAACCCTGTGGTAAGTTTTTAAAAATCTTGAGTGCCCTCCTAAGGGAGAAGTGTGCAATTCCATAAGAATCTTTTGTTTTAGTTGGGAATTCTTACAGAGGTATAAGCGATCTTTGTACCATAAAGAATCATCTTGCCAGCTAAATGTATCAGACGTACTGGAATCTTGTTGTAACTTTCAAATAAGTGCCCATACTTCTTCTTCATTCTTCCATTCCTCCCTTGCTTCGTTTATCCAATCTGGTTGGATAATAGAAATGGTGCACAACAATGCTTCCACATCCTCATCCTTTCTTGAGAGTGCATCTGCCACCACATTTTTCTTCCCTTTTTTGTAGATGATTTCAGATTCATAACCCAACATCTTTGTGACCCACTTTTGTTGCTCTTCAGAGGATAATCTTTGTTCTAAAAAGTACTTAAGGCTATCATGATCCGTTTTTACCTTGAAGTGTCTTCCCATTAGGTAGGGTCGCCATTTCTTAAGTGCATGGAGTATTGCCAACATTTCCTTCTCATAAATAGCTTTATGTAAAAACTTTCCCTTGATTGGACGACTTTCAAAAGCAATGGGTCTTTCATCTTGCATTAAAACAACACCAATTCCATTTCCTGAAGCATCGCATTCCACAATAAAGGTTTTTGTGAAGTCCGGTGTAGCTAAGACCAGTGCTTGGCACATTGCCTCTTTAAGATGTTCGAAGGCCTTTGTTGCTTCTGGAGTCCATGAAAATGCATCTTTCTTCAATAATGTTGTTAGAGGTGTTGCTATTCTCCCATAATTCTTAACAAACTTGTGATAATACCCTGTCAACTCGAGAAATCCTTGCATATGCTTTATGGATGTGGGGATTTTCCATTCCTTAATGGCTTTAATTTTGCTAGGGTCTACCTTAACTCCTTCATGAGATACAATATGACCCAAATATTCAACCTCTTGTACTCCAAAGAAACATTTGGATCTTTTTGCATATAATTGTTTCTCCTCCAATAGTTGTAGCACCCTATCAACATGTTCAACATGATACTTCCAAGACTTGCTGTAGATTAGTATATCATCAAAAAATACTAACACAAATTTTCTAAGGAATGTTTTGAAAATGGAATTCATCAAACCTTGAAATGTTGAAGGTGCATTGGTAAGGCCAAAAGGCATGACCAAAAATTCATAATGACCCTCATGAGTTCTAAATGCTATTTTCAGAATGTCTTCAATCTTCATTCTGATTTGATGATATCCTGAACGAAGATCCAACTTGGTGAAGTAAATTGATCCATGCAATTCATCCAGTAATTCATTAATGACGAGAATGGGAAACTTATCTTTAATAGTGAGCTTTTTGAGCTCCCTATAATCCGGACACATGCGCCATGATCCATCCTTCTTGTGCACTAATACTACTGGAGTAGAGAAAGAACTTCGACTCGGTTGAATTATACCAGCCTCTGGCATTTCTGCAACCATACGTTCAATTTCACTCTTTTGGGCATAGGGATATCTGTACGGCCTGATGTTTGGAGGAACACTTCCTGGAATCAAATGAATATCATGATCATGATCACGAATAGGTGGGAGACCTTTGGGAGTCTCAAATACCTTGGAATGATTGTCCAAGACTTTTTGGAGATCTGGAGAAATAGATGATTGCAATGTGGAAACATCTAGCAAACATAATTGTGCAATTACACCCCTTTGTTCCTTTTTTAGAAGCTTTGTCATACCATTAGAGCTAATTATCTTTCCTGGTTTCCCTGCAATACCCCTTAATTCAACTTCCTTTCCTTCCATGGAAAATTTCATGAAAAGTTCTTGAAAATTGAAAGCTATTGTACCCAAGGATTGTAGCCATTGTACTCCTAGTACAACATCAACACCTCCCATTGGAATGGAAAGCATTGGGCTAGTCAATACATATTCTCCCATCGATAGCTTGATATTATGGAACTTTCCAGAGAAATTTATTGTTCCTCCATTTGCAACCATCACTTGACACTCTGGTGCTGGGTATAAGAAGCAATTCAATTCTTTTGCTACCTTACAATGAATAAAATTGTGGGTGCTTCCTGAATCAATCAACACTATTACCTTTTTCTTCTTGATTTGTCCTTCTATCTTGATGGTTTGAGGAGTGGTAATTCCTGCCAATGCATTACAAGATGTGGTCAGATTCAATTCTTCTTTATCTAGGCTTTGTTCCTGGAGTATATCCTCTTCTTTTGACCTTTCTTGCTCCTTTTCTTCTTCCTCTTCACAATCTATGTAGAATAATTTCTTCTCAGCACACTTATGACCTTTAGTGTATTTGCTATCACAATTGTAACAAAGCCCTTTTGCTCTTTTTTCTTCCAATTTTTGTGGTGTCAACCTTATAGGTTGTGGAAGTCTAGGAGCAACCACACTTCCATCTTTATAGTTGAGAGTGGTATGCTTCTTAGTTGCCATAATTTTGCTTTCCATTTTTCTTGCTAACCTGAATGCCTTCTCTAATGAATCAGGTTCCCAAAGGCGAACATCATGTTGGATATTATCCTTTAAAGACACTATGAACACATCAATCCTATGCTCCTCTGGAATATATTTTACCCTTATGTTCAATTTTTGGAACTCCTCAATGTGCTCCATTATTGAACCCTTTTGTTTGAGACTTATCAATTGGCTAAAAAAAGTGTTGCTTTTTGTATCCTCATAATGTGCTATCAATTCTTCCGTAAAAATTGCCCAAGTGATAATTTGTTTACGAGAGCAAAGCCATTGATACCATACAAACTGATTTGGTTCCAAATATAAAATTGCCATACGTACCTTTTGTGTGTTTTGCACATTATTGAGATCGAAAAATTGCTCCATTTCTAATATCCATGTTGCTGGATCTTTGCCATCAAACTTCCTCATATCGATTTTTGGAATATGGTGGGTTTTGATCCCACATTAGAGTCTAAGAAATCATGATTAACATTTCTTTTGTTCGCATCATGAGTTTCCTTTACTACCTTTTCACCATTGGTAAGTATTTCTTGTAGAAAATTTGTCAAATCTGTCTTCAAATTTGCCATGCCTGTCTTCAAATTTGTGTTCAAATATATATTCAAGTTGTCCATCTTAGCTTCCATGCCATTCATTTTAGCTTCCACGCCATTCATCTTAGCTTCCACGCCATTTATCTTAGCTTCTGTTAGCTTTTGTGACAGTGACATTTGTTGCACTTGTTCTTGTAATTTTGATATATCATGTAGCATTTCTTCCTCTTCTTCATGAGTCATGCTAGAGCTTTCAGGTTCCTTACTAGGTGTTTGCATTTTCTTTCCTTAGGGCATCAGTTACCGATAATAATGCTCTACTATGCCCTTTGAATTCCTTCAAAATAAATTTTCAAACCAAGCTTAAGCAAAAATTTAAGAAAATCTACACACCTTTTTTCACTTTGTAGGAGCTCGATATTGCCTCTGATGTATCTCTGTAATTTCCAATCATCTAGTTCTAAATTTGTGACTTGCAGTAACCTTCTATGTCCTCTTTCCAATGCCACAAGTCTGACCCAATTTGGATTCTCCAAGGAAGAGTTATGTGAACTCTCCCATAGTGACTTGATTATAGACTAGTTCAGTAGAGCGAACTTGTACGACGTGCCATGAATCACTGTTTCGACCTTTGGATCTGAAAAACGCATACAAGAAACTACAATCCGTCCTCTTTCTATTCCTTCTTACGAAATTTCAATCCGATCCCCAAAGAGAAAGTTATGACTATTTTCCTAGGTCACCTGTTTGGAATGTAATTCAGGAGTCTGCAAAAATACCAACTTCCTCAGATCATATCTCTGCAAATATAGCGTGAAAAGCTCTAAAATTAAGAACCGAGGTTCAGTGCAATTTCTTCTCAAATGGGTTTTTTTTGCAACTTCTGAAACGTTGCAGAAAAAAAATTTATAGCGAAAATTCCGTGATGACCTGTTTGGAGCAGCGAAACCCTAAAATCCAAAGCTCTGATGCCAAATGTTATGAAACCAACTCAAGAAAAGATAGAAAAGATAGATCAACGCCTTAGAATTCAGCCTCTTCGAGGGGGAAACCTCCTTTACATTACATAAATGAACAATTCTTGGATGATTCAAATGACAAAACCTCCTTTCTATATATAGGAGTCTAAGGAGTCACAATATAACCCAGCCGACCTAACAATAATAATATAAAGCCACAAAAATAACAATAGATGGATTCTATGGGGCATAGTAATAACAATATGGGGATAATAGGGGCACAGCAATATTAATAAGGGATGCAACTACAATAGTAATGGGGTAATTATTAGTATTATAGGGACCCAACACATTAAGTGTGAGAATGGAGACAGTGTGCCCAGGTATCTCACGAAGTTCACCCAATGTCGGGATGAGCTGGGAAGTGTGGGGGTGACTATCGATGATGAGGACTTGGTGAGCTTGGCCCTCCTTGGTCTTCCAAAGAGTTGGCATTTCTATTAGGACTCTATCAATGGTCAGGAGAAATTGCCAGGATGGGAGAGACTATGGTCAGATCTTGTGCAAGAGGAGATCAGGTGGAATACCAGGGACGAATCTTCATTAAAGGCATCTGATGAAGAAAATTGTGCTTTGGCTGCCAAAGCAAAGAAGGGGAAGGAGAAGGTTTCTCTTTTCGAATCCAGTTCTTCCAATGATGGGAAGAAGGTTTACAAATCGAAAGTGCAATGCTTTCATTGTCATGAGGTGGGCCATTATGCTTCAAATTGTCCACGGAGGAAATCCAAGAAGGGATCCGGGGAAGGATCTGAAGGCGAGGCACTTGCTTCACAGTTTGAGTTGGATTTCACACTCTTTGCATGCATGGTTTCATCCATGGTGGGAAGTGGTTGGTTTCTTGACAGTGGAGCTTCTTTCCACATGACCGATGACAAGAGTTTGTTTAGTACTTTGGAGGAGAAAGATCTCCAGATACTCATAGCGATGGGTAATGATGAGAAGTGTAGTGTCTTAGGTGTAGGCACGGTTATTTTTCAAAGGGAGCATGGAGCTCGCCTTACCTTGACTGATGTCAAGTATGTACCAGGACTGAGGAGAAACTTGGTGTCAATCACGATGCTGGAATATAGAGGCTATGATGTAGTCTTCAGTAAGGGAAAGGTTTTCCTTAGACACATCATCACTAGATAGGTGAAGCAGATTGGTTCATGGGTCAAGAACATGTATGCTCTTGAGGTTCAAGATGCATGCAAAGCCTTGAGCAGCGAGGAAACTGATAGAGTCTTGGTGGTTGAGAGGGAGCGTATATTACCTCTCAACATGCAGAGCCAGAAGAAGTCTTAGACGATTGTGGAGGAGCCACGATTGGTGCAGCAGCTTCAGGAGGTTGTGGAGCAGCCACAACAAGGGAAGCTAAGAGGAGATCGAGTAGAGACATCTACTCATACAGAGACCTCCAGTAGGGGGAAACTTCGAGCCAGGTGGGCTAAGGGATCACATGTAGCCATACCTCCAGGTAGGAGGTGGGGCGATATAGAGTGATCATCCCAAGGAGGAGGGGCAGGATCCTTGAGGTACCCAACCTCTTGGATGAGACCTTGCTACGGGAACCCTGATGTGGAGTAGCAGGAACTGACTGATTGGGTAGAGACAGATTTAGATGGAGCGGCAGAGAGAGCGACAGTGTAGGGAATCTTAGGACAGTGCATAGCTAGCAGGCTGCAACAATGCGAGAGGCACAAGTGTTTTGCATAGTGCTAGGTGGCACAGAGAAGTGTGCAATGGCACGAGATGCATGGAGATGTTGCAGTAGTGCAGATGTCAGAGAGGGAGCACTTGTCAGCAGTAGGTAGAGCTTCAGCATCTGAGTATGTTCCTAGCCCAACAGAGTGGTCAGTTGGGAGTGTTTTTGTTCCAAGTGTTGTTGGAGCAAGTGGACCAGGAAAATGTGTTGCATGCAGAACATTCCAGAGTTGCAGGATAGGGGTTGTAGATAATCCATATCTTGTTGAGAGGGAGTGTTGAAAATGCAACAAGATGATGGAGCTTAGTGAAAAGAAGTCGCCTTCACTAAGTGGGCTCGCAGGTTATTTTTGGCGCAAAGTCTATTTTTAGACTATGTCTATTTTTAGACATATGGATCATGGTCTATGAGTTGCAGGATGCTATTTGTGGATGATTGGTCATGTTGGTAAAAATAGATGGACTTCTATTTTTAGACATATGGGCGGTTTCTATTTTTAGACTGCAGGCTAAAAATAGAACATTCAAATATTATTGTCTCATAATAATATTTGGACTATAAACATTATCTTTTCCTCTCAAAGCGCTTCAGTTTGAGCTACAGATGTGGCACATGCAGCTGTCAGAAGGAAATACGCTTTTCTTGTGGGTCAGTTGAGCTATTGCATGTAGGACTTCAGTTAGAACTCATGTGGTTGAGTTTTGGTGGAGTTGATTGAGGAGTTGATGGAGTTGTGTTCAGTTTGACTTGGTTGAACTAGTTGTATTTAGTTTAATTGCAAATACACTAGTGATGAGTGATGTGAATTAATTGTTAATTAATTCACTAATTATTAACTCATAAAGAAACTAAAGAATACATTAGTTAACTCAGTGCATGGACAATTCAGTGGAGACAGGTGTTAGAGGATGAGATTGTTATCAGTTGTGACTATAGTTGTGCATGAGATCTTGTACAATCAATAGGATTGAGTAATTCCAATGAGGATTGCATGGTTCAGCCAAGGAAATACGAGTTTTCTTCAGCCATTCATCATTATTCTCATGCAGGATTGCGCAGTGGAGGCAGGCAGACAGTGGAGGAGATTCGAACCTGTGATTGATTCAGATCTGAGCTAGTTTGTGTGTAACAGGTGGAGATAGTACTAAGTACTTGTAAGGAGTATTGTACTATGTATTGTTACATGTTATCTATCATTATAATATACAGATAGTGCGGGGTTTTCATTTGTATGCTTTCCCCATTACATACTGTGTTAATGTGCACATGCGATTGATGTTTCATCGTTTTTAATTCCGCAAAATTGATGATCAACGTAGAGGAGGTTATGTATTATGCATGCCTTCCGAAATAGTGTATAATCAGGAAAATCTATGTGAATAAGTGTTATATTATTCAAAATTTCTACATTACCTTCATACGAATTCTAAAAAAATAAAATAAACAATGGCAAGAGCATAAAACATAAAACATATATACACAGATATTTTCCCCTTTATCCCAAAACCAAAAATACCAGATTGATTTTTCATTATGTCCCTTTCAATGTTTTAATAGATATATATACATGCTGAAGAATCCATAATCCCAAATCCATTAACCCTGGATTAGAACACAAGCGCAGTTCCCTTGACCAGATCTACAAAATACAATGGAGAGAAAACCATCATGCCCAAAACCATGTGTGAAATCCATACACAAAACCATAGGTAGGTCCGCCCACCTACCTATAAAAAACTGAACATTCTAGAGTAACTCTCATATCCTGCATTCATTAGAGAAAGTTTGATCGTGACTAACATTAGAAGAAATCTAGGTGTCATTGCCACAACCAACTTGGCCTTTGCTGGTGCTTCAAAAGTCAAATACATATTATTTTTTGCCCAAGAACAAGCAATTGGAAAATAACTTGTAGGTTGTTAAGAAAGAGGTTGAAGAACTTCTAGCAAAAACTTACAATGTAGCTTGCACATAGGTCCATATAGCAGAATCGAAGGCAACAATACTCAGTGAAGTATCGACACTGGGGGAGACCATGCAGAGTCTTTATGGAGGAGGTTGCTACCATGCATAAGGAAGTTGTCCACTTCCATGGATTGTAGCAGTAGTGTAAATATTTTATCAAAACTCTTGGGAATGTACAATCTGCCATCATTGTCATGCATGAATGGTCAATGCAATACAAAGGGGCATCGCTTAACTTGGTAAAGAAAACAAAGCAACAATAAGAGCTGGAGAAACAAGAGTTTGAATGTTGATTGAGAAAAACAAACAACTCACCTAATTCATTGGTAACATTCACGCCTCATGCACATGGTTATACAACAACTTGGACTCTTTGGTGAAGTTCCACAAGATTCCATCAGTTGGTTCACTAATAGAAATCAAGTGCAGGAACCAAGTTAGGTAGGAGATAGATGAATACTTGGAATAATGGAGACAGGTACCCATAAAGGATAATATTGAATTAAATAGAGAAAGTATGCATAAGTATATTGGTGTCCCTTTCTAAATCGAAACAATGTTGCTCCTACTCAAGAAGGAAACATAAACTAGTTTCAAGTCAGTGTACCTAGATGCAATCAAGGCTATAGTCTGCTTCTATCTAGACACCATCACACTATTTAGGGATATCATCACCTGATACAAGGTTTCGCACTACTACATCACTGATAAATATCAAGTAGAATTTGTTGAGCTGGATTTTCCCCAAACTCAAGCATGATATATTTAGTCTTATTAGCTTGTCTAGTTGTCTCTACCCATTTTTGCCTTATATGGGTACACATGTAAATTATAATATTATTTTTAATTAATTTGTAAGTGGAATTCAAAGTGTCAATATTGGAATGTGAAGAGTCACAATATAATGTAATGAGTCATTTTGTAAAGAAGTTGAAGAGTCATGAGGGAAGTCCAAAAGTCACAAAGGGGAGTTGAACAATCACCCCTATTGTTAGAAATATACCATCATAACTCAGGTAAATAGCTTTTGGGAGCCAAGCTTTTGGTTAGGCTTAGGCTTAGAATTGGGAGCTTGGGAATTTGCGAGGGCCTTGGATTCTCCATAGGATAGAGGGAGTATCTTTCTTTGGAGGAGCATGTGATGTTGAATTCATGTTCCACTATTGGGGCTAGTGGTCCATCAATGGTATATGTATGGTTGGAAATCTCACTTAATAAAATCTCAGAGCCAACACGTTTTCATGCATATGATATGAATATAGTAGGATTATTCTTGTTATATTTGCAATGTATGTTATTTAACTTACACTTATGCATATGAACTATTTTGTTTGCATTGGTATGAATCTTGTTGAATGCATGTTGTTGTTTAATTCCATCACTATTAGCTTGTGAACTATTTTGTAGATTAGCTTGTGATGTCTTTATGCTCTTGTGTTCCTTTACAAATACGTACTATTATAGGCTTCTAAGGGGCTCACTCATTTTACCTTTCGTGTGTTAGAACCTTCATACATCTAACTTGAATTTCTATATGGTCACACACTTGTTCTCACCAAAGTCACTATACATCAACGTATGAATTATTGCAACCAAAGAAGCTCATTAAAAAGCATTGCATTGACAACTAGGCTATATTCTAGATGGGACTCCTACACCAAACTGTGTGAGGTCTAATTGAGAATTCATATCGGGGAGATCCCCTGAATGTTGGCGGGTCTAGCACTGTCAACATTTCTGGTGCTAGAAGTTGGTCCAAATGACAAGCTGATCCCATGAAGTCTATTTGAACCTTTTGTATCTTCAATGGCTTCTTCCGAAATCTTAACCCCGACGTGTTTTTCTAGAACCACAAATCTGAAAGTGCCCACAAGAATTATTCATGACTTGTCAAATCTAAAATTCGATGGCGAGGGTGGGACAACCATTGTAGAGCACACCACTTGTTTTTTTGAATTTTCCACAAAACACAATATCCATTGTGAGGATATTGCATGCTCACATTCGAAGTGCACATAAAGGAATGGTGTTACACGTTGCCTGCCGCTTCCATTCACTTTTTTGAACATCTTATCACAGAGATTCACTGTACCTTTGATAGGTATGATTATAAATCTATGTTCAAGAAAACCATGCGACTGAGAAAAGAACCTCACAAATCTCTTGATGATTTTCACGATTGTTTCATTCATTTTTGTCATGAATTTTCTAAAGATGATATCGATTGGAATTTAATGAAAGATAAATTCGAATTTCTTGTTCATATTTCTCTAAATCCATAAGAATATGAATCTTTCGAAAATATCCCAATGTGCATCAGTTATATGGATTCTAAATATGTGGCAAACAAACTTTTTTGTTCCAAGTGACTCTTTGTCTTTCCCTCATCTAACAGCTCCATTTCCAAGGGTTGAGGTGGGAGAACTTGAGAATTCATCTATTGATTTACCACCATCTTCTCCCACCTCACATACTCAAAATTTTAGCGCAGGTTTGGATTGTGAATCTAATGTTTTCCATCATGTGTTATCTCCTCATCCTCCATTCATTGATTCCTTTGGTCCTCCTCATTGTGAGTTGTTTAGTTGACACGTTTCAACAATTTCTATTTATGTTCATGAAGATCAATTTTAGGACAAAGTTGGTGTTGAGCAGCCAAACCGTGATATCATTTTTGATGATTGTGTGTGGGAGTTTATCTATGAACAAGAATCTGCAATGAAGATTGATCTTTCTCCTTCTACATCTCTCTCTCATTACCTTGACATTTTCTGCAATTATGTCATTCCCGTTGAATCTTGTAGAGAATTAGTTTCTAATGATGTTATTCCCAATCACACTTAGAATTCGTGGAATTTCATTTTTTCATCTGAATGTGGAGAGGGAAATTATTCTCTTCTCAATCTCTCCAATCCATCATCTCATCATTCTAAAAAAATAGAGGGTGAAATTTATTGTTTTCAATGTTCCCCTCTTTATGATTCATCAGAACATGAGGACACCTCTATTTATGATATTGAACTTTCTGATCATGGATGTCATGATATTTTCATCCATTTATCTATTCATGACTCTAATTTTTCTAACATTGATTTTTTTAAGCCATCAGCCTTTGATGATATATCTTCTAATGATTTGGAACTTTCGCAAGCCATTAAGGCACTTCAGCCCGAGGTGATGGTTATGACAAGTTCTCATAGTCTTGAGACTAGTTCCAATTCCGATAAGAATAGTGACATATCTTTCAAGGCTCCTTGTCACACCTCTGCACAAATTGAAAATCATTTTGTTTCACATTTTTCACATCTTTGTATGACTCCATCACTCAGACATTGGAGGAATCATACATGGTGAGCTCCGTTTCTAAATGAAAGTTTTCTTCTTTATTCATGTTCACCTAGTTTCAAATTTTGAAAGTTTTTTCTTACATGTCATGTTGTCACAGTGTGTCTGGACACCATAATGCATCCTCATAATGCCACGCACGTTCTTTTATTTCATATTTTTCTACATGCATTTCAAAATTTGAATGTCATGGGATGTATTTCCTTACCTTTCTTGATTGTTGTTATTTTTTAATATCTTTCTTGATATGTGTTTCCTTGCCTGTATAGGAAATCCAATGTGCCGGAGGTTACACTGGAAGTTTCATTTTACGTGATTCTAGCCTAAACCTGGTTAGTGTAGGAGGAGGAGTAGTTTGGTTTTTTTTCATTGCTTTGTTTTCTTTGATTTACTTTATGTCTTGCTTCTTTTTTCTGACTTTTCATTCATTTCAATTATAGGATAGCTTCCATGTTGGAATGGGGTCCCCTAGGGCAGTTTTGGGGAAAAGCCCAAGTTTTTATGTAAAACATAATAAAAAGATGTAAAGTCTCCGTGAATTATGGATGCAAAGCACACAGTTTGTTAGAAGTCAAAAAGGGTTTTTACCCTTGTTTATGTAAAGTTGAGTCGGTTCTTGAGATCTACCCATGGTCCCCAGACCATGGGATTGTATAAATAGGTATGTCTTAGAGAGTATAAGGCAGATCTATGTCTTTGTCTATGGTACGATGAAAGGATTTTAGAGAGTTAGCGCAGAGAAGTAAGTATTAGAGGGGGGAAAGGCTTTACAACTGAGTGCAAAGAGGCCCAGAGTAGAGTCTGTAGCTAAGTGTGCAGGGAATTTTTTGAGTCTGTAGATTTATACTGAATATCAATAAAGAAGTTTGTTGTAGAAATTCATGTGTTTTTCTCAGTACTTCTGTTATTTATGATTGCGACATATGCTGTAATTAATAATGTCTTTATGAAAGAATGATGTATTGATGCACGAATTTACTAGATCCATCTTATTAACTGAACGCAATTAATGTTAAGTGATTACGCAAAGATCATAACATTTTCTGTTATGTTTATTGAACACTTGGGTAGATTTGAGTACATAATGATCTAAGAGTAATCTAAGGTGGGCATAAGTAGCTAATTCATCTGTTTAGGGTCTGCAAAAGCTGATCAGGCCTTCGTGGAGGTCCACGGGCCAATTGAGGGAAATTATAGTGCTAACCCTCAAGGGATTAGAGATTTGCACAAAGGCAGATCTAGGTCTTAAAAGGGATATCACACTAATTTTTGGGTGTGGAAACTTGGTCCAGCACCCCCCCATACTGCTTCAGGTGAGACTTCAGTCCATGCATCTCATATTGATGCCGAAAGGGCCAGTAATGTAGGGTTTTGTTTGGCACAACTAACTCTCAACCTGGTTTAGGATCCATTAAGCCAACAAATGGTTCCATTTTTAGGATCGGGATTTGCATAAAGAGATGTGTGATGTTGCATCACTGGAATCCGACCAAAAGGGAAATTGAGAAGTGGTTGGGTAGGAAGATCCACAAATTTACAAAGCAGGAGAACAAAAATCCAAGCTTGACAAAAGAGTAGTGGCTGGATAGATATTTGTACACATAAATACATGAAATTTTCTTCTACACCTTCCTGATTGAACTATATGAGTGGATAGCTAAATTGGCAAACAACCAAGGAAGGTGGAGGCTTGACAGTCCAATAGTATGGACTCTGGAGCTAGTGTGGAGGTTGGAAGCCTCTGAAGATAAGATCGTGCGTGCTATTGACCATTGGCGTGATCGGGTTATAGGAGGATTTGTAACAAAATTCGCGGTTGATACCTCAGTCAGTTATAGTGAAGCAGAGTGATGCTTCTTCAAACGACCGCGAGGTAAGCATCTGAGATATTTGAATACTTGGATTAATATCCTCTTGTGTGAAAAATAGGTTATTCCATTTCCTTGATGTTTGGATCTACGCGAAGTGGATGAAGCTTTAGAAATCAAGGAAAAGCAGGTCCTAAATATAGCCCATTGATCGAACCTCCTTCAAGTGACAACGAAGTGGTATAAGCCTCACTACAGAGCATTGTCTAGTTTCTAAGGAAGGGTTTTCCGTGGATACATCATCCATCAACACCACCTCCACCTTCACCCACACTGCCACCACCACCATTGCCATTCAACATGTCAAATACAATGAAGTTGTCAGTTTTCAAGGGCTTAGGAAGTGAGGATCCATATTAGTTTTGGTTTGTCGCGAAGGTTGTGTGAATAGCACAACAAATTAAGAATGATAATATAAGGAAAGTGCAGTTGGTTATAACTCTACAGGATCACGCACTGACATGGTACATAAAGTATTGCACTGATTATCCATTGGCATCATTAGTAGACACTCAAGACAGTTTGAACAAAGAATTCCATAAGCCTAATTCTGACTCGCAATCAGTAATTTGATTCAGGGAAATCATGATGAGGGCTGGTGAAATGCCCTGGGAGTTAGATCAAAGATTGAAGTGCATGATCCGTGAAGCTAATATGCATCTCATAGACAGTCACCACTGCGAGTGGTTTATAGCCTTGCTCCTAGCCCACCTAAGGATTGCTTTATCTTAGCAAAAGATAGGAATTTAGGCGAAAGATTTGGAAATCATGATGAGGTTACATGAAACGCCTATTCAGGACACGTCCTTGGGAGCCCAACAAATTCACTCACAGTTACAGAACCTCTTCTTGGAATTGCAGAGCTTGAAAAAAGAAAAGGAAGCCAGACCAAAGGTGTGCAAAGAAGTCTAGTGCCTCAAGTGTAAGGGTTAGGGGCATGATAAGGATCATTGCCCTGTCTTCACGAATTATATCACGGGGGGGGACTAATGCCCCTGAGACAGGAAGCTCCAACAAGACCAAGTACAAGGAACACGCTATGGTGTGCTATTTGTCAGGTGGCTGGAAAACATGTCACGAATGACTATCATTTGCTGCAAAAGTTTGTATAGACACCACAACAGTTGTTCTGCAATTTTTGCAAATGATGGGTCATGATGAGTGCCAATTTCGTAGCTACAAATTAATGATGGACAGGATGCCTATGTATCGAATGCAAGTAGAAACTCGGCCTCTGGATTAGAGCAATGGGGGAGCGTTCGGAGGATATTAGGGGCCTGGATGAGGCCGAGGAGAAGAAGGACTTGGTAGACGTCATGGACAAGTCATTTGGTATAATTGCGGAACACCACGAAACTACGCATGGGAGTGTACGAGTCAGACAATCCTGTCATCTCAATATTGCACTCAATTTGACCACATGATAGAATAATTCCTTGTGTTGATAACTAAGATGCAGGAGAAGAAGGCGTAGCCTTAGCATCCTACCCAGAACTTACAAATGATGAGGGCCAAGCCCCGTGAAGAGGATCCAAATGTGAATATCATGCTGAGAAGAAGGATCATTACTGGTGACTATAAAGGAAAATGACCTGAAGAGGATGGATGGGTATACAAGGCCCTGGAAAAGGAGATTGGGTTTGATCTAGAGTGCATGAAGGAAACATTTATTGAGGCAAAGAAAAGCTTCACTGAGGCCTCTACCTTAGGAAGTCAGGAAAAATTGCCAGAAACTAGCACGCTTATAGAGGTTGACCCCTTTGTGGTTACCACATTCTTGGAGACTTGTATGAAACCACTGCATGATAGCAAGGTTGTGAAAGGGCTACAATAATTGATAAACAAGTGTGCTAGTAAGGAGAATCCTCCTGAGGGACACCATGTAGTCTGAAAAATCAGTAAACATAAGACAAGAATGGGGCGCGAGATGAGGCTCACTGCGCAAATAGGAGACTATGATATGGATCATGTTATTTTGGATCTGGGATCTAATGTGAACATTTTTCCTAAATAGACATGGGAGATAATGGGGAGACCTACACTATAGTGGTCTCTGATTTAGTTGAGGATGGAGAACCAGTAGAAGATTATACCTATGGGATGTCTGCATGGAGTTACCGTAGATATAGAAGGTGCGAGTGCGCTGGCTGACTTTGAAGTGATAGAAATTGTTGATGACAACAATCCATACCTTGCACTCCTTGGAATTGATTGGGCTATTGATATGAATGGGGTAATCAATTTGAAGAAGTGGACGATGTCATTTGAAAGGAAATCACTCCACGTTGTAGTACCATTGTACCTTGCAAAAGGATTGCGCTATACTGAACTGGTCCATGACTATGAGGATAGTGATGATGATTTGGATCAGATCTATAAAATTACAGTGCGAGACCAAGACTGGATTAATCCAACAACTGATGGAAAAATTGCATGGTACCACGAAATCTCCTGTACCTCAGACTCAAATGAAGAATTGGAACATTGGCATAATAGATTGCATGAAGTATCTATGTTGCACTGTAACATGATGATTAAATCATTGCGTTGTGTGTCATCAGAGGTAAGAAATTTACCCCATTATGATTGTTAACTAATGTAGATAAGTTTTTGGATTCCTTTGAAAGAGAAGTACTTGAGGATCATCGTTTTCAAGTGTTGGATTTGGTGCTACATGCTATGCCCGCACGGTGGTGGGGTACACACAAAGACAAATTTGATGAATGGCGCGATTATAGGAGAATGATGAGGTTGCGATTTGGTCGCCCAAAAATTCGGATGACTAAGAAATATGATGGGAGGAATTATTTGTGCGATCATTTAGCAAAATGGAGTAAAGTTTATGAAATAGAACCGCAACCAGAATGGGTGAATTTATTTTGTCACACTCTGGATTAGTCCCCATGAATTGGTACCTAGAGATGGAGCTCCGCCATGGCACCGAGGAGTGGGATATATTAAGGGAAGGAGTCTTAATGACCTTCAGTTTTGAAGATGGGTTTGAAAACATTGATGAAGCTCTACAGGAGGTTAAGGCAGTGATCTTCAGAATACCTGTTACACAGTAATTTGTCACTGTCTTTCTGCCAGTCTTCCTACTGTGTCATGAAACCAAATTAATCATGCTCATGCTCTCTAATGTTGCCAAATGACCCACTTTGCCAAAGTTTTGCTATCATCGCGATTGTTGTAAAAATAAACACGATGATGAGCGCTCTAAAATAAACCTAATGCGCTGCCAGCGCGGAAGTACACGTGATTCCCGCGCTGGTCGAGTTTCATGAGACAGCGCGTCTGTTACTTATATCTGATCGCGCTGATATGACTTTCTTTTTTATTCTGTAGCGGTGTCAGCGCCCCAATGCAGTTAGGCACCCACGATGATCCAGTCTGGGCGAGTTTGTTCTAACAGCTGGCCTTCCAGATGACTCTAGACCTAGTTGTTGGCCTTGTAAATGTCGCCCTCCCTTCTCTGGCATGTCTGTTTCGTCATTTGAGCCACCTTCCTTGGAGATAAGCTCATCCTCCCACCATTCATGGAGACTCCTTCTCCTATTTAAGCCTCCACCATTGCCATGAGCTGCTAGTTTGGAATTCATAGTGTTTGGAGTGTTGCTGATAGTGTGTGAGCTTGATAGGTAGCTGGTGTGACAAGTGTGGGATTGCTAGAGAGCTTGAGGAAGGTTGTGAAGTGTTTTGATCTTGTGTAAACTTGTGTGAGAGAGAGTTTTGTCTTCGGAGATCTACCTTCAAGGGTGAATGCTTGAGGGACTTGCTGGCTGGACCCTCTTGAGAAGGATTTGACGTCAGAACTATGGTTGTATTCTTCTTTGTTTATCAATAATAGACGACTATCATTATGGTTCCACTCTTAATGTCTTTATGATGGTGTTTGAGTTATATCCTTTCTAACTGATATATAGTTGCATCTATCGGATTTTATGCTTGTGTTTGTATCGTTCTTTGCATGTGCAGGTGTCCGTGCACGAGGATTGTGAGGATTGTGACCTGCCGGGGCAAAGGAACGGGAGCATCAACTCTTCTACAAGTACTAGCGTTGGAATCCAGGTAGGCCTTCATCATTGGTATTTCATTTGCAATTAGGAACCTGCGTGTTAGCGTTGTTTGATTGTTGCTAGACCCTATTTGGACTAGTAGGGATTGCCTCTGTCCGCAGAGGGGATTTACCTCCACAACAATTTGGCGACTCCACTGGGGATTTTACCTTGTTGTTTGATTTGTAAACTTTAGACGGAGCCTGAAGCACGGCCAGATAGCCTTCGAAACTCTATTGCTCTGCATTAGCGAAGTAGATCAATTCCACTTCAATCAATCTCCTGTTTGGTTTACGAACTGAACATCTTGGAGTTGGCTTTTGTCCTTTTTGTTCATTTTTCCCTTGAGTTTGATTTTTTCTCTCTTTTCAAAGTTTGGGGATTAGTTCTCTATTTTTTGGGTTTCTTGGTTCGGTCTGGGAGGTGCCTTGTTTGTTTAAAGACTGATTG
Organism: Pinus tabuliformis; assembly: GCA_031772625.1. Taxonomy (NCBI): domain Eukaryota; kingdom Viridiplantae; phylum Streptophyta; class Pinopsida; order Pinales; family Pinaceae; genus Pinus; species Pinus tabuliformis. Next base: position 1,051,976,809 of record CM062816.1, read on the forward strand.
CCTTGGTTTGGGAGTTTTTGGCTTGATTGTGGCTGTTTTTTAGCATCATCGCGGTTTATAATTAAACAGTTGCGTTGTCATCGTGCAACCCTTTTTGTGACCTCTTGATCATCGTGTTAATACACCAAACAGTTGCGACAGTTATCAAACTCCGACCATCGCAGGTAAGGCGTGTACTTCCGCGCTGACATCGCATTATTGCTACGCGTAGTTTTTTATCAGCGCTTTGTTGCTGTGTTCCACCTGCGCTGATTCCTGTAGAATTGAATTTCTTCAATTCTGCCTCCTAAGCCTGTTGGTCTTGCTATCCCCTGTTGTTTTCACTTGGTTTATGACTTGATTTTCATTGTCTAAATATTGAAGCACTTTCTTGTGAGTCTTGTTGAGCGAATCTTGCTTTTTGTGTCTTGTGACCTAGTTTTATCATTCCAAGTTTGTTGGATCAACTTTGCTTGGTTACTCGTTTGCAAAGGTTCGTTTACTGCTTGCTTTTGGTTTGGTGAAACCTTCCTTTTTGCTTGCTTTTGCTTGGTTGTTTAAGTGATTGTTGTTGAACCAGTCTTGACATTGTTTCGATTTCTTCTCACTACCCGGACACGGATCACAGTTGTTTGGGGTCAACCGGTTCTTTTCACATTTGTTTGTCATTATTTCTCAAAGTTTGTTTAATGCACTTTGCCATCAACAAAAAGGAAAATCTCTTTTGCTTTGTATTAGTTAATGAGAACTAGAAGCTTTTCGTTTTGATTAATAATTAGGGATCTCAAAGAAAAGTTTGTGAATTTCCATTAGCTGCATTAGGGAAGATCTTTGTTGTTTTGCGATCATTTCGTTTGTGTGAAAACCCTCTAACTCTCTTGTAATTAGCATTCATTGAATGGAATGTCATATTTTGGCATATAGTTTGCATTTAGGCAATTTTGAGAGATTTCATACGGTAAGGCCTGAAAACTGAAACCTAATTCAAGATCAACCTTAAAATGAACTGAATGAACTTAAAAACACATTGGAACATAACGCTCATTGTTTAGAGGTCTAGGCTAGAGACGTGCTCCGGCGTCGTTAAACCTAGTCACTTTTGTTTCACTTAAGGTTGGGTGATTCCTCCTTCTATGACGCAACAAGTGGTCTAGCACGGATTTGAGCTCCCACGTACCGCCGAGTATATGGGGAGACCCCACTAGTGTTAACGGGAAAAGTGTCTACTCAGAACGACCCTATCCCACTAAGGTGTGACAGTGACCTTAGAAACAAACAAAGAAAACTACTTTCGTATTCTTCTTTATGAACTATAAATGAAGAGGAATAGGATGAACCAACCTGTGTCTTACGCTAGTCCTTTTGATCCAATCTCTCTCCTCTTTGAAAGCTTCCAACTACCTGCTCCCTTACTTGCCCAGCTTCACCAAGTTCCTGTAAGATCACAGAAGAAGAAAACTACACAAAGACATGGATTTATATTCATAAATAGCTTAGGATTAGATTTAAGCTAAACATGCAAATATAACAAACATCAATGATATACAAGCATGTAGGAGAAACTCAAATAGTTTTATTGATATAAAAAGAAGGTCCAGGAGGAGTTACAACCGATGATTCCTGATCCAGCATCAACCCCCCAGCAAAGTAATCCCCTCTTCACCTCCAACAAAGCATAAATCACCCAATACTCTGATATCTATCTCAAAACCAACAGCAATTCTCTGCAATGTACAAAATTCCAGCCTCTGGATCTCTGGAATGAGGGATCCATATATAGATGTATGCAAAGAGGATGAGTCAGCTTATGATCTGACTAGTGGCTTCTCTCTGTCAGTTCTTGCTTCCACTTGGAGACTGAGAGCCTCTTACTCATCCTTGGTCGAACTCAGTGAGGCAAGTGTCATTGGGGAATATTCTGGAAGCTTCCAGTGTCTGGCCACCTCGCGGAATGACACTGCCATTTGTCATTTCCCGCTCAACGCACCCTGGTAGTGCATTTAGGTGCGTTGCAACGCACCTAGCTAGTGTACTTGGGTGCTATGCAACGCAGCTAGCTAGTGGAGCAGCTGAAATGATCCTGATTTGACTGATTCTGAGCAGTTTCTGGTGGAGAACTTCTGAGAGAAGCTATAATTTGTTGACCTTGTTCCTCTAGGGGTCGGAACAACACTTTTAGGGACTTAGGATCCCTTGGTTTATGGACATTTCATGCTTAGAGCTGTAAGGCACAAAAATGTCTATAACAGTTGCCGCCTAAAGTATGAGGCTGTTTATCGGGTGAAATGATTTATTAGGAGGATTCGAAGTTCTTTCAATGCTGGGAGGAGACCTGTAATAAGATACAATACAATACATTATCTTCATATTGTTTTCATGATCTAGCTGAGGTGGGCATTCCCATGCTCAGCTTTATAAATTCATTTTCACGTACATAGGACAGACAATCGTCTGATGGTGGACTGATGATTCTGATAGAGCCATCATCCTTTTGGTAGGATGATTATCTGTGCTGCAATGCTGTACATTTCCATGTCTTTATTTTCCTGAATATATATCGCAGCCCAGATGGATGAAACTAGATCCGGGGTCTTCAATCTCGTCCGATCTTCACTCGAAGTACAAGTCGATCCATGTGAGAAATGTTTTGAAGTCGAACATGGAAAGACATCGCTTGATTACCAGTCAATGATGTAAATTGTTAACAAGCGCGAGAGGAATCACCGATAATGATGATGACCCTCAAGGTACTGCAGTACAATTCACGTGGTGTGAATAAAGGACTTGGCGTCGAACACAACGCAAAATCTTTCGGTCGAAGGTCATTGATGTATACCTGTCGCCGGAAGTGAGAAACTTGCCATTGAGGCATGCAAGCTTCAAAGTACTGAATGGGGTGTTCCTAGATCAACTTCTTGGATAATGAGTTGATGTCGATAAGAAGTGATCCGTCAGAGGAGGGCCTTGATGAATCCCACATCAATGACACGGAATGGAGCAAATGATTTTGATGGAGGTGAAAATGATCTGATGATATATGGTTCAGGATGGCAGTCATGAAAGAATGAAGTATAATGTATGGTAGTGGATGGGACATGGGTGACTTCTCTGGATGACTTCTCTTGAACATGTCGGCGACACTTATGTGATGGATTGGTAGCATTTACCCCAAATGTGGATGGTATGGCGTGACCATGGTGATGTGACCGGTGAATGAAAGAACCCAACCCGACTCAGGCACGGAGTGGAAGTGTCATGTTCAAGAGCGACTTGCTACCAATAAAGATTCTTTGAGTTTCTTCCCAATTTTTCCCCAGTCATTGCTGACCAGTACCTCTTTATTTTTTTCAAGCTTGAGGAGGATAACATATGCTTGTTCTATAATTTTCCCTTCGGGCAAACCCATCGCTATGTTTTAACGAGCCTAGAGATAGTGAAACTCGTTCTCGTCTAAAGACAAGTTTGTCGCTATTAATCTTTTTAACGAGTTTAACGAAAAAGATAACTCGATCCTTTTCATTTTTAGAGTCTGAAAAGGTACGTAAAGGTAACTCCAAAATTCCTTTTTCATCATCTAATCCCTTAAGTCCAAAAAAGTATAAAACAATATAGAAGGGATGAATTTTCGATAGTTTTAACGAGCCGAACAAAACAAGCGCTCGATCTTTTTGTGCAATAATCCCTCAGGTCCAAAAAGATTAAAATCTAGAGGAGGGATAGCACTTCCAGTCGCTTTAACGAGCTGGAAGGCCAAAACTCGGCAATCTTTTCATATTTTATGAGTCAGTTGAAAAGAGCTTAAAGAAGACTCGTCTTTTGAGGAACGAGTGATAAAATGGGTAGCAGCTGATTCCAGGTAAGGGTTGGAATTTTCCAATCACGGCAGTGTCACAAGGATGGCTAGTGAAATCACTCTTCGCAGCTGTTCCTCAAAAAGGGTAAACAATCAAATGGAGGTGAATGATCGGCCAATGGAAAAGTGGAGGTGACGGTGCAAACACGACCAAGGCTTTAATGGCTGAAATGCTTCATTCACGGTGGTTATTTACCGGGGAATAGTTCATTTTTTAACGAGCTTAAACGCGGGTGGAAACATTTGCTCATGTCTTATGTTTATTTTTTAACGAGCTTGAACTATGCACTAAAACTGCTCGATTAATCCAGTCATATGATAAGAATGTCTCATATAAAAACGGCAACTTTTAGATTTTTGCCCCACATCCTTTCTTTATGCAAGTTAGGTGACGACTAATCCTACGAGTTTAAAGGGTTAGAGGTCCTAAAAATTTAAAAAATAAATAGTTGCCCCTTGCTTGCACTCCAAAAGGTTTGCATGCCCCCAGGTATAAAACAGAGTTTCGAGGTCTCCCTCTATTCGAGCTGACAAAACATTCGTTTAATTAGGAAGGGTCACCCTTTATTCGAGCTGACAAAACATTGGTTTTATCAGGAAGGGTACTACCTCTTATAGGTTACCCAAAGATTGTCTTATTTACAACGTAAACAAAACACTTCTTCGGCGATGTCTACCGAGATAAACAAAGGTGAGCGACGATGCCCGTCAACTCACATAACTTTGACAAGAGAATCTTATTCTAGAATAACCCCTCTTCCACTGACAGACGGGGTACAGACTAGTCATATTCTCCCGCGGAAACCTACCCTATACCCGAAGTTTTCCTGCCGAAGTAGACCAGGACGCATGCCCCCTGGGTTTCAGTCATATCCCTCTGAATTACTCGCGCTCATCGGGAGGACGGACTGGGGATTGAGACATTTCTTGCGTGAAGAGACCATTTATGGATGGTATATGACTATTTGCTATGCGTGATCCGGGAAATGAAAGCTGGTCCACGAGCTTGACCACTCTTCCTTCATGCGGAAAACACATTACTCTAAAGAGTGAGGAGACGATGGCTCCCATGCAATAAATATAGTCTCGTCCAAGGAGTAGATTGTAATCTAAGGGTCCTTGAACTACCATTACGTTCATTTGAATTGTCTTCCTTCTCAATGTTATGGGCACATCGGGAAGGATCCCTAAAGGTCGACTGGTTCCTTTATCAAAGCTTGTCAGATTTCTCATCTCAGGCAAAAGCGATGGCGAACCCAACGCTTTCCAAGCAGTAGAGGAAAGGATACTCACAGAAGCCCCCTCATCTATGATGGTGCCAGCCATGACCATTCTATATATTTGAATGATAATTCGGAATGGTATGCTTGCTCGTAAACGGGGTCTGCCTAGTTGATTCCAGTCGAAGGAGACAACTAGGTTTCTTGGAGGTGGGACCGAGTAGACGGTTGGGTATGGCTCTGACGAACTTCCCTCCTGCAGTAAGGGAATGGGTAGATTGCCCCCATGTTCGTCAGAGTCTGTGTTGATGAAGAGGATTTGGATGGTGTCATCCTTGTTCTCTTCAGTGACTGTATCATCCGAAGATAAAACCTCTGAAGGCAAGACTGGGTCAACTGCCGCCTCGACCTTTTGACTTTCGTCTAGTATGGATTCAGTTGGTTTATCTTCGATGATAGGCGTTTCAGCCGACCAAGCGGGCCAGCTGGATTCTCAACTAGCGACGGACTCGGCAAGATTTTTTTATATCCAGGAGGAAGTCGTAATGGTGAAACTAGATGATCATCCAAAACTATTTTCGCTTTGTCTAAGAAGGGACAACGGTGGACGGCATGATTGCCTTCGCACAGTTTACAGGGAAATCTAGCTTTCCCTTTTTGTCCTGGGGCTTCACTTTCGCTAGTTGACGGTGTGCTTTCAACATGATCATCAGAGGTTGATGACACCGGATTGTGCAAACGAGGAGACCAGTCCCTTAGTATCCGAGGGATGCAAGGACAATCTCTGTGAAAGTGGTCTCCTTTGCAAATGACACATGGCGATTTAGGCCTAGTCGGTGCAGTGTGTGGATTTTCGTTAGACGACACTCGTTTTCCCCCATTCGCCTTTGGCTCCTTCTTCTTCTTCTCTTTCTTCTTCTTCTCCTTCTCCTCCTTAGGAACTTGACTTTTGGCTTTGCCAGCCCCATCAAGCGAAGAGGAAGGAGGAGAGGAAGAATTAGAGGAAGTAGAAGGTTGGTGGGCAACTCTGGACTCGTCTAATTGCTGATTCGATTGTTCAGGAATAGTGGTGTTCTAAACGACATTGGTTGAGAAGAGCCATACTGGCAAGCCAATTGTCAGTCCTGGAAGCGACAATGTGGCCATATGGGGTGCACCAACATCTCCCCAAGAGGAGAAGGGACTAGGATTTCCACCAAGGGGAATTCCTTGGTTGGTAGACTCCATTTTCTCAACCTAAGATCAATGTAGGAAAAGGGTATGAATATTCCATTTAAAATAAATTTTATACGCTTTGACACAACTTTTTTTTTCAGTTTTTAAGAGTCGAGAAAAAACAAAAGATGACTCTAGTCTCCTTCGATTTTTAATGAGCCTGAAGTGACAAGTGCTTAGATGGACCTTTTCCGTTAAGGAGTTTGAAAAGGAACGAAAGGGACTGCTTTGGAGATCTAGGTAGAGGGAGTACCAAACCAATCACAAAACTGCAAAATAATTTTTACGGTACGGCAGTCAGTCTTCCCGAATGCTGTGTTCGGTGCATTGCGATCAGTAGGGTGGCCGACATGGCTTCCTATGGATAAAAGGTTTTAAGCCTATAGGGGTCTCCCAATATATACTCAACGGTACATGGGAGCACAAGTCCGTACTGGCACTTATCGTCTCAAAGTGGAGGAATCACCCAACCATCAGTGAGGACAACAGTTACCAGGCTTTACGACGCCGGAATACATCTTTAGCCTAGACCTCTAAATGTTGTGCGTTAAGTTCCAAAGCATTGTTAGATTCATTCAATTTATTTTAAGTTGATCTTTCTTAGAAGTTTGCCTTTTGGGATCACCACGAGATGTAGATGTAATTCCTAAAATGCAATCTAAAGATGATAAGAAAACTTTTATCTCTTTTCAACAATGAAAATCCTAGCTACAAAGGGTAATGAAAGACACAATCTTTTCTCAAAGAGCAAAGAGCACACTGTAAATGCACTTTTCCTAAATCAAGCCAAGCAGACTATCAATATGCAAATGCACATATGCATGTATTTGTTTTCACTTTCTTAATATTGATGCCTAAAAAGAAAGTTGATGTACAAATCTGAATTTGCTTTCAAGTGACAAACACAAACAAGTTTCTTTTCGAAATCAAAAGGTAGAGAAGATTACGACACTTTATGATTTTGAAATAAATACTCGTTTCGACACTAGAAAGTGACAAATTCAAACCAAAGGCAAAAGTAAAAGCATAATCGACTGTCAACAGCAAATAAACTTTCTCCTAAGATCAAAATCGAAACTTACGACAGATCTAAATCAAAGGACGACAGTATGACTATTCTACTTTTTCAATGGAAAACTGTAAATGATGTAACAAACACACAAAGAACATCTACAGTCTTTTTGTACAAAGGAGGTGGAATTAAGGCAAAGAAAAGGGGTTTTTAAACAGACACACACTGATCACAAGCTGCAAAAATCAGAGACAAAACTGAAAAAATGAAGCAAAGAACCTCAGCTGCACAGGGCTAGGCTGATCAGCGCACCTGTTACACAGAGAAACTGGATTGCAGCGCAGGTAGCCCTCTCGGGGACTGCGTTGAAATGCAGAATCTCTTCATAGAGCCTGTGCTGGGGAAGAAACGAGAATTCTATCTGGGTTCTGGGTCACGGTTTGCAGTTTAATCTATGGTTTTTGGCCGAGTAAAAGCAATCAGTAATGCACAATCAGAGGGTATATTGAAAGGAGGTCTAAGAGCTATCACAAAGGGTAATCAGATCATTTGTGAATCAGCTGTTCAAATCATAAACAAATCCAGTGAATGGATTGAAGTAGTGGATGTCTACTTTGCATTTGATAATGGCAAATGCAGTTCGATTGCTACTTCTACGTTTATGAAACAAACAACAAGAGAAACACAAACAAACTAACTAGACACGATCCCCAGCAGAGTCGCCATTTTGTTAACGGGAAAAGTGTCTACTCAGAATGATCCTATCCCACTAAGGTGTGATAGTGACCTTAGAAACAAACAAGGAAAACTACTTCCGTATTCTTCTTTATGAACTATAAACGAAGAGGAATAGGATGAACCAACCTGTGTCTTGTGCTAGTCCTTTTGATCCAATCTCTCTCCTCTTTGACAGCTTCCAGCTACCTGCTCCCTTACTTGCCCAGCTTTACCAAGTTCCTGTAAGATCACAGAAGAAGAAAACTACACAAAGACATGGATTTATATTCATAAATAGCTTAGGATCAGATTTAAGTTAAACATGCAAATATAACAAACATCAATGATATACAAGCATGTAGGAGAAACTCAAATAGTTTTATTGATATAACAAGAAGGTCCAGGAGGAGTTACAATGGATGATTCCTGATCCAGCATCAACTGCCCAGCAAAGGAATCCCCTCTTCACCTCCAACAAAGCATAAATCATCCAATACTCTGATATCTATCTCAAAACCAACAACAATTCTCTACAATGTACAAAATTCCAGCCTCTGGATCTCTGGGATGAGGGATCCATATATAGATGTATGCAAAGAGGATGAGTCAGCTTATGATCTAACTAGTGGCTTCTCTCTGTCAGTTCTTGCTTCCACTTGGAGACTGAGAGCCTCTTACTCATCCTTGGTCGAACTCAGTGAGGCAAGTGTCATTGGGGAAGATTTTGGAAGCTTCCAGTGTCTGGCCACCTCGCGGAATGACACTGCCATTTGTCATTTCCCACTCAACGCACTCTGGTAGTGCATTTAGGTGCGTTGCAATGCACCTAGCTAGTGTACTTGGGTGCTATGCAACGCAGCTAGCTAGTGGAGCAGCTGAAATGATCCTGATTTGACTGATTCTGAGCAGTTTCTGGTGGAGAACTTCTGAGAGAAGCTGTAATTTGTTGACCTTGTTCCTCTAGGGGTCAGAACAAAACTTTTAGGGACTTAGGATCCCTTGGTTTATGGACATTTCATGCTTAGAGCTGTAAGGCACAAAAATGTCTATAACAACTAGGTTATCATCCTTTATCCACAGGAAGCCGTGTCTGCCACCTTACAAGCCGTAATGCACCGAACACAACATTCGGGAAGATTTACTGCCGTACGGGAAGTCCTTGGCTTTCATATGACTGCCAAGGTGTATATGCAGTTTTACGGATTTGTTTGGTAAACCTTTTTTCCTAGCTCTCCAGAGTAGTCACTTTTGATCCTTTTCAGACTCCTTAAAAGAAAAGGCTCATCTGAGCATTTGTCACTTCGGGCTCATTAAACATTCGAAGGAGACTAGAGTCATCTTTTTGTCCTTTTCTCGACTCTTAAAAAATGAAAAGGTCAAGTTGTGTCCTTGCGTCTTAAAATTTATTCGGCCGCGATTAACATTACCCGGTTAGATCTTGTGTGCGTTAGTTTGAGTAGGGTCCTTTCTCGTTAGTTTCCTTAGGTTTTGTTTTGAAGTTTTTCATCCTGGCTGAATCATCGATCCCGTCTCCCATTCCAAGTGATCAAGGGTCTCCGTCTTCTGTTGCTCCTGAGGTACCAGTTGTGAGTGATACTCTCCCTGTTATCCCGAGTATCCAACCGATTAAATCTCGTGCTCCAGACGACGAGGATTACGAAATTCACTGGAACCCCATTTGGGAGCCTGACGAAGACGATATTCCTTTTACCCCTCCTGGTGTTTTGACCCCAATGTCTACCTCTCACATGGATGAGACATCTCCTAGAGTGAGTGAGACACCTGTTTTGTCAAGTATTGAAACTCCTATCCCGGCCACATCTCCGGTACCCTCACGCTATAAGTCGTTGAGGGATAATGCAGGTACTAGGATCCCTGCTTCAAGTACCATGTGGGACCTCCGCATCACTCCCACTACAGGATCTTTTGTTTCACAAGTTCACAGTACACCCGTCACTTCAGTTCCAACTGTCCCGACTGTTTGTGTAGCACATTCAACACCGGTTGTTAGTGCCGTTACGACATCTTCGGCTGTGACTACTGGTGCTGGTCCGCCTCACGGCCAAGTGAGTAGTGGCCAGCCGGCACATACACCCAGAGTTGTTCATCCTGCACAAAGTGCACCACCCTCTTCTGGTCCCGTTCTAGGAGGGGGGCCATATGATCAATATATGCAAGCTATCCAGGATCTGAACGCGCAAGGTCCGTTTTATTACTACGATTCTACTGGTCAGTTCCTTTATCTTTCCAGACCCTTGCCTACTCAACCTGTTGTTGAGGTCTCGGTACCATTATCCGTTGCTTGGGGCGCCACCACTTACCATGGGGACCAAGAAATGCCTGCATAGCTTCAAGGACCGCCTAACTAAGGCCAACCATCTTACGCGCAAACCCCCCAAGGGCAGCAATATTACGGCTAGTCTTACCCAGGGCAACCTAGGGGCCCACAAGGACAACCCTATCAAGGACAACCTTCGGCCGTTGGTGGTCCATCATTCACTTATCTTACTCAACCTTCTAGTAATCCGAGGCAGCCTGGTACCCAGCAAGGTTACCCGTCTGGACAACCAGGACAACCTTACATCCAACAAGGTCAACCTGGTGTCCAGCAAGGTTATCCATCTGGACAAGCAGGACATCCTTATATGCAACAAGGACAACCTGGAGTCCAGCAGGGGTACCCTTCTGGGCAATGGGGCCAGCCTTACGTACAGCAAGGCCAACCCACTGCCCAGCCTAGTCATCCATCTGGACAAGTTGGTCAACCTCAGGGTCAACCGGTCGTCCAGCCCGCTCAACCATCTGTTCCGCAAGGACAACCCTCGGTTGTACAAGGACAACCTAATACCCAGCAAGCTCATCCTTCTGGGCAAACGGGTCCGTCCCAAACCCAACCAGGACAACCTTCCAGCCAGATGGTCCAAGCTCAACCTGTTCAAGGACATCCTTCTAGGCCCCAGACTCAAACTGGTCTTCAGATGCAAGGTGGGTTGCAATCCCAACCTTCTTACCAAGCGCAGCCTGGTCACCAGGCTCAGTATGGAGCTCAGCAACCGTATGGTTACCAGCAACCCCAGGGGCAAACTCAGTTAGCCCCGTATCAAAATTATCAACAAATGCAGGTCACCCCTTATCAGAATTATCAGCAACAGTATGTTGCTCCTGCAGGTCAAGTTGCTAATCCATGGGGTGCTGGGGGGCAGATCCAGAGTCAACCGTCTGGTTATGGACAGAACCCCTATGGACAAAATCCCTATGGGAAAAACCCTTATGGGCCGAGCCCATCTGGACAAAGTCCATGGGGGCAACCGCCACCTGGATGGAACTCTGGTATTACCTCTTATCCACGGCCACAAATGTCCTTCAATCCTCAGTTACCTTTCTTAGTAACATTGGAACTGCCAGATGTGTCCAAATTGACTAATGATCCCATTCTTCATAATCCATATTGGCCACCAGTTCCAACCAAGATACCCGGTGATTGCCCGAAATTCGATGGCAAAGCTGGAGAGGACCCTCAAGCCCATGTCATGACCTATCACCTTTGGTGCTCGTCAAACTCGTGGCTTGATGATTCCATCCAGCTCCGCCTCTTCCAAAGGACTCTCACCGGCTCGGCTGCTAAGTGGTATATTGAGTTGAATCGCGGATCCTTTCAAGATTTCAACTCGTTGGCAATGGCATTTCTGACTCACTTTCAGTTGCCCATTCGGTATGAGACAGGGACGCATCTCCTTACGTCTCTTAAACAAGACACGGCCACGCATATATCCGATCATATACATGAATGGAGATGGCGTCGTCGTTTGATCAAGTTTTGGATTCCTGATCAGCTCCTAACCGATTGGTTTACAACCTCCTTTGTCCCTGCAATCGCGCGAGACATTGCTATGGGAGCTTGTGTAACTGAAGAGCAAGCTATCGCGCGTGCTCAGTACCTCGACTTAGTTTATTCTCAGTCAGGTACCTTATATGATTATTTTCCAGACGCCCCGAGACCCGGAACATCCAAACCTCCACCAAAGCCATCTATTGACGGTGTTATTGGCTCTGTAAATGTATCTTCAAAGAAATCATCCGCGAACCCTGGGAAGCAAAAACCGAATGCTCCTAACGAAAACACTTCTCAGGGTCAATCTAATTTCGAAAACACTTCTGAGGTTAACGCCATCCAGTCCACCACGGCAGATAAATCCTCGAAAGAAAAGAAGAAGGGGAAAGCTAAGAATAAATCTGAGCAGCCCAGACAGGACTCCCCTAAACCTCCACCCGAGGAAGGAGCCAAACGTAAACCTAAGTATCCTTGTCTTATCTGTGACGAGGATCACTATACTAAAGACTGCCCTAGGCGGTCCGCAGTTAGTCGATTGCTGAAAGGTGCTCCCGGGACTCCTGCTGTGCTTAAGGAACCTTTCCCCTCACAGAAAACTCAAATGGTGGCAGATCCATCAGAACCCTCTTCTTCATTTGGCTCTCAAGTATTTATGGCTGGGACGATTCCTGTCCACATCACTACATGGGCAAAAGAATATCCATCGCATGCCAGGAAAGAGCCTAAGGTCCCCTCCAGCGCTCCTCCGTTTAGTTCTGGTCCACACCATATCGAGAGACCTAGCACTGAGACGCCCATCCGACCCCCTCCAAAAGGTGTACTCCGGAAGTCTTCTTACAACCCTAATGCTCGTGCCGCCCAGCACTACAGCATCGTTGAGGACTTAGCTCAGGTTCTGTCTGCTATGTCCACCTTAGAAGTGCTCCAGAGATGCCCCTCCCAGAGGAAGTCCTTGCTATCGGCCATCGGTGGTATAGACCCGGCTGACTTGGATCTGATTTCTTTTGACCTCGAAGGCCATACGCTGAGACTGCCTCACCAAATCGCTTTCCTCATACAGGTCATCATCAACACTAAAACGATTCATTGTACAATCATTGATGAAGGTGCTTCGACTTGCATCATGTCTGTTGCCTGTTGGAAAGCTATTGGTTCTCCGACGCTGAGCCAGTCTCCTACAACATTGGAAGCCTTTGACGGAAGAGAGTCTCGTCCTTATGGTATCCTCCAATGGTTGCCCATCTCTTTGGAAGGGAAGACGGTCGAAGTGGAGGTTGAAGTTGTTGATGCTAATCTTACCTACAACCTCCTCCTCGGACGTAGCTGGACATACGCCATGCAAGCCGTGGCTTCCTCTCTTTTCCATGTCATTTGTTTCCCTCATCAGGGGAAGATTGTCACCGTGGACCAGCTCTCCTTCTTCGCCTCCTCTTCCGAAGGCAACGTGCCTTTCGTGGAGCATACCTCCAAATCATGTGAGAGTGTGGGAGCTGGGCTCTTTAAAGATCCCACCCTCTTTTCCCTCCCACCTCCTAATCTCGCTCCTATTAATATGATTTCCATGCACTCTGATCCGTGGGTCCTCCCTCCCGCTAATCAGATAGAATCTTGGGGCGATACGATGCCGTTGAGTCCTGCCGAGCTCAACTACATTGAAATCACTGCTGCATTGACTCACCCTCCCGAACCTACTCCTCCGAGTGAGGTTCCCGACTCGTATGTTCATTCCCCTTGGCTTGGAGATGACGCTACTTCGGATCCGTTAAAGGAAATATTTCCTTCCGATGAAGCCATTATCGAAACCATGTCTCTCGAGGAACCTCCTTGGTCTGATCATCACCACCGTTCCTCGTTTCTCCCTGCCCATTAGGAAATGATCGCCTGTCTCGAACAGTTTGCTTCTTGTATCCCATTTTAGCCCCTTCAAACACCTATTCAAGTTTATCAAGTGTCCTCTGAAGGCAATATGGGAAAAATTACGCAGACCCAACCCATCGACATCTCTATGAAACCAGGGACTGTCGAGCATATTCAAATTGGAGTCACTTGTACTCCAGAGGAAATTCAGCTCTACACCGATCCTTTTCGCAAATTTCGTAATGTCTTCGCTTGGTCCTATGAAGAAATGCCCAGCATTGACCCTAGCATAGTGGTGCATGAGATACCTACGTATTCGTGTGCTAAGCCTGTTCGTCAACGTCTATGCCTCGTGCACCCCCGAAAGGTTGCAGCCATTAAAGCAGAAGTTGAAAAGCTTCTCAAGGCTGGTTTCATTTACCCCATTCCACTTACGGATTGGTTTTCTAATATTGTCCCTGTGAACAAAAAGCAGGGTACCATTCGAGTCTGTGTTGATTACCATGACATCAACTGGGCCTGTCTTAAGGATAACTTCCCCACACCCTTCATCGATCAGCTCATTGATGAGTGTGCAGGGAGCGAAATCTATTCATTTATGGACGGTTTTTCTGGGTATAACCAGATCAATATTGCGCCCACTGATCAGCATAAGACTGCCTTTATCTGTCCTTGGGGCACTTTTGCTTACAAAAAGCTCCCTTTCGGTTTGAAGAACGCCGGTGCTACCTTCCAATGTGCAATGTCCTATGCTTTTCATGACATCCGTCACATTGTACAACCGTATCTGGATGATCTACCAACTCATTCAATCAAACGCCAGGACCACCCTTCCCATCTTTGTGAAATCTTTCTCCACTGTCGACACTATCACATTAGGCTCAATCCTCATAAATGTGTCTTCTGCGTTCAATCAGGCTGACTACTCGGGTTTATCGTCTCCCAAGAGGGCATGTGTTTGGATCCCCTCAAATTCGAAGATATTCTAAATCTTCCTCCCCCTGCTTCTTTGTAGCAGTTGCAGAGTTTGCAGGGCAAAGAAAATTTCCTAAGACGATTCGTTGCGAACTATGCTGAGGTGGCTAAAGGTTTTACACGGTTATTGAAGCGAGATACCCCCTTTCATTGGGATGCTGTCGCTCAGGAGTATTTCGAGTGTCTCAAGGGTCACCTTGTTTCTGCTCCATTATTGCGACCTCCGAATTACCATCGCGATTATACTCTATATTTGGCCGTCGCCGACATCACTATCGACATGGTTCTTATGCAAGATGACGATGATGACACTGAGCATGTCATATATTACCTCATCCACAACCTTTTTAGACACAGAAACTCGATACGCTTACGTCGAGAAGTTGGCATTGGCTGCCGTTTGTGCCGTCCAACGTTTTCGGCATTATATCTTGTTGCATACCACGACCGTGATTTCTTATTGCAACCCGATGACGTACATTTTGTCACGTCAGTTGCTAGGGGGCAAATACTCCAAGCGGATCATCATCCTCCAAGAGTTTGACTTGGAATTCACTGCTGCCAAGTCTAAGAAGTCCCTGGTCTTTGCTGAGTTACTTTGCTCTTTGCCATCTCCTTCTGCACCCTCTCACTCAGAGGATCATATCCGGGACAAAACTCTTTTTCTGATCAGCACCCTCGATCCCTGGTATGGGGATATTATTGTATATTTGCAGATGTCCTCTTTCCGTCCCACTGTATCAAAGGATGCTCGGCGACAGATCCGTCATCAGTCTCAACCCTACCGTATTATCGGGGACACCCTGTACCATCTTGGCGTTGACTCTATCCTCCTCCGATGTCTAACTCTCGAGGAAGCTGAACGAGTCCTGAATGACTGCCACTCTAGCGCCTGTGGTGGTCACATGTCCGGATATGCCACAGCTCAAAAAATCCTCCGCGCTGGTTATTTCTGGCCTCCATTTTTTAAGGATTGCATTCTTGTCGTCCGTTCGTGTCATGCGTGCCATATATACCAGCGGAAGATGCGTGCGCCACCAGCTCTGCTGCACCCTGTTGTCACCGTTGGCCGTTTTGCAAAATGGGGCATTGATTATACGACCTGTAAACCTCGCTCGGCCGGGGGGCATGGGTTTATCATCGTTGCCATCGATTACTTTACAAAATGGGCTGAGGCGATGCCCACATTAACTGAAGATGGTCACACAACGATGCAGTTTTTGTTCAACCATGTTATTACGCGGTTCGGAGTTCCTCAGGCCATCGTCGCAGATCACGGGAAGCATTTCCGTAATCACATGATGACCGAACTGACAACCCAACTAGGCTTACGACATGATAGTTTGACCCCATACTATCCTCAGTTCAATGGCCAGGTTGAAGCCGTTAACAAGATTTTGGTTACGATGCTTCAACGTACCATTGGCATGCATAAGTCTAATTGGCATTTGATGTTGTTTCCCGCCTTGTGGGCCTACCGAACCTCTGTGAAGGATGCCACCGGTTTCACTCCATTTCAACTAGTTTACGGACTGGAGGCTACCCTTCCTATCGAATGCGAAATCCCTTCATTAAAATTAGCCGTCGAGTTGCTTCCCAACACTACTCCGGTAGAGGAATGGCTTCTTTACCTAGAACGGCTGGACGAGACTCGTCGCCTAGCCTCCCTAGCTATCGAAGCACAAAAGAAGAGAGTTAAAACTCACTTCGACCATACCTTACATCCTCGTTCCTTTGTTGAGGGAGATCTAGTCCTGCTATACGACCAAGCAAATGACAAGCTGGGGGCAGGCAAACTCGAGCCCATGTGGCTAGGCCCTTATATTGTAAAGAAAGTTTTGCAGAAGGGGGCATATGAGCTAGTTGACTACGAAGGTAATCCTCTCGATAAGCCCCACAACGGGTTGTACTTGAAAAAGTACTATGCATGATTCCATGCACTTCGTTTTGTACATGCGTGTGTTTTAGCAAGCGTGTTGTGTGTGTGTGTTTTCATGTTTTTGGCTTGGTGTGAAGGCGTGATTGCTGCTTATTGTGTCTTTTGCTTCTTGTGCAGATGTCTGGTGCACCTTATGTTGGTTTCGCTGACGGTGCCTGCCGCAACACTCGCAATTTGTCTTCTGCGGCGTGGGTGATCTACGATCCTCACGGTGAGTTGATAGATCTTCAAGGTGTGTGTTTAGGCTATACTACAAACAATGTCGTTGAATATAGTGTTGTGATTGAATTATTAGCCGAGGCAATTAATCTCAATATTCGTACATTGGTTGTTAACCTGGACTCCCAACTTGTTGTCCATCAGCTCAATGGGCGGTATTCCGTTAGAGACCGTCACATTTTAAGGTTGTATTTACGTGTTAAATTGTTAGAGAGGAATTTTGATTTCATTACATATCAGCATAGTCCACGATGATTAAACACATTATCTGATGCATTGGATAATCATGTATTAGATAGACATTTGCGTAATTTACAATCAAAACATCATACAAGCAAGAACATAAAAGCACAATAATAAACCATAGGAATATGTATATATATATATATATATATCGTGTGGTGCACCAACGCGCTCAAAAATAAGTGTACATGTCTAGATAGGGCCTATGTTCTCTGTGCATCTGAGACACATGTCTCTCAAAAAATCACCAGTAGGAAATAAAGGCCTAGATATCTATTGTGGCGGGTGGTGCAACCTATAATCCACCGCCGCTCGTGCTACCCGCCTCAAAAGGTGGTGCATCCTAGGTTCTACTCCCACTGTATGGATCTGAGACGCTATGGGGACCTCCTCTATCCCCTAGTAATCTGGAATCCCTGACAACAAGCCCTCGAGGTTCCGTATCACGGTCTCCATCGTATCATCTCCCGGAGGAGCCAAGGCCAGAGCTCCAACGCCCTGTGCATCCCTCCGTGCCTCTGGGGCCAGGCCGAGGGGTCTCGTCGGTCCTACATCTGCATACCATAGCATTCATCGTTAGGACATGTACATGAAAAAATCAAAAACATCACAAAAATAAAAAATCAAACAATGAGATCAAGTGTCTTATCGTCGTCATCCCACTGCTCTCCAGCAAGCAGCGGCATGTCTGGGTCTCCACGGAAGTCTAGGCCAGCATACGGCCAGTCCTCCACAAAAATAGTCTACCTCTCCAACCACTCTCGGAAGTATACCCCTCATGCCACTAGATGACCGCCACCTCCTCGTGGCACGACATGGCCCCATCGTGTGGCCCTCGTCTCACGAGGGCCTCTAGGTGGGTCCATGACCATATCCTGCAGCTGCAATGCCGGTACCTGCTCCAGCATGAGCAGGAGTAAAATCGATCTATAGCCAAACTGCTTCGACTCACCTAGACGGTAGTTGGTCAGTTGTCTCTTCATATTTTTCGCCACTGCCACTGCCCGGTTGAATATGGTAGGATTCCAGCATTTGAGAGCCAGTCGAAGATGGGTCTTCGAGGCCTCGTGTTGGGCCTGGGAGCCCGCTGCCCGCTTCAGCATGAAGAGCACAGTTCGAAGGATGATTTCCCCCACTGTAGGAATTGTTATCTTCCCGCTCCGCGACTTGTGTGCCTGTGGACAAACCTGAGCCATCAGCATGTTTAGAGTATCACCACCGGGTCGTTGTCCCTCTAGAATAGGCATCTCACCTCGACGTGACAACCCGGTCAAAAAATAGATATCTGTGTAATCAAACTCGATGTCTCAGCCTCAGATAATGAACTTCCCATCAGGGGGATTCCAGGCTCTGATCAAGAGTTCCAGAAGGTCAGGCTGTGCTCGCAGGCGCGGAGTTAAGAAGAATTTAAGCAACCCGCACCCCCGCAATGCATTTTGGCACCCAGCATCGGCAAATGCCGCTATGTCCTCGTTATCATGAGCACGTTCCTGCCAAACAAATGCCATTATACCCTGCATGATCAAAAAAATTCATTAGGGCCCTGCTCATAAAGTTTCACACGTTAATTTTATCAAAAAACTTGTTGCGCGGCGTCAGCGCGACTATTTTTAAAACAGTTGCGCTGATCATGGGCACCTTTGATATTTTTTCTGGGTCAGCGCGGAAGTACATCACTCTTCCGCGCTGATCTGGGAGTGGCCTGTGGAAGTTTTTTTTGATCAGCGTGGACCCGATAGGGAAATCCGCGCTGACCGAGAGCAAATGCATTTCAAAAAATCCGCTCAAACAACCACTTCCCACTGTTAAAATGCAGCAAAAATACTTCAAAATGGAGTGTAAGGGAAGATGAACCTACCTGGAACTGACTGCAGGATGGGTGATGCACGTACGAGGTGGAATTTGGCTTGTCAACCTCACAGCTCCAAGTCGTTCTCCAAAGCTCCAAATGGTAACAATGGTAAAAATTTTGCTTACCCCCCTATTTATGGTAAATTTTGAAAATTAAATATTATTTTTCATAAATATGGGTTTTTCATGATGGTTTTTACCATATGCTTGGTTCCGATATAGTTTTACTATGTTTTTATGCATGTGGTCTATATTATTTCGAATAGGTTTACGCGTGCGGTGTTCCTTGTGCAGATTCTCATGCTGGTGGAATTACAACAGTTCTATACACACTTGGTCCCGAAACGTCGTCTTTAAGCTATTTTTCGACGTGAAATAAGAAAAGATAGCCGAGTCTCCCTCTCGACTCGTTAAAGCAAGCGAGAGGCGGTTGTCTTTAAGCTCTTTTTTCGACCGTTTAAACTTAAAAAGATCGCCGGGTTTTTGTCATTTCGAACTCGTTATTGGCTACGAAACGACATGCTTCTGACCGCTTTTTTACTTTTTCGGGTCGAAGTCACTACTTACGAAAAGTACTCCTCTATCATACTGGTCGGGCGGTTCTTTCGGGCATCATTTTATACTTTTTCGGGCTCGAGAGACACAACTTTACGAAAAAGGACCCCCACTGGAGTTCACTTTTCTGCTGTCTTTTCAGACTCTCTAAACAAGAAAAGACGCTGAGTTCTTCCTTTGTCAGACTCGTTAAAACTTAATGACATCGAATTTTGTCAAAATGACGCCTTTCAAGCATATGCTATCCCCATCAAGCTTTTCATCAAAAAATAATCGGGGTACTCGCCAGCAATGGTGGGGAAATGGAACCACAATTATTGTCGTGTCGGCAGTATGTCACTCTTGAACATGGCACTTGTCTGCATTCGTGTCTGGGTGGGAACCTCTCATCTTGTTTTTACGCTGGCCTCCGTGGGTTTGGGTTATCCTGTTTGACCTCTCATCTGCTCATTGCCTTGTCGCAATGACCCCTGATCATTTAATGTCAAATACTGCCAAGTCCACTGTTGTGCCGCTGATATGTTCAAGAGAAGTTGACCTTTGCAAAATACTCAACCTCCCTCTGATACCTCACGCAAAATATCTTATCCTTCTCTGTCTCATGTCGATGATGTGGGAAACATTATGGCCCACCTTCGATCGAGGTCACTTCCTGTCGACTTCAACTCATTATCCAGGAAGTTGACCTAGAGACTCCCTTCAGGTGCCTTGGAGCCTGCATGCCTCAATCGCAGGTTCTTCATGTTCGACGCGAGGTTTTCATCATTGGCCTCCGATCGAATGATTCTGCGAGTGTTCGATGCCAGCTCATTGATTCACACACTGTAGATTGTACCTATAGTACCTTGAGGACCATTGTCATTATTGGTGGTACCTCTCGCGTTTGTTAACAGTTTTCATCATTGACTGGTAATTAGACGATGTTCTTGCATCTTCGACTTCAACTCCTATATTCGCATGCTTGGACTTGTACTTTGTTCGGGTCGAGATGGAGCGCAACACCCTGGATTTTGTCTGTTGAGATCCAGGTTGCGATTTTGTGGATTATTATGATCATTACATGACTCGTTGATGGATGGCTGTGACCATACCTGAGTCTTCATGGCTGGCTGCGACCATACCTTTACTATCATCATGGTCTCATTAGCTGGGTGGCCGCATCCATACCACAAACCTCTTCCGTATGTCTTTTGGATGGCTGCGACCATGCCTAGACTACATGTAATTGATTATCAGAGATATCAGTTGTACTTGTGTGCAGGTTCTTCCTGGTGGTGTTCCAATTCAATCGGTTTCATAAAGCATTTCACCCCTCCCACTCTCTCGGGCTTCATGCTTTAGGGGGCATCTGTTACACAGTAATTTGTCACTGTCTTCCTGCCAGTCTTCCTACTGTGTCATGAGACCAAATTAATCATGCTCATGCTCTCTAATGTTGCCAAATGACCCACTTTGCCAAAGTTCTGCTATCATCGCGACTGTTGTAACAATAAACGCGCTGTTGAGCGCTCCAAAATAGACCTAATGTGCTGCCAGCACGGAAGTACACGTGATTCCCGTGCTGGTCGAATTTCATGAGACAGCGCGTCTGTTACTTATATCTAATCGCGCTGATATGACTTTCTTTGTTATTCAGCAGCGATGTCAGCGCCCCAGTGCAGTTAGTCACCCACGATGATCCAGTCTGGGTGAGTTTGTTCTAACAGCCGACCTTCTAGATGACTCCAGACCTCGTTGTTGGCCTTGTAAATGTCGCCCTCCCTTCTCTGGCATGTTTGTTTCGTCATTTGAGCCACCTTCCTTGGAGATAAGCTCATCCTCCCACCATTCATGGAGACTCCTTCTCCTATTTAAGCCTCCACCATTGCCATGAGCTGCTAGTTTGGAATTAATAGTGTTTGGAGTGTTGCTGATAGTGTGTGAGCTTGATAGGTAGCTGGTGTGACAAGTGTGGGATTGCTAGAGAGCTTGAGGAAGGTTGTGAAGTGTTTTGATCTTGTGTAAACTTGTGTGAGAGAGAGTTTTGTCTTGGGAGATCTACCTTCAAGGGTGAATGCTTGAGGGAATTGTTGGCTGGACCCTCTTGAGAAGGATTTGACATCAGAACTATGGTTGTATTCTTCTTTGTTTATCAATAATAGACAACTATCATTATGGTTCCACTCTTAATGTCTTTATGATGGTGTTTGAGTTATATCCTTTCTGACTGATATATAGTTGCATCTATTGGATTTTATGCTTGTGTTTGTTTCGTTCTTTGCATGTGTAGGTGTCCGTGCACGAGGATCGTGAGGATTGTGACCTGCCGGGGCAAAGGAACGGGAGCATCAACTCTTCTACAAGTACTAGCGTTGGAATCTAGGTAGGCCTTCATCATTGGTCTTTCATTTGCAATTAGGAACCTGCGTGTTAGTGTTGTTTGATTGTTGCTAGACCCTATTTGGACTAGTAGGGATCGCCTCTGTCTGTAGAGGGGATTTACCTCCACAACAATACCACAAGACCCTTTGGAGTTGGTTCAACCAGACTGGAGCACCTATCTACGCCATGCATTGGAATGATATAGTGTGACTACTAAAGGGGAGGATGAGGATCCAAGAAGTATCAATATCCCAGAAGCAAAAGGCCACTGTGAGGTCGAAGGTCCATAGATAGAGAACCTAGACATCACCGCACCATTGACGACTAGGCAAGTGAACATTGGTACTGAAGCAAAGCCAAAATTTGTGAAGATCGGGGATTACTGGGATGATGCCACGGTAGATAAAGTTGTCAAGTTTCTCCACGAATATCAGGATTTGTTTCCTACAAAATTTTCGGACTTGAAAGACATCATATGTGACTTGGGCGTGATGAATATTACCCTGAAGTTGAATGGAAAGCCTATTAAGCAGAGGCCATATCACCTTAACCCCAAATACAAGGATAAGGACCACCTGAAATTGGATAAGATGCTTGAGGTGGGCACTATTGAACCAGTGGAGGAATTTGATTGGGTGAGCCCAATGGTAGTCCAAGAAAAGAAACAAAAGGGAGAAATATGGATTTGTGTAGATATTAGGGAGCTTAATGATGCCTGTGTCCATGATCCTTTTCTGACACCATTTATGATGAGGTAATGGATAATGTTGGAGGATAGGAGACTTATTCATTCACGGATGGGTTCTCTGGATACCATCATATTAAGATCATGCCAGAAGATAGGAGTAAAACAACCTTTGTGATGGAATGGGGTTGTTTCCAGTATATGGTGATGCTGTTTGGACTCAATAATGCGCCATAAATATTCTCTCACGTAGTCATCGTGACATTCAAGGAGTTTATTCACAAATTATTGGGGGTATATTTTGATGATTGGACAATGTTTGGGTTAGTAAAGCGCCATGTATCTAGTATACGCTCAATGTTGGATACGTGAAGAAGGTATCAGATCACGCTGAACCTGAATAATTTCTTATTCTATGTCCCCTTTGGAATTTTGTTGCGGCATGTGGTGCCAAAGAAAGGACTAATGGTGGATCCTGCCAAGATTGCAGTAATAGTCAATTTGGAGGCCCCAAGGAGTGTCCAATAGTTGTGCGCAACATTGGGCCATACTAGGTATTATCGAAAGTTCATTAAGGCTTATGCTCATATTGCCACACCTATGGAGAAGTTTCTGAAGAAGGATGCTACATTTGATTGGGATGAAGAATGTCAGCGTAGTCTGGATGTCTTGAAGGAAAAGATGGTCACCGTGTTGATATTGGTATTTCCCGATTTGAAGAAGGAATTCCATGTGCATGTTTATGCCTCGCGTATTGCGTTGGGAGAAATACTGACACAGGATGGTGAAGGAGAGATGGATCATCCTATAGCATTTGCAAGCAGAAAGTTGTTAAAGGCTGAGAAGAATTACTCAACAACAAAGCGCGAAGGATTGGCTATGGTATATGTGCTCCAAAAGTTTAGACAATATCTATTGGGTGGACATTTCAAGATGTACATAGACCATTCTACTTTGAAGTACCTAGTCAATAAGCTTGTGTTGGGGTAGAAGATATGCAAATGGTTGCTGCTATTTCAAGAATATAACTCAAGGTAATTGTGAAGCTAGGAAGGTTGAATGTAGGACCTGATCATTTGTCGTGAATTGAAATAGGGGAGGAGCCTACTAATTTAGAGGAAGGGTTGCCCAATGCACAACTCTTCGCGGTGCGCATAGCGGATAATCACTTTGTAGATATTATCCACTTTTTGATCACAGGGAAGGCTCCAAAAGGATGCACCAGCCAACAAAAGAAAGAGTTGGTAGTGCGCACGACAAATATCTCGGTAATTGCAGGACATCTGTATAACATGGGATCAGACGAGATTCTCCAATAGCATGTGCCCGATTTTGAATGAAATAACATCCTCACTAAAGCTCATGGAGGGGTTGCAGGAGGACATTATGCAGGGAAAGAAATAGTGCAGAAGATTTTGTGCATAGGGTTGTGGTGGCCTACGCTGCATAAAGATTCTAAAGAATATTGTAGGGCATGCGATGCATTTCAGTGAACAGGTAGAACATCGCAGAGCAATGAGCTGCCTCTGAATCCCCAGGTTTCATTGCAGCCATTCAAGAAATGGGCAATTGACTTTGTAGGACCAATTCAGCTCCCAGGAAAGAAGACAGGGGCATAGTATATCATCATCGCGATAGAGTATCTGACTAGATGGGCGAAGGCATAGCCTATGAAGGATTATACAAGGGTTGCAGTGGAAAAGTTCTTGTTTGAGCATGTGTTAACTAGGCTCAGTTGCCCAAAAGTGTTGATGAGTGATCCCAGTACGAACTTCCTCAATGAAACGATTAGCACGCTGACAAAAGAGTTTGAGGTGTATCATCAGAAGAGTACACCATATCATCCTCAAGCTAATGGAACAGTTGAGGCCTTCAATAATATCTTTTAGAATGCACTGAGAAAGGTTTGCAACGAGTAGTGGAATGATTGGTACGTGCGCGTACTGGCAGTGTTGTGGGCATACAAGACTACTTGCAAAAAGCTAACAGGTCACACAACTTTTCAGTTGGTCTATGGCATAGAAGTTGTGATGCCTATGGAATATATCATGCCTAGTCTCTGAATAGTAGCTTTCACAGCAATGGTGGACTACAAAGCCTTGGAAGAATGACTTGCGCAGCTGATGGAGCTCAAAGAAGACTTTTTTGTGGTTGGATCCCATCAGCAAGTACAAAAGGAACGTGAAAAAGCTTGTCATGATCGCCACATCAAGCTGTGCACATTCAAGGTAAATGATTTGGTATTATTATATGATAGTAAGTTCGCTAAGTTCCCAGGAAAGTTTCAGATGCACTGGTTGGGGCCATATGTCATCAAAGAAATTAGAGATGGGGGCACCGTTCAGCTCGCAAAGCTGAATGGAGAAACTTTTCTGGGAAAAGTGAATGGAAGTCAATTAAAGCCATATGTAGGAGATCCGGCTCAATGACTATATGATGGTCAAACAATCTTAGTGCTCTAGGCAGCTATAAGGCAACGTAGGACTATAAACTACACTGACTGGGTTTGGGGACTACGCGATAGGGGGGCTGCGCGAAAAAGGGTGATGTCACAGTACTAGAAGCTGCGTGAAGGTAGTTGTGCTATGGAGGGGGATACCATGTAGCACAACTAGAAAGTGACCATTAGAGTCATTGTTCATGATTTGACAGCTCGGAGGCAGTTAAGAGGAGTGGGTGAGAAGCATTTAAGGCTAGAATCTTTGGAGATCTCTTGCCAAATCAACATTAATGGATGGATTTTGGGGGGAATGGTCGGATTTGAATTCGAATTCTCCTATAAATTATGTATTCCAGTCCAGCAGAGAACACTTTGCACCCTTAGAGTTTTTGATTTGTGTTCTCCATCGCTTATGAATTGTAAGTTCTTTGAATATTTGATCAAAAACCCCACATTCGATTAATTACCCAAGTTAACCCAGAAATTCAATTGTGACACCATGTCAAGACTAGGCCTTGCTGAGACTACAAGCACTAGATGAACTGCCACCTCTGAAGGCGCTTCTCCAGAGGTTGTGAGCATGGAGGCTCCAGCTCCTGTGCCTATGGCAGTGAGGTCACCTAGTCGAAGCCTACACCTGTACGAGAGACCCAAAATCCAAAGAAAGACAAGTAGAAGAGGCTGGTGCCAGTGCACAAGTCACCTAGGAAGCATTCTACTGCCCAGATGCAGAAGAAGGATAAGCAGTCTGAGAAGGTTGTAGATTTGGAGGCTAAAGAGTGTGCTGAAGATATAGATGCTGAGGGTGCGGATACCATCACCAAGTTTACAAAATATATCCCTCCTTGTAAAGGGAAGGTGAAGGTCACCAAGGACCTAGTCTCGAAGAAATTTGTCATTCACATGTCCCTGTTGCCAGAGAAGGTAACCTTCCAAGGTCCACGCCTGACGTGGGTTCCCCTTTTAAAGATGGAAGATTGGGACCTGGCTGACCATGAGAGGTTCCCCCACCTCGTGACAGAAAACTATATGAGGTGTGTGTATTACAAAGACTTGGGTGTCACTGAGTTGGAGTCAGTTGAATGGATCCAAAAAGTAGAGAAATCTGAGTTGTTGAACTTGTTGTGGGTGCCCCACTACCACCACTCTAACATTAATACCACATGTATACAGAAGCTGCTTACTTTGGTGCACGATGGGTGCTTATGGCTTGGGACACCTATCCCCATCACAGATACTCTCATCCATAGGTTCACGCACCTGCCGCATGAGGGTTTAAATCCAACCAAGGATTTTTGTGGAAAGACAAGCGAGAGAGACTTGGCAGAAAGGATGAAAAAGAAATTCGAGCTTATCAAGAAACTGTGCCACTATTCCATCACATCCATCAACGATCTCGTGGTGAATATTTCTACCTAGATACTAGCTGGCAAAGTTATGAGGAAGTTCCATGCAGACGAGGTTGTGGAGCCTGTGATCTCATTAGCTGCACAATGCACGGAGGGCATGCAGTTTAATTGGTCGAGGTACTTGTGCAGTGAGTTCCTTGCAAATTGTCATGAGCCCCAAGATGATAGCAAGTCCTTCCACACACATGGCTATTGCTCTCCATTATGCTGGTTGTATGGGATCTCTCGAAGGACAGCCAGTTTCCTCCATTACAGGGAGGATTACCGGAGGCCACACAGTTTTCCTCCCTCTGGGACATGAAGGACCCTATGTGGGTCAAAGAAACGAAGATTTGTTTGGTATTGATGGAGTCAAAGTTATTCATGGCCATCAATTGATGCCCATAGTTGTCCCCAACCATGTATGAACAATTGTTTGAATATGTTGAGTTCAAGGCAGACTTCCACCACGTTTACATCCGAGCACGGAAACGCCCGCAACAAAACTAGTTCAATCTACCGTATCTCATCACTGATCATTCCATATAGGAAGTGATAAGTGCTAGCCATTAGATTGGCATACTCCATCCGAATTGGCTGTAGACACCAACAAAGGCACAAGGAGCTCAACAGAGAAAAAGTGGAAGGATGCATCAAAATAGGTGGTGCAGAAATTGGTTGTGCAACGAAATAAGGAGGCTGAAGAGAAGGTCTGAATGGAAAATGAGTGCACTACAAAGGAACATGTTGAACAAGAACAACACGACTCTGAACAAAGTGGTAAATCCCCTTCACCTGAAACCGAGGAGGAAGAGCAGTCAGCGCAGGGCGGTGGAGGTGATGAGGGGAAGAGCACCCCATTTTGGGTAAGGAAGTGCAAAGAATAGTAGTAGGAGGGCTCTCGGAAGAAGACAAAGGAGACTAAAGCACAAGTGGATACCATTACAATGATGGAGGGTGATCTCGATGAGATCAGGGACAAAGTGCACGACACTACAATTGAACTGTTGCAGCAATTTGAGTAATAATACATGTAGTCATTGTGTAATGTTCAGAAGGATATGCGTGAACTAAAAATCTAGACCAGCAGAATACGGGTGGACGTAGGTCAGGTGAGCACCACACAGACGAATCTGGCACCGGGGACAAGTCAGGTTGTCGAGTTGGTTAGGACAATGGACCTCAGGATAGTTTCATTTCCAGAAGGGTCCATGAGCGTAGAATCGGTTGACGAAAAGATCATCGTTAGCATCCTGAAGAACATCGGCCTCAATATTGCAGTGATCCCTAATGATTTTCTTCATGCGCTGCAGCCAGTAGTGACAGCGGAATTGAGAGCACCAGAGAAACGCGCTCTCAGTTTAATAAGTGAATATTGAGTGAACAATGAGAAAATGTTCACCAATAAGATGCAAGCCCTCAAATAAAGGGATACGATCTAGGTGCAGAACAGTGAGTTCGTGGCCGTGGTTGTAGAGGCGTGCATAAAAGTGCCAGAGTTGCACATACCTGAGGATGCCCAATGAGAGGCCAAGATCCAAAAACTCATTGTGGGTGTCCGTGATGCAAAGGAAGAGGTGGAAAGAGTTCAATTTGAACTCAATATGAAAATCATGGAGCTGGAACTCAAGTCACAGCCTTCGACTTTGCCCAAGTTTAGAGAATAATGCAGAGCTGCCATCAAGGAAGGGATAACTACTGTGGATGCCACAGTCATTGACTGCACAACTTTGTTTAAACAGGCCATGGAAATGGTGATGACCCTGCAGGAAGATCTCAACATGCAGATACTGAGTATAGAGATCTGCGAGCTCCAAAAGCAATACGACGAGGTTAGGGCAAACGCGCACTCCATTGCTACAACGCAGCAGCTCACCAAGTTGCAGGAGGGGAAGCAACTCCTTGCCCAAGTGGAAGCAGCACCGAGAAAAGAGGCAGTGCTTAAGGCCAAGTTGGATCCTTGGTTAGAAGAAGCCTACCAAGTCTCAACCAACATCCAGGAAAAGTTGGTGAACTTGCACCTCACACAGCAGAACATCAAGATAGTCGACGTAGGACCAACTACAGAGTAGTTGGTCAAATAAGTTAAAGCAAACAGCCACGCAAAACACAACTGAAGTAGCAATTGTGCAGGTGGAGCTGGGGGATCTTCGTAGCAAGATCACTGCGCCAATTGGGTGACTCAAGGGTGAGTCACGACCTTTGTGTTGGGGGCCTGTTGGGATGGGGTCCCCTAGGGCAGTTTTGGGGAAAAATCCCAAGCTTTGATGTAAAACATGAAAAAAAGATGTAAAGTCTCTACGAATTGTGGATGCGGAGTGCGAAGTTAGTTAGAAGTAAAAAGTGATTTTTTCCCTTGTTTATGTAAATTTGAATCAATTCTTGATATATACCCATGGTCCACCGACCATGGGATCGTATAAATAGGTGTGTTTTAGAGAGTCTAAGGTAGATCTATGTCTTTGTCTATGGTACGATGAAAGGAGTCTAGAGAGTTAGTGCAAATAAGTAAGTCTTAGAGGGGGGAAAGGCTTTGTAGTTGAGTCCATATAGGCCTAGAGTAGAGTCCACAACTGAGTGTGTAGGGAAGTTTTGAGTCTATAAACTTATACTAAAGATCAATAAAGAAGGTTGTTGCAGAAATTCCTGTGTTTTATCTCAGTACTTTTGTTATTTATGATTGCAACATACGCTGTAATGAATAATGTCTTTATGAAATAATGATGTATTGATGCGCGAATTTACTAGATCCGTCTTATTAACTGAACACAATTAATGTTAAGTGATTACGCAAAGATCATAACACTTTCTATTAGGTTTATTGAACACTTGGGTAGATCTAATTACATAGAAATCTAAGATTATCTAAGGTGTGTGTAAGTAGTTAATTCATATGTTCAGGGTTCACAAAAGCCAATCGTAGGCCTTGGCAAAGGTCCAGGGGCCAATTGAGGGATATTACAGCGATAAACCTCAAGGGCTTAGAGATCCGCACGGAGACAGATCTAGGTCTTAAAAGGGACATTACATTGATCTCTGGGTGTGAAAACTTGGTTCCAGCACCCCCCCATACTGCATTGGGTGAGAATTCAGTCCGCACACCTCAGATTGATGCCAAAAGGTCTAATAGTGTAGGGTTTTGTTTGGCACAACTAACTCTGAACCTGGGTCAGGACCCATTGAGGCAAGATTCCACATGAGACCATCTATGGTTTCCAAAGCAAACATGGTGAAGTTCAAGAGGAAGTTGTGTTACTATCAACGCTTGGTTCTCTGTTTATTCCCTCTATTTGCATGATTCTTTCATCTTTTAGTTGTTCATACTTTCATGGAAAATACGTTCTTTCTCAAAGAAAACCATAGTGGAATCATGTTGCTTGAATATATAATTAGTATTGCCTACTCTAATTGGTCTTTTATTTTCAGTTCCTTCTTAGCCGAGTCGAGTAGAGTAAGGAGGGGAGGAAACTTTAACAAGTTTGTCAGAGGTATATATAAATTTCCTTCTCTGAAGGGAAAACCTCTTATGCTCTCAATAAGTTAGGATCCCTCTTCCACCTCACTAAATCAATAAGTGCCTATGCATGATTCTATGAATAAAATGAAAAAAAATAAAATAAAGGCAAAAGAAGAGAAAGGCTTCCTACATAGAGAGGTGAAGCAAGAAACTCCACTAGGGTATTGTCCAAGCTCACTGGTAGTGGAGAAATGTTTGTGTTCATGAAGTGACTCCACCAGGGTACTATCCAGGCTGGCTCATAGAAGAGAAACACCAGAGACAAAAACTAAGACTCTGACAATTATTTTCAGTTATGTATCTATATACTCCCCATCCCCAATCGAAACAATTTAGTTTGACTTGGCTTGGTTAAGTGTGCCACCGATGAAGAGAATGGTAGGGACTATATCTTTAACATAGGATAAGTGAAGAAGCTATGAAGATCAATGAAATGAACAATACTTCTTGAAGAGTTAGACTTTGTTTCATGAGACAAGATCTATACAAGGAGTTGGAGTTCTAGCATTGTGTCGCCAAGTGTTGTAGCTGCGACAACCACCCTCTAAAATTTTACCTATGCTTTGATTTATAAGTCTTCCTTCTGTCCATAGGATCTTATATTTTACTATCGTCAATTATTAATGGTATGTAAAAGACTTGTATTTTATGCATGCTTATGTTAGCTTGTTTTGACACCGATCTAAATCTTCTAATTCATAAGCAGCCTTATGGATTGACCTTGGAACATTGCTAGGCTTTCCTCCAGAAACTACGTAATCTTGGAAGGTAGGCCAACCTTGCCTCCAAGAATTGCACAATCCTTCTTGGTAGGCCATCCTGGAGCTTTAAAACTATGGAGTTCTCGATGGTAGCCTAGTGTTGTTGATGGAAACTATGAAAATCATCCCTTGATCTCAGAAACTACGCAATGCACTAAGTCAAGAAGTTTCCTAGTAATCAGGAATTGCACAATCCATCTTGGTAGTGTGCATGCAAAGTTTCCCAAAAATTAAAAAAAACAAAAAAACAAAAATCAGAAAGCATCCCTAGAAAATATGGATTGATTAATTAGTTTCTTGAAGGTGGCGCACTTACTATTTTTAAAAAATTTCCCTAAGTGTTGCTTTTTCCTTGATTTTAGGCATGTGTTTCCTAAGTGTTATAGACATTTTTGTGCCTTATAGCTCTAAGCATGAAATTTCCATAAACCAAGGGATCCTAAGTCCCTAAAAGTGTTGTTCTGACCCCTAGAGGAACAAGGTCAAAAAATTACAGCTTCTCCCAGAAGTTCTCCACCAGAAACTGCTCAGAATCAGTCAAATCAGGATCATTTCAGTTGCTCCACTAGCTAGCTGCGTTGCATAGCACCCAAGTACACTAGCTAGGTGCGTTGCAACGCACCTAAATTCACTACCAGGGTGCGTTGAGCGGGAAATGACAAATGGCAGTGTCATTCCGCGAGGTGGACAGACAATGGAAGCTTCCAGAATCTTCCCCAATGACACTTGCCTCACTGAGTTCGACCAAGGATGAGTAAGAGGCTCTCAGTCTCCAAGTGGAAGCAAGAACTGACAGAGAGAAGACACTAGTCAGATCATAAGTTGACTCATCCTCTTTACATACATCTATATATGGATCCCTCATCCCAGAGATCCGGAGGCTGGAATTTTGTACATTGCAGAGAATTGCTGTTGGTTTTGAGATAGATATCAGAGTATTGGGTGATTTATGCTTTGTTGGAGGTGAAGAGGGGACTCCTTTGCTGGGAGGTTGATGCTGGATCAGGAATCATCGGTTGTAACTCCTCCTGGATCTTCTTGTTATATCAATAAAACTATTTGAGTTTCTCCTACATGCTTGTGTATCAATGATGTTTGTTACATTTGTATGTTTAGCTTAAATCTGATCCTAAGCTATTTATGAATATAAATCCATGTCTTTGTGTAGTTTTCTTCTTCTATGATCTTACATGAACTTGGTGAAGCTGGGCAAGTAAGGGAGCAGGTAGCTGGAAGCTGTCAAAGAGGAGAGAGATTGGATCAAAGGACTAGCGCAAGAAACAGGTTGGTTCATCCTATTCCTCTTCGTTTATAGTTCATAAAGAAGAATACGAAAGTAGTTTTCCCTGTTTGTTTCTAAGGTCACTGTCACACCTTAGTGGGATAGGGTCGTTCTGAATAGACACTTTTCCCGATAACAAAATGGCGACTCCGCTGGGGATTGTGTCTAGTTAGTTTGTTTGTGTTTCTCTTGTTGTTTGTTTCATAAACATAGAAGTAGCAATTGAACTGCATTTGCCATTAACAAATGCAAAGTAGACATTTGCTACTTCAATCCATTCATTGGATCTGTTTATGATTTGAACAGCTGATTCACAAATGATCTGATTGCCCTTTGTGATAGCTCTTAGACCTCTTTTAAATCTACCCTATGATTGTGCATTATTGATTGCTTTTACTCGGCCAAAAACCATAGATTAAACTGCAAACCGTGACCCAGAACCCGGATAGAATTCTCGTTTCTGCCCCAGTGCAGGCTCTGTGAAGAGATTCTGCATTTCAACGCAGTTCCCGAGAGGGCTACCTATGCTGCAATCCAGTTTCTCTGTGTAACAGGTGCGCTGATCAGCCTAGCCTTGTGCAGCTGAGGTTCTTTGCTTCATTTTTTCAGTTTTGTCTCTGACTTTTGCAGCCTGTGATCAGTGTGTGTGTCTGTTTAAAAACCCCTTTTCTTTGCCTTAATTCCGCCTCCTTTGTACAAAAAGACTGTAGATGTTTTTGTGTGTTTGTTACATCATTTACAGTTTTCCATTGAAAAAGTAGAATAGTCATACTGTCGTCCTTTGGTTTAGATCTGTCGTAAGTGTCGATTTTGATCTTAGGAGAAAGTTTATTTGCTATTGACAGTCGATTATGCTTTTACTTTTGCCTTTGGTTTGAATTTGTGGCTTTCTAGTGTCGAAATGAGTATTTATTTCAAAATCATAAAGTGTCATAATCATCTCTACCTTTTGATTTCGAAAAGAAGCTTGTTTGTGTTTGTCACTTGAAAGCAAATTCAAATTTGTACATCAACTTTCTTTTTAGGCATCAATATTAAGAAAGTGAAAAACAAATACATGCACATGTGCATTTGCATATTGACAGTCTGTTTGGCTTGATTTAGGAAAAGTGCATTTACAGTGTGCTCTTTGCTCTTTGAGAAAAGATTGTGTCTTTCTTTTCCCCTTGTAGCTAGGATTTTCATTGCTGAAAAGAGATAAAAGTTTGCTTATCATCTTTAGATTGAATTTTAGGAATTACATCTACATCTCGTGGTGAACCCAAAAGAAAAACTTCATAAGAAATATCAACTTAAAATAAATTGAATGAATCTAACAACGCTTTGGAACTTAACGCACAACATTTAGAGGTCTAGGCTAGAGACGTATTCCGGCGTCGTAAATCCTGGTAACTGTCGTCCTCACTGATGGTTGGGTGATTCCTCCACTTTGAGATGATAAGTGCCAATACGGACTTGTGCTCCCACGTACCGTCGAGTATATATTGGGAGACCCCTATAGGCTTAAAACCTTTTATCCATAGGAAGCCGTGTCGGCCGCCCTACTGATCGCAATGCACCGAACACAGCATTCAGGAAGATTGACTGCCGTACCGTAAAAAGTATTCTGCGGTTTTGCGATTGGTTTGGTACTCCCTCTGCCTAGATCTCCAGAGCAGTCCCTTTCGTTCCTTTTCAGACTCCTTAACGGAAAAGGTCCATCTGAGAACTTGTCACTTCAGGCTCATTAAAAATCGAAGGAGACTAGAGTCATCTTTTGTTTTTTCTCGACTCTTAAAAATTGAAAAAACAAGTTGTTTCAAAAGCATCTAAAATTCATTTAATTCGGAAACATACTTCCCCTTTTTATTTTAGTTGATCGAGTAATCCGCAATCGTGGAAGAAAGTCAATTGAAACCCTGTCATTCGCGGAGGCTTACGAGTCAACCGTCTTTGTCTCCGGAATCGAAACCAGTACGGACAAAGCGAACTCATTTAACCGGTTCAAAATCTCCTATTAAAGTTAGAACAAGTGTTCCAATGACATCAGAGATTCCGGTTACTCCAAACATTTCTGGAATCCCTGCCTCTACAGAAGAAGTTCAACAGCCACAGAGGGACAGTGATACTGATCCTAGTCTAACAGTAAACACTTGTGTTACTGAACCAGTTCCATCTACAACCGGTTCGGAGAGTCTTGCTCTTCAAACATCTGTCGCTGTCGATTCCACACCTTCTTCGGCACCAGAAATATTTTACGGATCTGGCGGTCTTCCCCTTCCACCTGGTCTGATTGCAATTGAAGAAATTGTAGAAGATCCTCAAACAAGTACTCCAACGCACTTTGGAGTCGGGACCATTCTATATCCTTCTTCATCAGAAGTTAGTCTACCACCAGCGGAAGCCCCCGTAGAATTGCTAGGTAATATTTTGGATAGACTACAAATGTCTGAACAACCGTCAACATCTAGGACTGTGTCATCTGACACAGCGACAACAGAACTCCCTGTTGTCACTCCGACAATGTTCGTCGGCATACCATCTGTCCCAACTAGCTCTCAACCGCTAGAAGGAGCCCACCCAGGGGCTATTACGACAGTATGGTCTGTTCCTGTTTGTTCATCCGGAATAATACCCGGAAACTCTTATGTTGAGTCTCAACAAATTGATCCGTTTGGAGGTCAATTTGGGCAGTCCGGTCCCCAAGGGCAAACAATTCCCTTGAGTTCTGGATTACCATCGTATGGGGGGCAGTATGCCCTTTCATTATCCCCTCCAGGAGGATATCCGTATGGGAGTTCACAACAATATTCAGGTTATACTGGAATTACCTCAAGTGGTTGGGTACCTATACTACCTCAACAACCAAGGGTTGTGTATTCGATGCAACAATGTGTACCTATGTCGAATATCCCGACTACACCAGCTATTGTGACGGTGTCACAAGTTCAAACGTTGCCTATTGTATGCCAACCTCAGATTTCTCAGGTTGTAATGCAACAGCCCCTTGACCCTGTGACTCAACCACAATCGCCAACTAGTGGGGCGACACAGGTCCAGACGGGTACAATTACCCCACACCTTGGTCCAACGGTTAGTATAGCGCAACAGCACATGGCTTCACAACCATGGCTGGTGCAATACCAACAACCACAATTCCAACAAGTATACCAAGGTTCTGAGCAGCAAATCTTTGCGAACAGTGGACAGCCGTACATTCAAAACGGTCAAAATCAACCATTTTACAATGGTCATGTCCACCAACCTTATCAATCATACCAGCATCAAATGCATTATGCTGGCATGCAAAGACCAACTGCCCAGGCAATCCCATCTTACCCTGGGTATGCTTCACCTAACCTGAATCAACAGTTACCATTCGTGGCAACTTTAGAGTTACCTGATTTAAACCGGTTAAAAAACGATCCAATTGCTTACGCCCCTTGGTGGCCAGCAATTCCACATAAACTTCCATTAGATATTCCTAAATTTAATGGAAATCCAGGTGAAGATCCATCGAATCACGTGATGACATTTCATCTATGGTGTTCATCAAACACCCTAAATGATGATTCGATAAGACTTCGCCTCTTTCAGAGGACGTTAACGGGTCCAGCGGCAAAATGGTACATTGAATTGCCTAGAGCTTCGTTCGACAACTTCAGTACCTTAGCCACAACCTTTTTAACCCATTTTCAATTATCGATAAGGTATGAAACGGGAACATAACTCCTTACCAACTTCAAACAGACAACAGCCACTCACATATCTGATCATATACATGAGTGGTGACGTCGTCGTAGGATGGTAAAAACGTACGTTCCCGATCAGCTATTAGCTGAATGGTTTATCAAGTCATTACTACCTTCCATCACGGAAGATGTGGCAAAGGGGGGAGTCGTAACGGAAGAGCAAGTTATCGCTCGTGCACAATATCTGGACTTGATCTATACTCAGTCCGGCATGCTCTACGACAAAATACCTGACGCCCCTAGACTGGAATTCTCAATTCCTCCTCCTCCTAAATCGAACAATGACTCTCACGCCAGCGATGGCGTGATTGGCACAACAGACACAAAATCGACAAAGGCTACATCCAAGAAGGCCCGTAAGATTTCAGATCAAAATGCAAAACACGAACTTCTTGCTTCGGAAGTAAATGCCGTATCGACAGATAAGGGCAAAGAAACCAAACAACTAGGAAGCAAGAAGAAAGGCAAGGGGAAGAAGAAGAAATAGGATGAGTCATCTCCTGAAAAATCTTCTTCAAACCCTCCTGGAAATAGGAAACCCCCTGCAGGGTGTCATATATGTGATGAGGATCATTGGATGAAAGAGTGTCCATACAAAGCTGATCTTAAGAAATTCTTTAAAAGTTAGAAGACCTCAGCAGTATTAATTGATCCGTTTCCGAATCCAGGAACAAATCTGGTTGAAAGTGGAAATGCTTCCCCGTCTCAAGTGCTAATGTTGTCGATTTCGAAATAGCAGAATGATGCTTTGATTTCGACAAGGAACAAAGATTACGGGAATCCGCAGCAGTCGAACAACAAGGATAAAGATCAACCAAGTAGTTCGACAACAACTTCGAAAGAAGTTGTACCACCCACCATTCCTGAATTGACAATAAAAACGCCGAAGGGAGTAGTACACAAGTCGACATTTAATCCCCGTGCTAGAGCGGCGCAACATTATAACGTAGTGGAAGATTTTGCCCAATCGCCATCCACTATGTCGACTCTTGAAGTACTACAAAATTGCCCATCCCAAAGGCAGGCTTTGTTATCGGCCATTGGTGGGATTGATCCAAAGGA
The DNA here is from genome assembly GCA_031772625.1 of Pinus tabuliformis. Lineage (NCBI taxonomy): Eukaryota > Viridiplantae > Streptophyta > Pinopsida > Pinales > Pinaceae > Pinus > Pinus tabuliformis. The sequence continues at coordinate 1,052,013,503 of CM062816.1, forward strand.
TTCCAATCTTGTATCCTTCGACCACAAAGGATATGATCCTTAGTTTCTGGCTCAACTAGCTTTCGTTGTTCAAGTGAAAGCCCTCAATAAAACTGTTCATCGAACAATTATTGATGAGGGGGCATCTACATGTGTCATGTCGATGAGTTGCTGGAAAACTTTAGGATCTCCAACCTTGTCGCGGTCTGCGACGACATTAAAAGCATTCGACGGAAGGACATATACCCCATATGGTATCCTAAATAACTTGAAAGTCGAACTAGGAGGGAAAACAGTAGAGATAGATGTTGAAGTCATCGATGGGAATCTTGATTACAACATCCTGCTAGGAAGACCATGGATATATGCTATGGCAGCTGTTGTGTCGACCTATTTTAGAAAGATTGCATTTCCCTTTCAAGGAGGGATTAAAATCGTCGATCAACAAAACTTCCTCCCCAATGGTTCTCAAGTTACAGGAAGCATTCCCATGATCCATGGAAGCCCCCATTCGCTTCAGAATATCGGAGTAGGCCTACTAAAAGATCCTATACTAATGGGAACTTTCGCTCTTCCACCTCCAATCAATCTGGCAGAAGTAGCGTCAATAGGAACCTGCAACATGATATCTTCCACAAAGATCTCAGAAAACAATATCAACATGGATCATGCAATGGTTTTACCCCCAAGCCCAATAGAAATATTATAGCAATCAATGTTTCGGGCATGGGAGGCAAACCCAAATCAACGCTCATCAAGCGTTTGGATAGATAGGTCTAGAGAATATGGTACTCCTTCAGATCCTTGGTCGCAAGTGCATGGCAGCGACGAAGGAATTCTCCAAGCTATGGTAATTGAAGGAGCACCATGGAATGATTCCCACCATCGTTCCCTTCTTCCGGATTGTGAAGAAGAGACTCAAAATGACCTTTATCATCCTTCAGTTTTTGATTTTCTATCAAATACTGTAAATACGGTGGATTCCGAGCGAAACTTATCCAACATTGAAGAGACTATAGCCATAAATATCTCGACTAAAACAAATGTTGTAGAGAATATTTATGTTGGAAAATGTTGTTCTCCTTCAGAACTGGAAATATATAACGCTCTTTTTCGCGAATTCAGAGATGTCTTTGCTTGGTCATACAGTGAAATGCCAGGCATCGACTCAAGTATCGTTGAACACGAAATTAAGATGTATCCAGATGTCAAACCAGTACTACAACGGCTAAGGCAGGTGCACCCCAAGAAAGCCGCTGCCATTAAGGCAGAAGTTGAAAAACTTCTCCATGTTGGTTTCATCTACCCGGTTCCTCTAACCGATTGGGTATTGAATATTGTCCCTGTCATGAAGAAACAGAGGACAATTAGAGTGTGTGTCAATTATAGGGATGTAAATCAAGCTTGTCCAAAAGACAACTACCCTACACCCTTCATCGACCAAATAATTGATGAATGCACTGGATGCGAAATCTTTTCATTCATGGATGGATTCTCCGGGTATAATCAAATAAATATCTGCCCACAGGACCAGTCAAAGACTGCATTCATTTTTCCGTGGGGCACATTCGCATATCGAAAATTACCCTTTGGTTTAAAGAACGCAGGGGCGACGTTTCAGAGGGCAATAAATTATGCCTTCCATGACATCAAAAACATCGTTCAACCATACCTCGACGACCTTCCGGCTCATTCGCGAAAGCGGACTGATCATCCACAGCATTTAAGAGCGATATTTCTACATTGCCGACACTACAAGATACGACTCAATCCGCACAAATGTGTATTTTGCGTCAGTTCTGGTCGTTTACTTGGCTTTGTAGTCTCCAAGGATGGGATTCGTCTCGACCCGTGTAAGGTCCAGGCAATCATAAATTTGCCTCCACCTTCAAATTTGCTTCAGATTCAGAAACTTCAAGGGAAAGCGAACTTTCTGAGGAGGTTCATTCCAAATTACGCCGAACTTGCTAAAGGTTATACACGTCTTTTGAAAAAGGAGGTACCCTTTGTCTGGGATCAGGTTGCGCAAGCTTCCTTTGATGCTTTAAAAGATTCCCTAATGAAAGCATCGTTAATGTACGCCCCCGATTATCAAAGAGATTTTAACTTGTATCTGGCTGCAGCAGATACGACCATCGCAATGGTTTTAGTTCAAGAAGTCGATGGAATTGAACATCCTATATATTATTTAAGTAAGAACTTAAATGATACAGAAAGCAAATATTCTTATGTTGAAAAACTAGCGCTTGCAGCTGTTCAAGCGATACAAAGATTTCGACACTATGTCCTCTTTCGGAAAACTACCATTCTGTCAGATTGCAACCCCATGACTTATATATTATCGCGACAGTTTATTCAAAATGGATAGCGATCCTTCAAGAGTTTGATTTGGAATTTGTAAAATCCAAGTCAAAGAAAGCTCTAGTTTTTGCAGAACTATTATGCGATCTCCCATCATCGTCCAACGATGAAACATCCGAAGAATCAATCGTGGATGAGAATTTGTTTATGATATCTACAAGCAATGAGTGGTATGGAGATATAATAATTTATCTCCAAACCCAAAAATTTAGGCCAAACACCTCACACTCTGAACAAAAACGTATTCGATACCAAGCAAAAGACTACATGATCGTCGGTGATACACTTTACCGCCGTGGTATCGATAGAGTTCTGAGAAGGTGCCTCACCCATGAGGAGGCCGAAAAAGCCCTGAATGAGTGTCATTCAGGCGCATGTGGGGGGCATCAATCTGGATATGCTACAGCACAAAAAATCTTACGAGCAGGATACTTCTGGCCAATAATGTTCAAAGATTTCATAACCGCAGTCAGAAGTTGCCATGCTTGTCAAATTTTTGATAGCAAAACCAGAAGACAACCCACACCTCTACAGCCAATAGTTGTTGTTGGGCCGTTCGCCAAATGGGGCATTGATTTCATGACATGTAACCCCACCTCGACCGGGGGGCATGGGTATATCATAGTCGCAATTGACTATTTTACCAAATGGGCCGAGGCGATGCCTACATTAGATAATACTGGTGAAACAGCTGCCCTTTTCTTTTTCAATCATGTAGTCGCCAGATTCGGCATACCACAGGCTATAGTCACAGATCATGGATCGCATTTTCGCAATCACATGATGGTCGAATTAGCTGCCAAACTAGGGTTGTTTCACGACAGCTCTACCCCGTATTATCCGCAAGCCAACGGACAAGTTGAAGCGATCAACAAGGTCCTGAAGCGCATGTTGCAAAGGATGATCGGAGTTCACAAAAGAAGGTGGCACCTAATCCTGTACTCAGCCTTGTGGGCTTACCGAACATTGGTAAGGAATGCAACCAGGTTCACACCCTTCCAACTGGTATATGGCCTGGAAGTAGTCTTACCAGTCCAGTGTGAAATCTCGTCTCTCAAACTCGCAATTGATCTCCTCCCCGGAACTTCAGAAGAAGAGGCTCGTTTCTTGGAATTAATCCAATTGGATGAAACCCGTCATGACGCTGCTTTGGCTAACGAAGCCCATAAGAAACGAGTCAAGGCGTAGTTTGACAAAAATGTCAAACCCCGTGTCTTCTCGGAAGGTGACTTGGTCCTGCTTTACGACCAAGAATCCGATAAATTGGGATTAGGTAAATTTAAGTCTTTATGGATGGGCCCCTATATTGTTAAACGAGTGTTAGCAAAAGGAGCCTACGAGTTAATGGATTATGATGGAATTCCACTGGCACAACCTCATAATGGGTTGTACCTCAAGCATTACTATGCATAAATACTAACCAATATGCTTTTGTTATATTTTTGTTTCCACTAAAGTGTTTGTTTTGGTCGAGTAATCCACCTTTTTACATTTATTGCAGATGTCAAACCTATTGGAGCCATGTGTTGGATATGCCGACAGAGCGAGTCGTAGTTCGCGGAACCTGTCCTCCGCAGCCTGGGCCATTTTTGATCCAAGCGGTGAGTTAGTAAGTTTCAGAGGTGTATATATTGGTCAATCAACGAATAACATCGTTGAGTATAGCACGTTGATAGAACTTCTCTCTGATGCCATCACCCATGGTATACGCCGACTAATTGTCAGGCTAGACTCACAACTCGTAATACTACAACTCAATGGTATATATTTCGTCTGAAACCCAGCTATCTATCGCATGTTCCTAAGGGTTAAGATTTTGGAAAGACAATTTGATCTTATTCAATACCAACATATTTCCAGAAACTTAAACACATTAACTGACTCATTAGCAAACTATGTGTTAGATAGACATTTGCAACATTTATAAAAAGAAACACATCATCAATGTTTTACATGTGGATCATATAGCTCAACCGAAATAAAACCACGAAAATCAAAAATATATATAGCTGTTTATGGTTTACATATAATGTTCTGTAACCAAGACAAAATCTGTCACATGACCCAAAAACTCAAAATGCTAGGGGGCACCCTAGTCTAATGATGCTCGTGATAGCAAGTCACAGCCTGTGCGATCATGCGTAAGAGACGAGTCCATCGTCTAGGCACACCAGTAGTATGCCGCTGTAACTGCAAAGGTAGCTCATCGATCCTCACATCTGGAATACCGAGAGTAAGGCTCTCAACCTGCTCCTGCACAACTGTGAGAGTCTCGGCCACATCGAGGTCGCGAAGAATAACTCTTACGGCGGCCTCTCCTGCTGGGGCAACAGCTGGTACTCTCAGGCAAACTACTGGACGAACAGGACCAACATCTGCATGCACACATGAGTTTGATTAAAGTCTTGATAGAATAAAGCACAAAGACATTATAAACAAAAATATTAAACAACGATATGGTCAAAGATTTTACCAATAGCACCCCACTGCTCGCCATCCGGCAGTACTAAATTTGGATCACCCCAGAAGTCCATGCTAGCATATGGATACTCGGCATAAACCATCTCCTGATGATCAAACCACCTGAAGAAGGTATCAGAAAACAAAATCTGAGACGGGCTAGCATGCCTAGACATATGGTCAACCCATCTCTGCATACGTGGTTCAGTAGGAGAAGGTAAGTCGAGTGCAATGTACTGCGGCTGCATCAGTGGTATCTTCTCCAAGGCAAAGGCGGTCAAAATAGAACCGAACCCAAAGTTCTTCAACCTCCCGTTCTTTATCTTGGTCAATTGTTCTTTCATCACAAGAAGTACTGCGTCGTACCAGTTGAATACCTTCGGTTGGAGGCATTCCAAGGCATGCTGCATGTAGGATCTGTTGGCTACATGAAGAGACGCACTACCGGCCATCCTACCAAAAGTAAACAGGATAGTCCTAAGGGACCTGTCAGTGACATCACGGATGATGATCTTGCCATCTTTACTCGGCTGAGATCCTTCCCTGCAATACTGGCGGACATAATCTCTCACAGAATCGCCTCCTTGGGCCGAACCTGACAAAGAGATGGGGGCACCCCGCCTCGACAAGCCAGTCAAGAAATAGATGTCTACTGCAATCAAGGGGATAGATTTTCCCCTAATCTGGAAAACTTGATTGATAGGATCCCAAGCATCGAGAAAATACTGCAGTAAGTTAATCTGTTGTCTCATGCTAGAGATGCGGAAGAACTTCAGCAAGCCACAATTCCGCAGCGCGTTCACTGTAACTGGATCATGTAGGGCAATCATGTCCTCTTCTTCATGTTCTCGTTATCGCCATGTAAGGGTCATCTTGCTCCGAGATCTCTAGAAAAACAAACAAGAGAGGAGTTAGATCCTGATTTTGATGAGAAACAGGCATAAATTCCATAAAAAACTGTGCAACAAATTCCCTTTCTGCACCCAACGCACCTGCAGCAGTGTTCCAGCTGCGTTGAATGTCAAACTGCCTTCATATAGGCCAGCATTCAGCGTAGGTTTCAATGTACTAAGGGTGCATTGATGGCAGAACAAATCCCTCAAACCCTAGAGGCTCAGAAAAGCAGGGAATAAAGCACATAATGCAAAAAGGAAACCATGAAATGAAAGAGCTCAGGTTTAACTCCTACCTGGTCCAGACGGTGCCAAGAATCATCTACAGAATCTCTCGAAATCAGCTGATGAAAATCGAGGGGGAAAGCACCTCCAAAGCTCCAACAAACCAAGTTCAAATGAAATGGTAAAATGAGAGGTAAAAAACACTTTTTGATTGCGTTTACGTAGTTCAAAGTAAAATATTAGCATTTTAATCTCATTTTCAAGAAAATATTGTTCATTTCTGACTAGTTTGATGAAGCAGTTGAAAAATACAGTACTATCTTTGGAAGGACAAAGCTATTTATGGTAAAAAATCAAAACAAGACCATCTAATCGAGCAGTTTTAGCACATAGTTCAAGCTCGTTAAAAAATAAACACAAGACATGAGCAAATGTTTCCACCTGCATTTAAGCTCATTAAAAAATGAACTATTCCCCAGTAAATAACCACCGTGAATGTAGCATTTCAGCCATTAAAGCCTTGGTCGTGTTTGCACTGTCACCTCCACTTTTTCATTGGCCGATCATTCACCTCCATTTGATTGTTTGCCCTTTTTGAGGAACAACTGCGAAGAGTGATTTCACTAGCCATCCTTGTGACACTGCCGTGATTGGAAAATTCCAAACCTTACCTGGAATCAGCTGCTACCCATTTTATCACTCGTTCCTCAAAAGACGAGTCTTCTTTAAGCTCTTTTCAACTGACTCGTAAAATATGAAAAGATTGCTGAGTTTTGGCCTTCCAGCTCGTTAAAGCGACCGGAAGTGCTATCCCTCCTCTAGATTTTAATCTTTTTAGACCTGAGGGATTATTGCACAAAAAGATCGAGCACTTGTTTTGTTCGGCTCGTTAAAACTATCGAAAATTCATCCCTTCTATATTGTTTTATACTTTTTCGGACTTAAGGGATTAGATGACGAAAAAGGAATTTTGGAGTTACCTTTACATACCTTTTCAGACTCTCTAAAAATGAAAAGGACTGAGTTATCTTTGTCGTTAAACTCGTTAAAAAGATTAATAGCGACAAACTTGTCTTTAGACGAGAACGAGTTTCACTATCGCTAGGCTCGTTAAAACATAGCGATGGGTTTGCCCGAAGGGAAAACTATAGAACAAGCATATGTTATCCTCCTCAAGCTTGACAAAAATAAAGAGGTACTGGTCAGCAGTGACTGGGGAAAAATTGGGAAGAAAACTCAAAGAATCTTTATTGGTAGCAAGTCGCTCTTGAACATGACACTTCCACTTCGTGCCTGAGTCGAGTTGGGTTGTTTCATTCACCGGTCACATCACCATGGTCACGCCATACCATCCACATTTGGGGTAAATGCTACCAATCCATCACATAAGTGTCACCGACATGTTCAAGAGAAGTCATCCAGAGAAGTCACCTGTGTCCCATCCACTACCATACATTATACTTCATTCTTTCATGACCCGCCATCCTAAACCGTATATCATCAGATTGTTTTCACCTCCATCAAAATCATTTGCTCCGTTCCGTGTCATTGATGTGGGATTCATTAAGGCCCTCCTTTGACGGATCGCTTCTTGTCGACACCAGCTCATTATCCAAGAATTTGATCTAGGAACACCCCCTTCAGTACTTTGAAGCTTGCATGCCTCAATGGCAAGTTTCTCACTTCCGGCGACAGGTATACATCAATGACCTTCGACTGAAAGATTTTGCGTGGTGTTCGACGCCAAGTCCTTTATTCACACCATGTGAATTGTACTGCAGTACCTTGAGGGTCATCATCATTATCGGTGATTCCTCTCGCGCTTGTTAACAGTTTACATCATTGACTGGTAATCAAGCGATGTCTTTCCATGTTCGACTTCAAAACATTTCTCACATGGATCGACTTGTACTTCGAGTGAAGATCAGACGAGATTGAAGACCCCGGATCTAGTCTCATCCATCCGGGCTGCGATATATATTCAGGAAAATAAAGACATTGAAATGTACAACATTGCAGCACAGATAATCATCCTACCAAAAGGATGATGGCTCTATCAGAATCATCAGTCTACCATCAGACGATTGTCTGTCCTATGTACATGAAAATGAATTTATAAAGCTGAGCATGGGAATGCCCGCCTCAGCTAGATCATGAAAATAGTATGAAGATAATGTATTGTGTTGTATCTTATTACAGGTCTCCTCCCAGCATTGAAATAACTTCAGATCCTCCTAATAAAGCATTTCACCCGATAAACGGCCTCATACTTTAGCGGGCAACTGTTATAGACATTTTTGTGCCTTACATCTCTAAGCATGAAATGTCCATAAACCAAGGGACCCTAAGTCCCTAAAAGTGTTGTTCCGACCCCTAGAGGAACAAGGTCAACAAATTACAGCTTCTCCTAGAAGTTCTCCACCAGAAACTGCTCAGAATCAGTCAAATCAGGATCATTTCAGCTGCTCCACTAGCTAGCTGCGTTGCATAGCACCCAAGTACACTAGCTAGGTGCGTTGCAACGCACCTAAATGCACTACCAAGGTGCGTTGAGCGAGAAATGACAAATGGTAGTGTCATTCCGCGAGGTTGACAGACAATGGAAGCTTCCAGAATCTTCCCCAATGACACTTGCCTCACTGAGTTCGACCAAGGATGAGTAAGAGGCTCTCAGTCTCCAAGTGGAAGTAAGAACTGACAGAGAGAAGACACTAGTCAGATCATAAGCTGACTCATCCTCTTTGCATACATCTATATATGGATCCCTCATCCCAGAGATCCGGAGGTTGGAATTTTGTACATTGCAGAGAATTGCTGTTGGTTTTGAGATAGATATCAGAGTATTGGGTGATTTATGCTTTGTTGGAGGTGAAGAGGGGACTCCTTTGCTGGGAGGTTGATGCTAGATCAGGAATCATCGGTTGTAACTCCTCCTGGATCTTCTTGTTATATCAATAAAACTATTTTAGTTTCTCCTACATGCTTGTGTATCATTGATGTTTGTTACATTTGTATGTTCTATTTATGAATATAAATCCATGTCTTTGTGTAGTTTTCTTCTTTTGTGATCTTACAGGAACTTGGTGAAGCTGGGCAAGTAAGGGAGCAGGTAGCTGGAAGCTGTCAAAGAGGAGAGAGATTGGATCAAAGGACTAGCACAAGACACAGGTTGGTTCATCCTATTCCTCTTCGTTTATAGTTCGTAAAGAAGAATACGAAAGTAGTTTTCCCTGTTTGTTTCTAAGGTCACTGTAACACCTTAGTGGGATACGGTCGTTCTGAATAGACACTTTTCCTGATAACAATAAGCATCAATCAGTTTAGATCTATTTGATTGATGCCCCTAGAACTCATTTCTACATTCGATATCAAATCTATAACATTCCCAGAGATCAAGGAGCCTTTGATGGAGTTTATGGCGTTTTTCTAGGTGAGTATTTCTTTTGTCGTCTTTTGCCATTTTTTCTGTTGTTTTTGTTATTTGGATCTGTGACTATTGTTTTCTTGTTTCTTTTCATGGTTGATGGTGTTTTAATGTATATTATCTTGTTAAAGTGTTTATTTGGTATTTCATTTTCCTTTCACAAGTGTCACAACAATTTTCTTGTGTTTTCCCATTAATGGTCATTGTTATGGTGATTCCACTTGCATGTTTGTTTTTCCTTTCGCATATTGATCTTCCACATTTGTTTGGCATTGATCTATCCATATTTAGTTAGATCTATCCATAGTTAGTCAAATATAAACTATCAGTTACATCTTCTTGTTTTCCATACTCTTAAAGGGTATATCTGCCATTTCCTTGACTTGTTTTCACCTTTTCTAGTTGGGCAGTGCACAAGTATGAAGCTCAAGTTGCAAGCTTGACCTCTAAGACTATGCAATGCACAATATAGGCTAACCCATCTATGCATTGCACAGTTTTAGGGCTAAGCCTTGCCACCTTGGCCACTGAGGCTATGCAATGTGAAGTCTCTCCCACAATTTTCCCACGCTGCACTACGTATTACACAGTCTCTAGCCTCAAGCTGCATCATTAGCTCCTAAGACTGCACAATGCACAATTCCTAGAACCAGTCTCCCTCCTTTCACTTCCAGAATTTTTCAATCCTCTTCATCACTTCACTGGTTGGTTTCATGATCTTGCTTTAAAATTTGATTCTCTAAAGCTAATTTATGTCTACCATGAGTTTTTTTTCCTCTCACAGGTATTGCAGGTGTTGAGTACTTCTCATCATCAATCACTATTATCATGGCACCCAAGAAAACTATTTCAAAGGATAACACAGAGAGAAACACCTGGGAGGCAGTTCAGAGTACACTAGTTTACTTGGCAGTATACTTAGACACTCATGTGTTTGTTGAGAAGGAATCAAATCTCACATGGTAGAAGGCGAATGAAATTTTCTCAGCAAGGACCTTCAAAGAAGATCTGAAATACCGATAGGTGTATGCCAATATTCAGATGTCAAGGTTACACAGGGTTGCATGTAGGTACCTAGCATTTACATGTGCAGATGTTATTAGATAGACAGTGTATCATGTAGATCCAAAGACTATGACTCTTGGTAGCATCAACAGATGAAGGCTTGCTTCTACTTTGGCAGTAGACTACCATCTTATGTACCACTTACTTGAGCCATAATTTCTCATGGATTCATACTTCAATGAAAAGAGCAACCACTTGATCCCCAAGGAGATTATTAAAGGATGGGTGAAAGAGCCATCAAAGTTTGATCAGACACCCATGAACACATACAAGAAAAAATCTCTCAAGAGGGTCTATCAATTGTTGATAATATTATGTTTTAGAATATACAATTAGCAGAGTACCAAGACCTTTCATGAAGGGTGGTCTTTCTTATTGGACCGGGTTGTGAATGAAGATAAACCATTTGACTGGCCAGATCTGTTGGCTCAGAAATTGTGGATCCATGTGACTAATGCCCTAAGTCCTCCCAAGGGAGGGAAAGCTAGATTTTATATGTTTGCATATCTAGTGGATGCAATTTGTGCATGTAGTGCATTCCTTGGGATGAATTGGAATTAGAAACCATGGGAGCCTTCCGTGTATTTTTATTGAAAGCTTCTTTTAGAGTGCAACCACAAATGAGTAATGCAGAAGCTAACTAATCAATTCTCATTCTATTGTACAAGATGATATTTGAGGAAGAGCCACCTTGCATGTCACATGGGGAATGGAAATAGTATCGCAAAAAGAAGATTGGTTTTCTTCACCGGATGGAACTTTCCTTAGTGTTCGGTGGATGGAAGTCACTACATATTTTACCAAGGTATTATACTGATAAGTTAGTCACGTAAGAAGTTTCATATCATCTCACCATAGTGTTGTCAACAATGTTGCACGGGAAGAAGAAAGCACCTTGGCCATCTCTTCCTATGTAGATCGAATTGTACAAGATTAAGAACTTGATAGTTGTATATACTGAAGTGAAAGTGATAGAGAAATTTACATTTGGTACTCGAGATTTCAATCCATATGATCCGAGGAGTATTTTCAAAGAACATTATGAAAGAATCCATTTTCAGTGGATAAGCGGGACCTTTCACTATCTAGAGGAGGATGGATGGAGTAATTGTTATAATTCCTCCAAGTCCCACAAGCCGATTAATTTAGCAGGAAATTCATAAGTCTTTGCACAACAGGAAGGCACTCTAAAGGAAATACCAACAAATGTGAGTAGCCTAGTGCATGAGAAGGGAAAGAGGAAGGTTATGCATAGTTCAAGGTGAGAACGAAGCCACAAGATGAATTTAGATCCAACCATTATGAAAGTGGCTTTAGGAATAGAGAATAGGTGGTGTCACACAGAATAAGTTGATCTTGCGGGCAAGATAAACCTTCCTAGAATCTAAAGAAGACCTAATGACAAGCAAACCAACCAGACACTATCTTTCTCTAAATATGCTTTTATAAACAATGGCAAACAAGTGTTTTTAGGGCCTACCTTAGGTCCAACGCAAGTTTGTGGATGCCCTCGCTCCTTCGATCCAAATGAGCTCCTTTGTCGTGAATCTCCAAACACAAACAAGGCAAACAAATTAAATAGCACCTGAAAAGCCAATATCATAAAACATATTTAACATGAAATTCAAGGAGTCCATGAAACAAATAACATGAGATACTTGTTGAGAAAAATGAGATTGATTGTATTAATTCAAAAGAAGAAGAACTTTACAACCTGTGCCTTGACGCTGTACAAGCTCCTCCCAGGGTCCAGCAAGAAGTCTCCTCTACTTTGACAAGTTTCACTCACTCCCCAATGAAGCCAAAAAGGTATGTGATCTCTCCTCTTAAGCTCAACTAGGAAGTCTTGATTTCACCAGCATTTACCCTTAAAAATGTTCAGCTTCTAACCTCTCCAGCAACCAGCCCAATGCCTGAATTTATAGTGCAATGGAGGGAGGTTACTAGGTCCTCCTTCAAAGGGATAAAGCCCTCCTTCAAAGGGATAACTCCTCTCATCAAGGGATTAGCTCCTTCTCTTTTGGGATGCATGAACCACCTCAGAGCGAACAATCCACGTCAAAATTCCTTTTAGAATCCTCTAGAATTAACCCAAAGTGAGTTTTTTAAGATAAAACTTGCGCCTTTTGACTTTCACAGGGGTCCGCACCCACGCCTTTAGGGACAAAGCGGGCAAGTATGCAGTTTTTGTAAACAGAAGGTGCGGGACTGCAGGTGACAGTGAGAGAAAGTGCGGAACCAGAGTTTCATTGATTTTTAATGTCTTTCTCCAATTTTCAAAGCTTGACTTGAAGAGCTGAGGTCTGAGACTTGCTTAGGAGGACAATACAAGTGATGATAGACTCATACTGACTGCGAATAATCATGGTGAGGATATTTTTGTGTAACAGATTGCCCCCTAAAGTGCGAAGTCTGTAGTAGATGAGGATTTCATTTATCATTTAGGAAGAGTGAAGTACTTTATCATTTTGAGGTTCATCTTGTGGAGAGCCTGGTTGGAACCTGTAAAAACATTCAATGCAAGATATATATATGAGATCATATCATCGCTGAGGTAGGCATTCCCATACTCAGATCAAAACTGACTAGAAGACTAACTACTGCTCTGATACAGGAATGATCTTGTAAAACATCACAAGTATAGACTCATGTGGACACAGTATGGACGTAGCCATCTATTTATGAATAGTCCATTATATAATGAATACAAAATTCCTCGCAACCTGGATTGTGGAAACTAGATCCAGGATCTTCATTTCTACTTCCCGAAACAGTACGATTCTATCCATGCGAATGAATGTGTTGATGTCGAACATGGTAGAAACCAATTGATTACCAGTCAATGATGTAAACTGTTAACAAGTGTGAGAGAAACCACCAGTGATGTCAATGGTTCTCAAAGTACCCAGTACAATCCATGAGATGCAAATAAATGTGTTGATGTCGAACATGTCATGGAATCCTTTGATCGAAGGTCAATGATGCAACCTGTCGTCAAAGGCGAGAAACCTGCCATTGAGGCATGCAGATCTCAAGGTACTGATGATTTCTAGATCATCTTTCTAGATAATGAGCTGAAGTCGATAGAAAGCGATTCGTCGTAGGCAAGCCCACAACATGAAATCATAGATCAAGTCGAAGAAATTTAGTTGCAAGGACTGACTTAGGGATGGTCAAGATGAATGACAGATATTTTGCAGATGAATGGCTTATTGGCAGTGACCTCTTGAACACATTACGACACGACAGATGGTTTGGTGACAATTAACCCAACGTTAATACCCAGAAACCGGCTGAAGACTTTCAATGTGGTTTGATCAACTGTTAGGCAAAGGATTTCCCATCCCAGGTGTTATCACAAAACCAGTACTAGGGACTGCAACCAAGCAAGGTCTCATGTAACTGTTTCATACCATACTTTAGATTAGGAATTAGCCTTCCTAATCAGAGAGGGCTCTCTCATGACTCTTGACAAAATCCTTCAAACACTAGAGGGCTAACTCTTCACACATTTATAAAAATATAGCTGGCTGGACATACATCAAATTAGTCTTCATTGGGCTATGGAGTCTCTCACAGTTAATAAACCAAATCACAGTCATCTCATAGAAGCCAAGGCTCTTTGCATCATCAAAGGTTCAAACATAATTTACCTAAATCAAAGCCTGCTGAACATACAGGAAGTCAGAGCATTAACAAATGAATTCTGAGTGATGTTCAAACATGCTTCACCAAAACCCACAGCCTGTCAAGCACACAGGAAGTCAGAGCATATAATATGAATTCTGAGGGATTGTACCATAACAAGGCTGTAAAAAGAACATTAAGAAACTAAACCACCATCACATTTGAACAAAAAGATGCATTGAGAATCTTGGGAAGAAAAAACCCTGTTTGCCATTACTGTAACAGTCTTTTCATAAGCTCTAAAAAACTCTGTTTTTGTATATACAATCCAACCCTTTTTACATCCTAACTTGGCCCATATATAGGCAAGCAAACTCCAACACCTCGAGCTTCCTCCTCCAGCATGAGGGGAGCCTCGAAGGTGGCTATTAACTCTTCCTACATGCTCTTAACTACTGCATTAATTACAAACATGCTGAACTAAAATTACACACAATCCTAATCCAACTAAAATACTAATTTCATTCTCCTCGCAGACTTGATGCTTTCTTGGATGCTGGACAGCTGTATGATTTTCATTATGGCTAAGATATGTTAAGGGAACAATCACCGAGCAAGCTGGTCTCGGATGCTAGCTGTAAGACAACTTATTAATTGATGAAATTAATCACCCTATATCCACGGTCCCCTGTCTTCCACTTCTCTTTATCATTTAAAGACCACACTCCGAGTTCTTTGAACCTTCAATTAACAACGCATAACCACCATAGGCTATATGATCTGGATACTTTAAGGACCAACAGGTGTATCAACCGAACATTCTGGTAACTCCACCAATACCTTAATAGTTCGGTCATAAATTGCCTTTGAGAAAACTTTATGAAAATAAACAAAATATTCTATTTTCCCTTCAAGACCTACACCTGTCACTGTTTGAGTTGTTATGAAACACATGTATGATCTCCTTGCCTGAGTTTGAGACCTTCTTTCACCATTAACTGACCTCATCATCAAAATTCATTGTTTTTCCACAAAACAGCATTCTACAGCAGTTTCGTAGCGCGCTACGAAACTGCTGTAGATAACCTCTATTTGTTCCGTAGCAAATAAATCTTGAGCTGGTAAATGATCTGCTTGAGAATCTGTGTTTTCTCTGGTCACTTTGACTATGATTTGAGTCACTATGAGCTCCTTTACTGTTTTGATGCTGTGGTGCAACTTCAAATCGGATCTCTGCAACCTGAGAAGTTGATTGGGTTGCATTTCACAAAGTCATTCTTGTATGTTGTAGACAGACAAAAGCACCTGGTGTTAACTGCACACAACAACAGAAAGATGTAAAAATATCAACATATAATACATTCTGGATCCTCCTCAGTACCGCCAACATATTCAGGATACTTTTAAATTCACATCTTCTGCGCAATTCAATCTGCAATTGAAACCCTTGCGGTTGTAACTTGAACTCTGAGATATACTCTGAACCTTCTCCTTCCGGGCACTATTATGCAAATCTGACATCGATGCTCTCTGCGCGCCTTTTCAACAATCAGATACTTGAAAGTACCACTGTGCAATGAAACCATTGATTGCATACACCTGAGCCTAAACATGGTTGTTGCAGAGCAGATAATTGTGTAAATGACTGTCTCTGTTTGAATAAATGACCAAAAGAACGTTCCCACATCAAGCAAATATGAACAGAAATGTAGAAATCCTGAGAGCCAAGCTAAAACACATCCTTTGCAACGTTGATTGACTGTACAATGTATAATGTCAAGTTAATCCGGCGATGAGACCCTGGTTCTACAAACTTATCATAAGAAGCCGAGAAGTATAAGATACTGGATGCCGTGCTGAACTTTCCAGTTCTTACCTAAACTTATCTAAACTTTCCCATCCAATATCACATCTTCTGGTAATGTTCTTTTCTTAATCCATGGCTTTGAAGTGAGCGCTGATGATATATGACAATCCCCCTTCTCAAAGCTAACAGCTGAAGCATTTAACGGGCACGGCAACCACGTTTATAGCAGACAACACCTAAACGATACAGTCCATATTGACTGAGGAAACTTGTCTATTTCAAACTCTTTACCATTTGCTTCCTTGTAACTACGACAGCGATTTCTCCTCTCTGCCACCGACATTTGATTATGGAGATGATTTGAAAAATTAATGCCAAACAGAGATCATTTGGAGTGTTCAGATCAAGAAGCCCTGTATTGATAGTATCTCTCGTAGTAATTGCGCCACCCTTCTTTTGTTTTGCGCACACATCTGTTAATGACACCAGTTAACATAATTCCCGCTTTTGTGCCACATTTCTATCGCGGTGTCACCGATAATGGCGACCTTGTGGCGACCAAAACTTTATGAAAGCTACTCGACACTTGGCGTTAACCACTACATCTCATAAGAGCGTTTTCATAACTTCATAACATGCATTAACAATGAAACAACGTGCTTAATAACATTCACGCCATTTTCATTTATATCAGACATTTCAAAAACCCGTGTGAAGGAGGTGCTGTGTATCCCGGTCTAAGAGAAACGTGATCCCCTGCAGAAATAAACATAACGCTGCCTGTTTGTAACACTGGCACAATTTGCTGAACACGCACTTCAATAATGGTGGAGGGATAATTTGAAAGTTCTACATCGACTCCAGGAAATGCGCTCCTTAACCTTCCCTTTAACTGGAATCAATAAGCTGATCCTTCCATCGCATATTTCTAAGATCTCAACAAAACACACCTGAATGATTTCCAACCTTTTGAAGTAGCTTTTTCATGATGATGCATTCTTGAAAATTGCCAAGGATATCCAATCACTCTTACGCAAGCACAATGGTTCACTTTGAAAATGTGACTGCCATCAAAAAGGTGATCTTGGAAATACAGACAGCAGTGTTTTGTAAAATAAGTGCAGATCAAACAATAATCCAAAAATATTACAGCTACAAAGATCTTTAATTCTTCAACTTTATGCATTTTTGCAACAGCCCTACGCTTTCAGCCATAGATGATTTGAAAATAACATCTCAAACAGCATCAAGGCCACCAAACTCTTGTAGCCTTTTTTTTTTTGAAATATCTCTCGACTATATGGCGCATGCAATGTAATGGACTGCTGAACCTCAAGGAATTCTCAGCATTATTGGCATGTCCGCCACCAGATAGGGCTTTCATCTGCTGTGAATTACCATCTGTCTCTTATCTGCATGACCACCATTTTCTTTATCTTTGTTTTCATCCCACCGAGCTCTCCCATAATATATGCCATACAATATCAAACTGGATGCACCCATAAACTGTCCAAATGATCTCGTTTGTAGTGCAACCCAAGGAAAGGTATAATGGCATGTATTTGACACTTTTCGTTTAGATAAATTTTTTATGATGGACAATGGGGATGCATACATAAAAACATTGATGAAGATACAGATCGTTCTGATGACCAGGGTCTTCAAACTAAATCACAAAGCTGCCACTTCAGATTCTAAGAAATCAAATCACCTTCTTATGTTGCAGAACTGTCAATGTTAGGAGTGAAAGAGTGCCCTTTCAGCCAAGATTTTGAAAATAAAACTCACTAGTAAGTTCATGACAGTTTGAATAGGGCGATAAAAGGGAAAGGCCAGCATTTGTCTGCAATAACTCTACAGATGAGAATGCACTGGACTGATTTCAATTCCTCGGAAATATTGAAATGAGACTGCTAGATAAAGAAAGATCATCATCCTCAACATATCTTGACAATTATCATCATCCTCAGAAAGATCTATAGACTGGGACTAGGTGGCCGAGCATTAGGATTCTGCTCTAATAATTGCTTGGGAACTTCATTTCTTTTAACAACAATGTTGCTTGTTGTGCCTTCCCTGTTTTGCGAAATCCATAGATCAGAGCATTGTATGCAACAGCACCAGAGTTATATCCTTTAGTCAGCATTAGACCTTTAAGCACATCAACCTCATCCACAGATAGGCATGCTATGATTTGGGCCTCCACTGAAAACTCGAACAAATCCCCAGTTTCGTAGCACGCTACGAAATCACTCAAACAGGTAGCGCTGCGAAACTGCTAAAAATAATTCAGGCGCTGCGAAAACACCGACTCTCTAAGCCAGGCTAAAAATTTTTGACTACAGCATCTTTAGTGATAACAGTGGCTCCACTTGGGATAGTGTGCCCTTGTGGTGCGCTAAGAACTTGCAGCTCCAGTGCCTCGTCCATTTGTGACAGACATAAATTTACTTGACCAGCATGACTGTAGGAGAAAGAGCTATACCTACTGAAAAATAAATGCTCAACCCACCTTGAGCTTATTTGCAATTTACCTACCTACCTACCCTAACAATTCAAACTTTCCTCAGCTCAATCAATATGAAACTTCCAATACAGCCAATCATTTGCTTTATCTGACATTTGATTTCTTTGCCTGTCCCGGAGTTCAGAGCCAATGTAATAGTGTGATGACCGTTGCCACTGAAATTGTCTCTGACTGTATGGGATTTCAGATCCAATGTGATAGTGTAAAAACCACTGCCACTGAAATAGTCTCTGATCTTCATATGAAAACTGAAACACTGGAGAGTAAAACTCTTCCATGTAATCAGCTACAGGATCCCAGAACACATGATCAGCTTGTCCTTCCTTGAAACTTTCCAGCTGTGCAAACTGATCTTCAACCACAGTGTTCAGTTCCTCAATCATGAAAGAGAGAGGAACCAGCATAGTCTCCTTGCGCTCTGTCACAGGAAACTTTTGAGAATAATAATCATAATCATGAAAATTGTATGCCTGAATCTGTCCTTCTAAACCTTCAATTTCTTTCTCAATATCTTTGGCAATTTCATCAAAAAATTTCATTTTATCCTCTGACTTGCAGTCAAAAGATTTCAGATATGAAGATAAGGACAAAGAAAAGGATTCATTTGTTTCTTCTTTACTGTGATCATCATTCCATTGTTTGAAACCCTCCACTGAGGGAAAGTCTGCCACCTCCTCTGTCCTATCTGTCCATTCCTCCAAGAACATGAGCCAAAGGTCTTGAAATGATTTAATGGATTCGGCAGGCAAACATTCAACCCACTGTTTGCATTTCCCTTGAAGTGAATCATAGAATAACATAATGCAAACATCCTCATGTTTAACTCTAAGAAGCTGTGTAAATTCACAAAAATCTGATATATGATTCAAGGTTAAACTTAAATCTTCACCGTTGAATTTTGGACCATTCCTTAGAAAGTATGCATCCCTAGGAAAATGATTTGGGAAACCATGAATTCCTGAGAAATCAATGCATGCATACCTTGAACAAAGAAGGGCAGCTTCTGGGTCTTTCATAACTCCAGTGGAATCACCATGAATATATAACTTTGAATTCTTCAACAATGGAGTCGCCAAGGTAGTTTTGCAGCCTTGAAAATCATTTGAACTCCTGCTACCTTCAGAAATTCAATCTTAAGCTCCCGGCAGACGCACCAAAATGTTATCACAAAACCAGTACTAGGGACTGCAACCAAGCAAGGTCTCATGTAACTGTTTCATACCATACTTTAGATTAGGAATTAGCCTTCCTAATCAGAGAGGGCTCTCTCATGACTCTTGACAAAATCCTTCAAACACTAGAGGGCTAACTCTTCACACATTTATAAAAATATAGCTGGCTGGACATACATCAAATTAGTCTTCATTGGGCTATGGAGTCTCTCACAGTTAATAAACCAAATCACAGTCATCTCATAGAAGCCAAGGCTCTTTGCATCATCAAAGGTTCAAACATAATTTACCTAAATCAAAGCCTGCTGAACATACAGGAAGTCAGAGCATTAACAAATGAATTCTGAGTGATGTTCAAACATGCTTCACCAAAACCCACAGCCTGTCAAGCACACAGGAAGTCAGAGCATATAATATGAATTCTGAGGGATTGTACCATAACAAGGCTGTAAAAAGAACATTAAGAAACTAAACCACCATCACATTTGAACAAAAAGATGCATTGAGAATCTTGGGAAGAAAAAACCCTGTTTGCCATTACTGTAACAGTCTCTTCATAAGCTCTAAAAAACTCTGTTTTTGTATATACAATCCAACCCTTTTTACATCCTAACTTGGCCCATATATAGGCAAGCAAACTCCAACACCTCGAGCTTCCTCCTCCAGCATGAGGGGAGCCTCGAAGGTGGCTATTAACTCTTCCTACATGCTCTTAACTACTGCATTAATTACAAACATGCTGAACTAAAATTACACACAATCCTAATCCAACTAAAATACTAATTTCATTCTCCTCGCAGACTTGATGCTTTCTTGGATGCTGGACAGCTGTATGATTTTCATTATGGCTAAGATATGTTAAGGGAACAATCACCGAGCAAGCTGGTCTCGGATGCTAGCTGTAAGACAACTTATTAATTGATGAAATTAATCACCCTATATCCACGGTCCCCTGTCTTCCACTTCTCTTTATCATTTAAAGACCACACTCCGAGTTCTTTGAACCTTCAATTAACAACGCATAACCACCATAGGCTATATGATCTGGATACTTTAAGGACCAATAGGTGTATCAACCGAACATTCTGGTAACTCTACCAATATCTTAATAGGTCGGTCATAAATTGCCTTTGAGAAAACTTTATGAAAATAAACAAAATATTCTATTTTCCCTTCAAGACCTACACCTGTCACTGTTTGGGTTGTTATGAAACACATGTATGATCTCCTTGCCTGAGTTTGAGACCTTCTTTCACCATTAACTGACCTCATCATCAAAATTCATTGTTTTTCCACAAAACAGCATTCTACAGCAGTTTCGTAGCGCGCTACGAAACTGCTGTAGATAACCTCTATTTGTTCCGTAGCAAATAAATCTTGAGCTGGTAAATGATCTGCTTGAGAATCTGTGTTTTCTCTGGTCACTTTGACTATGATTTGAGTCACTATGAGCTCCTTTACTGTTTTGATGCTGTGGTGCAACTTCAAATCGGATCTCTGCAACCTGAGAAGTTGATTGGGTTGCATTTCACAAAGTCATTCTTGTATGTTGTAGACAGACAAAAGCACCTGGTGTTAACTGCACACAACAACAGAAAGATGTAAAAATATCAACATATAATACATTCTGGATCCTCCTCAGTACCGCCAACATATTCAGGATACTTTTAAATTCACATCTTCTGCGCAATTCAATCTGCAATTGAAACCCTTGCGGTTGTAACTTGAACTCTGAGATATACTCTGAACCTTCTCCTTCCGGGCACTATTATGCAAATCTGACATTGATGCTCTCTGCGCGCCTTTTCAACAATCAGATACTTGAAAGTACCACTGTGCAACGAAACCATTGATTGCATACACCTGAGCCTAAACATGGTTGTTGCAGAGCAGATAATTGTGTAAATGACTGTCTCTGTTTGAATAAATGACCAAAAGAACGTTCCCACATCAAGCAAATATGAACAGAAATGTAGAAATCCTGAGAGCCAAGCTAAAACACATCCTTTGCAACGTTGATTGACTGTACAATGAATAATGTCAAGTTAATCCGGCGATGAGACCCTGGTTCTACAAACTTATCATAAAAAGCCGAGAAGTATAAGATACTGGATGCCGTGCTGAACTTTCCAGTTCTTACCTAAACTTATCTAAACTTTCCCATCCAATATCACATCTTCTGGTAATGTTCTTTTCTTAATCCATGGCTTCAAAGTGAGCGCTGATGATATATGAAAATCCCCCTTCTCAAAGCTAACAGCTGAAGCATTTAACGGGCACGGCAACCACGTTTAAAGCAGTCAACGCCTAAACGATACAGTCCATATTGACTGAGGAAACTTGTCTATTTCAAACTCTTTACCATTTGCTTCCTTGTAACTACGACAGCGATTTCTCCTCTCTGCCACCGACATTTGATTATGGAGATGATTTGAAAAATTAATGCCAAACAGAGATCATTTGGAGTGTTCAGATCAAGAAGCCCTGTATTGATAGTATCTCTCGTAGTAATTGCGCCACCCTTCTTTTGTTTTGCGCACACATCTGTTAATGACACCAGTTAACATAATTCCCGCTTTTGTGCCACATTTCTATCGCGGTGTCACCGATAATGGCGACCTTGTGGCGACCAAAACTTTATGAAAGCTACTCGACACTTGGCGCTAACCACTACATCTCATAAGAGCGTTTTCATAACTTCATAACATGCATTAACAATGAAACAACGTGCTTAATAACATTCACGCCATTTTCATTTATATCAGACATTTCAAAAACCCGTGTGAAGGAGGTGCTGTGTATCCCGGTCTAAGAGAAACGTGATCCCCTGCAGAAATAAACATAACGCTGCCTGTTTGTAACACTGGCACAATTTGCTGAACACGCACTTCAATAATGGTGGAGGGATAATTTGAAAGTTCTACATCGACTCCAGGAAATGCGCTCCTTAACCTTCCCTTTAACTGGAATCAATAAGCTGATCCTTCCATCGCATATTTCTAAGATCTCAACAAAACACACCTGAATGATTTCCAACCTTTTGAAGTAGCTTTTTCATGATGATGCATTCTTGAAAATTGCCAAGGATATCCAATCACTCTTACGCAAGCACAATGGTTCACTTTGAAAATGTGACTGCCATCAAAAAGGTGATCTTGGAAATACAGACAGCAGTGTTTTGTAAAATAAGTGCAGATCAAACAATAATCCAAAAATATTACAGCTACAAAGATCTTTAATTCTTCAACTTTATGCATTTTTGCAACAGCCCTACGCTTTCAGCCATAGATGATTTGAAAATAACATCTCAAACAGCATCAAGGCCACCAAACTCTTGTAGCCTTTTTTTTTTTGAAATATCTCTCGACTATATGGCGCATGCAATGTAATGGACTGCTGAACCTCAAGGAATTCTCAGCATTATTGGCATGTCCGCCACCAGATAGGGCTTTCATCTGCTGTGAATTACCATCTGTCTCTTATCTGCATGACCACCATTTTCTTTATCTTTGTTTTCATCCCACCGAGCTCTCCCATAATATATGCCATACAATATCAAACTGGATGCACCCATAAACTGTCCAAATGATCTCGTTTGTAGTGCAACCCAAGGAAAGGTATAATGGCATGTATTTGACACTTTTCGTTTAGATAAATTTTTTATGATGGACAATGGGGATGCATACATAAAAACATTGATGAAGATACAGATCGTTCTGATGACCAGGGTCTTCAAACTAAATCACAAAGCTGCCACTTCAGATTCTAAGAAATCAAATCACCTTCTTATGTTGCAGAACTGTCAATGTTAGGAGTGAAAGAGTGCCCTTTCAGCCAAGATTTTGAAAATAAAACTCACTAGTAAGTTCATGACAGTTTGAATAGGGCGATAAAAGGGAAAGGCCAGCATTTGTCTGCAATAACTCTACAGATGAGAATGCACTGGACTGATTTCAATTCCTCGGAAATATTGAAATGAGACTGCTAGATAAAGAAAGATCATCATCCTCAACATATCTTGACAATTATCATCATCCTCAGAAAGATCTATAGACTGGGACTAGGTGGCCGAGCATTAGGATTCTGCTCTAATAATTGCTTGGGAACTTCATTTCTTTTAACAACAATGTTGCTTGTTGTGCCTTCCCTGTTTTGCGAAATCCATAGATCAGAGCATTGTATGCAACAGCACCAGAGTTATATCCTTTAGTCAGCATTAGACCTTTAAGCACATCAACCTCATCCACAGATAGGCATGCTATGATTTGGGCCTCCACTGAAAACTCGAACAAATCCCCAGTTTCGTAGCACGCTACGAAATCACTCAAACAGGTAGCGCTGCGAAACTGCTAAAAATAATTCAGGCGCTGCGAAAACACCGACTCTCTAAGCCAGGCTAAAATTTTTTGACTACAGCATCTTTAGTGATAACACCAGGTGAATAAAAGTGTCGTGTTCAAGAGTGGTTACAAAGTATGACAAACAGGCTCATTTTTCTCTCTTTTCCCCCACCATTTCTGGCAAGTACCTCTTTATTTTTGACAAGCTTGAGGAGGATAACATTTGCTTGATTATAAGCTCATCCTTCGGATGAGTCCAACTTAGTTTAAATTCAAACCCTAAGAAGGAGTGGTTCGTTCCTGTTTGTAATTAAACAGGTCCTTTACTATGAAATTTTAACGAGTCCAGTATAGGAGAAACTCGGCGTTTTTCAATTTTAGAGAGTTTGAAAAAACTTAAGAAGACTCCAGGGTTGACATTTTTCGTAAGTTTGTGTCTCCCAAGCCCGAAAAAGTATAAAATAATACTTGAGAGAACCGCTTGATCTTTTACGACCAAGGAGTACTTTTCGTCATTAGTGCCCTTGATCCGAAAAAGTAAAAAAGTGATCAACGACACATCGTTTTATAACCAATATCGAATTTGAAACGACAAAAATCCGGCAATCTTTTCATGTTTTTACGGTCGGAAAAGAGCTATAAGTGGACCGTCTTTTAATTCTATTTTAACGAGTTTAAAAGAAAAACTCAGCAATCTTTTCATGTTTTAGGAGTCAGAAAAGAGCTTAAAGGTGACTCTAAATGTTTTTCGTCGAAAATGATAGATTTCGCCTGAATAATCCGTTATCCTGCACAAAAACACAAACATTACTCATACCTGTTTGAAATGGATAAAAATGTCGCAAAAATACCTTTCCAAAGTGAAACATAAACAAATTTGCAATTTATTTACTCAAAAAACTTATAAAAAGGGCCTTCGTCAATTCATTTTTACCGTTTGAGTTTTGGGTGAGAAAATAGTGCTTTTGCTCAGAAAACTTCCCGTGAAGATTGCGGAAAATCCAACCGTCGGAATCGAACGCCGTCTTCTCTAGGTAATCCACATCATCCTACTCTTCATTTTTAACCGTTTCAATTTTTGTTTTAGTCATTTATTTCATTTTTGGGAGGGTTTTTAGGCTTAAAACCCGCGCGCGGGGGCCCGCAGGTTTACCGCTGCTAGCCTGCGGACCCCAACTTTTTCTCCATTGAGAAAAATCTCGGGGTCCGCACCTTCCATGTAGACAAGCTGCAGTCCCATGCACTGTGTCTAACCCGGAGGGTGCGGTCCCCGTCATCAAAATAATTCCTAGCAATTTAATTTATCCTTATACTTGATGCAGAGAGTACATCATGCTAGATTGGCGCGAATGAGAGCATGAGGACGTGGATGCTGCCACATGGAATCATCAGCCTTCACTTGATGCTTTGAGGGCGTGCGGCTTGTACAAATTCTGGGCCATTCCTGGCATGAGGGCTCAGGTGGATTTCTTACAGTGTTTGGTTGACAGATGGAGCATACAGGACCAGTGCTTCTTCATTGGTGGTTTGCCTAAGAGAGGTGAAGACTTGACTCTGTTTGGAGCTAGCCCAGGTGGCCAGTCTGTCGATAGCCTTCGGCTAGAGTACTGCAACAGCCAGGCTAGAGACAAAGGGATAGACATAAAGACCATATCCCGTCCTGAACTCATGGTGATTGCATTTACTGTCACCAGACTTTGCGGGGCTGCCGCATTACATATTGCCACCGGATCCCAGATGTGTATGGCAGTTGATTTCTTTCGAGGCACCATCTTCAACTGGTGCGATGCCGTGTTGGCAAATCTGCAAGGCCAACTGACCAGGGCCAAAAATGGACAACTAAAGACCTTTGGTTATGGGGCTTTGGTTGTGAGTTTTGGCCTAGAGAGGGTTCCTATGTTGATCCTGCAACAGCTTACTGTTGGAGCTGGGCTTCCTCGAGAGCCCAAACTGATGCGATGGGTCACAGTCATGGCCTGTCACCCGGACGAGAGGACAGAGGTTGCTCGATTCAAACCTGAGTATTTCCAATGGCTGGAAAACGAGGTCTTTTCTATTCAGGACTTCCCTTACGCTGGGGTATATTTTCGTGGTGACCCAGACATGGCTCTTCCACCAGGAGGGCAGTGGGATGACTCAGGTAAAATCATTTTCAACATTTTTCCTATTTAATTAATTTTTTATTTTTTTTCCATTGTCTCAAAACTGATAGCAAAAATTTCAAATGCAGATGTGGGTCCACAGCGACTAGCTGCTCTCCGGCCTTACGAGAGGAAACAACCAGTTGCACCCGCGCCAGCTGATGAGCCCCAATTTTTGGTAACAATTTGGGCTCATTTGGCTTACTTACCTTGCTCAACCCTTCATCTTTTATCACTTATGCATTCATTTCTTAGTATATTCGTGTTATTTGTAGGAAGAAGGGCAGGCATTATATCTATGTGGCTAATACATGATGATTTCAGGTTTTTTGGCATTAAAGGGAGCAAAGACCACGCAGAAGGAGACAAGGAGACAGCAAAGGTGGCATTGCAGGTTTATAGGGAGGTTTTCTATAGCCTTAAATGACCTCCCTCGTGATCTCCACCCTAACTCCGAGCTCCAACAGCTTTCCCCACCGAGCTTAAAGGCAGCCAACGGATTCTACAGGAACAACAGTTTACAGCAGTTTACTTTTAGTTGGACAGCCGAGCTCCACTAATTGAGGAAGCCAGCTTGATCCTCATAATGTATAAATATTAAGGCCATGGCCTTTGATAGGAGCTTTTTGAAATTTTGAACTACTGTTGCAATTCCTAAGCACGAGCTACAGCTCGGTTTTTGCTTTTTGTAAGCCAGTTTTGGCATGATGTCAGACTCATGATTATTCAATAAAGGCAGGCAGCTTTGGATTCAATTCTGAGTTCTTAAGGGAGCTATAGCTCTCAGGTTAGGGCCCAACCTGAGAGAAATAGACCTCCTTTTCCTTGTATTGTTACTTTTCTTTCCTTTCAGCACTTTATTCCTCTGTTTTGACATGCATTTGGAAATTACAGTTTGCTGATTTGATTTCTTTTATGTGATTGAGTAGGATTAGTTTACGGTTCAAGTGCTTTTAGTTTCTTAGATTAGAGTAGGAGGATCAGCATTCATTAGAGCTCCAAGAAAAGGTTGACAGTGCACTCACTGCCATCTCTGTTTAGAGATTGGGGGTGTAGACCGTACCAACCACCAAAAAAACGCAGTCTTATACTTTCATTCAAGCTGCAACACAGTCATTTCAATTGTAGATCCATCCATGCATTCTGATCTTGAGCAGTACTTCTTCATTCCAACTCCATGCACGATTTTTCTCTGAAGTTTACATTGCTGTTCGTTGATTTAATAACACAGTTAGGATAGGTTGATGAATTCTCGGTTTTGTGCAGATTTGTTTCCTTTACACTGCATTGCATCACTCTGTTATCTTCTTCTTCTTCTCAAATGCGCCCAAGTCACCTACCCAACCTCTGTTCAGCTCGTTTTCATTCCAACACTTCTACTGTTCACGTAGCTCCATCTTTTTGGACTTTTCATTGCTTCCACCCTTCTATCCACCAACCAACTGTACCCACTCTTTCCTCATCTCATATCTCTGTCCCTGAGCCATCATAAGCTCCCTTTCCATCCTACCTATCCACCCATACAACTCCTCCACTCCTCCATCACCCAAAACTCCAACCACAGAACATCCTGTAGAAGTTAGCAGACTTCTTGTAGAAATCTTGAGCTTCCTGTAGGATCCCCTGCAGACATCCTGTAGAAACCTATAACCTCGGTTGCCAAGCACCTGAATGTTGTAGACTTCTGTGGAACGATGTTAGGGATCCCATGGAACCTCTCCTAGCCCTCCTGACCTTTCCCAAGATTTCTTTCCCTTCGAACTACCCCTGCACAGTCAAACCCTAATAAGAAACAAAGTCATAATAACTCCAACCACTTAAGCAAAAATATAAAAACAATGTTCTTTTCAATAGAAGTAATTTAAATTCATGCATCTCATATCACTAGAAGTAATGGCATCATTTCTAGAAGTTTGCACTCCCACCATTGCATCATAGAGATTAAACTAGTCAGATTAGGGTTTACTAGGGTTTCCATGTTTTGTTGGCTTTCAGTTCATTATTGCAAAGTAGGTTAATTTCCTTTGAGATAGCCTTCGTCCATCATTTAGAAAGCTTCTTCTGAGAACATATAGAAGTTGTCTTGAGCCCTAGCGGACTTGTGCCAGCTGACCAAGTGACAACTGCGACAAGAGCTAGTACTTGTGCATACAGCACCGTCGCTTCGAAGTTTGTTACGAACTACTGGGTTGATAAAATTAGAGATAGGAAGCTCCAGGAGTTGTAGCATTATTGCTACAATACTGGAGCCCACCATCTTTTTGGCGCCGTTGCCGGGGAAGCGTCAGAGTACTAGTAATTGTTGCTTTTCTTCTACTTTCCTATTCTTTCCTTCTACTAAGTAGTTTATTTCATTTCCATTCTGCAAAAGTAGCATAGACATTTCCTGCTTTCATAGATTAGCATTTCCTGCTTTCATAGATTAGCATTTCAATTCTGCAATTTAATTTCTGCAAGCGTAGACTAGTATTTCCATTCCTGCAATTCCATTTGAGCAAAGTAGATTAGTTCTTTCCTGCTTTCAATTTAATTCTGCATCTTTATTTCAGTAAGATAGTTAGTTGTAGATCAGTCTGTTTCAGTTTTGCAGGTACCAAAGAAGAAGAAAAAAAAAACAAAAGCAATCAAAAAAGTCTTTCCATTTCATGCCTCGTAGGAATCGAGATAAAATAGGCAAATTCTTACCCAACACCCCCACCACATCACTGAGTCACCCTTCTCTCTTCTTCGGTGATAGTGATCCAGAAGAACCTATAGGTGAACCTCCTGAGATATACGAAGATCCTATAGCAGAAGAAGAATTAGAGACCATCCCATCTGAAGCTATGGCTGACAATAGAAGAGAAGATGAGAGAATAGAAGGTGCCTTTCCCATCCGAGAGACCAATGGAGAGATGAAAATGAAGAACATTAGCCCCTCCGCTTTACCTCACTTCCATGGACTGACTACTAAAGATCCTGATACCTTCCTGTTTGAGTTTTTTGTCCTTTGTAGAACCTATGACTATACTGAAGATGAGAAGAAGCTGAAACTCTTCCCTTCAACTCTTAAGGATGCAGCATTACGCTGGTTCATGGGCTTACCTCGGAATAGTATCACCACTTGCGCTCAGATGCGGCAAGCTTTCAATACCAAGTACCGGGACTACTGTAGGTCCAAGGAAACCAAGGGAGAAATCTTTCGGATGACTATGGGAAATGATGAGTCCTTAGAGGATTATGAGGAGAGGTTCCAACTTAGCTATAAGCGGGCCAGGTGCACACTTGACCCTGAATCCCTCAAGTTGGTCTTGCTCCGAGGAGTCCCTGAAGACCTCTTAGATACCCTTCACATGTTAGCTGGGGGGGATATTTACCAACTGCCTTATGAGGACATCAAGACTGTGTTTAGAAACCACTCCAGGGCAGCTCGGAAACGAGGTAGAGGAAACCTCCTCTCAGCTGGTGTCCCTTTCTCCAAACATGAGTTTGCAAATCAATTAGAAGACCTTAAGAGTGAGGTGAGACAGACCATTGCCATGCAGCTGGACACATTCAAGATCCAACAGAAGAAGGAAGAAGCTGAGAGAGCCTTGGCTATCTTCTACCCTAGATGTACAAGGAGACACCCTAAGAACGAATGCCCATTGCATTCGGTTGAAGTGTGTTTCGTTTGTGAGGAGGACCACCCCACAAACCAATGTCCAACCTTACTGGGATTTAAAGCCATGTACCGAGGGACAGAAGCTCCCACTGAGCCTCTCTATTTCCTCAACCAAAGAAGGCCACAAGGACCTAGACCTTACCAGTAGGGGATGCAAGGGGCACCCCAAGCTTATTACAGCCCCAACCAATTGACTCTTATGCCTTCCTGGGGTCCCCCTGCTCATCCTTCTTGGTATATGCCTCCTCCATGGTCTTACCCACCTCAGTACCCTACTCAACCCACTACTCATTCATATCACTCACATGCCCAGCCGCAGCCTCAGTGGAATGCACCTCAGTCGGGGTGGAGGCCCCAGTACAACACTCCTCCTGCCATTTTGCCTCCACCACCAGTTCAACCTCAACCATCACCCCCTGCTCCTCCAAGGCAACCTCAGATGCCTGCTCAACCGAACCCGAACCCCAACAATAGACAGGCCCAGCAGGTATACACTGGGGAAACATCATGCCCTACTTATGCTGTGGAGATCCAAGAGATCAATCTTCGATCTGGAAAGACTCTTCCGGATCGCCAACCTCCTCCCCCAGAGGACGAGGAAGATAAACAGGAAAGTGAACCAAAGGCTATTCCACCCTTTCCTGAGAGACTAACAACCACCACACAACCCAACCCAGAGGAGGATGAGCTTCTGGGTGAGCTCAAGCAGTTGTGTGTGAAAATACCACTTCTCCAAGCCATCAAGGATGTGCCAATATACAACAAACTGGTTAAGGAAAAGTGTTTCAAACACCCAGGCAGGCGAAAGAGAGATGCTTCAACCATCAATGTCTTAGGACAACTGTCTGACCTTATGTTAGGACAAGTCATCTGCCCAAAGTATCTAGATCCTGGGAGTCCTGTAGTAGATGTCCACATCAATGGCACCATCATACCTCACACCTTGATTGATTTGGGGGCTGCCATTAATGTGATGACCAGGGATACCATGCTCAAACTCAATCTTCAGGGTTCCTTGAGGAAGACCTCGACAGTACTGCAACTAGCAGATCGCTCCACTGTGACTCCCGAAGGGATTGTGGAGGATGTCTTGGTCTCTGTCGACTCTTGGGAATACCCTGCAGATTTCTTGGTTCTGCAACCCAAGGCAAAGCTTACTGGATATCCTCTTATTTTGGGAAGGCCTTGGTTAGCCACTGCAGATGCTTACATAATTTGTCGTGCAGGAAACATGACCATCAAAAATGGTCCTATGCCCAAGCAGCTAGTCCTATACCCTCCTGCCCAACCTTCCTTAGAGCATGACTTACCACTTTGGTTAGAGGAAGGAGAAGAGGATGAAGTGTACTCAGCACCTCTGTGCACCCTAGATACCACTAGAAGAGACCCCCCAACCGAGGATGACTTGATTGAGACCTTGATCCAGAATCCACCTTCCAGTGCACTATCCTTAGAGAAATTGGTGGAGGATGCCCAAGCCAGCACCTTAGTGGATCTTTGTACGACCAACCCTGTCACTCCCAAAGTCAAGAATGTGGAGTTCGGCCCTGAGAGAACATTAAAGATCAGCTCCTCCCTATCTCCTTCCCAGGAAAAGGAGCTGTGTAGCCTGTTGGCTAGCCATCTAGATGCTTTTGCTTGGACCTATAAGGAGATGAAAGGAGTCCATCCTTCGGTTTGTACCCATCACATATACATCAAAGAGGATTGTAAACCGGTTAGACAGCCTCAGAGGAGAATGAATCCAGCCCTTAAGGACATCGTCAAGGAAGAATTGCAAAAACTGTTGGATGCCGGATTCATTTACCCCATCTCCGATAGTGAATGGGTGTCCCCTCTCGTGTTGGTTCCTAAGAAAAATGGGAAGTGGAGAATCTGTGTGGACTATCGAGAACTGAACAAAGCTACCAAGAAAGACCATTTCCCTCTACCTTTCATAGATCAAGTGTTGGATGGACTGGCAGGAAAGAAGTTCTTCTCTTTCCTGGATGGGTTTAGCGGGTACAACCAGATTCAAATCAGCCCGGAAGACCAAGATAAGACCACCTTCACTTGTCCTTGGGGTACCTTCGCCTACTGAGTTCTTCCCTTTGGGCTATGCAGTACTCCTGCTACCTTCCAGAGAGCTGTCTTGAGCATCTTCTCGGAGCTGGTCCATGATGCAGTGGAGATCTATATGGATGACTTCACTCCTTATGGGGCCAACTTCCAGGAAGCATTGTCCAATCTGGGAAAAGTCCTAACCAAATGCATTGAGATGAACCTGTCCCTTAGTCCTGAAAAATGTGAATTCCTGATGACTGAAGGGACCGTGCTAGGCCATACCATTTCTAGCCAAGCGTTACAGGTGGATCCTAACAAAATTGCTCTCATCAAGAAGGTTCCACCTCCTCAAAAGGTAAGGGATGTTCGGAGTTTCTTAGGATTAGTAGGGTATTACAGGAGATTCATTAAAGACTTCAGCAAGCTAGCCTCGCCATTGTTTGGCATGTTGGCAAAAGATGTGGAGTTTAAATGGACTGATGATTGTCAGAGGGCTTTGAATGAATTGAAGGACAAGTTGGTGTCAGCCCCAATCTTGAGAGGTCCAAACTGGGCCCTACCTTTCCACATCCACACTGATGCCTCGAACAAAGCCATAGGTGCAGCTTTAGGACAAGTTGAACAAAAACTTCCATATGCCATTTATTTTGTTAGTAAAAACTTGTCCAAAGCTGAACTGAATTACACTGTAACTGAGAAAGAGTTTTTGGCTGTGGTCGATGCACTGAACAAGTTCCGACACTATATCACTGGCTATCAAACATTCGTACATACAGACCATGCTGCAATTAGATATTTAATGAATAAACTAGATGTGAATGCTCGTATTATTAGATGGTTACTTTTGTTGCAGCAATTTGATTTGACCATTGTTGACAAACCAGGTAAAGAAAATGTTGTTGCTGACTTTTTATCTAGATTGGATTTGTCTGCAAATGAGGATGGAACAGTGGATGACCATATGCTCGATGAACATCTGTTTGCTATCTTAGCACTCTCTCCATGGTTTGCTAATATAGCAAACTACCTTGTTTCAGCACAGTTCCCTCCGCACCTATCTTCAAGAGAGAAGAGCAGAATCATCAGAAAAAGTGCCTCATTTACTTGGATCGGGGGCAATCTGTTCAAGCTTGGCCCCGATCAGATCTTAAGGCGTTGTGTAAGGGAGGAGGAAGTCTTTGATATCCTCCTCACCTGTCATGATGGGCCTTGTGGAGGACATTTTGCAGCAAAGAGGACTGCCTTCAAAATCCTGCAGGCAGGCTACTATTGGCCCACACTTCATCAAGATGTCAGAAGATATATCAGCCAATGTGACCAATGCCAAAGAATGGGGAAACCGACTCAAAGGGATGAGATGCCTCTCCAACCTCAAGTGACTCTTGAGCCATTTGAGAAGTGGGGTATGGACTTTGTGGGTCCAATCAACCCTCCTTCGAGGCAAAGGTCTTACATCATTGTGTGTACTGACTACCTGACAAAGTGGGCAGAGACTAAAGCCATCAAAGCAGCAACAGAAGAGAAGGTGGCCGAGTTCTTAAGAGAAAACATCTTCTACAAGTTTGGCTACCCAAGAGAGCTGGTCACCGATCAAGGGAGCCAGTTCACATCCAACCTAGTTGAAGATCTACTAACTCATCACAAGATCAAGCATAGGACTTCCACCCCCTATCACCCTCAAGCAAATGGGCAGGTGGAAGTCGCCAATAGAGGATTAGAAGGGATCTTGACTAAGGTGGTGAGCAGCAGTAGAAAAGACTGGGCAGATCGCCTGGTTGAGGCCACATGGGCTTACAACACCACCTGGAAGACCACCACCAGCTTCACACCTTATGAGCTGGTCTATGGGAAGAAAGCTTTGCTGTCCATTGAGTTCGAGTACAACACTTTGCGGATGGCAGCTCAGCTAGATCTAGATCTCAGCCATGCACAACAAGAAAGATTATTGCAGCTGAATGGACTGGATGAGCATCGAATGCAGGCCCTCCTTCACTCGGAAGTGGTTCAACTTCAGAGAAATGTGTGGCATGACCAACACCTCAATGACAAGCAATTCCAGCCAGGAGATTGGGCCTTGTTGTATGACTCCAGATACAAAGATTTCAAGGGAAAGTTGAGAACCAGATGGCTGGGGCCATATGCAGTGGAAAAATGTCATGACAATGGATCTGTCCTTATTCGAACCATTGACGAGGAAGCCATCCCCATGCTTGTCAATGGGCATCGATTGAATATCTACAGGAAACCTCTCTCAAGACAAGAGTTCATCAAAACTATGGAGAAATCAGTGCTGGTCATAGAGAAGGGTTCTGCCTCTCCTTTGGGCATACCCTGAAAGATCTAAAAAAAAGAATAAAAATAAATAAATAAATAAATAATAAATAATAAAGATCCTTGGGTGAAAACCTTTCTGAGGCGCCCAAGGCAGGTGGTAGGGGTGAAAACCTCATTGAGGCGCCCCTATTGTCTTTCAAAAAAAAAAAAAAGAGATTTGAAAAAGATGCTTGAGTGAAAACCTCTCTGAGGCGCTTAAGGCAGATGGCAAGGGTGAAAACCTCATTGAGGCGCCCCTGTTATCTTTCAAAAAAAAAGAAAAAAGAAAAAAAGAAAAAAGAGAGAAAAAAGCAATAAGCAAAAAAGACAAGGACAGCAAGTTCATAATGTAAAATTGCATGCAGGTTGCAGGTGTTCTATGGAGGAGAGGAAGCCTTTCAACTCAAAGCTAAGGATCCTTATCATGCTGTCAGGAGACCTCACCAGCACCTCCTCCAAGAATACTCATTCTCTCCAAGGTATGTGCAATTTTATCACGGCTTGAGTCTTCTACAGGAAGACGCAAATTTTCTACAGGAAGATGCAGATTTTCTACAGGAAGATGCAGATTTTCTACAGGAAGGTGCAGACTCTCTACAGGAAACACAAACTTTCTAGAGGAAGCTCTGTATTTCTACAGGAAACTTCCTGTAGAAGTTCAGGACGGCCCAGAATCCATTTTATGAGGAGATCTAACGACTAAGGATCGGTTTGGACGCATGCAAGCTATTGTTATCTCCCTTGCACATTGTTGTCACCTCATCTTGCCATCCTTGTCGACATGCAACGAAGTTATCTGCACCAGCAAAGCAGATCGATGAGTTATCAAGAAAAAGCAATTTTTAAATAAAATAAAAATGCTGAGATCTCATACCATATCCATCCCAGTCATCCAGAAGCCCTGGGAGTGTGATCGGGAGGCCAGATCCTTCGTCGTGCAGCATGCACCCAAGGAGGAAGAACTGTTACAAGACATCCCGTGGGAGTCCTGTAACAGTTAAGCCCGCTAGAGTGTATACTATCCACAACGCTGGCCATATGCAATGAAAACGCGGACGCATGCAGCCAAGCATCAAATCCATCGTCGGCAGCCTGTAAACGTGAACCTCCGGGCCTGTGCAAATTCACCAGCAGCAGATAGATCCATTCATCATCGTCCAAAACCTGAAAAATCGTGTTGCAGCCGCGCAGGTAAGTGTCTCGACCCTTTCTTCCGTCAGATTGCATGAATTTTACTTTGAATTGTTTGCAAAGTGTGAAGTGAATGGGTTGAGCGGCTGTATGGCCAGTTGACTGGCCACGTCGACCGGTTAATGGTCCAGTCAGATGTTTGGGTGGCGGCCGTGACAAAAGGAATGGGCAGCACACACGTGAGAGCAATCCCCGTCGGGAAAAACGGATTTAGCAGAAGAAACGACGGCGGATCTGCTGGAGGGATGATGCGGTAGTGTTACACTAAAAAATGTCACCATGGCTATTTACAGTTAGTATGGCTCTATCAACAGTCATGCTATCCTCCTAGGAAAGTCTTATGCCTCTGCTCTCCATGTCAAACTCCAAAAAGAGAGAAAGTCTTTATAAATGTATTTATCTCTGGGTACGCAGATTCTCTCAACCTTACCTGCGGTACGCACCCAATGTTCACAAAAGCTGCGTACTTGTACGCTCTGTATGTAAAGGGGCAGGTGCGTCCCCCTGTAAAGGTCAAAATGCGCAAGTTTCATCTTTAAAAAGTTACTTGTGGTCATTTCTAGAGCATTCTAGAAGGTTGTTCGACGTGTATTGAAAGCCTCCAGCTGGTTCATGTACCCCTACCAAAGAGGAACTTATCCCATCAATGAGGGAGCTATCCCATCCAAAGAGGGGATTATCCCATTGATGGTGGACCTGATTAACTTCCTCTTGAGCACTATAAATACAGGCATTGGGCCAGAAGGAGGAGAGGTTGGAAGCTAAACATTTCTAAGGGTAGATGCTGCTGGAATTAGGACTCCCATTTAGAAGCTTGTGAGGAGAGATTGCCATCTTTGCTTGTTCTATTTGGAAGTGGGTGAGCTTTGTCAAAGTAAAGGAGAACTCTTGATGGACCCTGGGAGGGACTTGCACAACACCAAGGCTCAGGTTGTAATTGTTCCTTTTGTTTCCTATTAATGCAAATGAGTCCATTCTTCTCAATAACTTGTTATTTATGAGTTGTTTCATGTACTCCTTGGTCTATGTGTTAAATATGTTTTATTCTATGAGATTATCAAGTGCTATTTAATCGTTTGATTGTTAGTGGATGCAGGTTTCAAAGTGAAGGAGGAGCTCATCCGGATCAGCGAGGCTGGACTGCTACAACAGCGTTGGATTACAGGTAGGATCTAAACACTTGATTTCTTATATAGTAAATGCATGTTTAGAGAAGGATTGCTCTTGTTTGTCTTGTTTGTCACTAGAGAGTCTTAGGCTCCTCGGGAGGTTGGTTGTGTCCGCACTATCGACTCTTTCTGCCTGACAAATTGGCGACTCCACTGGAGATTCCATTGATGTGAAAGTTTTTTCCTTTGTATGCAACTTTGATCTGAGAAAAGTCATTTATTTTCTGGTTTTTGGCTCTGTGACTTTGTTTTTGGGTGGGTTAGCTTAGGGTTAGATTGAATTTAGCTTTTCTTGGTTTTTTTAGTAGTACGCACCCTCTGAGTATTGCACAGTGCGTACTTGTACGCACTGTTGCTGTGTGCACAGAGCGGGCCCGCACCTGGCTTAACCGGTTGCCTGCGTACCCTGCTAAAAATTAAGAAATTTCCATTTTTTGCATTTTTTCTCTTGGATTTTGCTTTTTATTAGTTTTTACTGCCCAGATCCATTAGTCTCTTGTCAAAGATTTTCACCTGAACTTGTTTCGATAGCATTGAGTGTTTTAGTGGATTTCATAGAAGTTTAAGCCCTAGGGTTTGATTTTTGAGTAGGTCTTGTAGTGACTTTGGTGGTAGAAGTTGTCAAGCCTTAGATCTCTCTGGTTTTGTCACCCTTCTTAGAAGTCGGACCTGTCATAAAGTCTACCTGTGAGAGTAACTTACCTTTGAGTTATCTCTTTGGCAAATTTCGAAGTGCTTGTTGATTGAGTATTGAATTCCATTTTACAAAAAGAACAAAAAGATTTGAGTTTTGTTTTGACTGGTCTTTTGATTCTGCATTAGCTGGTCCTTGACTTGATTTTGGTCAAGTAAAACAACCTAGAATCATCCTTGTAGGCTTTTGCCTCGTTAGGTTTGCTTAGAGTAAATTTCTTTTTGATTTGCTTGTGAGTCAAGTTTTCATAGATTTTATAGTTTTTGAGATTGATTTTCGTTAAAATAGATTTATATGCTTTATTAAATAAGTGAAAATACAAAAACATCTCCTTTGAAAAGTTTTGTTTCAAGTAGCTTTGAACAGTTTTGAAAGAAAAAGAGTTTTTCGTGCACGTAAGGAGTGGTCGTGTTTGTATGCTTGGAAAGATAAAGAGAATTGTTTCTTTGATTGTCTTTACTAAGAAAGTTGTTTTCTATAAGATTTGCATTTCTCAACTCTCTTAGTTAGGAATTTCATTGAAAGAGAAAAGTAGCGTAAATCATCTTAGGTGCATCTTTGTAGTGGTTTGGGTCGAGTCTACACACCATTGGTTTCATTTCCGCTACCCTTTGTCTTTAAGGAAAACCATAAAATTAACGCTTAAAGTAAAATCAACGTAGTAACTTTTATTTACTAGGGCTTTGAAACACCAATTTAGATCAGGCTAGTGTCTTGGAGTAGGGGAGTAATTAACTCTCCAAGACAACAAAACCAAACAAGTAGCTTATCTTGTGATAGAATAAATCCAATTGTCTCATTTGTACTCTGGGAAAGCTCCTCTTAAAGGAGAAGCACGAGCTCGTGTCCGAACCAGTGAGGGGATCAATCCCCCCTCATTGGGAACGATGCCAGACATGCACGTATTACAAATGGTAAACCTCGGATTAACCATTATCGAGGAGCCAGGGGTCACTTTTCGGTAAACCTTGGATTATTGTCAAGGAACCGGCAAGGGGGTTGAGCTTGATACTCTACCCTTGCGTGCTGTCGGAGTGTAGACTGTTCCCCCAGGTGCATTTGTTGCGGTTGGTAACCTTAGTGACCATTATCTTTAGGATTCTACCGAGGTGACGGTGGAGGGAAGATCCCACTGTACCTAGAGCAGACGTCGGCTAGACTCACTTGGATTTTCCGGGGGGTTCACTTCACTCGAGACGTTAAAGTGGAGGAACTTGTGCCGGTCTATTCATTAAGCAGGTTGCCGGGGTAACTGTTCCACCCGCCACTTCTGTACTGAATCTGGCGATGTTGGGTTTCATCTCCAACTAGCGTTTTCGGTCTGGAAGGCTACTGTTTGTGCTTGGTTTGACGCCCTAGATTCTTTAGGCGTGTGATTCAAATTTGTTTGGTTCTTTAGAGACTTTAGGTGGTTTGATTTGAGATTTTACTTTGTTTTCGTGTGTAGTAGTTAAAAGTTTTTAACTGTGGTGGAATTACCGAGACAGTCCCGTAGACTTCGGGGCCAGTCTCCTGAAGTTGTTTCTGTGGCCGAATTGTTGAGGAGATCCTGTAGACTTCGGGGTGACCCTCCTCGAGACGACCCCAGTAATCTAGAAGGTTTGAAGGTCCTTGTAACTCCTCCTAGTGGTAGTAGAGTAGGTTCACCTGAAGAAGGAGAATCTTCCTTGGTGGTCCATCCAGATTATCAAAGTCTAGAGATAGGTTATAATCCCGAAGCTGTTACAGTTTCTGAGCTTGCTGGTAGTTTTTTGTCTACTAGTGATATAGGCGAAGAACCTGAAATATCTGAACCTGTTACTCCGACTTCTAGTGTTCCAGATTCACCAAGAATAGAACGAGTTATCACCGAAAATCTTCCTACTGGTTTGATTGCTATTGAAGAACTTGCTCCAGAAGAAGAAATAGGTGTCTCTAACCTTGAAGATCAAATTACTATTGATCTAAGGGAGCGTGAATCCATCTTTTACAGTCCTCCTAGAAGTACTACTTGGTACCTTTCGTTAACCAATTATTTAGACAACTCAGGGGTAGGTTTTTCTACACCTCGTACTCCCTTTCCACCTGGAGGTATTTATACTCCTGTAAATATGTCTGGTCAGTCGTCCGTGTTTACTCAAACTCCTGAATCTTTCTTACACGGCGGTCCTTCTGTTCCCACCGGATATCAATCACTTTCTGGTACCTTTGCAGGAGCATCTCCTCAACCCATTGATCATGGGTTATCAGCTGGAAACAATGGTAATATGCCATTGGGTGTAGGAGACATTTACATGATGTTAGGTTCAGTTCCCGTTTCCCAACCTCAAGGTGGCCAATTACCGCCTGGGGGGCAGCCTCAGTTAACGCCTGGGGGGCAACCTCAAGGTACACAAATCATGTCTGGGGGGCAACCTCAAGGTCAGTATGTACCTATGGTGCAATACATGCCTCAAGGTCAACCCCAGCCTCAATATGTACCCCAGGGTCAACCTCAGTATCAATATTTACCTCAAGGGTATCAACCCCAAGGGTATCAACCTCAAGGGTATCAACCTCAAGGTCAAGGTCAACCCCAGTATCCATATTTACCTCAAGGTTATCAACCTCAAGGTCAATACTCAGGTCAAGGTTATCAACCACCTCAAGGTCAGTCATATGTTCAAGGTATGGGAACTGCACCTTTCAATTATCAATCCTATCCTCAATCCGGTTATGGATCTCAGTATCCTCAACCTGTTACTGGTCAATACCCCGGAATGTTAGTGTGGGATCCATCACAGGGTCAACAGGTGTTGCAGCCAAGTTTACAGTTGGTACCTCAAGCTGGACAACCCGTAGTTTCTGGTCCACCCCAGCAACCGCAACCTGTCCAGTCAAATGTTTAAACTTCTGTAACTTCGGTAGTTACTCAGCCACCAATTGCACCTAGTACTCCATCTCAAACAGCTGCTGCAACTACCGCTACATCTGCCGCACTTACTTCTGGAGTATCGACAGCTCCGGTTTCTACTGTCTCTGCAACCACTCCTCAGACATCTTTACCGTTGTCTGGATCTACGATTCAAACCACGGTCCAGATGCCTACAAGTCAGCCTGGCATAAGTACGGTTGTCACTACTCAACCTCAATTTGTTCAACAACTGTACCAGGGACAGTACCAACATGAGCAAGCTGTCCAACAGCTGGTTTACCAGTATCAACCGTATCCTGGGTACACTTATCAACAACCTCAACAACCCCAGTACGGTCCGGTTAATCCTGGTTTTCCAGGAGGATATAATATCCCGAATGCAACGCCTATTCCAAGTTATCCTAGATATCCTCCTCCTGGGGCTGGTGTCATGACTCAGAGTTTTAGGGATCTGAACCGGCAGTTACCGTTTATCGCAACTTTGGATTTACCAGACTTGACGCGCCTAACGAACGATCCAATTCAATATCTTCAGTTCTGGCCGCCAATGCCAAATAAGTTGCCTAGTGATATACCCAAGTTCGAAGGTAAGTCTGGAGAGGATCCGTCCAATCATGTGATGACTTACCACCTCTGGTGTGCTTCAAATTCTATCTCGAATGATTCGATCCGCTTACGTCTTTTCCAGCGTACACTCATTGGTCTCGCAGCCAAGTGGTACATTGAGTTACCACGGGCCTCTTTTTATAATTTTAGCGAGTTAGCTACCTCGTTCTTAACTCACTTTCATTTGTCGATCAGATACGATAACGACACGGAGTTATTAACTTCACTAAAACAATCGACGTCCACGTATATTTCTGATCACATTCATGAGTGGAGACGTCGAAGAAGGCTAGTGAAAGTTTTTATTCCGGACCAAATCTTAGCTGAATGGTTTGTTAAATCATTATTACCGAAGATTACTGAAGATGTAGCTAAGGCCGGAGTAGTTACTGAGGAGCAAGTCATTGCTCAGGCGCAGTACCTTGACTTAGTTTATACTCAGTCGGGTACGTTACACGAGAAGATTCCGGATCTTCCAAAATCGAATCAAATCGTTGTTGCTCCTTCGGGATCCCATGCCGCTGATGGTATGATTGGTATCGTGAATACAAAGAGTAAGAAGAAGTCTTCCAAGGCTTCAACTACTCCTATAATCACTTTGCCCGATTCCCCGACAGGAGAGTCTTCTCCTGAACTTTCCGCCGATATTCACGCTGTAGAGTCATCTACGGCCAAATCAAAAAACGGTGGAAAGAAGAAAGGAAAGAAGAAGGCTAAAGCAGACAAGGCTCCGAAGGAGAAAATGGAAAAGTCGGAAACCAATGACGAAAAGCGCAAACCTCGATATCCTTGTCTTATTTGTGAAGAGGATCATTTTACAAGAGATTGCCCTCATCGGGCCGAGGTTGTGAAAATAGTCAAAGGTTCTCCCACTCCTGCTGTGTTAAAAGATCCATTTCCAAAGCAGGAAAGTAAGATGATAGGTTCTTCCTCGACTGCCAGTGAAGAACCCATTTTGATGATGTCTCATGTGAGGATTGCGACTCGATCGCAAGTTTATGGTAGTAAGAATCCTGTTGATGGTAAAGAAGCAGAATCTTCTCATTCTAATCCATCAACCTCAGCTCCTGGTTCCGATCCACTACAGATCGAAAAACCTAACCCGGACTTAGTAATTAAACCGCCCGCCAAGGGTGTACTTCGAAGGTCTGCTTTCAATCCACATGCGAGAGCGGCCCAGAATTACAACATTGTTGAGGACTTAGCTGTTTCACCCTCAGCAATGTCGGCTTTAGAAGTGCTGCAATCATGCCCAGCACAACGAAAATTACTTTTGTCGGCTATCGGAGCTGTTGATGTTCAGGACCCGAATCTGATAATCTTCGATCTAGAAAATAGTACACCGCGTCTACCCCATCAAATGGCTTTCCAAATTCCAGTGATAGTCAAAAACAGGCCTATTCATCGGACTGTGATTGATGAGGGAGCTTCTACGTGTATTATGTCGATTCAATGTTGGAGATCGCTTGGTTCTCCTTCGTTGAACCAATCCCCCACCATCCTTAAGGCCTTTGATGGCCGTGGGTTCCGTCCGTTTGGTATTCTACAGGAATTGCCTATAGGGGTAGAAGGTAAAACCGTTAGTCTGGATGTGGAGGTGGTTGATGCCCCTCTAGACTACAACCTTCTTTTGGGTCGAAGTTGGTCATATGCTATGACAGCGGTCGTTTCATCGGTCTTCAGAGTAATTAAGTTTCCATATAACGGTAAGATCGTGACGATTGATCAGCTGACATACTTTTCATCCGACCCAGCCTCTTCAGAGAGTATCCAGCATGTCGGTAAGACGACAATCCCTTATAGGGACGTTGGCGTAGGTTTAGTTAAAGATTCCGGTTTACTGGGAACTTTTCCTTTCCCTCCAATCAACGCAGACCCTTCATTTGCATCAATTCATATGATTACATCAGAAAACATTATTTATGATGATCCTTGGATTGTCCCATCTGAATCTGAGATAGACTCATTCGGTGATGCTATGCCTTTGAGTCCATATGAAATTGCTTATGAAGCCGTCATGTCTTTTACCGACTCGTGTTCAACCCAAATCAACCAAATGAATGTGGTCAGTGAAGAATCACTTTTCACATCAACCTTAGAACGGATAGCGTTTCCCGAAGTCGTGTCATCTGAC
Organism: Pinus tabuliformis; assembly: GCA_031772625.1. Lineage (NCBI taxonomy): Eukaryota > Viridiplantae > Streptophyta > Pinopsida > Pinales > Pinaceae > Pinus > Pinus tabuliformis. Next base: position 1,052,056,210 of record CM062816.1, read on the forward strand.
GAGCAACTTCGCGAAATCCTAAGTGTAGACGATCTACCATGGGAAGATCTCCATCACAGATCTTCGTTTTTACCTAAGGATGATGCTTTTGAAAATGATTTTTCATCTATCTTTACCGCTGAATATGTCAAAGATGCTCAGAATCCAACGAAACATTCTGATTCAGAGTTGAATTTAGGGAATATTTCTCGCACTATTCCCATTGATATTTCAGTGAAGCCCGGAATTGAGGAAAACATTCATATAGGTGCCTCATGTACAGAAGATGAAATCCAAACTTACAAGGCCCTATTCCAAGAATTCCGCGATGTGTTTGCCTGGTCTTACGAGGAAATGCCAGGAATCGATCCTGCCATTGTTGTTCATGAAATAAAGACCTACCCGGACGCTAAACCCGTCCGTCAACGGTTGCGTCAAATTCACCCTCGGAAAGCGGCTGCAATTAAAGCAGAAGTCGAAAAGCTGTTGAAAGCAGGTTTCATTTATCCAATCCCGTTAACGGATTGGGTATCGAATATTGTTCCAGTCAACAAGAAACAAGGAACAATAAGAATCTGTATCGACTATAGGGATATAAATCGAGCTTGTCCAAAAGACAACTATCCTACGCCTTATATCGATCAAATTATTGATGATTGTGCCGGAAGTGAAATGTTTTCCTTCATGGATGGTTTTTCGGGCTATAATCAAATCAATATTCTACCTGCCGACCAACCAAAAACGGCATTCATTTGTCCATGGGGGACATTTGCTTACTGCAAATTACCTTTTGGACTTAAGAATGCCGGGGCCACTTTTCAACGGGCGATGTCTTACGCATTTCATGACATCAAGCACATTGTGCAACCGTACCTCGATGATTTGCCTGCTCATTCTTTACATCGAGCTGATCACCTTGTCCACTTACGAGCAATCTTTATGAGGTGTAGGCATTATCGAATTCGGTTGAATCCCCACAAGTGTGTGTTCTGTATAGAGACGGGTCGATTGCTGGGATTTGTTGTTTCAAAAGCCGGCATTCGCGTCGATCCCTCGAAGGTCGAAGCTATCATCAAATTGCCTCCTCCTTCGAGTTTGCGCCAACTCCAAAGTTTGCAAGGGAAAGCAAACTTTTTACGCCGATTCATTCCAAATTACGCCGAGGTCACTAAAGGTTTTACACGGTTGTTGAAACAGAACGCTCAATTCTTTTGGGATGAGATTGCCCAACAATCTTTTGATGCACTTAAACACGCGTTGACCCATGCACCGTTGTTGCATCCTCCCAACTACAACCAGGACTACTTCTTATACCTCGCAGCTTCGCATTCCACCATTGGAATGGTGTTAGTTCAAGAAGATGAATTCGAAGCGGAACATGTGATATATTATCTTAGTAGGACATTAAACCCCACTGAGCTAAAATATTCGCATGTGGAGAAATTGGCCCTGGCAGCCGTTCAAGCTGTCCAGCGTTTTCGTCACTACATTCTTCTCCGTAAAACTACAGTTATTTCGGATTGCAACCCTATGATTTATATTTTGACAAAACAACTGCTAGGGGGCAAGTACTCTAAATGGATCGTTATCCTGCAAGAGTTCGACTTGGAGTTTGAAAAGTCCAAGTCTAAGAAATCCTTAGTTTTGCGGAATTGATGTGTGATTTCCCGCATGCTGACACAGAAACTGTGGCAGAGGAGTCCATTGCGGACGAATCTTTGTTTCTTATCAGTACTTTAGATCCGTGGTACGGGGATATAATCATCTATCTCCAAACCCAAACCTTTCGGCCTGAAGCTTCAAAGTCGGAACGTCGAAAAATTCGGTTTCAATCCCAGCAATACAAGATTATTGGAGATACACTTTATCGCCGGGGGGCAGACTTAGTTTTTCGACGTTGTTTAACTCACGAAGAGGCTGAGAGGGTTTTGAATGATTGTCACTCTGGAGCATGTGGCGGTCATATGTCTGGGTATGCCACAGCTCAGAAGGTGTTGCGCGCTGGCTATTTCTGGCCGTCCATGTTTAAAGATTGTATCATTGCGGTTCGGAAGTGCCACAACTGTCAAGTGTTTGATCGCAAGATGCGCGCACCACCTGCTCCTCTCCATCCTATAATTGCCGTTGGTCCTTTCGCCAAATGGGGTATCGATTTTATTACTTGTAACCCTCACTCGGCCGGGGGGCATGCGTATATCATCCTCGCGGTTGATTATTTTACTAAATGGGCTGAGGCGATGCCTACATTCGACGCAAGCGGCAAAACAGCTGCAGTTTTCGTATTCAATCATATTATAACTAGGTTTGGTGTCCCACAAGCAATCATCACTGACCATGGGAGCCATTTTCGAAACATCATGATGACTGAGCTTACAAGCCAGCTTGGTTTGCGCCACGATAGCTCTACTCCTTATTATCCGCAAGCCAACGGTTTGGTTGAGTCTATCAACAAAGTTCTGGTTATCATGATCCGACGAACCATTGGTATTCATCGGTCGAATTGGCACAACATGTTATTTTCAGCGCTATGGGCATACCGAACCTCAGTGAAAACTTCAACAGGGTTCACTCCTTTCCAGCTAGTTTATGGCTTGGAAGCTGTGTTACCCATTGAATGCGAAATCCCATCACTTCAAATGGCTGTCGAATTACTTCCAGCTACTTCCGAAGAGGAGAAGCGTTTATTATACTTAGCTAAATTAGATGAGACTCGACGTGACGCTGCATTGGCAATCGAGACTCACGCGAAGCGAATGAAAGCTCAGTATGATAGAAATGTGACCCCTCGAAGTTTTTCGGAGGGAGACCTAGTGCTATTATATGATCAAGCTAACGATAAGCTAGGTGCTGGAAAATTCGTTCCTATGTGGCATGGACCCTACATTGTAAAGCGAAAGCTAGCAAAAGGGGCCTATGAGCTGGTAGATTTTGATGGGGACTCTTTGGGTAAACCCAGAAATGGACTTTACCTAAAGAGGTATTATGCTTAAATGGTGGGTATGGAGAATTTTTTAGGTTAGGTTTTCTTTCTAGCTAGTATGTTTGTTAGTTTAGTTAGTGTGCTTAGCTTAGAAAGTGTGTTTTTCGTCGTTATTCTGGCTTATCTTGGTTTTACTCTTGATATTGCAGATGTCGACGCCTCTCCAAACATACATTGGATTTGCTGATGGTGCTTGTCGTAGTACACAGAATATCTCTTCCGCAGCTTGGGTTATCTATTCGCCCTCTGACGAGTTAGTTTCTATGCATGGGGTAAGCCTCGGTCAAACGACAAACAACATTGCAGAATACAGTGCAGTGGTTGAATTATTATCTGAATCTATTTCATTTGGAATTCGACGTTTGATAGTGAGGTTAGATTCTGAACTTGTTGTATTACAGCTTAATAGAGTATATGCTATTAGAATTCCTGTGTTATTAAGGTTGTTTTTGAGAGTGCGTCTCTTGGAACGTGAATTTGATTACATTGAATATCAACATATTCCAAGGTCTTTAAATACATTAGCAGATGCAATTGCTTCTCGAATGTTGGACAGACATTTACAATAATCATGCAAGTAAATTTAAAAACATTTCATCACATATGTTAAACAAGATAAGCCGGTAATAATGATATATATATAGATAGGAGTGTGTCAAAAAATATACATCGTCTTCGATCATAGGTTGAAAAACACCTTATGATCGGCAAAAATGATAAGTACAAAAAGCCAAAAATGTCATATGTGTCTACAAAAGTGACTAGCCAATCACTGGTGGTGCTCTCTATACGAGAACACTGCCCGCGCTACCCTACACAAGAACCTCCTAAAAGGTCCTGGGACTGTGACCACATAGCGCTGAAGTCGAATGGGAATGTCATCTATGGTGGTCTCTGTTATATCTGCCGTCAGACGCTCTAGATCCTGTTCCAGCTCAGCTAAAGTCTCTGCGGCCGCATCCTGTGGGGCTGGTGCTGGTACAGCTGGTACTCTCCTCTCAAAAGCCCGGAGGTTGGCTGGATGCCGTGGACCTACATCTGCATTTTGAAAATTTGTGTTGTCAGTTTGAGGCGATATATATAAAAAACAAAAAAAATAGATAAATTTAAAACTTGTGAAAAATAAAGTACCTCTGTCGTCCCATTGTTCTCCCTGTGGAAGAACCATGTCCGGATCACCTCGAAAATCTACTCCGGCATAAGGAAAGTCCTGAATAGCAAAGACCTGATCCTCTAACCAGTGAAAATAACCAGCAGGGAATCGAACAACTGCCGTGCCCTCCTCAGGATGCCGGGCCATCACCGTAACCCATCGTATCAGCTTTGGCTCCCGAGGACCCAAGATATCAACAGTGAGATGCTGAGGGATTAGCATCAGAACTCTCTTTAAGGCAAAGCTCACAACTAGAGGCCCATATCCAAAGGTCTTCAGTTGTCCGTTCTTTGCCCTAGTCAGTTGGCCCTTCACGTTGGCCGACACGGCATTGCACCAGTTGAAGATGGTGCCTCGAAAACAGTCAATCGCCATCCGCATTTGGGACCCAGTGACAATATGTAAAGCGGCTGCGCCGCAAATTCTGGTAACCGTGAAAGCTATAACCATGAGTTCACGCCGAGAGATGTATTTGATTTCTACGCCTTTCGCATGGTTTTGATTGGGTATGCACCAATCTGCCCGGAGGCTAGCAAGGGATTGGCCACCTGGCCTAGTCCCGGCTAGATTGAGTTGCTTGCCCCTATTTGGCAAGCCAGTGAGAAAGTATATGTCAGAGGGCTCTATCTCGAGCTGGTGCCCTCCGATGTAAAAGCATTGCTCATGAATGTTCCATCTCTCAACCAGCCACTCCAAGAATCTCACCTGAGCCCTCATGCCAGGTATGGCCCAGTATTTATATAGTCTGCATGCTTTTAGGGCATCAATGGAAGGTTGGTGACCAATTGCGGCTAAATCAACGTCCTCGTGCTCTCTTTCTCTCCAATCCAACATGGTGAGTGCCCTACACACCAAGAAATAAAGATTAGAATTAATTTGGGAAAATTTAAATGGTTATTTTTGGGGTTTGGGGTTTCAAATTCCGCCCTTCGCGGGGGACGCACCCCGCGTTTAGGACACAGAGTGCCGGTACACAGCTAGCCTGAAGGTGGGCTGCGTACCCCGACCTTTTTCCTGTGTAGGAAAAGGTTGGGGGACGCAGGTCACCCTTAGGGCACCTACGTACCCCGCAGAGCGGTTTTTTTAAAACCTAAAACCCCCCAAAAACCAAAACTAAAACCTAAAACAAAATTTTAATCGGATGAAATTGAATAGGAGGATGTTGTGAAATACCTGGAAGAGACAGCGTTCGATTCTGACGGTCGGATTCTCCGTAATGACCACAGGAAGTTTCTTGCCAAAAGCCCTTTTCTCAACCTCAACAGTAAAATGGTAAAAATGACATGGTAAAAAGTCTTTTTATAGGTTTTTTGGATTAATGAATGGTAGGTTTGTTTATTTTTCACCATGGAAGGATATTTTTCAATGTATTTTTTCCTATCTTAAACAGGTATGAGTAATGTGTCGTTTTTGTGCAGGATAAAGGGATTTAGAGGGAAAATTGTCATTTTTCATGAACCAAAATATCAGAGTCATCTTTTAAGCCCTTTTCTGACTCCTAAAAAATGAAAAGATTTCCGAGCGTTTCTTTTACACTCGTTAAAACGGAATTAAAAGACGGTCCCCTTATAGCTCTTTTCCGACAGTAAAAACAGGAAAAGGTTGCCGGGTTTTTGTCGTTTCAAACTCGATACTGGAAATAAAACGACGTGTCCTTGATCGCTTTTTACTTTTCAGGTCAGTGGCACTAATTATGAAAGTACTCCTTGGTCGCAAGATCAAGCGGTTCTCCCAGGTATTATTTTATACTTTTTCGGGCTTGGGGGACACAAAGTTACGAAAAAGTTCAACCTGGAGTCTTCTTAAGTTTTTCAGACTCTCTAAAATTGAAAAACGCCGAGTTTCTCCTATACTGGGCTCGTTAAACATTTCACAGTAAAGGACCTGTTCAATTACAAACAGGAACGAACCACTCCTTCCTAGGGTTCGAATCAAAACTAGGTTGGACTCATCCGAAGGATGAGCTTATAATCAAGCATATGTTATCCTCCTCAAGCTTGTTAAAAATAAAGAGGTACTTGCCAGAAATGGTGGGGGAAAAGAGAGAAGAATGAGCCTATTTGTTATCTTTTGTCTCAGAAGAAACTTTATTACCACTCTTGGACACGACACTTTTCATTCACCTGGGTTGGGAAATCCTTTACCTCACAGTTGATCAAACCACATTGAAAGTCTTCAGCTGGGTTCCGGGGATTAACTTTGAGTCATTCATCACCAAACCATCTGTTGTGTCGTTATGTGTTCAAGAGCTCTGCAAACAAAACTTTCATCTGCAAAATACCTTGTCATCCATTTGACCATCCCTGAGTCAGTCCTTACAGCAATATTTCTTCAACTTGAACAAATGATTTCGTGTTGTGGGCTTGCCTGCAACGGGTCGCTTTCTATCGACATCAACACATTATCTAGAGAGATGACTTAGAAATCGTCAGTACCTTGAAGTCTGCATGCATCAATGGTAGGTTTCTCGCCTTTGATGTCAGTTTACATCATTGACTTTCGATCAAAGGATTCCGTGAAATGTTCGACATCAACTCATTCATTCACATCTCATGGATTGTACTGGGTACTTTGAGAACCATTGACATTACTGGTGGTCTCTCTCACACTTGTTAACAGTTTACATCATCGACTAGTAATCAAGTGGTTTCTACCATGTTCGACATCAACTCATTTATTCGCATGGCTAGAATCGTACCAATTCGGGAAGCAGAAATGAAGACCCTGGATCTAGTTTCCACCATCCAGGCTGCGAGGAGTTTTGTATTCATTATCTAAGTAGACTAATCATAAATAGATGGCTGCGCCCATACTGTGTCTACAAAAGTCTATGATTATGATGTACTGCAAGATCATTCTTGTATGAGAGTAGTTAGTCAGTTAGTTAAAGTTTTGACCTGAGTATGGGAATGCCTACCTCAGTGATGATATAATCTTATACATGTATTTTGTGTTGAAAATTGCAGGTTCTGACCAGGCTCTCCACGAGATAATCCTTGAAATGATAAAGCGCTTCACCCTTCCTAGATAATACAAAACCCTAATCTATTACAGGCTTCGCACTTTAGGTGGCAATCTGTTACACTAAAAAATGTCACCATGGCTATTTACAGTTAGTATGGCTCTATCAACAGTCATGCTATACTCCTGGGCAAGTCTTATGCCTCTGCTCTCCATGTCAAACTCCAAAAAGAGAGAAAGTATTTATAAATGTATTTATCTCTGGGTACGCAGATTCTCTCAACCTTACCTGCGGGTACGCACCCAATGTTCACAAAAGCTGCGTACTTGTACGCTCTGTATGTAAAGGGGCAGGTGCGTCCCCCTGTAAAGGTCAAAATACGCAAGTTTCATCTTTAAAAAGTTACTTGTGGTCATTTCTAGAGCATTCTAGAAGGTTGTTCGACGTGTATTGAGCGCCTCCAGATGGTTCATGTACCCCTACCAAAGAGGAACTTATCCCATCAATGAGGGAGCTATCCCATCCAAAGAGGGGATTATCCCATTGATGGTGGACCTGATTAACTTCCTCTTGAGCACTATAAATACAGGCATTGGGCCAGAAGGAGGAGAGGTTGGAAGCTAAACATTTCTAAGGGTAGATGCTGCTGGAATTAGGACTCCCATTTAGAAGCTTGTGAGGAGAGATTTCCATCTTTGCTTGTTCTATTTGGAAGTGGGTGAGCTTTGTCAAAGTAAAGGAGAACTCTTGATGGACCCTGGGAGGGACTTGCACAACACCAAGGCTCAGGTTGTAATTGTTCCTTTTGTTTCCTATTAATGCAAATGAGTCCATTCTTCTCAATAACTTGTTATTTATGAGTTGTTTCATGTACTCCTTGGTCTATGTGTTAAATATGTTTTATTCTATGAGATTATCAAGTGCTATTTAATCGTTTGATTGTTAGTGGATGCAGGTTTCAAAGTGAAGGAGGAGCTCATCCGGATCAGCGAGGCTGGACTGCTACAACAGCGTTGGATTACAGGTAGGATATAAACACTTGATTTCTTATATAGTAAATGCATGTTTAGAGAAGGATTGCTCTTGTTTGTCTTGTTTGTCACTAGAGAGTCTTAGGCTCCTAGGGAGGCTGGTTGTGTCCGCACTATCGACTCTTTCCGCCTGACAGGTAGTAAGTGAACTCACAGACAAATGATGGAACGACGTCATCCAACGGTCCGGCGGGGACAGCTCACCCCTGCGCCACGAATTCCGCCGATTCAAATCTAATCGGCTAGATTGCCCGCATGCATTTATCATTCACCGTTTGAAACTCGAGTGAACATTCGGATCCCTCTACAGTTCGAAACTCCGAGCCTTTGGCTATCAAAACGTCTGTGAAGCAACACCGAGAGCGCAGACCAACTACAGTCTTCCCCAGGAATCACGCGCTGCTCCTACAGGAAAGCTGTTTCTACAGGAAGGTGGGTTCCTCACGTAAAAAGGTGGCAGATAAAAAGGTAACCCTAAACTCTCCATGCAATTGGTCTTTAAAGGTGGAATAATCGTCGTCTACAGTCTGGTCGTAGGAAATGGTTGCAATTGTTGTCTGCCATGCATAAACTGTCGTTTTACAGGATGTCGGTGTAATTAAACTGTGTTAAGGTCCTCAGGGATAAGTTTCATGGATTATGTGCATGACAGAAGCGTAATTCTACGCTCTGTCTCAGTAGGCCAAATTTCTTCCGCATTCGCCACCTCTAGCAACAGTTTTTATCATGCCGGGTGGGTTTATTAGACGGGAACCCACTGATTCATCAAAGTTAAGAGAAAACCAGGAGGTGGTGGAGCTCTTCACATGGGTGCAATGGATATCCTTTTGTGACAAGTTGCAGGGTTATGACGACGAAGTGGCAGAAGAATTTTTACAAGCTTTGAGGCCGAAATCCAAAACATTGGCCACCGTGAACTTCAGGGGCCTAAGCCTCAAGCTCACCCCGCAATATATCAGTCGAATTACTGAACTTCCAATGGGTTTACCATGGGATAAGGAAGAAAGGAAGTTGAGCCAGTAGGCAAAGAAAGAATTCTTTCCACCTGAGGAGGAATTCTCGGAGGACAAAAATGGGGTGCGTAGAACCAGTTTGTTGCCACCATGGAATGAAGTTAGCCTGCAGATCATGAAGTATATAACCTGTGAAGGCCGTTTTAGCATTGTGTACGAGTATCACTTCAGGTTGCTCACTGAATTGAGACACCAGATTGATCTTCCTGTAGAAAATAAAATGAGCATCCCTTATTTCCTACTACAGTCTCTAATTGAGTGTGCCACAAAGTTAAAAGAAGGCATACCTGATCAGGTAGCCCACCATGGATTGATCAAACTTCTTGTGGAGGATGCGCTTCATTCATATAAGGTTCCCCTCTGATGGGAAGCATTCAGAAATTTGACAAGAGATGGAGACATAAGGATGTTGACGGAAGAAAGTGGTTCCTCCAGCAGTGAGGAAAAAGAATCAGTGGCCGCGGGAAAGAAAGAAACAGGCCAGAAGACCCCGACCACAGTGCAGAAGAAAAAGCAAGAGAAGAAACAAAAGAAAAAGGATGCTGAGGAGAAAGATGACACACCCATCTTGTCAGCAAGGGAGAAAAGGCTGCAGAGCAGAACAGACAAAGCTGAGAAGGTCCACATCAGCACAAGTACCTCATCAGCACCCGCAACCAAACCAAAAAGCAAAACCCATGCAGCAAAGCAAGCCAAGGTGGTGACACCTGTGTCTACAGGAAAGCAGAAACAGGCTTCTACAGGAAGCCCGAAAACAGAAAAAGGGTCTTCTACAGGAAGCCCGAAATTGGCTAAAACAGGGTCTTCTACAGGAAGCCCTGAAAAAGTAAAACCCAAGGAGAAGAAGGCGGACATTCTAGCAAGGGAGGCAGCAGCTGTGCTGGCCGCCCTCAGCACGCCACCTAAGCCAAAAGAGAAGAGAAAGAGGGAGACCCCTCTATACTTTAAAGCTCGAAGAAGTGTCCGAATAAAGACGGGCAAACCACAGCCTCCATCCAGTAGCCAAATCACTACAGGGGATGCCCCTGCTTCACCCAGTGAGAAGTCCCCCTCGAAGATATCGACCACCTACGAGAGGGGGAGCCCAAAAACAACTACTTGGAAAGGAAGGTTAGACCAATCGGCTTCAAAAGCCCAGCCCAAGGTCAAGAAAACAGAGAAGAGGGAAGGAACGACACCCTCATCGCCACCCAGGGCAGAACAGGCAGAGCCACCAAAGGTAGGAAAGAAAGAGCGTATTCCGGAGCCTAGTTCTCGGCCAAGGACAAGGAGCAGGAGCAAAATTGCTCAAGGATGAGCAAATATTTTAGCTGGGGGGTGATGATGAGCCCCAATTTTTGGTAACAATTTGGGCTCACTTGGCTTACTTACCTTGCTCAACCCTTCATCTTTTATCACTTATGCATTCATTTCTTAGTATATTCGTGTTATTTGTAGGAAGAAGGGCAGGCATTATATCTATGTGGCTAATACATGATGATTTCAGGTTTTTTGGCATTAAAGGGAGCAAAGACCACACAGAAGGAGACAAGGAGACAGCAAAGGTGGCATTGCAGGTTTATAGGGAGGTTGTCTACAACCTTAAATGACCTCCCTCGTGATCTCCACCCTAACTCCGAGCTCCAACAGCTTTCCCCACCGAGCTTAAAGGCAGCCAACGGATTCTACAGGAACAGCAGTTTACAGCAGTTTACTTTTAGTTGGACAGCCGAGCTCCACTAATTGAGGAAGCCAGCTTGATCCTCATCATGTATAAATATTAAGGCCGTGGCCTTTGATAGGAGATTTTTGAACTTTTGAACTACTGTTGCAATTCCTAAGCACGAGCTACAGCTCGGTTTTTGCTTTTTGTTAGCCAGTTTTGGCATGATGTCAGACTCATGATTATTCAATAAAGGCAGGCAGCTTTGGATTCAATTTTGAGTTCTTAAGGGAGCTATAGCTCTCAGGTTAGGGCCCAACCTGAGAGCAATAGACCTCCTTTTCCTTGTATTGTTACTTGTCTTTCCTTTCAGCACTTTATTCCTCTGTTTTGACATGCATTTGGAAATTACAGTTTGCTGATTTGATTTCTTTTATGTGATTGAGTAGGATTAGTTTACGGTTCAAGTGCTTTTAGTTGCTTAGATTAGAGTAGGAGGATCAGCATTCATTAGAGCTCCAAGAAAGGTTGACAGTGCACTCACTGCCATCTCTGTTTAGAGATTGGGGGTGTAGACCGTACCAACCACCAAAAAAACGCAGTCTTATACTTTCATTCAAGCTGCAACACAGTCATTTCAATTGTAGATCCATCCATGCATTCTGATCTTAAGCAGTACTTCTTCATTCCAACTCCATGCACGATTTTTCTCTGAAGTTTACATTGTTGTTCGTTGATTTAATAACACAGTTAGGATAGGTTGATGAATTCTCAGTTTTGTGCAGATTTGTTTCCTTTACACTGCGTTGCATCACTCTGTTATCTTCTTCTTCTTCTCAAACGCGCCCAAGTCACCTACCCAACCTCTGTTCAGCTCGTTTTCCTTCCAACACTTCTACTGTTCACGTAGCTCCATCTTTTTGGACTTTTCATTGCTTCCACCCTTCTATCCACCAACCAACTGTACCCACTCTTTCCTCATCTCATATCTCTGTCCCTGAGCCATCATAAGCTCCCTTTCCATCCTACCTATCCACCCATACAACTCCTCCACTCCTCCATCACCCAAAACTCCAACCACAGAACATCCTATAGAAGTTAGCAGACTTCCTGTAGAAATCCCGAGCTTCCTGTAGGATCCCCTGCAGACATCCTGTAGAAACCTGTAACCTCGGTTGCCAAGCACCTAAATGTTGTGGACTTCTGTGGAACGATGTTAGGGATCCCCTGGAACCTCTCCTAGCCCTCCTGACCTTTCCCAAGATTTCTTTCCCTTCGAACTACCCCTGCACAGTCAAACCCTAATAAGAAACAAAGTCATAATAACTCCAACCACTTAAGCAAAAATATAAAAACAATGTTCTTTTCAATAGAAGTAATTTAAATTCATGCATCTCATATCACTAGAAGTAATGGCATCATTTCTAGAAGTTTGCACTCCCACCATTGCATCATAGAGATTAAACTAGTCAGATTAGGGTTTACTAAGGTTTCCATGTTTTGTTGGCTTTCAGTTCATTATTGCAAAGTAGGTTAATTTCCTTTGAGATAGCCTTCATCCATCATTTAGAAAGCTTCTTCTGAGAACATATAGAAGTTGGCTTGAGCCCTAGCGGACTTGTGCCAGCTGACCAAGTGACAGCTGCGACAAGAGCTAGTACTTGTGCATACAGCACCGTCGCTTCCAAGTTTGTTACGAACTACCGGGTTGATAAAATTAGAGATAGGAAGCTCCAGGAGTTGTAGCATTATTGCTACAATACTGGAGCCCACCACCAGCCCCACATGACGAATCAGCAGAGGTTTTGGCTGAGTTGGAGGGTCATCTCGAGCGCTTGACAGGAGATATTCCAGAGACCACTATAGATGACATTCCTCGTCGACTTCAGCACTATGTGATTGGGGTCTCGGGACCTTTTAGGAGGTTCCTTTGCAAGGTGGCTCGTGCAGTGGTTTCTTATAGAGATCATCACCAGTGATAGGATGATTGCCTATTGTGGGCACATATGACATTTTTGTTTTTTGTACTTATCATTTTTGCCGATCATAAGGTGTTTTTCAACCTATGATCGAGGACGATGTATTTTTTGACACACTCCTATATATATATATCACTATTACTGGCTTTTCTTGTAAATCATGTTATGGAATGGTTTTAAATTTACATGTATGATTATTGCAAATGTTTATTTAACATTCGAGAAGCAATTGCATCTGCTAATGTATTTAAAGATCTTGGAATATGCTGATATTCAATATAATCAAATTCACGTTCCAAGAGATGCACTCTAAAAAATAATCTTAATAACACTAGATTTCTAATGGCGTACACTCTATTAAGCTGTAATACAACGAGTTCAGAATCTAACTTCACTATCAAACTCCGAATCCCAAATGAAATAGATTCAGATAATAACTCAATCACTGCACTATACTCGGCAATGTTGTTCGTTGTTTGACTGAGGCTTACCCCATGCATAGATACTAACTCGTCAGAGGGCGAATAGATAATCCAAGCTGCGGAAGAAATGTTCCGTGTATTACGACAAGCACCATCAACGAAACCAATGTATGTTTGGAGAGGCATCGACATCTGCAATATTAAGAGTAAAACCAAGATAAGCAGAAATAATGACGAAAAAACACTCTCTAAGCTAAGCACACTGTTTAAACTAAAACACACCAGCTAGAAAGAAAAACTATCCTAACTAAAAATCTCCATACCCATTCTTTAAGCATAATACCTCTTCAAGTAAAGACCATTTCTAGGTTTACCCAAAGAGTCCCCGTCAAAGTCTACCAATTCATAGGCCCCTTTTGCTAGCTTTCGCTTGACAACATAGGGACCATGCCACATAGGAATGAATTTTCCAGCACCTAATTTATCATTAGCTTGATCGTAAACTAAGACTAGATCTCCTTCCGAAAAATTTCGAGGGGTCACATGTTGATCATACTGAGCTTTCATGCGTTTTGTGTGAGTCTCGATCACCAATGCAGCATCACGTCGATTCTCATCTAATTGAGCCAAGTATAACAAACGCTTTTCCTCTTCGGAAGTGGCTGGAAGTAACTCGATGGCCATTCGTAGTGACGGGATTTCGCATTCAATGGGTAGCACAGCTTCCAAACCATAGACTAGTTGGAAAGGAGTGAACCCTGTTGATATTTTTACTGAAGTTCGGTACGCCCAAAGCGCCGAAAATAGCATGTTATGCCAATTCGACCGATGAATCCCAATGATTCGTCGGATCATGGTAACTAAAACTTTGTTGATGGGTTCAACCAGACCATTCGCTTGTGGATAATAAGGGGTTGAACTATCATGACGTAAACCAAGCTGGCCTGTAAGTTCAGTCATCATAACATTTCGAAAATGACGCCCATGATCAGTGATTATCGCTTGCGGGACACCAAACCTAGCAATTATATGATTGAACAAAAAAATTACAGTTGTCTTGCCGTCTGCCTCAAATGTAGGCATCGCCTCGGCCCACTTGGTAAAATAATCTACCGCAAGGATGATATACGCATGCCCCCCGGCCGAGTGAGGGTTACATGTAATAAAATCGATACCCCATTTGGAAAAAGGACCAACGACAATTATAGGGTGGAGAGGAGCAGGTGGAGCGTGCATCTTTCGATCAAAAATTTGGCAGTTGTGGCATTTTCGGACCGCTGTAATACAATCTTTAAATAAAGACAGCCAGAAGTAGCCAGCGAACAATATCTTTTGGGCTATGGCATACCCAGACATATGACCGCCACACGCTCCAGAGTGACAGTCATTTAAAACCCTTTCAGCTTCCTCGTGAGTTAAGCAACGTCGGAACACAGAGGCCGCCCCATGGCGATAAAGAGTATCTCCAATAATCCTGAATTGTTAGGACTGGAAACGAATTTTCTGATGTTCTGACCTTGAAATTTCTGGCCAAAAGGATTGGGTCTGGAGATAAACGATGATATCCCCATACCACGGATCTAAAGTGCTGATTAGAAACAAGGATTCATCCGCAATGGGCTCCTCCGCCACAGTTTCCGTGTCAGCATGCGGGAAGTCACACATTAACTCCGCAAAAACTAAAGACTTCTTAGACTTGGATTTCTCAAATTCCAAGTCGAACTCCTGCAAGATAACAATCCATTTAGAGTACTTGCCCCCTAGCAATTTCTTGGTCAAAATGTAGATCATAGGGTTGCAATCCGAAATTACTGTAATTTTACGTAGTAAAATGTCGTGATGAAAACGTTGGACAGCTTGAACAGCTGCCAATGCCAATTTCTCCACATGTGAGTATTTTAGCTCAGTTGGATTTAAAGTTCGACTAAGGTAATATATCACATGTTCAGTTCTGAGTTCATCTTCCTAAACTAAGACCATTCCAATGGTGGAATGAGAGGCGGTGAGATACAAGAAGTAATCCTGGTTATAGTTGGGAGGATGCAATAATGGTGCATGGGTCAACGCGTGTTTAAGTGCATCAAAAGATTTCTGAGCTATCTCATCCCCATAGAATGGAGTATTCTGTTTCAACAACCGAGTAAAACCCTTTGTAACCTCGGCGTAGTTAGGAATGAATCGTCGTAAAAAGTTCGCTTTCCCTTGCAAACTTTGGAGTTGGGGAAGACTCGAAGGAGGAGGTAATTTGATGATAGCTTCGACCTTCGAGGGATTGACGCGAATGCCGGCTTTCAAAACTACAAATCCCAGCAATCGACCCGTTTCTATATAGAAGACACATTTGTGTGGATTCAACTGAATCCAATAATGCCTACACCTCATAAATATTGCTCGTAAATGGATGAGGTGATCAGCTCGATGTAATGAATGAGCAGGCAAGTCATCGAGATACGGTTGCACAATGTGCTTGATGTCATGAAACGCATAAGACATGGCCCTTTGAAAAGTTGCTCCAGCATTCTTGAGCCCAAAAGGTAACTTGCAATAAGAAAATGTCCCCCATGGACAAATGAAAGCCGTTTTTGGTTGATCGGCAGGTAGAATATTGATTTGATTGTATCCAGAAAAACCGTCCATGAAGGAGAATATTTCACTGCCGGCACAATCATCAATGATTTGATCGATATAGGGAGTTGGGTAATTGTCCTTTGGACAGGCTCGATTAATGTCCCTATAATCGATGCATATTCTTATTGTTCCCTGCTTTTTATTAACCGGAACAATATTCGATACACAATCCGTTAACGGGATCGGATAAATGAAACCTGCTTTCAGTAATTTTTCAACTTCTGCTTTAATTGCAGCAGCTTTTTGTGCGTGAATCTGACGCAAACGTTGCCGGACAGGTTTAGCGTCCGGGTAAGTTTTGATCTCATGAACAACAATCGCGGGATCAATTCCTGGCATTTCCTCATAGGACCAGGCAAACACGTCACGAAATTCTTGAAATAGGGCCTTATATAGCTGAATTTCGTCATCTGTACACGAGGCACCTATATGAATGTTCTCAACAATTCCGGGCTTAATAGAAATGTCAATAGGAATAGTTCGAGAGATGTTTCCCAAATTTAACTCTGAATCGGGATGTTTCATTGGATTCTGAGGTTCCTTGACATAGTCAGTCGTCAAAATTGATGAGAAATCATTTTCAAAATGATCATTCTCGGGTAGAAACGAAGATTTGTGATGGAGATCTTCCCATGGTAAATCATCTATACATAGGATTTCACAAATTTGCTCATCAGAGTGAACAAGTTCAGAAAACGTGATTAAATCCGAGTTTGATGTGAAAAGTGATTCCTCACAGACCACATTCATGAAGTCATTTTCGGTTGAAGATGGGTCGGCAAAAGACTGCACGGCTTCATAGGCAATTTCATATGGACTCAAAGGCATGGCATTACCAAATAAGTCTATCTCAGATTCAGAAGGAACGATCCAAGGATCATCATAAACAATGGTGTCTGATGTGATCATATGAATGGTCACAAATGAAGATGATGCGTTGATTGGATGAAAAGGAAAAGTTCCCAGTAAACCGACATCTTTAACTAGTCCTACTCCAACATCCTTATATGGGATAGTCGTTTTACCGACATGCTGAATACTCTCAGAAGAGGCTGGGTCGGATGAAAAGTAAGCCAGCTAGTATATTGTTACAATCTTTCCATTATGTGGAAACTTTATTACTCAAAAGACCGATGAAACGACCGCTGTCATAGCGTAAGACCAACTTCGACCCAAGAGAAGGTTGTAATCTAGAGGGGCATCAACCACCTCCACATCTAGACTAACGGTTTTTCCTTCAACCCCTATAGGCAGATCCTGTAGAATGCCAAAAGGATGAAACCCACAGCCATCAAAGGCCTTTAGAATCGTAGGGGATTGATTTAGCGAAGGAGAACCAAGCGATCTCCAACACTGTATCGACATAATACACGTTGAGGCTCCCTCATCAATTAAAGTCCGATGAATAGGCCTGTTTTTGACTATCACTGGAATCTGGAAAGCCATTTGATGAGGCAAACACGGTGTACTATTTTTTAGATCGAAAATTATTAGGTTCGAGTCCTGAATGTCAACATCTTCTATAGCCGACAAAAGTAATTTACGTTGTGCTGGACATGATTGCAACACCTCCAAAGCCGACATTGCTGAGGGTGAAATAGCTAAATCCTCAACAATGTTATAGTTCTGAGCCGCTCTCGCATGTGGATTGAAAGCTGACTTTCGAAGTATACCCTTGGTGGGTGGTTTGATTACCAAGTCTAGATTAGGTTTCTCGATCTGTAGTGGATCGGAACCAGGAGCTGAGGTTGATGGATTAGAATGAGAAGATTCTGCTTCTTTACCATCAACAGGACTTTTACTACCATAATCTTGCGATCGAGTCACAATCCTAACATGGGACATCATCAGTATGGGTTCTTCATTGGCACTCCAGGACGAACCTATCATCTTACTGTCTTGAGTTGGAAAAGGATCCTTCAAAACAGCAGGAGTTTGGGAACCTTTGACAATCTTCGCAACCTCTGCACGATGAGGGCAGTCTCTTGTAAAATGTTCATC
Organism: Pinus tabuliformis; assembly: GCA_031772625.1. NCBI lineage: Eukaryota > Viridiplantae > Streptophyta > Pinopsida > Pinales > Pinaceae > Pinus > Pinus tabuliformis. The sequence continues at coordinate 1,052,074,000 of CM062816.1, forward strand.
ATCACAAATGAGAAAAGGATAACGAGGTTTGCGCTTTTCATCATTGGATTGCGATTTTTCAGGTTTCTCCTTTGAATTTTTGTCCGTTTTATTCTTCTTCTTTCCTTTCTTCTTCCCACCGGATTTTGATTTGGTTGTAGATGACTCTACAACGTGAATATCGGCGAAAATCTATGCAGAAGAATCTCCTGTTGGGGAATCAGGCAAGGTTATGATAGGAGAAGAATTCTTGGAAGACTTCTTACTTTTAGTGTTAACCGTACCAATCATACCATCGGCGGCATGAGATCCCAAAGGAGGTGCATCGATTTGATTTTGCTTGGGAAGATCGGGGATTTTCTCGTGTAACGTACCTAACTGAGTATAGACCAAGTCAAGGTACTATGCTTGAGAAATTAATTGCTCCTCAGTAACAACTCCAGCTTTAGCTACATCTTCAGTGATCTTTGGCAACAAAGATTTTACAAACCACTCGGCCAATATCTGATCCGGAATAAACACCTTCACTAAACGCCATCGGCGTCTCCACTCATGAATATGATCTGAAATGTAAGTGGATGTCGATTTTTTTAACGAAGTTAACAATTCCGTGCCATTGTCATATCGGACTGGCAATTGAAAATGAGTTAAAAACGAGGTAGCTAACTGACTAAAATTATAAAAAGTGCCTCGCGGTAACTCAATGTACCACTTGGCTGCGAGACCAATTAGAGTGCATTGGAAAAGTCTAAGATGGATAGAATCATCTGAAATAGAGTTAGATGCACACCAGAGGTGTTAAGTCATCACATGGTTCGATGGGTCCTCTCCTGATTTACCTTCGAACTTAGGAATGTCACTGGGAAACTTATTCGGCATTGGCGGCCAAAATGGAAGATAATTAATGGGATCGTTTGTTAGGCGTGACAAGTCAGGTAAGTCCAAAGTTGCGATAAACGGTAACTGACTATTAGGGTCTCTAAAACTCTAGGTCATGAGACCAGCCCCAGGAAGAGGATATCCGGGATAACTAGGAATAGGAATTGCATTTGGGATATTGTGTCCTCCCGGAAAACCAGGATTAAACGGACCATACTGGGGTTGTTGAGGTTGTTGATAAGTGTACCCAGGGTACAGTTGATACTGATAGACTGGCTGCTGCATAGCAGGACCGAATTGGTACTGTCCCTGGTAGGTTGATAAGTAAATTGTGGTTGACTTGTGACAAACGTACTTGAACCAGGTTTCCCTATAGGCATTTGAACCGAAGTTTGAATCATAGATCCAGACAGTGGTAAAGATGTCTGAGGAGTAGATACAAGAACAGTAGAAACTGGAGCTGTCGATACTCCAGAAGTAGGTGGGGTAGATTGAATAGATGCTGCGGCAGTTGTAGTAGTCGTTTGAGGTGGAGTACAAGGCGTACTAGGCCCAAGCTGAGAAACTACCGAAGGTACAAAAGTTTGAATGTTAGACTGGACTAGTTGCTGGGGTGTACCAGAAACTAAGGGTTGTCTAGTTTGAGATGACAATTGTACATTTGGCTGCAACACCTGTTGAGTTTGTGATGGATCCCACACTATATTCATTCTGGGGTACTGACCCATAACAGGTTGAGAATATTGAGGACCATAACCGGGTTGAGGGTAGGATTGATAATTTAAAGGTACATTTCCCGTTCCTTGAACATACGTTTGACCAGAGGGTGGTTGGAAACCTTGGTTCAAATACTGAAATTAGGGTTGATACCCTTGAGGCATGTACTGATATTGGTGTTGACCTTGAGGTATAAATTGATACTGGGGTTGACCTTGGGGTACATATTGAGTCTGGGGTTGACCTTGAGGAACGTACTGTCCCGTAGGTATGTATTGTCCTTGAGGTTGCCCCCCAGATGCAAATTGTGTACCTTGAGGTTGCCCCCCATGAGATAATTGAGGCTGCCCCCCAGGCGGTAACTGGCCACCTTGAGGTTGAGGATTGGGAATAGAACCTGACATCATGAGAATGTCTTCTACGCTCAACGGCTTAGTACCATTGCTTCCAGTTAATAACCCTTGCTCAATGGGTTGAGGAGATGCTCCCGAAAAAGTACCAGAAAGGGACTGATACCTAGAGGGAACAGAAGGACCGCCGTACAAAAAGGATTCGGGCGATTGAGTAAACATGGACGACTGATTCAACATATTTAACGAAGGATAATAAGCTCTAGGTGTTGGGTGATAAGGAGCACGAGGTGGTGAAAAACTTAACCCTGGGTTTTCTAAGAAATTAGTCAAAGAGAGATACCAAGTACTGCTCCTAGGTGGACTATAAAAAATTGATTCACGCTCCCTTAGTTCAATAACAGGTTGCTTTTTAGGGATAGGGATGCCTACTTCTTCTTCCGGAGTAGCAAGTTCTTCAATAGCAATAAGTCCAGAAGGAAGATCTTGGGTGATTACTCTTTCTATCGTAGGTGAACCAGGACCACTAGAAGCTGGAGAAACAAAACCCGATGTCGGAGTAGCAGCAAATTCACTTTCAGGCTCGGATATTTCAGGTTCCTCACCTATATCACTAGTAGATGAAAAGCTACCAGTAACTTCATAAACAGACACTGACTGTGGATTATAATCTGCCACTAATGGTTGAAAATCAGGATGTACTATCAAAGAATATTCTCCTTCTTCAGGTGACCCAACTCTACTGTCTCTAGGAGTTACAAGTACTTTCAAGCCTTCAAGCTGGCTCGGTACTTCCTCAAGAGGTTGGCCCCGAAGTCTACGGGACTTCCTCAGTAACTCAGCCACTTTTACAAACTCAGAAGGTTGGCCCAGAAGTCTACAGGACTGCCTTGGTAATTTAGCCACAGTTAAAAAATTTTAACTACTTCACACACAAACAAAGTAAAATCTCAATGAAAACCACCTAAAGTCTCTAAAGAACCAAACAAATTTGAATCACACGGCTAAAGAATCTAGGAGATCAAACACACACAAACAGTAACTTTCCATACTGAAAACACTAGTTGGTGATGAAATCCAACGTCGCAGAGTTCAATACAGAAATGGCGGTTGGAACAGTTACCCCGACAACCTGCTTAATGAATAGACTGGCACAAGTTTCTCCACTTAACCGTCTCGAGTGAAGAGAACCCCCCAGAAAATCCAAGTGAGTCTAGCCGACGTCTGCTCCAGGTAGAGTGGGATCTTCCCACCACTGTCACCTCAGGAAGAATCCTAAAGAATATGGCCACTAAGGTTACCAACCGAAACAAATATACCTGGGGGAACAGTCTACGATCCGATACGCACGCAAGGGCAGAGTAGCAAGCTCAATCCCCTTGAAGGCTCCTTGACATAATCCAAGGTTTACCAAAAAGTGACCCCAGGCTCCTCGACAATGGTTAATCCGAGGTTTACCGTTTTTAATACGTTAATATCTGGCGTCGTTCCCAAGGAGGAAGGATTGATTCCCACACTAGTTCGGACACGATCTCATGCTTCTCCTTTAAGAGGAGCTTTCCCAGAGCATAAATGCAACAATTGGATTTCTTCCCTACCACAAGATACAGCTACTTGTTTGTTTTTACTGTCTTGGAGAGTTAATTACTCTCCTACTCCAAGACACTAGCCTAAGCTAAGTTGGTGTATGAGAGCCCTAGAAATAAAAATGTTACTAGATGAATTTTACTTTAAGCATTATTTTTTATTGGTTTTTGTATAAGTCAAAAGGTGTAGAGATGAAACTCGTGATATGAAGACTTGACTCAAAATCATTAAAAATGCACCTAAGATGATTTAAACAATCTTTTTCTCTTCGATGAACTTCTAAACTAAGAAAGATTTTGAGAATGCAAATACTTTGTAAACACAAATCTTTCTCAATCAAACAGATTAAAAGAAGAGCTTTTGCCTTTTCCAATGCACTCAAAACGAGACAACTAGTTATTTCACAAAAATCTCCCTTTTTCGTTTCAAAGCACTCAACCACTACAAAACAAACTTTTTTCAAAAGAGATTTTTTTTTATTTTTTATAAAACACTCAAAACTATGGAAATGACTAACTTTGAGATCTATAAATTATAAAAACCTATTTGAAGTCAAAGCCTACTAGATGTTTTTTTTAAGGATGTTTTACTTAGCTAGATGTAAGCTAAGGACTAATTTATGCAGAATCACAAATCAGTCAAGAACAACCAATTTTGTTTTCCTTTTGAAAATGAAAATCCAAACTTTTAAACACAAGCTTTTCGAAGTTTTGTAAAGAGAAAACTCAAAGCAGATTCCTCAACAAGGGGAGATTTCATAAATTGTTAGACTCGTAAGAAGGCTGGTAGACACTAAGGTGATCTGAAGTCCCTACAGCTTCTAAGCTCAGAGCCACTACACAACCAAAATGAAAAACAAGCCCAACAAGAAAAACTCCTAGGAATTTCACCTAAAACCCTAACACTAATGAAATCGACCTAAGGAAAGCTTCTGACAAGTTATATGCAGGTTTGGGCAGTGGATAACAATTTCTAAACAAAAACTAAGCTGATTAACAGAGGAAATCTTAGGCTTTTCAAAATTTTGACAGGGTCTGCAGGCCCACAGTTGACACAGGTGCGGTCCCGCTCTGTGCTAAAAGAAAAGGTGCGGATAGGTACACACTGTGTCAAAGGGTTAGGGTGCGGTCCTCTCCCAAAGCTATGAAAAACAAAAAATAACCCTAGATCTACAAACTCTACCCAATTTCACACACAACAATCCAAAAAAAAAAAAAACACAGTTTCTCAGGTCAAAGTAAAAACAAGGAAAAAATCAAGTCCCCAGCGGAGTCACCATTTTGTCACACGGAATAAGTTGATCTTGTGGACAAGATAAACCTTCCTAGAATCTAAAGAAGACCTAACGACAAGCAAACCAACCAGACACTATCTTTCTCTAAATATGCTTTTATAAACAATGGAAAACAAGTGTTTTTAGGGCCTACCTTAGGTCCAACGCAAGTTTGTGGATGCCCTCGCTCCTTCGATCCAAATGAGCTCCTTTGTCGCAAATTTGCAAACACAAACAAGGGAAACAAATTAAATATCACCTGAAAAGCCAATATCATAAAACATATTTAACATGAAAGTCAAGGAGTCCATGAAACAAATAACATGAGATACTTGTTGAGAAAAATGAGTTTGATTGTATTAATTCAAAAGAAGAAGAACTTTACAACCTGTGCCTTGACGCTATACAAGCTCCTCCCAGGGTCCAGCAAGAAGTCTCCTCTACTTTGACAAGTTTCACTCACTCCCCAATGAAGCCAAAAAGGTATGTGATCTCTCCTCTTAAGCTCAACTAGGAAGTCTTGATTTCACCAGCATTTACCCTTAAAAATGTTCAGCTTCTAACCTATCCAGCAACCAGCCCAATGCCTGAATTTATAGTGCAATGGAGGGAGGTTACTAGGTCCTCCTTCAAAGGGATAAAGCCCTCCTTCAAAGGGATAGCTCCTCTCATCAAGGGATTAGCTCCTTCTCTTTTGGGATGCATGAACCACCTCAGAGCGAACAATCCACGTCAAAATTCCTTCTAGAATCCTCTAGAATTAACCCAAAGTGAGTTTTTTAAGATAAAACTTGCGCCTTTTGACTTTCACAGGGGTCCGCACCCACACCTTTAGGGACAGAGCGGGCAAGTACGCAATTTTTGTAAACAGAAGGTGCGGGACCGCAGGTGACAGTGAGAGAAAGTGCAGAACCAGAGTTTCATTGATTTTTAATGTCTTTCTCCCATTTTCAAAGCTTGACTTGAAGAGCTGAGGTCTGAGACTTGCTTAGGAGGACTATACAAGTGATGATAGACTCATAATGACTGCAAATAATCATGGTGACGATATTTTTGTGTAACAGGTGGAAATAAAGGGTGTAGGAAGAAGAATGGAAGCAGAGTGAAGAACATGTGGAAAAGAGGAAAGAAGAAGAAGAGAAGCAAAAGCAAGAAGAAGAAGAGAAGCAAAAGAAAGAAGGATAAAAAAGGTTAAGAGAGAAGGCAATAAAAAATGAAACAAAAACAAGACAAGTTGAAGAGCTAGAATGGAACTGATAGTGAGAGGAGGAGAGAAAACAAATGCAGGAAAAAGATCTTGGTGAAGGGATAAAGGAGTTGATTGAAGTTCAAGACATGGAGGAAACAGAGTCATAGAACCAATATTTCAACCTAATTCCAAGTACACAACAAGTCACCATTTAGTCTACCCATCCTTCGGTAGAGAAAGATCCAAGGGAGGAAGATGATATTATTCCTCTCAATGATGGTTCAGTGATGGATGTGTACAATTTTTCCTATGACGAGCTTCAAAAAAATATTGTACAAGAAAGGGAGAAACAATTTTTGAATGACCTCACATCTTTTATATTCATTGGAGAAAGGATGATTGTGACTGACACTAGAAGAAATCCAAGTGTTGTTGTTGCAACCAACCTAGCCTTCACAGTTTCTTCAAGGTCAAATAAAAATTATTTGTTGGCCAAGAATAAGAAATTGGAAAAGAACTTGCATCCTATTAGGAAAGAGGTTGAAAAAATCTGAGAAGAAACTAAGAATTCATCTTCCTAATAGGTCCATCTAGAAGAACGAAAGGTAATGATACTTGGTGAAGTATCGAAACTGGGAGAGATCCTATAGGGTCTTTATGAGGAGCCTTTTACCATGCATGAGGTAGTTGTAAACTTGTATGGCTTGTAGCAAGAATATAAATATTTTTTCAAAACTCTTAGGAATGTACAAGCTTCCATGACTTTCATGCATGAATGGTCAATGCAATATAAAGGGGAACTGATTGACTTGAGAAAGAAAACAAAGAAAAACACAGAGCTGGAGAAATAAAGAGTTCAGATGCTAATCCATAACAAAAAACAACTCACCTCATTCACTTCTAACATTCAAGCCTCGTATGCACGGCTATACAAAAACCTAGACTCCTTGTTGAAGTCCTACAAGATTCCATCAGTCGGTTCACTCACAGAGATCAAGCACAAGAACCAAGTCAGGTAGGAGATAGATGAATACTTAGAATAGTGTAGACAAATAACCATCAAGGAGGATCTTGAAGTAAACAAAAATAGTATGCATAGGTACATTGGTGGCCCTATCCAAATCAACACAATGTTTCTTCTCCTCAAGAAGGAAACAAAAACTAGTTCCAAGTTAGTGTACACGGATTCCATGGAGGCTAGAGACCCCTTCTATCCAAACCACATCACACATTTTGGGGATATCAATGTGCAATACCAAGCCTAGCACTGCTACATCACCAAAAAACATAATGTAGTTGTTGAGCTAGAGTTTCCGCAAACTCAAGCATGATATGTTTTGTCTTATTAGGCTATCTAGTTGGTTCTACCCATTTTTGTCTTATATGGGTATGAGTGTAAATTGTAATATTATTTGTAATTAATTTGTAAGTGGAATTCCAAATGTCAATATTGGAATTTGAAGAGTCATAATGTAATGTAATGATTCATTTTGTAAAGAAGTTGAATATTCATGAGGGAAGTCCAAACTTCACAAAGGCAAGTTGAAGAGTCGCCCCTCTTGTTATAAATATACCCACATAACTCATGTAAAGTGATTTTGGGAGCCAAATTTTTGTCTAGCCTTAGGCTTAGAATTGGGATATTGGGAGTTTATGAGAGCTTTGGCTTCTCCATAGCATAGAGGGAGTATCTTTCTTTGGAGGAGTAGGTGATTTTTACTTCATGTTCCACTATTGGGGCTAGTGTCCCATCAATGGTATCTGTATTATTGGAAATTTCACTTATTAAAATCTCAGAGCCAACATGTTTTCTTGCTATGTTTGCAAATTTATGTTATTTAAGTTACAATTATGCTTATGAACTATTTATTTTACATTGGTATGAATCTTGTTGAATGTGTGTTGTTGTTTAATTCCATCACTGTTAACTTGTGAAATATTTCACATATTATCTTGTGATGTCTTTATGCTTGTGTGTTCCTTCTCAAGATGTGTACTACAAGATTCTAAAGGGCTCACTCATTTTCCCTTCCATTCATCAGAACCTTCATGCATCACACTTGACTTTCCGGAGGGTCACAAACTTGTTCTCACCAAAGTCACTATACAACACCCTATGTGTTATGGTAGCTAAGGAACATCATTAAAACCCATTGCATCGACAACCAAGCCATATTCCAGATTGGAATCCTACACCAAACAGTGTAAGGTCTAATTGGGACTTCATATCGGGGATATCCCTTGAATGTTGGCGGGTCCAGCACCATCAACAATTAGATACAAGGGAGATAAATTGACGAGGGGAAAATGGGGGGAGTACATATAGAGGCTATCGCCATGGTTTCAACCTCTAATATTGGAGCCATGTGCTCCTCCTATATCCTTGGAATATATTATATTACAACTTCTTGGCCATCGGTCTCTACTAGGGAAGCAGAAGCATCTCGACTGAGTGTCAGAAACATGTTTGAAATGCCATGGTTATGTTTCTTACTTCTTGATAGATGTGCATTCTTTGAAAGTCCCATCTCACATTCCTTTGCCAAATTCCCATACCTATGACAAGATCTTCACTTGAAAGGGATACCTTCATAATCCAATATCTGTGTCCTTTCCTCCCTGATCCCTATGTCCATATCCTCTGACAACTGTTATTTGAGGTCAATGTTAACCCAAATATAAGATAGAGCCATATTTCATGTTGACAGATATGAAGAGTCATGATCCAAATAGGTTCCTATGGAATTTCTAATTTTTTATAAGATTAGGGGATCCTAGTAATGTGGGGGAAGACCTCAAAGATGCACCAAAATTGGCGTCGTATAATTCTCTCCCTTTTACATCAAAGGGTGGTGTACAAAAATTAAAGAGAATAGGAGTTGAGTCAATCATCAATACCTTTTGTTTAAGCCTTTGGGAATTAGCCACTTCCTTGAAACTTAGGTGTATCCATCCTCTAGCTAGCAGAGACACCTCTGAAGGACTATTGATAATGGGCACAATTTTGTTTCCCACTCATGATTTTAAGGTTGATATGTCGAATTTTTTACCCCTCACCCATCCGACTAGAGATTTCTTGGATATTTCCTCCACATTATAATCTCTTGGATATTTCCTCCACGTTATACATGGTGAAATATACTCCCAAAAGAATGGATAATCAACCTCCATGAATCTTCTTCATACAAGGAATATTTTTCCTCTTATTAAATTTGTCAGACTCCACCTCCTAGTTCTCTATTCCTTTAAAGGCTAGCAAGGGTTCCTTCCTTGGAGCCTTAGCTTTGTGTTCTACCTCATTAAACTCTTCTTCCACCTTTGGTTCAAGTATTTCCCATAACAAGCCACTCGACCATAGTGAAGATGAAAGAGACTAGGAAGGGAAAGAGGCTGGAAATGCCTTTTTTAGCAGAGGTCCTTCATTGTGTTCAATTCCTTCTAAGAAACCTAAAGACACCAAAGAGTGTTGAAAGTCAAAACTATTATTTAGGATGTATGAACAAAAGAATGACTACATAGAGTGGGTAAGTTCTAGTGAATCCCATGTTAGATTTGACAAACCTTAACTCCATACTCCAGGTCCATAATTCACCATTCCTTTTTAATCCCATACCTTGTGATTCTGAGGCTATGGTTAGGACCTATGATCCTCTATATGACATCAAATTATTAACTCTATGTTAGAATAGATTTTTCAAGGTGGCAACTGACCCATTCCAGCCCTCTAAGTTGTATCCCTCTTGTGCGAGGGAAATGTCTCAGGTTGACCTATTCTTCCTCCTCCATGTGAGTCACCAAGCTAATAAATGATATATCAACCACTATACCTACTGAAGAACCACTAACATGTTCCATGAAACTTCTAGCTATAGAGATGACTGGTAGTAACAGGGTTGACAAAGAGAGGCAGGAGATTTTAGTTGGTCCTAGAGATTGTGGTAGGGAGTGGTCTCATTTCGGTTAGCATGTTACAAGTGGGATTAGATAACTTTTTCTTATTTGATTTCATACAAAATATTTACAATAAAAATACTACTAAATTTGTTGTATGAAAATTATTTGAAGAAAGATTTACACGTAAAGTGTTTGACAAAATGTGTGAGAGATGAAAATAGAGTTTTTTAAAGTGTAGTTAGGATAAATTTAGTAGGGAATGTGGAAAAGTGGTATTAGATATTATTCTCAAGCTAGTAAAAAGAAAAAGAATTTTTTTGGTACCCCATAACCTATGTAAGTCATTGAGGGAACTCGATATGTGACAAATTTGTATCAAAGCATGGTTCAACAATAGACCTAGATGGGCTCAAGAATAAATTAAATGGGAGCATTGGTACTATGTGACAAAGTCGTATCAGAGCATGGTTTAACATTGGACTTGGATGGACTCAAGAATAAATGAAATGGGAGCTCTGATACTATGTTACATGGTGGTATTAGATCTAAGGTTCTATAATAAACCTGGATGGGCTCGAGTATCAAAAATACTTTAAGTTTAAATATGTATATACATGCATGTATACTTAATGAATTTCTTTTATGAATATATGAATACATATATATTACTTGAAGATTGAATTGAGTTTGATGGATCAAGATAAACATGCAGGACGCTAACTAGATACCATAGAGTATCTCAACATAATTGGATTTTTTATGGTTGACTGATGCAACCATAACAGTGAGGGGAATATCTTAGCTTATCTCTTAGTAGTTTTAATAATTTACAGTAATGTTTTGAAAATTTGTCAGATGTTGTTAAATAATAGCATAGGCATGATAAAAGTGCAACAAATTAAATATTTCCAATATTAATGTCCGTTGCATAGATAATAAATAATGATATGTTATATGCATGAATATATGCTAGATGCATACAATAATGGACTTTCATGCATAAATACTCTATGTAATATATTGTCATAACATGATTCAAATGACTAATAGTGAATAATGTTGAGCATGTAACCAAGAATATGCTCAAAACATAATTGGGAAGCCAATGAAGGTGTTGCATGTAGTATTTTGGAATCAAGGCTATGGAAGATAAGGTGTTTATGAGAGGATGGTAAAGTGGCACCTATGCATGTTGTGATAGTGTTGTGAGTTCAATTCTCCTTGGGTTCCCTTATGGAAGTCTCAAGCCCTAAAGGGAGGGGTGTAGGTAAAAGTGTTTGTTTGTGGGGTCTAGAGAGTACTTGGAGCCCTAAAGGTAGATGAAACTCCTATAATACATAGGGATATAATAAATCCTTATCCTATTCAATTTGGATACCTTAGAAGGACAGTGGCATAACCTAAGGGACTCTTGTGATTAGACATGGGGAGTGCACTACCTTGGGGTTGAGTGGGATGGTGGGGGGATGTGAGACTATTAGTTGGAGGCTTCGAGGTTTGGTACCTTCACATTATTTCTGTTCAAAATTGTTAATGTATCATACTTGGATATTGGTAACCTAATTTCTTTTTTTAGTCATGTAATGTCCTCCAACCCACTACCAACATATTCCAAACTCTACTAAGGTCTCATTTTGTCTTTGATATCTCTGGTAACCTAAAATATGAAATATTTCCACTTTTTTTGGAAATTTCCTAGCTTATGATATGCATATATAAATGCCTACTTAAATGGACTACTTATGCATAGGCATGTTATACATTATTATCATATAAACACAATTTACTAAAACATATAAAACATTGCAATGGAAATGAATACAAAATACAAATACTTATCTTTTGATTTTTCCAAACTAGCTATAACCCTTTAAAATTCCACCCATCCATAAACCATGTTGTTCACTTTCTTTCAAGAGTGGGTAACCCTTGGGTTGGGGCTTTGACTCCATATGGTATCAAATTTCCCAAATATTGGTACATACTTAGTAGCATAAACCGACAAAGGCACCACACTCAACAACCTCCACCAAGTAGGATAACATTCCATATGAACCCATATCATAGTCATCCAAGGATGTTCTAGAGTCTTATGGTTTCCAGGAGTTCCACTTCCCTCACAGGTATTCTAGGTGCCCTTCCAGTCCCTCACATAGCCAAGGTGCAAAACTTAACAACCTCCAACCAATATGCTCACATTCCCTATCAGTGTGCACCTAAGTGGTGCATACCCTTCTTTGCACCTACAATCCATTAGGCCATGCCACCACCCTCTAGGGAAACTTAGCCAACAAGAATGTTCTAGATTCTTGTAGCTTCCAACTACGCTCATATGTTTTCCAGGTACCCTAACATGATCTTGTTCCATGTTTGTCTAATAGAATGATTGAACAAGAATAATCCCCCATTCAAAATGCTAAGATGCTTCTTCTTATATGCATGCCCTTTTTCTTCTACTTGGAATTCATCCAAGCCACATAATATACCTTGATTGTATGCATGTGAACTTATTATTACATCATATGATCCCCTTTCCACTCACCCATGGAGTCTTAGCCCCAAAAATTATTTTCATCTTATTAGTCTACAACCATTATATTTTATTAACATGTATGTGTTATCATAATCACATTTCAAGGCCTTCTAGCCTCAAAACACATACACATATAAAATGTGTGCACACAAGCATACTAGCCCCAAAACACATAGCCCTCCTGAAAATGGGCATAATGGCCCTCAAAATATGTCCTCATTTCACTAATCTATTTGGTATGTTCCATATTACTAGCATAGTTCCTCATATTCATGCTATTTACATTATAGGAATCAAGTATGGGTGTTACATTCCACTCCCCCTTATTTATGCATTGTCCTAAATGAAATATATATACACACATATATACAACAAGTTTATCAATGTAGGTTTTAACCTTATACATATATTACCTACAAATGAATTCTTAAAAACATAAAATATACAATGGTGAGAAACAAAAAACAAATACATAAATATTTTCCCTTGGATCCCAAAACTAGGACTACGAGATTGATTTTTCATTATGTTCCTTTCAATGTTACAATACATATATATACATGATGAAGTATTCAGAAACCCCAATCCATTAACCTTGGATTAGAACATAACCGTAGTTCCCTTGACCAAATATATAAAATACCATTGGTAGAAAACCATAATGCTGAAAAACATGTGAAAAACCCATGCACAAAATCATAGGTAGGTTTGCCCACCTAATATAGGATCCAAAAAGAAATTCCCAAGGTGCTGCCCCGGACCACATGTAGGGGGGCTATTGACTCCTTGAAACTCCCCAACGCGGGGGGGGAGCTATGCGCCCCTATGACCCCCCTGTTGTGCCTGATGCAACGAACAGGGGGGACTATCACCCCCCTGTGCATTCGACTAGTCGTGGAAAGAATATAACACACACCCAACATTCTCCCACTTGTTTTTTTATTTTCCACACAGGGGGTCACACGAGAGCTTAGTCATTGGTTCAGTCATGCCATGCCCATTATTTCTCGATACCAAGAAAACTTTTTAGTGCTCACATATTTAATAAATGCATCTATAGCATTCCTCAAAATGTCCACCTTTACCAGAAACACCATTTTGTCCTCAATCATATCCCTCACAAACTGATACTGAATATTAATGTGCTTTGTCTTTGAATGATAAACAGGGTTATTTTTCAAGAAAATTGTGCTTTGGATGTCACAGTCTATCCTTATAGATTGTTGTACTAACCCCATACATGAACACAATCCATAAAGCTAAATTGCTTCCTTGCTTTCATGAGTGCATGCCATGTATTATGCCTCTGTAGTTGAAAGTGCCACTAAAAATTGTCTCTTGCTCATCCAACTGACTTCATATCCAAATAGGTTAAACACATACCCACTTGTAGATATTCTCTGATCCAAATCTCCAACCTAGTCAGCATAAACAAAGCCACGTATGTCCAAAACTTTGTCCAATCCAGATCTTCCTTAGTAGCACAAACCATAATCACTAGTTCCATGCAAATACCTAAAAATCTACTTCATTGTTGTCCAATGCTCCTTCCTTGGTTTTGACATAAACCTCTTCAATACTCCCACTATATATGCAATATATGGTCTAGTACAAACCATTATGTACCTCAGGCTATTTATTTCATTTGCCTATGGAACACAGGACATGTTTTCTTCCTCTTCTTGTGCCTTGGGACATTATTCAAGAGATAAATTTACACCTATAGGAATAAGAACCTTCACCGATTTACTATCCTACATATTAAAACTCTATAGTATTTTATCGACATACTTACTCTGGTTTAACCAGAGCTTCCTCTTTCTTTGATCTCATTTAATACCCATGCCCAAAATATAGTTTGCAGCACCAAGATCATTCATGTCGAATTTGGAGGACAATTGGGTCTTCAAATCCTGGATAATCTCTTTGTCATTTCCAATCATCAACATATCATCACCATACAAGACTATAAAAATAACATGGTCACCAATTAATTTAAAATACACACAGTGATCCACTTTTCTTCTGTTGAAGCTAAGTCCTTGTATATATGTATCAAATTTCTGATACCACATCCTTGGTGACTATTTTAACCCATACATAGACTTTTTTAACCTGCATATCCATTTTTTATTTCCCTTCACCATAAAGTCTTCAGGTTGCTTCATGTAGATCTATTCTTCCATATCCCCATGAAGAAATGCTTTCTTCACATCCATCTGTTCTACCTCAAAATCAAAAGCATTGTCAATAGATAAAAGTAAACTAATAGAAGCTACCATGGTAACAGGAGAAAAAATATCACCAAAATCAATTCCCAGCACCTGGGAATAACCTTTTTCTACCAACCAAGCTTTGTGTTTCTCCACCTTGCCTGATGCATTCATATTCTTCTTAAACACCCATTTTATTCCAATGGGCTTCCTTCCATCCGACAACTCCACAAGATCCCAAGCCTCATTTTTGTCCAAAGATGCCATTTCATCAAGCATTGCCTCTTTCTAGAGTTTTCCATTCTCTGAATCTACTGCCTCCCTGACAGTTTTGGGATCCTCATCAATAATAGATAAAGAAAAATTTGAATAGAAATGAGATGGACTATACCTTTCTAGTGTCTTTCTTTGTCATACTGATCTTCTCAAAGCTGGAGTTTGTGGCTCTTCATCTTTAGATTCCTCTTCTGTTGTAGAGTGTGATTATTCCTCCTTCAACTTAAACTTTATCTTCTCAAGTTCCTTTTGTTATAGACATATTTGGGCGCTGCAACCTGTTGAGGCCCTGAAAATCGGGTCGACAACAAGGGGGATACCTACCCGGTCCAGACCTTGGTTGGCAGCTCCTTATCCATTTGGTATAGCGGGTTCGACTGGGGATAATGGGACCAGTTTCCCAATCTAAGGGTGTGTGTGTGTGCAAAGTTGGATGATGCTGATCTAAGAGTTATAATCTAAGCTACTTTAATCTAATTCTATGCTATTGTCATCTAATGAAACAACACATCTAATCTATGCTAACCCGGGGTGTATTTCTTCTATTATGTGATCTAAAGAGATTTCAAACAATAACTGGTAATAAAGATCATTCGGCTATCATAAGAATGGAAATCAATTAAGATGAACCACTTTGCATAAAAAGTTAGGCAAAACAGTTGTGAACAGTATATCGCATAATAAGTTATTCATATATCAAACATAAATAAATGACTCCACCGTACAAAAGTGCCAAATGGTAACTCACACATTCATGCAATAACATATAAACAACTAAAAACTGTATATCACTTTAAGAATATAAGCAGAAATGGCCAAGAGATAAAAGTACCATTTATGACTGGTCCTACTCATAAGCTTCAAGTAATAATGATTTATCTCTCCTTGTTCTGATATCTACCAAGAGTACAGAAGTGCAACATCAGTAGCAGATATCAAATGCAAAAATTAATAAACCTTGATCCATTCATTCATCAAAACCTCCTCCGAGGGTGCAGAAGTGCATGTTCTGAGGACAAGTTTTTGACAAATTTCCGGACCCTTCTCTAAATGCATGAGAAGGGTTTAAATACTTCTAACTAAATAGCTTAATTACATAAATTTTGGATACGGTTTAAATGACCGCCCTTTATCTAAGCAAATTTATTTCTAAAACTTGAATCTAATTTCTAACTATTTCTGCATTTGCTCCTTAGCGCTGCGAGCATGCAACATTTGCCTGGGAAGAGTCGGCTGGTCGTCTTCTACTTTTGTTTGAGCTAAGAAAATAGAAATGGCAAGCGCTGGCACCACTTTTTAGTAAACTAGAAGATATTTTTGAGAATCATCTTCTGGTTGGGCGAATTTACTGCGTGTATGCTTGGTAACAACCCAGATTCCTCTTAAACTGCCTCTGCTTTTGCTATCTCGGTTTCCGGACTCGTGGATGACTAAGCAAGTTAGGGACTTTGCTTTCTGAACAATTTTATTAGTGATGCGCGACTAGTGCTAGGCGCTAATCGCGCATCAAAAACTGCCTCCGTTCTTTGATCTGGGCCTTTCTGGTGCGTTTTCCGCCTTTAGCGCTTTTTCCTTTACCGGGCATGAGCTTCAGAATTTTGCAAACATGCTGCTTTTGTGAGTTTTTGACCTTGAGTGTCGAATCGCCTATTGATATCAGCATCTGTTCAGTAACACTCTGAAATCTGTGTTTATGTTGCATGCGGTATCTGTTTATGAGGGCATCTCTTCTCTGTTCTCAGAGCTTTGACGCTTTCCCTATTTCCTTAGAAGTTTCCTGCACATTGCTTCATGTTGTTCCCTATTTTTTATTCCTGCAGTTCATGCAAAGGAAAAGAGTAATGATAATAAATTTTGACATGAAAGCTTTAAGCTCTACGAATGTATAAAATCATGACACCCATGGTGAACTGACTCTTCGAAAAACACAAAACTGTCCTTCATGAATACCTTGGCGTACATTCATTAATCTTCTTTAAGGCGCGCGCCCAATTTTTGGTTTAGGGACAGTTTTTCTTAAATGCTGAGCCGAGGAGAATTTGCGATGGGTGATTTCTGCGACTCGTATCGCAGCATCGCAAGATCGCAGATCGCATTTATCGCAGCATCGCGGCATCGCAGATCGCAGATCGCAGATCGTTGCAATTTGTTAAGTTCTTCGTGTGTTGTTTATGCGACGTTGCGATATGCGATGTCGCATATCGGCCATCGGAGATTTCTTAAGATTTTCATTTATGGGCGCTTCTTAATGTATGCGATGTGATGAATTTAGCGCCGCTTCTTCACAATTGTTTTAATGTGCTCATAAAGAAATGCTTCACTCTTCTCCGTGTGATGTATTTTTGAGGAGTATAATACAAAATTTTTTATAAAATCTTTTTGGATTTTTTACTAAGGGTCCCCACTTCTTTAGTGCTATTGCTAATAATAAAGCAGTAGGGGGGTTGTTGGTGGTCACAACAATTGCGATTCACTTGGAAGAACCAGTTATCTCTGCGTTTCTATTGAATTCTTTAAACTTCCAAAACAAAAAAAAAATCGTAAATCTAAACTTTGTTATGGACAGATAGAGTACATTATGCCTTATTCTATCAATGATATTTTGTTTCAACTTCTTTCTTTTCTAATTGTTTGCTTTCTCGGGCTTGTCCTTGTATCTACATTAGCCATTACTTGGTCATGTAAAGATAAAATAAAGTCTTCTCTGTGTGCTAGCCTTAAAATATACTCGTTTTCCATAGGTAGAGCCTCTGCTACCAGCAGGCGTCCATAGCCTCGACAGGGTTACCTGTTACCCATAAATGATCCTTTATCCTATTTAAGGTTATCTACAACCCTCAAAGAAAAATCCATTTTGACACTTTTTCCTTTTTTATTCTTAAAGAACAATGTCTTGGTTTGGTAGCCAAATTATGACACAGTGATTCACTTGATTTACACTTTTGCTGAACAAGCTGGCTCGTGATGATACCCCTTGTCTTTTGATTTCAATAATCTTGAGTCATTGCCCTGTTTTGATGGACAGTGTTTGGCAAAGTCAGCAAAGTTATAATATCTGTGATCATGATAAGCCGGCTCGTGATGAGACCTCTTATTCTTTGAGATATAGTGTTTCTTGGATTGTCCCTTTGAATGCTGCGATTTTCTTTAACAGGGAGGATATCATTGTTTTCCTTAAGAAAGCTCTGGACGACAATAATAGAGTTTGAAAACAACAGTTTTACAGAGAATCTTTATTTTGTTATTGATACCTTTCATTGTGCTGATATAAAACAATTCCTTCGCTAAAGGTTTCTTTCATCAAATTTTTGAAGTTGAAACTAATATCATATCTAGGCTAAAGTTTTTAATTGTATCTGTCAATAATAAAGATCAGATTTTCAAAAATTTTCTATTTATACAAGCGAAAAGCTCAAAATCTGAAAGAGAATTGGTGTCTTTTCGCGAATACCGATAGTAACCATTAACAACCGGTTTTATTATGAAAAAGAAAAAAGAAAAAAGAAAAAAAACTATTCTACAAAATAGAAGAACAATCTTCTATGGAAAATATATTTTAAGGATTTGACCATTAACAGGAAAAGAATCCCTTCTACCTGCTAAATCCTGTAAGACAAACGTTGATGGACCTATGACTTCAACAATCTGAAAAGGACCAAGCCACATCTTTTGAAATTTTGTATGTTTGCCCTTTTCTTCATGAGCCTTATCCCATTTTAAAACTAAATCTCCCATCTGAAAAATTTTTCTGGTCATTTTGTTTGAATCGAAAGAGGATTTTATTAGCGCTTGATGATGAGCATGGATTCTCTTAGCTTGTTCCCGTTGCTCTTCTAATTTGATTATTTCCATTTGTCTTAGTTGTATGGAGGAAGTAGGTACTTCATCAATGTATTGTGTTAAAGACAAGAGGGAATGACTAAGTGAGTTGGAAGAACCGCTTCTTTCCCATAAACTAAATTAAAGGGGGAAGTGCCGATCAAAGCTTTTTTTGTTATTCTATCCGCCCATAAAGCATTTACCAACTCTTTATGCCAATTCTTTTGGTTTTGGTCAACTGTTCTTTTAATAATCCTGATTAGGTTTTTATTTGTTGACTCAGCTAACCCATTATCTTGCGGATAGTAATTGGCCGAATATTTTAGTTTGAATCCTCTTTTAAGTGCAAACTCAGTCATTGCATTTCCAGAAAAGTATGATGCATTATCAAACATTAAAGCCGTTGGCAATCCAAACCTAGTGATTATAAATTGATCTATGAATTCGATAATATTTTCAGAATTAGCTGTCTTGAGAGGAACTACCTCTAGCCATTTAGTAAAATAATCTATTGCCGTGAGGATGTATCTATGCTGCTTAGAAGAGTGAGGAACGATCTCACCTATTATGTCCAAGCCCCACTGGATGAATGGTTGCTCGATGTTCACCGGTTGTAGTGGCAGGAATAGCTTCTTTTGTCTTCCAGCAGTTGTTTGGCAGACTTGACATTTCCTCACATAACTGTGTGAATCTTTGAACAGCGTAGGCCAGTAATATCCTGCACGTAAAATTTTATGTGCAGTAGCATCTCCAGCATAGTGTCTGCCTACTGGTCCATCATGGAGTTCCTACAAAACTTTTTCGGCTTCAGTTTTTTCAAGACATCTAAGAAGAACAGAATCATAAATTTTCTAAAATGAATATCATTTATGAGCTGATATTGTTTAGCTTTCAATCTCAGAGATCTTTTCTTAATGTGATCCAAGTGTGATGGAGCATACCCGTTCTTAAGATAATAAATGATATCAGCATACAATGATTCTGCATCGTTTAGGCTTACCTCATACATTTGTACCTCTTCAGATGAAATTTCAGGGATTTGAGATGTTCCAGCCAACATTTTGCAGAAGCCTTGACCTCTTACAATGTTTGCTGGTTTAATCTCAAGATCGTATTCCTGTAAAGCAGTGATCCAATTTGCTCTTTTCTCGCCCATATCCTTCTGTACTAGAAGATTTCTTACCGCTGGAAATGGTACTATGATCTTAATATGGGTTTTGAGTAAGAAAGGTCTGAAATATTTGACCGCTTTGAAAATAGCATAGGCCTGTTTCTCTACGTCTGAATAATTGAGTTCAGCACCTTGTAAATTTGAGCTAAAAAACACAATTGGAGCTTCTGTTTTTTCTTGATTTGCTTGGGTTAGAGTCGCAGCATATGATTTCTCTGAGGCAAATGTGTATAAAACAAAAGATTCTGAGAAATTCGGGGTTGCTAAAGATGGAGCATTAATAATAGCTTGTTTGATCAGGTTGAATGCTTCATGTTCATCTTGACCCCATTTGAAAGTTGAATTCTTTTTAATCATGGTTTGCAAAGGAGACACAATTCGTGAAAAATCTGGTACAAATCTCTTTACAAAATTGATTTGACCAAGGAAATATTGCATGGCTTTTTTATTATGAGGTAGGGATATTTCAAAGATTTCTTTGATTCTGTCAGGATCAATGTGAATGCCGGATTTTGACACTATGAATCCTGGAATTTTTCCTTCACTTAATGCGAAAAAAGATTTCTTTGGGTTAAGTGAAATCCCATACCTTAAACATCGTTGAAAAATTTGTTTTAAATCTCTGAGATGGTCGCTTCGCTTCTTGGAATACACTGTTATATCATCCAAATAAATCACTACAGATTTGTTGACTAGACCCTTAAATGCGATGTCCATGGCTCTTTGAAATGTAGCGCCGGCATTAATCAAACCAAATGGCATCTTCTGATATGCGTATGTGCCCCATTTAGTTCTGAATGTGGTTTTCAACTGATCATTGGGATGCACCAGCACTTGATTATATCCTGAAAATCCGTCCAAGAAAGACATCAGTTCTGAGCCTGCTACTGCCTATAATATTTGTTCCATAGGTGGAAGAGGAAAATTGTCCTTTTGACAGGCTTTGTTAAGATTCTGAAAATCGATACAGATTCTAATATCTCCGTTTTTCTTTCTAACGGGTACCATATTGGAGACCCATTAGGAATGTCTGATGGGGAAAATTATTCTGGCTTTTAATAACTTATTTAGCTGAGTTTTTATCTGATTTTCTAAATTTGGGTGGATCTTTCTCAGTTTCTGTTGGACAGGTTTTTCGTTGTCAATCATAGGAATAGTGTGTTGAATGATAGAAGTGTCGTACGTCTTCAGCTCATCGTAATTCCAAGCAAAAACATTTTTATATTGTCTCAAAAGACGAATATACGCTAGTTTTTCTTCAGGGGCCAGGCCTATGCCTAGATTAATGTTTTGTGGTTTATCATCGGTTCCTAGGTTTACTAATTCGTAGTTCAGAGTTGAACTGTAGAGCTTTGAATTGGTAGACCTTTTAAACCGATTTTTCAAATTGTACAAGTCTTCTAACTTAACCACCGATTTAGGTATAGCATTATCAGTGCTATTTTGTTGTGTTTGTCGATCGTGATGGTCTTCGTCAATTATCTGATTGGAGTAGGATCCTTCAGAAGTGAGGAAATTGACAATATCAGGATCGTCATTGAATACTCTCCAATTTGTAATGTTGTCAGGGATGGATGGTCTAAAGATTAATTCTATTGAGAATCTATCTGGACTAAAAATCTTCGGAGGGAATAATCCTAGAGGCTACGTTAGCCAAAAGGTCTGTGCTCGTGTTTTGGAGTCTCGGGATCGAAGAAATATTAAATGCTATGAAATGCTCAGTTAGATCTTGTACTAAAGATTGATAGTGTTTTAAATGACCTGATAGGCAATGTATAGTGTTACGTATCTGTTTGACGATAATCTCAGAGTCTCCAAAGACCTGAAGATACTTGACGTTTAACCCGATTGCTTTGTATAGGCCTTGCACCAAGGCCTCATATTCTGCTGTATTGTTTGTGCAATTGAATTCGAGTCTGCATGTAAGCATGGTCTTGTTTCCTTCTGGACTAATCAGAACGCATCCTGCTCCTGCTCCTTCGTTAGATTTAGAGCCATCGAAATATAATTTCCAAAACAAAGATGTATTTACATGTTCATCTACAAAATTAACACACTTTTAACTATCAGTTTGGGAAAAATTTTCGACTTGGGACAAAACTGAATTTTCTAAGTAAGGTGATGGGTGAGCATTGAAATTACCGAGAAAAGAATCTACCGAGTAATTGCCTATGATACTGTTGTTATACGATACTGCTTCATTTTCTCCCTCTAATTCTGTTACTATGTACTTCTGGTGTAACTCTCATTCAACCTTTATCTGATTCGGTTTACCGTTGTAGGGTAACCACATGTGTGACCAGTCGGTTGCAAAGTATCCGTGGAGTTTCTTGAACCAATCCCTGCTAAGAATTAATCCATAGAATTCTGGGATATCGCCCACTAGAATGTCAATAACCTGACATACCTTCGGGTTATATGACAATCTTATGGTTACTTGATTAATTTCACCAATCACTTCGACTTGAGATCGATCAAGCTGAACTATACGCACTGCGGATTTTTGTGGTTGAACATTTAGCTTAGCACAGATTGATCTGGGTAAAATATTTGAAGAAGCACCGGAATCTACCAAACAATTGTGCACATTTTTGTTGAAAATCTCGTAAGTGAGAAGAAACGGGGGAGTGTGAGATCTTGATCTTCCTCCAATCAAGGAGATATCATTTGGATCAATCTTATTGATCGCGTTAGTTGGAGGTCTTCCCATGTTATGGGAAGCTTGAGAGAGTACAGTGGCAGGCAAAGGTATGATAGGCACATCATGTAATTCTTTCATCATTATCTTCTGTTGATGCTTCAATTTGCTCAATTCATAAAGGGTAATATTAGCCCTAGTCTTTTTCATGTCATCAACAATATTGTACTCCATTTCATCCGACACTATCAGTGTTTTTGATGGAGTTGTTTGATCTGCTCAGACTGGGCTAGATTGAGTCGCTTTAGTTGTTGTTTTCTTTGTTGCGACTTTATCTTTTGTTGTAGGGCTTGCGCCCTTCTGCTTAGGGGTAGTTTGGGGAGGATCAAGCTGATTTTTGCTTCGTGTGCTAACCGGAAATACTTCTTGATCTTCTTCTTGTGGGAGGATGAAATCCCACATTCCTTGTAATTCCACAACTTCTTCATCATCAGTTTGCCCTTCAGTGGCACTTTATTCTTCTTCCTCTTCCTAAGTTTCAGCATTGGAGATGACATTGGGTGGTTTTGCATCCATTGAAGGACCTCTTTTAAAAGCTCTGTAGGGCTTTTTTAAAGAAGTTTCTGCTACTTGTTTTTTTATGTCAATCATCTCATTAGACATGGTCTTTAATACTTTCTGCAATCCTTCCAAATCGAAAGGGTCTTTTGTTTGTTTCTTCTTGGAATCTTCCTTGAAGGTGACTTTTTTGGACTTTCGTTCCTCTATCGCAGATCTCTTTTCCAGGGCTATTACGTGTTTCTCTACTGCTATCGCCTCTGTCATGTTTTCAACTAAGGTTGTTTTATTTGCTTTATCCATGAAGATTGCTATGTTTGATGGTAAAGAAGTAATATACCATTCACATCGTACTTCTTCCCTGGGTTGGGAAGCAGTAGGAATTTTGTTGAGAATCTTATTGAACCGTAAATCGAAATCTTTGACCGGTTCTTTAGATTGGGCCTTAAGATTGGATAGGTAATTGATTAATGTTGCTGTTGATCTGTCATCACCAAACTTGATAAGGAACTGATTGTGGAAGATATCCCAAATTGTGATAGACCCGGAAGGTAATGAAAAATACCATGACCCAGCTGTTCCTTGCAGTGTGTAGGGAAAAAGCCGAACAACAACATCTTCATTAGTAACTCCGTTGAGATTGATAGAAAGCATGAAATTGTTTATGTGTTCTTCTGCTAGCATGCCTACTTCTAGATTGAATTTAGGCAGCCATTTCTTAGGATGGGCCGGTATTGGGCTCAAGGGTGCAGGCATCAAGACTGCCCCAGGGTTGTTCCATGGAGATTGGGCCATCGTTGAGCTGCTAGTAGAAAAAAGTGCAGGAGATGATCTCTGTGGTTGGGAAGATGAGGATACTATGATCGTGGATGATTGAAGAGGGATTGTGGTAGATGGACGAATGATGGTTTGGAATGGAGGTGTGGGTGGTTGACTTCGCAGTGAGGTAGTTGAAATGGGTGATGCAGACGAAAGAGTCTCACTGTCAGACTCTTGTGGTGATTTCCTCACTCTTTTCCTGGTGGGAAGAGGTAACTCAGTTGGCTGGATGCCAAATTTTTCACTTTTCAATCTGGTTAGGGGATGAGCAGGATTGTACTGCGAAGTCACACTGCTTTGAGATTTCTCAGACCTCTGAGGAGAAATGGAAAATCCCTGAAGTTTGTGAATCAGAGATTCGACTCCAGGAGGTTTAATGGTAAATTGGTCTAAAATATCAGGGTCTGTAGCAGCCATTGATACTCGAGCGACTTCCGACTTTGGATTTAAATATACTGGAGAAGTCGGGGGAGATGATAAGGGCGATTTACTCTCAGAATTGTATTTAGATTTTGATTTAAGTGCCATTCATAGTTCAACCCCTCCCTCTAGCACCAAATATGTTAGGCCCCGAAAATCGAGTTGACAACAAGGGGGATACCCACCCGGTCCGGACCTTGGTTGGCAGCTCCTTATCCGTTTGGTATAGCGGGTCCGACTAGGGATAATGGGACCAGTTTCCCAATCTAAGGGTGTGTGTGTGTGCAAAGTTGGATGATGCTAATCTAAGAGTTCTAATCTAAGCTACTTTAATCTAATTCTATGCTATTGTAATCTAATGAAAACAACACATCTAATCTATCCTAACCCGGGGTGTATTTCTTCTATTATGTGATCTAAAGAGATTTCAAACAATAACTGGTAATAAAGATCATTCAGCTATCATAAGAATGGAAATCAATTAAGATGAACCACTTTGCATAAAAAGTTAGGTAAAACAATTGTGAACAGCATATCGCATAATAAGTTATTCATATATCAAACATAAATAAATGACTCCACCGTACAAAAGTGCCAAATGGTAACTCGCACATTCATGCAATAACATATAAACAACTAAAAACTGTATATCACTTTAAGAATATAAGCAGAAATGGCTAAGAGATAAAAGTACCATTTATGACTGGTCCTACTCATAAGCTTCAAGTAATAATGATTTATCTCTCCTTGTTCTGATATCTACCAAGAGTACAGAAGTGCAACATCAGTAGCAGATATCAAATGCAAAAATTAATAAACCTTGATCCATTCATTCATCAAAACCTCCTCTGAGGGTGCAGAAGTGCATGTTCTAAGGACAAGTTTTTGACAAATTTCCGGACCCTTCTCTAAATGCATGAGAAGGGTTTAAATACTGCTAACTAAATAACTTAATTACATAAATTTCGGATACGGTTTAAATGACCGCCCTTTATCTAAGCAAATTTATTTCTAAAAATTGAATCTAATTTCTAACTATTTCTGCATTTGCTCCTTAGCGCTGCGAGCATGCAACATTTGCCTGGGAAGAGTCGGCTGGTCGTCTTCTACTTTTGTTTGAGCTAAGAAAATAGAAATGGCAAGCGCTGGCACCACTTTTTAGTAAACTAGAAGATATTTTTGAGAATCATCTTCTGGTTGGGCGAATTTACTGCGTGTATGCTTGGTAACAACCCAGATTCCTCTTAAACTACCTCTGCTTTTGCTATCCCAATTTCCAAACTTGTGGATGACTAAGCAAGTTAGGGACTTTGCTTTCTGAACAATTTTCTTAGCGATGTGCGATTAGCGCTAGGCGCTAATCGCACATCAAAAACTGCCTCCGTTCCTTGATCTGGGCCTTTCTGGTGCGTTTTCCGCCTTTAGCGCTTTTTCCTTTACCGGGCATGAGCTTCAAAATTTTGCAAACATGCTGCTTTTGTGAGTTTTTGACCTTGAGTGTCGAATCGCCTATTGATATCAGCATCTGTTCAGTAACACTCTGAAATCTGTGTTTCTGTTGCATGCGGTATCCGTTTATGAGGGCATCTCTTCTCTGTTCTCCGAGCTTTGACGCTTTCCCTATTTCCTTAGAAGTTTCCTGCACATTGCTTCATGTTGTTCCCTGTTTTTTATTCCTGCAGTTCACGCAAAGGAAAAGAGTAATGATAATAAATTTTGACATGAAAGCTTTAAGCTCTACGAATGTATAAAATCATGACACCCATGGTGAACTGACTCTTCGAAAAACACAAAACTGTCCTTCATGAATACCTTGGCATACATTCATTAATCTTCTTTAAGGTGCGCGCCCAATTTTTGGTTTAGGGACAGTTTTTCTTAAATGCTGAGCCGAGGAGAATTTGCAATGGGTGATTTCTGCGACTCGTATCGCAGCATCGCAAGATCGCAAATCGCAGTTATCGCAGATCACATTTATCGCAACATCGTGGCATCGCAGATCGCAGATCGCTGCAATTTGTTAAGTTCTTCGTGTGTTGTTTATGCGACGTTGCAATATGCGATGTCGCATATCGGCCATCAGAGATTTCTTAAGATTCTCATTTATGGGCGCTTCTTAATGTATGCGATGTGATGAATTTAGCACCGCTTCTTCGCAGTTGTTTTAATGTGCTCATAAAGAAATGCTTCACTCTTCTCCGTGTGATGTATTTTTGAGGGGTATAATACAAAAAAAAATTATAAAATCTTTTTGGATTTTTTACTATGGGTCCCCACTTCTTTAGTGTTATTGCTAATACTAAAGCAGTAGGGGGGTTGTTGGTGGTCACAACACAACCCCAAACATATGTCCATAAACTAAGGGCTCCTTAAGTCCCTAAAAGTGTTGTTTCACACCCTAAAGGATCATGGTCAACTGATTACATCATTTCCCAAAAGTTCCACCTGAAAAACTACTTAGAACTGGCCAGAACTAGACCATACAGACTGCTCCATGGGCAAGGTGCGATGCATATTGACTGCCTAACTGGCCAGGTGTGATGCATACTCAAATGGCCTTCTGTGGGGTGAGATGAGCGAGAATAAACAAATGGCAGAGATAGTTTGCAAGGTGGATGAGCATGGAATCTTCCAGAAACTTCTCCTGTGACACTTGCCTCTCTGAATTCGCCCAGGGATGACTAAGAGATCATGAAATCTCCAAGTGGAACCAAGAACTATCAGCGGAATGACACTAATCAAAAACCCATACTGACTCACACCCTTGCAAGACATCTATAAATGGATCCCTCATCTGAGAGATCTAGAGGCTGGAATTTTGTATTTTGTAAGGAAGTGTTGTTGGTTTGTTGGTGAGAAGAGACATTGCATTGTTGGGTGATTTTCTTGTTCATGAGGTGAAGAGGGATTCTATAACTGGGAGGATGATGCTGGATCAGACAACTGGGTTGTAATCCTCTCTTACATTACTATTAATAAATTTCTTTGAGTTTTCCTCCATATGATCTTGTATTTGTGAATCTTATTGTTTATGAATGCAATTGTATGGTCAATGTGTTTCTGATTCCGCATTGTTTATGATGTTTTATATAGAGATGCTTTAATAGTTTGTTGTTACTTTGACTCTAAAGGTACTCTTTGAAGTAGGACAAGTAGGAGAGGAGTGGCAAATTCTATTAAGGAGAGGATAAATCAAGCTAGGATCAAAGCAAAAGATCGAAGTTGGTCCTCTCTTCTTCTCTTCCATCTATCAAACTTAAAGGAACTCTTGAAAAGCATTCATTGTTTGTTTCTAAGATAACTACCCATCTTGATGGGACTAGCAGTTCAAATCAAGACTAGTTTTCCCTAAAACAAAATGTCGACTCCGCTGGGGAATGAATAGTTTTTTTTGTTTGTTTATTGTTTGATTTATAAACTATAGACGGAGCCTGAAGTTAGCCAACTAGCCTTCGAAATGCCTTTGCTATGCAATTGCGAAGTAGATAAATGTTGCTTTGTCAATCTCTGGGTTGGTTTATGAACTGAACATCTGACTTACAAAGCATCCTAAGTGCCCTTGTGGTAGCTCAGAACCTCATCAAATCCTACCCTTATGCTTTGTGTTTACTATCCATCATTACTCAGCCTAAATCACTGAACTTAGTTGCAAGTTTTGAGCAAAAACCAAGCTTAGTTTCGCTCCCCGGCCCATCGTACTATCTGTAACTGTGCAACCTAGATGCATCGCACCTCCCATGTGTTGCAGGTGGGATGCATCCCTGTTTCCCTGTGTTGCAGGTGCGATGATTGAGTGAACTATTTTTTCTTCTCTGAAATTTGGTCTTTCTCTTTGTTTTCAGCTTTATTTAGTAGTTTCGTTGTTCATGATCAGTACCTTCTTGTTCTAACCATCTTCCTTCGCATTATTTCAGCCTCCATCAGTTAGTAATTGTAAATATTTTTGTGTATTTTTCAATCATTTACAATCTTCCTTTGTCGAAAGTAGCCTAATCGAACTGTTGTTTTTGATGCAAGTGTCATAATTGTCATTCTGAATCAAAAGAAGAGTGTCGTAAAGTCTTCCTCTTCTATATAGTTGATTGTACTTTTTTCATTGTACTTGATTTTGAAATTATTAGTATTTCAAGTGTTGAAAATAGTTTTCAATTCGAAATTGAAAAGTGTCGTCTTAGTCTTCCTTTCGTTTTGAAAAGAAAAATTGTTAGCACTGTCGCTTTGAAAGGAAATAGTTTAGATCTATGCTTAGCTTCCTTTTTGTCATTCACACATTAAGAAACAGGAAAACAAATACATGCATGTGCATTTGCATTTTGACTACTTGCGAAATTTGATTTAGGAAAGTGCATTTAGTATGTGCTCTATTCTCTCTGCTAAAAGAAAAATTGTTATCTTCTTTCCTTTGTAGCTAGGATTTTCATTGCTAAAAGAACATAAACAACTGTTTATCATTTTAGATTGCATATTTAGGAATTTCACATCTACATCACGTGGTGAACCTTGAAAGACAAACTTCTAAGCAAGATCAACTCTAAAATAAACCTCAATGAACATAAAAACGCTTTGGAATCTAACGCAACACACCTAGAAGTCTAAGCTAGAGATGTGTTCCGACGTCATAAAACCTGGTAACTATCATTTTCATCGAAGGTTGGGTGATTCCTCCTCTTTGATATGACAAGTGCCAGTACGGACTTGTGCTCCCCGTACAATCGAGTATATATTGGGACACCACAATAGGCTAATATCCTTTATCCTTAGGAAGTTGCATCTGCTTCCCTATCAATCGTAATGTACTGAACACAACATTTGGGAAGATTGACTGCCATACATAAGTCCTTGGTAATTTCTCTATCATTTATCACCAAGGTGTATTTTTCAGTTTTACAATCGATTTGGTAAACCCTCTGTCTAGATTTCCAGAGCAGTCACTTTTGTTCCTTTTCGACTCCTTAAAAGAAAAGGTCCATTTGATCACTTGTCACTTCAAGCTCATTAGAAATCGAAGGCGACTAGAGTCACCTTTAGCTTTTTCTCGACTCTTAAAAATTGAAAAATCAAGTTGTGTCCAAGTGTCTTTAAAATTTATTTTAAATGGAATAACATCCTTATTCCTACGTTGATCTGAGGTTGAGATAATGGAGTCTAACAATCAAGGAATCCCCCTTGGAGGGAGTCCTACTCCTTTCTCCTCTTGGGGAGATATTGGTTCTCCATATATGGCTACATTGTCCCTTCTAGGAATCACAATCGGCCTACCGGTATGGCTTTTCTCGACATCTGTCATTCAAAACACCACAATTCCTTAACAATCTAATCAGGAACCATATGATATTGAAGTTACCCCTTCTCCTTCTACTCCGCTTGTTTCTCCTTCCCCTTCTTCCTCTTCGCTTGGTGAAACTAGTGACACTAAAAACCAAGTAGCTGAGAAGAAAAAGAAAGGGAAGGAGAAGAAGAAGAAGCCAGCTAAACAAGGGAACACCAAAGCATCGTCTGGCAAAAATCCACACACTAAAGTTTCCAAACCAAAAACTCCATGCACAATTTTCAAGGAGAACCATTATCATCGAGATTGCCCTTGCATCCCACGGATCTTGAGAGAATGGCCTCCCCGGTTGCACCATTCGGTGTCATCAACCCCTGATAGTTAGGTTGACAACACACCATCAACTAGTGAAAGAAAAGTCAATAGACAAAAAGGAAAAGTTAGAATTCCATGTAGGTTATGTGAAGGTGATCACACTCTACACCGTTGTCCTTTTCTGGACGAAGCCAAAAGCATTTTGGATAACCATCCTACTTCACCGCAGCAACTTCCTCCTGGATACAAGAAACTCTTGCCAATTCCTTTGCTAATTTAAAACCTAATTGACATAACTCAATTGTCGATTGAATCACCTATCATTGAAAGTGAACCTTCTATGTCCATACCGAATCGAAGTCAACTAGCCGAGATGGCAGTCGACCCAGTCTTGCCTTCAGAAAATACACCTTCAAATGATATAGTTTCCAAACAGGATAAGAACGACACCGTTCAAATTATTTTTGTCGATATAGAGTCTAATGAACTTGGGGGCAATCCGCCCATTCCTTCACAATAGGAAGAGACCCCCCTAGTTCATGAAACTTATCCGGACATTTCTCTGGTACCTCCTTCGAGTAGTCTAGTTGTTTTCTTTGATTGGAATCAACTAGCGAAACCTCGCCTTCCATCTAATGTACCATTCCGAATCATAGTACAAGTTTACAAAATGATCGTGTCTGGCACAATCATAGATGAAGGGGCTTCGGTGAGTATCCTTTCCTCAACTGCTTGGAAAGCGCTTGGTTCACCATCACTTTTGCCCGAAAATCAAAATTTGTCAGGCTTCAACAAAGGAACCAATTGACCATTAAGGATCCTTCCAAAGTTACCGATAACTTTGAGAAAAAAACCGTTTTTATTTGAATGTGATGGTAGTCCAAGGTCCACTAGATTACAATCTACTCCTTGGACGTGATTATATATATAGCATGGAAGCCATTGTTTCCACATTCTTTCGAGTGATGTGTTTTCCACATGAAGGCAGACTAGTGCAACTTGTCGACCAACTTTCATTTCCTGGTTCAAACACAGCTATAAATCAACCATCATCCCTAAATGGTCTCTTCATATCAAAAATGTCTCTTCCATCTTCATCCCATCCACCTAATTATCGCGAGTAGTTCAGTGAGTGTGATGAAGATTAGGGGGCATGCACCCTAGTCTGCTTCGGCAGGCGAACCTAGAGGAAAAGAGAGATTTTCTTGAAAGGTCATAATACTTGGACCGAATAACATTCTCGCATAGGTTATGTGATCAATCTGACGCGATTATTTCCTTTGTACAATTTTGAAGCTTACAACATTCATCTTCGTACATTATGTGATTGGGGCTTACAACAATCACCTTCATCCATTTCGATGGGCAAAGCAAAGGAAGAGTTTTTTGTCAGTCGACAGAAATAATCATGCCTAACCGCAGGAACTTCCATTTGGTAACGTAGAAACTCTCCTTTTACTGAAAGACCTAGGTGCATGCAAGTGAAAAGTGACCTTTGATTTTCTTAGTTTGTAGGTTCTTAACCCTTTAACCTCATAGCTCGGTCATTTCTAGCTTACATAACAAGGTCATGAGCACATGTTATAGTAGTGATCAAGCTCATTAAAAAATAAATCTACCAAGAGACATTATCAAAAGGCTGGTAAGAGCAATGTTCCCACAAGGTTCAAGCTCGTTAAAAGATCAACCTGCACTAAGCACATGTTGGCATAAGGTTTAAGCTCATTAAAAAATAAACCCGCCTTTGGTGAATAACCTTTGTGATCGCTTTGCTATCTGCCCTTTGTGAACTTTGGTTGTGTTCCTTCCATCACCTCCATTTCATTCGGCTGACCATATGCTTCCATTTGATTGTTTACCCTTTTGAGGAACATCTTCGATGAGTGATTCTAATTGCCACCCTCTTCACACTGCCATGTTTTGAGAAGTTACAAACTTACCTTAACCAGCCGCTACCCAGAAATATCACTCATTCCTCAAAAACGAGCCTCTTTTAAACTCTTTTTAGACTCGTTAAATATAAAAAGATTGTTGAGCTATTGGCCTTCTCAGCTTGTTAAAGTAAGGGGAATGCCATCCCTCTCATATATCTTAATATTTTTGGACTTGAGTGATCATTAAACAAAAATATCGAGCGCTTGTCTTTGTCGGCTCGTTAAAACTATTGAAAAGCCATCCCTTTCGTATTATTTTACACTTTTTTGGACTTAAGGGATTATGCCATGAAAAAGGACTGTTGGAGTCTCC
Source organism: Pinus tabuliformis (assembly GCA_031772625.1). Classification (NCBI taxonomy): domain Eukaryota; kingdom Viridiplantae; phylum Streptophyta; class Pinopsida; order Pinales; family Pinaceae; genus Pinus; species Pinus tabuliformis. The sequence continues at coordinate 1,052,106,146 of CM062816.1, forward strand.
TTTTCATTTGTTTTCAAAATATCTAAACAAGAAAAGGATCGAGTTATCTTTGTCATTAAACTTGTTAAAACAATAGCGTTAAACTTGTCCACCCAGACAAGAACGAGTCTCACTGATGCTAGGCTCGCTAAACACAAAGCGACAAGTTTTCCTGAAGGGAAAATTATAGACCAAGCATATGTTATCCTCCTCAAGCTTGTCAAAAATAAAGAGGTATTGGTCAGCAATGACTGGGGAAAAATGGGAAGAAACTTGAAGAACTCTATTGGTAGCAAGTCGCTCTTAAACATGACACTTTCACTCCATCACCGTGATTGAGTTGGGTTGGGTTTCCGTTCACCGTCATCATTGGTCCACCGTGCCATCCATGGGGTTAATGCTACCAGTCCATATCAGTGTCGCCAATATGTTCAAGAGAAGTCATTCAGAGAATTCACCATCTAGCAAACGCCTCGTCCACTGCATTACATCCACGCTTCATTTTTCATGACCGCCATTCCTGAACCTCATATCATCAGATCGTTTTCACCTCCACAAAAATCATTTGCTAAGTTTCACGTCATAGATGTGGGATACATTAAGGCCCTCCTACAATAGGTCACTTCTTATCGACATCAGCTCATTATCCAAGAAGCTGACTTAGAAACACCCGTTTCAGTACTTTGAAGCTTGCATGCCTCAACGACAAGTTTCTCACTTCCGGCGATAGGTTTACATCAATGACCTTTGACCGAAAGACTTTGCGTGGTGTTCAACATTAGCTCATGTATTCACACCATGTGAATTGTACTATAGTACCTTGAGGTTCATCATCATTATTGGTGACTCCTCTCACGTCTGTTAACAACTTACATCATTGGCTGGTAATCAGGTGATGTCTTTCCATGTTCGACTTCAGAACATCTTTTCACATGGATTGACTTGTACATCGGGCAAAGATTGCATGAGTTTTGAAGACCCCGGATCTAGATTCATCCATTCGGGCTAGGATATATTGAAGAAAATAAAGACATCAATTGTACATAGAAGCTACATGGATGGTCATCTAAACCAGGGAGATGACTCTTCATGCGAAGAATCACAAGTCTGCAATAGCAAACAATTTTCTATCCTATGTACATGATAATGAATTTAAAAATCTGAGCATGGGAATGCCCGCCTCAACTAGATCATGAAAATAATATGATGATGATGTATTGTATTGTATCTTATACAGGTCACCTTCCATTTCGAATACCTCGGATCCTCATGAATAAAGCATTTCACTCGACATCAGAAGATTTATGACCTCATGCTTTAGGGGGCAGCTGCTATAGACATATTTGGGCACTACAACCCAAATCTCATATGTCCAAAAACTAAGGGCTCCTTAAGTACCTAAAAGTGTTGTTTCACACCCTAAAGGATCATGGTCAACTGATTACATCATTTCCCAGAAGTTCCACCTGAAAAGCTACTTAGAACTGGCCAAAACTGGACCATATAGACTGCTCCATGGACAAGGTGTGATGCATATTGACTGCCTAACTAGCCAAGTGTGATGCATACTCAAATGGCCCTATGTGGGGTGCGATGAGTGAGAATAGACAAATGACAGAGACATTTTGCAAGGTGGATGAGCATGTAATCTTCCAAAAACTTCTCCTGTGACACTTGCCTCTCTGAATTTTCACAGGGATGAGTAAGAGATCATGAAATCTCCAAGTGGAACCAAGAACTATCAGTGGAATGACACTAATAAAAAACCCAGAGCTAACTCACACCCTTGCAAGACATCTATAAATGGATCCCTCATCTGAGAGATCTAGAGGCTGGAATTTTGTATTTTGTAAGGAAGTGCTGTTGGTTTGTTGGTGAGAAGAGACATTGCATTATTGGGTGATTTGCTTGTTCATGAGGTGAAGAGGGCTTCTACAACTGGGAGGATGATGCTGGATTAGACAGATGGGTTGTAATCCTCTCTTACATTACTATTAATAAAGTTCTTTGAGTTTTCCTCCATATGATCTTGTATTTGTGAATCTTATTGTTTATGAATGCAATTGTATGGTCAATGTGTTTCTGATTCTACATTGTTTATGATGTTTTAGATAGATATGCTTTGATAGCTTTCTGTTACTTTGACTCTACAGGTACTCTTTGAAGTAGGACAAGTAGGAGAGGAGTGGAAAATTCTATCAAGGAAAGGAGAAATCAAGCTAGGATCAAAGAAAAATATCCAGGTTGGTCATCTCTTCTTCTCTTCCATCTATCACACTTAAAGGAACTCTTGAAAAGCTTTCATTGTTTGTTTCTAAGATAGCTACCCGTCTTAGTGGGGCTAGTAGTTCAAATCGACACCAGTTTTCCCTGAAACACCTTTGCTAGGAATTCATGTTTAATAACATATCTCACCTCTCGAAATACCACATCTCATTTGTACACAACATTCTTTGTTTCTAGGTTCCAAAGCTTATAACCTTTTAAACCATCCTTATACCCAATAAAAATGCACCTTTCATATTTACTCTCCAACTTGGTTCTTTTCTCCTTTGGAACATGTACATATGCATCACAACCAAACACCCTTAGATGTGAAAGAGATGGCTTCTTACTAGTCCATACCTCATGTGGGGTCTTATCCTCTAATGCTGATGAAGGCGATCTGTTGACTAGGTAACATGCAGTCTCCACTACCTCTTCCAAGAATTCTTGTCCTAACCTAGCACCACTAAGCATGCTTCTTTCCTTTTCCATCAAGATCCTATTCATTCTTTCTACAAATCCATTTTACTAAGGTGTGTATGGAGTAGTCTTCTATCATGCTATACCTCACTTCTTACAGAACCCTCCAAATTCCTTCTTGTAGAACTCTCCACCATTATTTGTCCTTAACACCTTTATCCTCTTCTCTGTCTGGTTTCCCACCATATTTAAACCTGTTAAAGACTTCAAATTTCTTCTTGAGGAAATATATCCATGTATTCCTTGAGAAGTCATCTATAAGGATACATAGTACATAGACTTACCCAGTGATAGAAATGACACGGGTCCAAACACATCACTATGCACAAGCTGTAATATCCCTTTCGCCCTCTTAGCACCTGAGAGGAAACTCACCCAATTCTGCTTCCCATATACACAATGTTCATAGAAATCGAAATCCAAAGAGAAATTTGACATACCTTCTACAATACCATTACCATGAGGTATTCGAAGGCGCTTATCTCTAATATGTCCAAGCCTTTAATGCCAAAACATTGTATTTTTTCCATAGACCACTATATTTTCTACTCCACTTTTAGGGACCACAAAACTATTGAACCCATCAATAACAATGCTGCCCATAAGCTTGTACAGAGTTCCAATCTAAAATCCCCGCATTAATACTAGTGCTCCCCGAACCATCTTGTAGGTATGCTTCTTGAACACTGTTTTTACCCCTGCATCATATATTTTTCTTACAGAAATCAGATTTCTAGCCAATGCAGGTATATGGAGAGCACCTGGAAGTGTTTTAATCCTTCCACCTTGCAACTTCAACTTGAATTTTCTACGTCTCACGATTCTAGCCTTCCCGTCATCCCCTAAGATGACATCAACACCATCATATTTCTTATACTCGTAGAAACACTCCCTATATGGAGTGAAGTGAAAGGATGTACCTGATTCAATCAACCATGCCTCATGATCTACATGTGTACTTGAACAAGAAACCAATTATACATCCCCACCCTCATTTGAGCTAGTTTTCACCTCTGCACAATGAGCATCCTTAGATCCCTTTCCTTTCTGAGGAGATTTATAGCTACATTCCATTTTGAAGTTCCCTTCCTTTTTTCATTTCCAGCACATGTTTACAGGTTTTCTTGGAGATTTAGATCCCCCTCTAGATTTATATCTTCCAGTCAAGGACTTATTTTTGTTTCTTTTCTAAGACCAACCTCGTATAGACAAGGCATCTCCATTATGGCTCTCCATATTTTTCCTTCTTATCTCCTCCAACCACAAGGATGAGACTATTTCATCAAACTTCAAGGTAATTGTATTGCTACCTATAGAAACAACTAGATTATTGCATGAATCTATTAGAGAACACATCAAACTGATGCAATTATATTCATCTAAATTTTTTATATCAAGAGAAAACAACTATTTTACCACTGTATTAAAGGCATTCAAATGATCTATCACCGAGTCTCCATCCTTCATCATCAGGTTATACAATTTTTTTTGTAGGAACAATTTGTTCACCAGAGACTTAGATTGGTACAAAGTCCCTAACTTGACCCATAAATCCTTGGCCATAGCTTCCCCTAATACATTCAACACTACTAAATCTGAGATACGCAACCATATTTTTCTCTTTTCCTTCAGATCCAAATTCACCCAGTACCTTGTTGACATTCTCATTGGTTTAGCATCTAGATCTACTGTGATCCATTGATCTTTATCCACCAATAGATACTCCATCTTCATCTCCCCCAAATCAAAACTCTAACCATTAAATTTCTCGATCTCTATCTTTACACTACTCGCCATCTTCTTTCATCGTAAAAATCGATTCCACAGATCTCCTGAGCAATACCCCTCAACAGCAAAGGCGTTCCCTTGAATCTGAAACAAATCTAATACCAAATGTAGGTTTTAACCATGTACATACATTACCCATAAATGAATTCTTAAAAATAGAAAAATATACAATGGCGAGAAACAAAAAACAAATACACAGATATTTTCCCTTGGATCCCAAAACTGGGACTACCATATTAGTTTTTCATTATGTCCCTTTCAATATATATATATATATATATATATATATATATATATATATATAGATACATGCCGAAGCATTCATAAACCAAAAATCATTAACCCTGGATTAGAACATAACTGTAGTTCCCTTGACCAGATCTACAAAATACCATGGGCATAAAACCATCATGTGTAAAACCATGTGCAAAACCCATACACAAAACCATATGTAGGTCTGCCCACCTATTATAGGGTCCAAAAAAAAATTCCCGTGGTGCTTCCCTGTATCCCATGAAGGGGGATGCCATTGCCCGATAGGGGGGGTTGTGCCCCCCATGTGACCCCCCTATTGCACCCGATGCAACAAACAAGGGGATTTATTTCTCATATGCATGTGTGAATAGTCGTGGAAAGAATATAACACACGCCCAACAATAAAAAAAGGTGACGGAATTCTTACCTCATTACATCCTCATGCTCCCATGTAGCATATTTAGGGATGAAATGGGACCACTCCATATTTACCAGTGTAATGACTCAATTGTAGATCACCTTGACTTTCTCACCCAAAATATGCACTAATTGGACTTGAAAATCTCTCTTGGACTCTACCCGAATTATGTTCCAATCAATCACATGGTTAGCACTAAGAACATACTTTTTAAGCAATGAAACATGAAAAACATTATGAATGTGCATTGATGTTTGAAATGCAATCCTATATGTCATCAAGCCAATCCTCTTCAAGATTTCAAATGGTCCATAATATCTAGCTACCAAATTTCAACAATTTCCCAACCCCAAGGAACTTTTACATGCATTCCCTCTTAACAAGACATGTTTGCAAATTTTAAATTCCATATTCGACCTTTTCTTACCTGCATAACTTTTCTGTCTATCCTGGCAAGCCTTAAAATTCTATTTAATTTTTGTTACTTTCTTTTACATTTCCCAAAGAAATTGTGGACCAACAATGACCTTGTTCATTGGACTCTCCAAAGTCATTGGTATGTTTCATTTGTTTCCATAAAAGACTTCAAATGGGCTCCTCTTCAAAGATGCTTGGTACCCATTATTATAAGAAAACTCCACCAAGTGCAAATATTATACCCATTTAAGTGGTTTGTCCATCACATATATTCTCAAAATGTATTCAGTAACCTAATTAAGTCTTTCCATTTGAACATATGATTCTAGATGGTAGGATGTAGTAAACTTTTCAGTCCCAAAATCCCTTAAAAAGGCCTATCAAAAAATTAGACATAAAATTGGGCTCTCTGTCTAAAATAATTTCCTTGGGCACACCATGCATCCTGGAAATGTCCCTCATGTAAATCTAATGAAAATTAGCTTCCTTTTGTGTTGACTTCATTGGAATGAAGTAGGAAGCCTTGGTGATTTTATCCACTACCACCATGATGGAATCATCTTGCTTCATTGTTATGGGTAGATTTGTAATGAAATCAGTGGAAACAATTTCCCATTTCCACTCAGCAATGGGTATTGGTTGTAGCAACCCCACTAGGTGTCTATGCTCAGTTTTATCCTTTTGGAACTCCAATCGCCTAGCTATATAAACAACCACTTCTTTCTTCATTATTGGACACAAATATTATTTATTGACAGCTGAGATTGTCTTTTGATACCCTGGGTGCCTAGCATAAGGCACTCTATGCATTTCACTCAGTAATAATTTGTTTACCCCTTGAAAATTTGACACATAAATCCTTTCGTTATGCTATATGACTCCATTTTATTCTCTTTCATAATCCTTGTACTTGGGCTGCAATTTATCTTGTTGTACGTTACTTTTTATTTCCATGTATTGCTAATATGAATTTCCAACCTCTAAAATTCTGATTTTAAATTAAATTTACATGTTCTTATGGCTATAGAATGCATTGCATGTACCCTTCTACTGATTGCATTAGAAAATTTATTCTCCGGACCCATTATGTGCTTAATTTTAAGGTCATAATCAGCTGAAAGTTCCAGCCACCTGATTTGTTTAGAATTTAAATGTGGTTGTCCAAACAAAGTCTTTAACCCACTGTGGTCAATTTTTAACTCAAACTTCTTTCCCATAAGATAATTTTTCCACATTTTCAAAGAATGTATAATTGCTTCTAGGTCCAAATCATGAGCACATAATTCTTTTCATACTCTTTGAGATTCCTAGATTCATAACATATTTCATTCCCATGAATGGGAACTCCTCGAAGTCCTTATTTACTTGCTTCTTTGCACAAAACAAAGGTCTTCGTCTAGGTAAACTATCTCCAATATAGGTTCACTTGTTAATAAACTCTTTAAATGTTGAAAATCCTCTTCACATTTATGAGACTAGTCATATTTTTCACCTTTCCTTTGCAAGGAAGTAATGGGATGGGCTATCCTAGGAAACCATTCAATAAATATTCTATAATAGTTTGCTATCTTATGAAAGATCTTGCCTATTTCACATTTTTGCGTGTTGGCCGCTCTTTAATTGATTTAATTTTTTGTGGGTCTACTATTATCCCTTATTTTGAAATAATTGTTGGAAAGTAGATCACTACTGGGGGGGTGAATCAGTAGTGTGGGACTTTTACACTTTTTTTGAAAATTATTATTCTTCCTAAAGAATGCACAAAGTGAAACACAAAACCATAGATCAAATCATTAATATAAACATGCAACCTTAAAATCGATCAACATAATGGACACAAATGTTTCTTATGGAAAACCCATCCTGGGAAAAAAACCACCCTGTTACTACTATGCTGCTCAATTCTTTTATTAATTTGTTAAGAAAATTATACATGGATCATCTCACTCCCATGAGCCGGAAGACTCAACTTATTTCATAGTATTCTAACACTATCATATAGGAAACTATTTCTCTCATGGATCTATGGATTACGTTTCTCTTAAGGTCACAATGATAAACGATCCTCACTTGGTTACTCTTAAACTAAAAAATGACTCTTCAGACTATGATATTTTGCTACTATCATGACCAATGAGCCTTGCCCAGTTTGTATTGAACTATCCAACCACCATTGGAAGGAAAAATCTATTCCATCTACTGAATATGAAAATCACTGTATACTCAAAGCCTCCACACCTTCACTACCTCCATACAAGCCTCATTTCATATATTTTTAGACAGGACTCCTAAAACTTGCTTAACATTAGGACTGCAAAAACATACCATAAAAGCATAATCGAAATCAAATCACCAAACTCCAAATAATACATATGCAACAATACCATCTCACAAACATTATTCCAATCAACACTTCATCTTCTCACTTACTACACAATTTCATGGTTGAAAAATAATTCAGCTCACTACTTCTACAACTGCAAACTGATTCAAAAAATCTACATAATAAAGCTCACAAAGTTTGCAGGGTCTTCCCCAAACTTTCACTCATTCCACACACTAGTGTAATCAACCATACTAACAATGAGTTATCTCCAATATAAAGATGAACTCAGGTGCTCACCTTAATAATTAAGCAAAACTACCCGGCATCAAAACTTTTGTCATATGTTAGATTAGATCCAGATTCATCTCATTGAATCAATCAACCACTATATCAATTATCATTTATGCTATTTTCAACTTTAATCAGCTTCTGGAGGTCCCAATAAATTTTTTGACCATATGTTGAAAAGTTTCGATCATAGATGTCGACAAAACACAAAAATTAGCTCAATAGTGTGATACATGTGGATAAAATCTCAATAATCCTGCAGTCGCACCCTTGACATAGTCTATAATCAATTGGGGCTATAACTGCTCCCATAATATGGCCTCCATGCGAATGGAGCCTCCAACCACTCCCATATGCCTCTATGCATGCGACTGGGGCTAAAGTTCAGTAAAATTATAAACCTCTAAGATTTGAACCTCTACCACATGTTCCATCATATTCTCTAGCACTTTAACACTCCTCCAAGCCTCTACAATAGGTTTTCAATTGATGAAATAGGGCAATAAAAATTCAGGAACATGCTCTACCTATTCTACCAACTTTAGCACCAATACCAACAACTCCATCTCCTCAAGCAACAACCAAAACATCTTTAACACCTCCAATACTTGTAAAAACATCTCTAACATTTGTAGAAACGTCACTGACTCTTGTAGTAGCATCATCATGACATACAAATACCTACAACATTGGTAGAAGCAACTCCAACACAACCAACCACATCTCACACATGTAGTAGCAAATGTAATGTCTCCAAGACATGTAGAGAGATATGCAGCATATAGAGCAACACTCTGACCACCTGCAACAACAACATCTCCACTCAACAACATAACATGCTAACCTCATCCAATAACACATGGAATCCATCTCCTCAACAACCACAACATCATCTCCACTAGGTCTAGTGATAAGTATGTTGACATCAATAACAATTAACAATACCATCACCAATCATCCAACATCAAGCACTCATCAATCATCCATATGACCAACAACACCAAGAGATTTTCGACATCAATTCCAACACTACAATGATAACAAACTCCCCCTTTGGCATTGATTTCCACCTCAATACAACATGTGAGGCTGATTCATTAATCCAAAATCTCTCCCCCTTTGACATTAATGGAAAAGGGTGATACAAACACTGAAGTACAATTCCACTAATGTTTTGGACGAGAGAAATACCCCCCCATTATAAAAAACACCATATTGATGCAAACCAAGAAGTATCCTTTAGAAGACAAGCATGTAGAACAAGGAAACTGGCTGCCAACACCATTAGCCAAATCCATACCAACTTTGAAGATTGAACATGCTCCCCCTAAGCATGTAATGGAGTTGGAATCAACACTCTACCTACTAAAGAAACACATCTTCCTGCTGTAATGAGCCTCCTTGCTAAGTGCAAGAGACTACTACTCATGGACCATGACTCCAACTGACTTTGGACATGATATACAATGAATTACATACAATGCTTCATGGAACATATCCATAGTTGTGACAAGTACATGGAACTAAATATGAATTCTATATACCTAGCACCAACCATGATTTTATGGACCCAATTTTACATCATGCACCCAATATGTGGGGCTACATAAAATATATACATCATGAAACATGACTTGGACTCCATTGACTAATACATAACAAATGACAAGATGTGTCAGACACCATGGGTCACTCCATGAGCAATGTGCCCAAAAGATGCTATAATGACAATATATGGCTTTTACAATTTCACACAAAATTTCTCTCATCAAAACATGCCCAAAATGTAAACTAGCATGAGTACATGGCATCCAACACTAACATATGCTCCATATGGCAGCAATAATACATGGCATAGTGGATCAACATATGGCCTCCATGAACAATGAAATACTTTGTCAATGTGTAGCAACATCATAGAAGAACTAGCAATATCATATCCTAGTACATGGCCACTCAACTCCTTGGCCAACACCATCCCAACAATGAAGATCATGCAACAATACCATAACATCCACTAACAATCGACACCATACTCCACATGTGCATCAAATAAAAAAGTCAACTATTAGAAGCAACAGAGGAATATGTCATAGGCAACAATAAATACATTGTCATCATCGTGAGCCCATCAATCATCAACATAATGAATCATAGATAGTAGCAGCAACAATAGAATTATGTGCAATCTCTTCATGACTACAAAGACTGAGTAACAACATCCATCATGCCAAAAAATCATAGCAACAACAAATACTTATCCTCATTGTAGGTGAGCAATATATCATCAGTGAGGCATAAGAAATAGATCAATGAGGAGAAAGACATGTATACTCCACATATGATAAGAAATCATCATAACTCATCATCCATCTTAATGCATACTATAGGAAGCAATATATTCTCTCCATACAACTACAACACATGACTCATCAATGTAATACATATCAGCAACATGGATGATTCATCCAGAAATGAAAACATAAGCAATAATATGCATAATATAGACGAACTATCTCCAACACATCATCTGATCTCCATGGAAGAAAATATATGCATGAAAATACATGCCATAAATATGATCTAATAGTATGATCATCATCAAAATACCAACTATGTGATGCAAGCACATATTTTTGCTACTATATGATAGTAGTAGAAAAATTCTTCCCTACCTCAAATCAATGTCAAATACATGCACTACATAGGAACACAATGCCAACACTCTGTTGATCTATTAGGAAGCAGCAATGCTCCCCCTGAATGTGTGATCCTCCATCAATCTCCAAAAACATATGGCTACTCCAAAAAAGATCAATAACAATATAGTTGTTCCAACTGATAAATAAACAATAAGAAAATAGACTAGACATAAAAAGGTATACTTCAAACCTCATGTACTCCCTTTGAACACATACATCTCTAAAAATGCAGAATTGTCTTCTCATTCACTTCATCCATATGGCTGCATAATTAAAAATTTGCATGCAACTCATAATGCAACCATATGCGCCCCTTGAGACCAAACTGACCTCAGTTTTTGGAGGGAGTTTCTTGCTACTCTTTGCTCCTCCATACTGTCATGTGTTGATCCTTCTTCTTTTTATGTGGTTGGCCTTCCCTATTCTCCTCTCTCTAGATGGATCTCCTGAAACACATGGACAACTTGAAATCCTTGGCCTTGAGGCCAATATTGTCAGACATAAAACATCTAATGTGACCAAGGAATAGGTTGATGTATTCTATTAGTATAATTTCCATTCCTTGCATGTTCCTTGCATTCAGTAGCCCTATGGCCAAAATCATTGCATGAGAAATAGTAACCATAAAATGGACTATTATACCTAAAATATGGAGATCTCCTTTACATGCATGCTTGATGTTCCTTCTCCATTGGATGCTCCTTTTGATGGGAGAGTTTGATCTCTCCATTACTACAAATTGATGCACTGTATCCATGAAATCCGCACATGTAGAACTTTCCAATTCTATTCTTATTCTTTTATCTTCTTCTCTTGCTCTGTTGCTTCTTGCATGGCTCATGAATCTCAATATTTTTGTTGCAATTAGGTGCTCCATCAATTTTAGATTTTCTTATAGATGCTTGAGCACTAGATTTGAGCCTCTCTACTTCTTCTCTTGCAGACATCGATTCAACCTTCAATCTTTGAATTTTTCCTTCAACTGCCACTATCTTGGATTTCTCATCATATTTACCATAACTAGAGCTCTCATATTCTTCTTATGAGGAGGATTCATTTGTTACTAAAATAAAATTAGAATCGTTTTTATTTTTCTCCATTTCTGAAAAATTGAATTTTCCTCCAAGATACATCTTTTGTAACATATCCATCATTTCTTTAGAAATATCAAAACTTTTCACAAACTTGCTATCAGATTTTGAAATACTATTCAAAATAATATTTTTAGCCAAATCATTAGATTCATATTTAACACCATATTCAACTGATAGTAGAATATCTTTATTAACATATATAAAATACGAGTCCAAATTTACTCTCCAAGTTACAAATTTACCTTCCTGAAGTACTAAAATACCTTGCTAATCCATCTTAGTAAATTTTATTAATTTTTTTTCCAAAATATCCAAGATCCACTCTCCAGCGATCAAGCTACAATCAAGAGCCCTTATTTGATACCAATTGTTGGGAACTATATCACTACTGGGGGGGAGGGTGGAGTGAATCAGTAGTGTGGGACTTTTATACTTTTTTTCTGCAAATTATTCTTTTTCTTAAACCATGCACAAATTGAAACACAAAACCATACATCAAAGCATCAAAATAAACATGCAACCATAAAATCAATCAACACAATGGACATAATTGTTTTTGGTGGAAATTCGATCCTTCACAAAAAAGTAGCCTGTTGTTGTTGTGTTGCTCAATTCTTGTATTAACTTGTTAAGAAAATTATACATGGATCAACTCACTCCCATGAGCTGAAAGACTTAGCTTATTTCATAGTATGCTGACACTATCAGATAGGAAACTATTTCTCATATGGATCTATGGACTACAACCCACTGAAGTCCACCATGATCAATTATCCTTGCCCAGTTACTCCTGAAATGACAAATGACTCTACAAAGTCTGATCTATTGGCATTGTCATGACTAAAGAGCATCGCTCAATTTATACCAAACTATCCAACCACCATTGGACGAAGAAATATATTCCATCTACTAAATCTACTAATCATTGTATACTCAAAGCCTCCACAGCTTCACTTCCTCCATGTGAGACTCATTTCATATCTTTTTAGACTGGACTCCTAAAACTTTCTCAACATGAGCATTGTAGTAACATAGCATCAAACCAAAATCAAAATCAAATCGCCAAACTCCAAATACTACACATGCAACAAGACCATCTCACCAAACACTACTCCAATCAACTCTTCATCTTCTCACTTACTGCCCAATATCATGGCTGGAACATACTTCAGCTCAGTACTGCTACAACTACAAATTGATTCATAAGATATGCATAATAAAACTCACACAGTTTATTGGGTATTCTCCAAGATTTCACTCATTCCACACACTAGTGTAATCAACCATACTAACAAAGAGTTATCTGCAATATCAAGATGAACTCAAGTTCTCAACTCAATAATTACACATAACTACTAGGTATCACAACTCTATTCATATGCTAGATTAGATTAGGATTCAACTAATTTTCTAAATCAACCACTAACTCCATTAACCTTTTTTATATTTTCAACTTTAGTCAGCTTCTGGAGGTCCCATGAACTTTTCTGACCATATGCTAGAAAGTTTCAATCAAAGATGTTGCCAAAACACAAAAAAATAGCTCAACAACGCGAGAAATGTGGATTAAATCTCGATAAATCCTCTAGTCGCACCCTTGACATAGTGTGAAATCAACTGGGGCTATAATTGCTCCCATATAATAGCCTCCATGCATCTGGAGCCTTCCAACCACTCTCATAGGCCTCTGTGCATGTGACTAGGGCTAAAGCTCAGTAAAATCATCAACCTCTCAGCTTTGAACCTCTTCCACTTGTCCCATCATCTTCTCTAGCACTTGAACACTCCTCCAAGCCTTTGTAATAGGTATGCAACTAATGAAATATTCCAATAAAAAGTGAGGGACATGCTAGACATATTCTTCCAACTATAGCACCAAGTCCAACCCCTCCAACTCCTCAAGTAACAACCACAACATCTCTAACACCTCCAATACCTGTAGTAGCATCTATAACATTTGTAGTAACATCACTGACTCCTGTATCAACATCATCATGACATACAACTGCCTCCAACACTGGTAGAAGCACCTCCAACACAAGAAACCTCAAATAACACATGTAGTAGCAAATGCAATGTCCCCAGGACATGTAGAGACATATGCAACATCTAGAGAAACACTCCAACCACCTACAACAACAACATCTCCACTAAAAAACGTAACATGCCGGCTGCATCCAATCACACACGAAATCCATCTCCTTAACAACCACAATGTCATCTCCACTAGGTATAGTCATAGGTATGTTGACATTAATGCAACCTAACAAGACCATCACCAATCATTGAACACCAAGCACTCATCACTCATGCATATGAGTAGCAGCACCAAGAGTTTTTTGACATCAATGCAAACACTACAATGCCAATAGTAATATGACCCAAATAATATTTTTTTCTCTAATAAAACGAACACTTAGTTTGGAATAGAACTAATTCTCTCCAAGTACTTGTAGCACCATTCTTAATTGATGTTCATACTCTTCCCCGGACTTGGAATATATGAGGATATCATCCAAAAACACAATAAACAAATTATCTAAATAATTTTAGAAGATACCATTATGGATGCACATGAAAACACTTGGTGCATTATATAACCTGAATGACACCACTACGAATTCATAGTTCCCATATTGAGTTTAAAGTGTCGTCTTATTTATGTACTCTTCCTTAATCCTTACCTGATGACACCCTGACCTTAAATCAACTTTAGAAAATACCTTAGCTCCCCTGAGATGGTCAAAAAAATCATCATTTTGGGAAATGGGTACTTATTCTTCCTTGTGACCTTGTTCAATAGATAAAAATCAATGCACAACCTTAATATACCATCCTTCTATTTAACAAATAAGACCGGGGAACCCCAAGGTGATACACATGGGCATACGCACCCCTTCCTTAAGATCTCTTTCGGGAAATTTTGCAATTCTTTTAGTAATGGTCTACTCAGCTCATATGTTGTTTTGGAAATTGGTGTAGCTATAACTACTTAGTATATAGAGAAGTTAATATCTATTTTAGGTTCTAAACCTAGAATTTTAGCAAACACATCTTCAAGTTCCTTAAGTACTAGATGGTCCTCCAGACATGATTCCTGATGCTTTGCCATCTCCTCCATGTGGGCTGCATAAATTTGGCACCCTTTTATAAAATTATTCTTCAGTGGCATAGTTCATATTTCCCTTATATAAATTGGCCTTCCTATACCTTGACCTTCCTTTTCTACCATTATTCATTAAGGAAATTAAATGTTTAACGCAACAATCTAGTATTGCATGATGCTTTTCTATCCAAGCCATGCCAATTAAGTAATCATATGATCCCAACGATATTATGTTTAAGTTTTCATTTGTGCCAAACCCATTCATATTGATGGGACATTTCTTTACTAGTTCAATTATTTTTCTTTTATATTTTGTAGCTAACTAAACTAACCAAGCCTTGACATGCTTAGTTTTCTTCAAGATAAGTTTTTCATCCAAATTAGGATCAATATAACTATGACTAGCTCTAGAATCAATTAAAATAACAATGGGATGATTATTTAACTTACCTTCTACTTTGACCATGTGTGCCTGATGCTCAACCTACTTGTTATCCAATGCTACACAAATTCTAGGCATGCTCCTACCTACATCCTCCACTATATAATCCCTTTGGAGGTGGTGTATAGTCCTCATTTTTCCTTCCTTCTAAGGGAAATCCCTGTACCAATTCTCTCCTCGACAACCCAAACAACTAATGGGTTGAATATTTGGTTTCTTTCTCAAGAAATCAAACCCCTTTGGTTCACTATGGGATGGATGAGTTTTTTTATTTTCCTAAGAATTGTTCATAAATATTTAGGGTTTGAACTCCTTCCTCCTCTACTCCACCCTTATTCTTTTCTTTTCATCCCAAGCCCTTTGGAAATATGGATTAGTTTTTTCCTTCTCATAGAGGTACTCTTCCTTCCTCATAGCTTCATCCAAAGTCTTTAGTTCATCAAATTTAATCATTTGACCGTAGAATGGTGGTAACCCACACACATATCTCTATGTATTAAACTTTTCAACTCCGATAAAGTCCACATATCTCAACAACTCAATAAAGTTTGGTCCATATTAATCCTTTGTCATGTTCCCTAATTTGAGTTCAAAAAATTCTTGCATTTTCGTTTCACAAAAGGTGCTTATATAGGTACTTCTTTTGGAAGTAGTTTTTAAATTTCTTCCATTAAGTTCTATTTTCATCTAGCTATTTTAATTATCTTAGTTTCTCCCACCATAAATTCTCCTTCCCCTTTAGGTGATAGATGGAAATTTGTGCGTCTAAATTGGAAGAGTAATCATGTAGCTGAAGGTATTTTCTGATTTCCAACACTCAAGCTTCAACCTCTTCTCCCTTCTTATGCTTATCATTAAATGTAGGTGTCTTGATATTTCTGAGTTCCCCTTGTAATAATGTCTAGTTGTAGTCTCCTTCTTGGTCTCATTACTGGTGAAATGCTTGAAATACCTTACGATTATAAGGAAAATTGGGTTCTTGTGGTGGATTTCCTTATGCATGATGAGGCTTCCCAACAACACTCCTAGATTTTCTTGAACTTATAGCATCTTTCCCCTTAACTACTAAGTCATGTTCCTCTACCTTTCTAGAATCAGACCCCTAGTCTATTAATACATTTAATTTATTCAAGCTTGCTAAAATCTAAGTATTGATTTGTTGTTGTTCACTCATCAGTCCCTCATTATCAACTTTATAGGTGAGCACCTCCTTTTGGTGACTCTTCATGGTCTCTTCTAATATTCTATCCTTTGGCCTATCCCTTCAATGACAACTTGACTCTATTCCATCATTATCCAATCTAATGTTCATGGTTCTGACCTATTATTCATGGTTGTAGGATCCCTAAGTATCCCCATACTCCTGGTCCTCCTATTGGTCCTTTCTTATAGGCCACATGTTACCTTCTTTTTAAAATTTCGGAAAATTACCTACCTTGATCCAAAAATGTGGGTTGATAGGTGTATTCTCCTCTCAATAGATTTCTTTCAACTATTTTTTTGCATAAAGCTGTCCCGAGATGTATGTTATGACCTTCGAAATTTATGGCCTAATCACCACAATTTCTCTATTATGTCACAACACATTATTTCGAATTTCTTGAGTTATTATACATCTAAATTTTCAAATCTAGCTCCATGGTTGGGTTCTATAGGCCCTCAACTTTCCATTGACTACTTTGGCACCCTAATATGAGCTCTAGTTGCTGAGTTACACCCTCTGAAGTGATTGTATGCCTTATTTTTCCTTGATACTGTTTCAATCACAACTCCTTCATATTAACTTTGTCTCACAATTGTAGTATGTCTTTGGAAAGATCTCCCTAAGCTATTTTATATAAGTTATAGAGACTAGTAGGTTTCATGTTTTTCTCTACCCAAAAGAATCATTTAGGCCCTCGAAAATTCCCTACAAGAAGATGACCTGTAAATTTAGAAAATATTCTAAAAAATGTTCTAAAATTATGGCTGATATTGTTCCCTAGACCAATTAGATTTTCATGTAACTATATTCTATAATTGTTTTAAACATACTGACACCTTTGTGCACCTCCTATTTCCTTGATAAAAGTTTATGTTTGCATAATCAAATATGCTATAGGTCTCCAATGCACCACTGCTTGGCACACTTTAAAATAATTTAATCAAGTTAAGACCCCTAAAATTTGCTTCTAATCCAACTGTATAATCAACATTAATTTATCTCTTGAAACAAATATTCCAATATAAACATAACAACAAATAATATATAATTAATCATCAATTATTTCCAGTGAGTAAGATCCACATCCAAACAACAATTCCAATATAATCATCACAATAATTTACTATGATTCATTATTTATTATTGCTCACTTTAACATAATATTTTCATAATTCCTATAAATCTAGTGGTTGTTCATCAATTCCTATCATATGTAGGGTCCCATTAGACCTTTTGACTCTAGACTATGACAATAAAGGGAAATTACCCAAATAGAGGAATATATACATATGAGACATAACAATTAATTTAGACATTTATATAAACACTTTACCAACATTGATAGATACAACCATTGGCATTTTAACAGACACTTTGTAGCCATGAAAGATACATCCTTTGAGATATTTTTACAAATGATTTATGTGAAATCAGCTACATCCATTAAACCCTTTCATGCAACACATAAAGTTTAGAAATAAAATTTAATTCCACCTGCACAACATATTCTATGAACATGGTTCACAGAGTGGCTGAGAAAATATGGAAAAACTATCCAAATTACAAAATCACGTTTCCAAAACATTTTTTTTGGAATCAAAATGGGGGTTCTAGGTCCATATGGCATGGATACCCCCTGAATTGTTTTTGTTTCTTAATAGAACCGACCCAAAAACTCAAATTTTCAAAACATTGTAAATACGGAAAACCAAACACTTAGTTTATGAACTTCATCTACTGAATGGCATAAAAACCTACATAATTAAGCAGACATCAAAGAATTCCATTCATGGTATTAATGTTAGCTTCTCAAAACAAATAAGGCATGTCCTAAATAGAGTTACTATTATAAGAAAAATAAAACCCAACAACAATTCTGATTTGACCTCCTCATGAAAATTTCACTTGTGGCTACCATGTGAGATGTTAAACCACCTACAAGTTACATCCATGGCTTCCATACAAGGATTAAACCATCTACAAGTAATTGTTACAAATGATATATTTTAATTCCATATACATTAATTTATAATTAACATGATGAAAAATGAAAACATAAGTACAATCTTGGTGATAAATAAAACTTGCTTCTAAGAAACCTTCTAAGAAAATTAACAAATTATAAATGTAACAAAATTGAAATTATAACTCATACTCAACCGATTTGATCTATTCAATAGCTTCAAATGCCAACACTGTTATAGCTCCAAATCTCACTCTTATGGTTTGTGATGCTGCACTCATGGCCTAGGGCAACCCCTCCTTCCAGACCTGGTCCTAAAATTTAAAAAACATTGTTTTATTCCCTATACGCGACATTGCCCTGAGTTAAACGCGTGTACATGCGGGTATGTCTATACCCAACCCGCGTGTATGTATTAAAACACTTAAAAAAATAAATAATTCCTCATTTTCGGGCGGAGATCGCGGGTTTTACCTGCTGATCACCTGTTAGTGCCCGTGGCCCAACTGTTCCCAACCAACTCCTAACTAAAAAACTACTTTGGAGATGGTATAAAAAGACATCAAAGGGAAGGCCTAAGAGATAGAGAAAAGAAGAGCAAGATTATTATGCTGAGATTTTCCCCATAGACCAGGTCTGAAGTCCTTGGTGTTTTCTGCACTTCCCCCATTTTGCATAGGAAACCCTTGTTTCCATGTGTATTGGTGATCATTCATCCTTTATGTCATCATTGAGTAAGACTTGGAAGGAGCTCTTGTTAGAGGCTTGAGGCTGGAACGAATCCGGGAGGAAGGTTTGCTTGGAGCCTGCTGAAGGTGTTTCAGGTGATATCTTTCCGTTATATGTACTTTATTTTCCTTTATATAAAAGAAACACGTCTTGGTTCCCGAAACAATCTTTCTTTATGCTTATGAGATTCTTGTCTTGAATTCTTATGCAAGTAGTTACTTAAAGATTTTTATAACTAACTTTATAGCATGAAGATGGTTTATATATAAGTATTGGTCCATGTACTGCTGTGTTCTTTGATTTGTTTGTCTTATAGGTCAAAGGAAGAAGAAGGGAACTCCAAGAAGGGTTTGGACCCTAAAGGCCTTCTCGAACGTAGGACCTTAGGTACGTACCCTTAACATTAGAATTTGCTTAAAGTAAAGATAATGGTTGTGTGTGTGTTTCTTTGAATAAGCAATTTTCAGTTTGGTAGAGTCTTAGCCCAAAGGACCCTAGGGGTACTTTCCCATCAACCAGAATTGGCGACTCCACTAGGGAACAACACTCTTGTTGTTCCTAGTTTGGGTAGCCTTCAAGCCAATCAAGGCTCAGCCTCTCTGTTTGCTGGTTCTGACTGTCTGATCTGTTCTTTAACTCTAACCTTTTCCAGTTTTTTCAGTCTGTGTTTTTTTATTTTTCTTGAAAGTCTTCATATACGTTGTTTTGCTGGATTACAGAAGCGTATATACGCAAGTTGTACTAAGTGAACCCGCGTATACGCAGGTTTCCTCAGTTACAATAGCATGTACACGCACTCTGCACATCACTGCAGGCGCGTATACTATATAATTTTCAGGATTTATAAATTTTGGTTTTGCTGAATGTTTGTCTGGTGGTTTGGGTCAGTTTCAAGCAGTCATTTTCTAGTAACAGTCCTCTGTTTAACAGGGGGCATCTTGTTCTGAACTCTCTCTAGTTATAAGGAGTATTAGTCTTGTTTTCGTTGATTGCAAGCGTCATTGATTTTTGACACACAAGATTTCTGGTTAAGAATCTTGACTGCTCTGTTTTGGCAGAGTAGGAAGATTGGATTTCAAGCTTTGTGTTCACTTTTGTTTTGATGACCCTTTTGTTTGCTTAACGAAACCATTTTGGTGACCATTTGCTCCTTCGTTTCGGGAAAGTTGTTTGTTACCATTTTCTTGAAACTTGTCTTTTGATCTTTTGGACTTTCATTGCTGCTTTTGATTGTCAAAAAAGCGATTTCAAACACATTTATTTTTGTTGAGTTTTCATCATTTGAAAGGTGTCAATTCACAAAAGTGTTTGGTTGCCTATTTATCAATCATTGGTGTCAATATTTTTGAGAGCTTTCCTTTGAAAAAGACTTTGTGGTTTGATTGAAAGAAAATCTTTTGAAAGTTTTAAGTTTCGTTTTCTTAAACTTGCTTTTCATTTGATTTCCTTTTTTGCGAAGTGAAAGTGCTTTGTGTTTATCTTAGAACTTGTTTTTATTGTTTGGACGAAATGATTGGTAGCACATCATATTCTATCTAAGCATTTTAGTGGCAAGACAAATTTGATAAGTGAGCAACTTTCCTTCTTTGTTTGCAGAGTAGTCTTAAAATCTTGCATTCACATATAGTTGTTGCATTAGGATGGATTTGCATCCCTTTTTATGCATACATAGCTTTGTTAGCTTTTGTGAGTGTGGAGTTTGAAAAGAAAGCAAAAAACTTTGTTTAATTTGAAGTACCTCTGAACCCTATAGAAATTGCTCTTCATCGAAAACAAAAAGTGCATATGCATGTAGCTAAGTTTTATTAATTTCTTTTTGCGTCAAAAAACACCACTAGTTTCACTTCCGTGACCTTGTGACTTAAAGAACAGCCTAATAAAATCAAGCGCTAATTAAAATCCACTAGAACTTTTTGTTTTAGTCAGTTACACCAACAAGTTTAGGATTTTAGGGCCTTGGATTAGGCGAGTGGAGAGTTAACTCTCCAAGGCCATATAAACATCAAACATAAGAGTCGGAATAACGAGAGAAAACCCAATAGTATTAGGAAGACCAGGAAAGCTCCGGATCTGGGAGTTAAGCACGAGGGTCTGTGAAGACAGGGAAGA
The DNA here is from genome assembly GCA_031772625.1 of Pinus tabuliformis. Lineage (NCBI taxonomy): Eukaryota > Viridiplantae > Streptophyta > Pinopsida > Pinales > Pinaceae > Pinus > Pinus tabuliformis. The sequence continues at coordinate 1,052,127,711 of CM062816.1, forward strand.
GAGATACCCCCTCTCCTACTTGTCCGAACTTACCTCACGATTGTTCCGCCTGGCTTCTGCGACGAGTTGGTGCCCATAGTTGCCTCTCCTAGGGATCTACATAGGTGGTTGCGGAGGGGAATCCCGTGGCACCTGAGGTTGACGTTGCATCACTCTCGAGAGTACCACTGGAGGGCACCCTTGCGAAGCTTGGGGGCTTGCACCGGCGCAGGCTGTTGTTAGGAGGTCAGCGTAACTTCCTCTGTTACCTTCGCTGATAGGACTGGGCCGTCATTATCCCAGACTATCTTCGGAAGGCCCCTGACTCCACTTTCTTGTATTTTGGTGTCCGGTCCTCATCACCCGGAGCAGAAATACTTGGAAGTTGTTTGAATGGCTGTTATCTTTAGGGACTTTATAGTGAGTGCTCTTTTCTCCTTGTATATAGTTGGCTTTAGGTATTTTTGTCTAGTCACCTTTGGACTTTGTGGTCTGAGTGACTGGCTTACCACTCTACCGATCTTGAAAGGCTTTTGGTCGTTCTTTCAGAAGTTGTGGAGTTGCCTCCTCAAGGGCAAAGGTTTTGGTTGCTTACCCATATTCTTTGAAGAGTTATTTCTATATTCCCGCAAGGGAAAGGGTCTTTGGATCAGTTAGATATGGCCAATATTCCTGTGGAAACCAACCAAGGTACCCTCCCAAAAGGGGATCCTTGTGCTTTTCCTTTCTTTGGAAACGTTGGTACTCCCTTGATGGCCACTTTGAATATTCCTGGGTTGAATGTTGGACTACCCGTTTGGCTGTGGTCCACTCCGAATATTCCAAATGCTCTTGAAGCCTCTCAGTTGAATGCTTTATTTCAAGGGCATCACATGGGTGCTAATTGTTCATCTTCTTTCAAAGAGAAATCTGGGATTCCTTCTTCTCCTCCTTCTTGTCACAAGAAATCTAAAAAGAGGAGAAAAAGGAAGTCAAAGAAGAAGAATAATTCTATCCTTTCATCTTCAACCTCTGCGAGTCATGTTGGAGATGAGCCTTCAGCCACTGCTAGTCATGCTGGGGGCATAAGTCTAGTCACTGCAAGTCACACTAGCACTTCATCCTCAACCTCTGCCAGTCATGTTGGAGATGAGTCTTCAGCCGCTGCAAGTCATGCTGGGGGCATGAGTCTAGTCACTGCGAGTCATACTAGCAAAGAGTCACCGACCTCTGCAAGTCATGTTCAGGACTCTCCGCAAACCATTGCTAGTCATGTTGGTGGAATGGAGGTTGATAAGAAACCTGGACGTAGAAGTTTTAAACCTAAGTTCCCTTGTAAGATATGCAAGGGAGACCATCTTACTCATTTATGCCCTGGTATTCCAGAGGTTCAAAGGATATGGTCCGAGTCTGAAAGTACTTCTACTCCTACACTTGATATGGTTTCTCATCAATCCCATCAACCATTGGTTGATAATGTGGTAAAGCCAGTGCAATCGCTGGCCGATTACACTCCTCTTTTCGGGGGTGAAGTGCCTAACAAAAGAGTTTGTTTGATCTCTAGTACAGAGTCTTCTAGTATAGGGGGCATTCCGGTTACTTCGAATGTTCCCCCTCCAAGTGCTAAGAGTGTTTCCTTTGATTGGGATAGTCTTGTTGAGCCTCGTCTTCCTTCCGCTGCACCTTTCCAAATAAAGGTCAGAGTTAATTCCACAAATGTCTATCGATGTATGGTGGATGAAGGATCCTCTGCAAGTATTATATCCTCTTTGACTTGGAAAGCTTTGGGTTCCCCAAAGTTGTTGACAGCTTAGAGTCAGTTGTTAGCCTATGATAGAAGGCCTGGTGAATCTATGGGTGTTCTTCCTCAATTGCCTATCACTTTAGGTGGGAAGACTGTCTTAATCGATATGATGGTGGTTGATAACCCTTTAGACTTTAATATGCTACTTGGGCGTGATTATGTCTATGCTATGAATGCTGTGGTGTCTTCACTCTTTCGAGTAATGTGCTTTCCTCATAACGGGAATATTGTCACTATTGATCAACTTGCATCTGATAATCACCACCCTAATTCGACTTTACTGCAGAATGCCCCTTGGTTTGTTCCAAGTGTTCAAGTAGACTCTACCCCGCCATGGGTGAATTATGTGGCATTGAGTCCTCAATGTTCAATTGCTTCTGAGAAGGATCCTTCGACTTATTATTCTCCTTCTTGGGACTTGCTCCCGGCAGTTGACCGAGAGATTCATCCTATAGGGACATGGGACCCTTTAATTCCCTCTTTTGATCCTTGTAGTTCTCATGATTTCTTAGAACTTGCTTTGCCTTCACAGGAGGAACTCTTTGAAGCCATGAGTTATGACTACCAAAGGAGTCCTTGGTCTGATCCCCGCAAGGGGTTTGTCCAGAAGAACTATTATGCGTAAGCTGCAAGGCTGCGTGGTTCCATGTACCATATTGTATATATGAGGTACGCATTTTCAAGTTTTGTATTCTATAACACAAGATCTTATATGAAGTTTATATGTGGGATGTATTAACTTCGTGTCTAGTGTTCCTATTTATGTTTACAGAACTTGGAAGATTTCTCCTTTGGAAGTTTATGGTTGGTCCGTTCTGACAGGTATTGGTTCTCGAAACTGGCATATAGGTTAGGTTTTTCCACCTGCATTGTGCATTTATCAGTTTCCTTTCCCATTTTGCCTTAGGATCGACCCCACCAAGTTATGGTGCGGAACCTTCTCATTGCTTAGAAGTATCATGACTTGTGTGGTAGAGCCTACCTTATCATGGGTGCCCTAGTTAGTACCTTTTTGTCACTTGGCACTCATGCTGATTTTTCATCCCTAGGCTCGGGAGTCCTCTGTAGTCCCGCCATGACTTATGCGTTGAAGACTCATTCCTCTTAGCTTCTCCGCTTTGTTCTGGCCTTATACCCTAGAGGCTCCTTTGTGTCGAGTTGTACTACTGCATTGCATGTTGACCACCCGCACCTTTTGGCCTAGAGCCGACTTCACTTGGACTCGTGTTTAAGCCAACTTTTGACCTTGACGTCTGCAAAATCAACCTTGCATACCTTTGACTTCTGTAGCTTGACATACCCAGATCCGTGGAAGGAACATACCTCTGAGTGTCACTGGCCAGTTTTCACCTCCCTGCATTGAGCATAGGAACGTTCCTTTCCCAGGAACTAGATCATCTGTTTCACCGACACTTGTTCTTTCCACTGTACCATAGCATTCTTTTATTCTTTTTCCGGCTTATCAGAAAAAGACAAAAAAATTAAATATTCCAAAAAAGAGCGGGAACAGGGACATTATTTCCATTTATTGTTGGCAGCTAGAGTCAGTCATGTCGCCCTTGAACAAAGCACTCAAAACAAAGTCTGCTCCGCATGGGTGGGATTTAGTTTGACTTAGGTACGCCATAACCTTGTTATCGAGTCAGTTCTCCCCCGATTGGTTATCTCTTCCAATCATATGGAGGGTTCGTTCATGCCTCCTGCATGACGAACTTATACAGATTCATCATATGCTGCCACATAGTCACATTGAGTCATGCTTTTGTTCAAGGGAAGTTAGCCTGAGTCGGCCTTTCTGCGGTGTCTCTTGACTCATTTTTCAGTCTGCCATCCCTGGTTGTCAGTGTCATGTCTATCATCACATCAGTTATATTGGTCCTTTACTCGTGCCGATTTGAGAAGGTCCCCATTGACTTCTTGCTGGCGAGTCTTGTCCTTATCGACGACGACACCTTGCTCTGAGGATAGGCCTAGAGCCGCACCCTGGCCCTATTTTCATTATTGATAGGTCACCTTGTGCTCAGCATCGATCAGTATCATGGGTCTTTGACTGAGTGGTTTCCCTTGTGTTCGACATCAGCATACATTATCACACATTGGGATTCGTCCAGTACCTTGGTTTCCATTTTACCCTATTGGTGGATACCTCGCCTCTGTGTCAGCTTTCATTATTGGTTGGTTCAGAGGGTTTCTGCCGTGCGCTAGCCACATCTTGTGTACGCCAGAAATGTACTTCGGTTGGGTTACTACATCTTTTTCGTCTGATTCCTTCCACATTATTGGCCTACGGGTTACACTCACGCTAGATTGATGGAGGATGCCTTAATGCCTTCCTTCTAGCGGATCTTTCCCTATCGACTCCGACTCATTTCTCTAGGGCAAAGATCTAGAGTCCATTTGGTAGTACCTTGGGGTTTGCAGTCATTAGTGGCAGATCCTTCGCTATCAACAGTGGGAAACCATCATTGTCTCCTGATCGATAGATTCTTACAGGTGTTCGACTTCAGCTCATCTATTCACACTTGTTAGATTGTACTGGGTACCTTGACGCTCATTATCATTATCGGTGAGTAGTCTCGCGTTTGTTAACGGTATACATCAATGACCGGTAATCAAACGATTTCTCACATGGTCGACTTCAGATCATTTATTCCCATGGTGTAGAAATGTACCACGGCAGTCGGTGAAGACCTCAGGTTGTATCAGCATTCATTGGTTCACTGGACAGTTGCTCCTGTTACTGCTAGTTGATACCACTCCACCTTATATGTTGCAGTCAGTCATGGCGACATTCTATATGCTGGCACCTGAGTTTGCAGTGTAGTACCATCCTATTCCATCATGTTCAGTTGGTACCTTTTGGGATCAGTCTTTGATATCAGTGATCCATTGCATCTTTCAGCATCATTGACAGTTTTATATGTGATATTCAGACATGTACTTACTCATTATGATCAGATGATCCATTATGTATCTTCCAGTCATTTATACTTGTATACTTAGTGGATCCGCTTATACTTGCTATGCGGACATGCTTTACTTTTCCTGAGCATGGGTATGCCCGCCTCAGACAGTGTTTCTTTCTGATCTCCTTTCGGTGGCTTGGCAGGCTGAATTCTGGTGCAGTCCTCCTCGGTTTTTCGACAGAGTTCCTTTCCATCTACTTACATAATATATTTCGGCCATCATGTTCCACTTCTGACCTCATATATTAGGGGGCATTTGTTATAGCTCCAAATCTCACTAATATGGTTTGTGATGCTGCACTCATGGCCTAGGGCAACCCCTCCTTCCAGACCTGGTCCTAAAATTTAAAAAACAGTGTTTTATTCCCTGTACGCGACATTGCCCTGAGTTAAAAGCGTGTACACGCGGGTATGTCTATACCCAACCCACGTGTATGTATTAAAACACTTAAAAAAATAAATAATTCCTCATTTTCGGGCGGAGATCGTGGGTTTTACCTGTTGATCACCTGTTAGTGCCCGTGGCCCAACTGTTCCCAACCAACTCCTAACTAAAAAACTACTTTGGAGATGGTATAAAAAGACATCAAAGGGAAGGCCTAAGAGAGAGAGAAAAGAAGAGCAAGATTATTATGCTGAGATTTTCCCCATAGACCAGGTCTGAAGTCCTTGGTGTTTTCTGCACTTCCCCCATTTTGCATAGGAAACCCTTGTTTCCATGTGTATTGGTGATCATTCATCCTTTATGTCATCATTGAGTAAGACTTGGAAGGAGCTCTTGTTGGAGGCTTGAGGCTGGAACGAATCCGGGAGGAAGCTTTGCTTGGAGCCTGCTGAAGGTGTTTCAGGTGATATCTTTCCGTTATATGTACTTTATTTGCCTTTATATAAAAGAAACACGTCTTGGTTCCCGAAACAATCTTTCTTTATGCTTATGAGATTTTTGTCTTGAATTCTTATGCAAGTAGTTACTTAAAGATTTTTATAACTAACTTTATAGCATGAAGATGGTTTATATATAAGTATTGGTCCATGTACTGTTGTGTTCTTTGATTTGTTTGTCTTATAGGTCAAAGGAAGAAGAAGGGAACTCCAAGAAGGGTTTGGACCCTAAAGGCCTTCTCGAACGTAGGACCTTAGGTACGTACCCTTAACATTAGAATTTGCTTAAAGTAAAGATAATGGTTGTGTGTGTGTTTCTTTGAATAAGCAATTTTCAGTCTGGTAGAGTCTTAGCCCAAAGGACCATAGGGGTACTTTCCCATCAACCAAACACTAGTAGACCCAGCTAGTTTCCACCCAACCTTATCTAAGGGTAACTTCTCCCCTTGAATCCCTCGAGCCACAAAGCTCACAAACAATACCAAAATAGAAGAGATACATGCAAATAAGGAAGAATCATATCTTCATTTTAATACCACTCATCTCACACTCAACTAAGTAAATCAACCTAGATATCTAACTTGGAAATTCCATTGCCATTCCAATAGCATTTTGGTACTTGCTATAGGGATTAATGCACTGTGCATGGAAGATGAAAGAACCCTCAAGGGTCTTCCTAGGACCCTTAGCAAACTGTAAGATTATCTGCAGCTATCACAAAGATACATGCATGTCCATATTCAACAACTAACTATCAAAGCGAGAAGGATTCATTACCTCGAGCCTTCGTGTGGAGTTGCTGGAGAGCGCAATGCAGCTAGGCGGAAGTCCCCTGAGTTGGCTCTAGATCAAGTCCTGCACATATAAAATACAAGCGTAATCATAGCATAAAACCTTGATAATCAATGCATAAACATACAAAATACATCTAGTTGCACATAACTAAGCCACTCATGCTAAAAGACATTGAATAAACATATAAATGAATTATAGTACCAACATCATGGAGTGGACAGTACAACTGCAGTTCTATATTAATGTCGAAAGAGTGATTACAACCATTGGTTGCATCAGCCTTCCCTTACCCCTCCAGCTCCTCTCTCTCTTCCTTCTTACCAACTTCTTATGCTTAAGTCTGAGACTCTACTTGATAATCAAGTAAGCTATACTTTCAAATGATCTAACCTCTTTCACAATAGCCCTAGCTCTGCTTATGTAGCATGTGAAGTTAGGGTTGCCAAGTTTCTCCATGAGTTTTTTTAGGTAAAAGCAATGATGTTACCATTATTTTGAGCTCTTTCCCATTTTCATACTCCATCGGGATTAGTAATCCCCCAAATAGGTCGAACTTTGATGTTTCCATGATTTTGAGTTGATTTAGGAGAGAATATAGGGATATTTCTTAGTCAATCCGCTCCTTTGACCCTTAGAAACTCATTAGGGTTTCCTAATGCTATTCCCAAGGTAACAAGTAGAGTTAATTAGGTCACTAACGCAATCTTAGGCTTGCTAAGAAGCTTTATAAAGTAGGTTGCTAGTGTATAGGCAGCGTTCGCTTAGAAACAAGGTTTGTAAACTTGGTCATTGCTTCAGTCATCATATCTTTGCCCTCTGAGTTGATGAGGAGGTCATTTTCATGTATAACAGTACTCTTTAGGTCACCCCAAAACCATGGAGGTCCTTCTCTATTTATAATCTCTGAGTAGGGTGACACATTATCTCTCTCATGAAAAAGAAATTTCTTTTTAATTTTAAGTCTTCCCTATTATTCATTATCATCCTTTGAGGTGACAAACCCTCAATTTTTATTAATTATAAATTACTTAAACTATATAGTATTCATCATCCCCATTTGTCATTTCTATATAATTTGTTATTATGTATTTTTTCTAAATAAATAATCTACCATTTTTATTAAAATAATATTTAACTTAAGATCCCATTCGAACCAGATATTGTGAATTTAAATTAATCTAACCTAGGTTGGTTCAATTGCTAGATTTATGCCCCTAACTGGTACTTTTTTGCTATAGAATAAGGATTCCACACCCCTATTATATACCTATCCAAACATATTAGGACTCCACGTCCTTGCCTTGTACCAAGGAGTTCACATCCTATTAGATTCAAGACTCCATGCCTTAATCTATTTCATAGATCTAGGACCCCACAACTTGATATTTCAAAAATTTAGGACTCTGCACTCCAATATTTTCATGGATTCTCATGTTTCTTCCTATCAAGGTACTGATTGTGAGCCATAACTATTTGATGGTTTTGATTCCCTAGCCCTGCATCCATCACAAAATCAAAGGTTAAGAGAATTCATTAAAATTTCATAATGAATTAACTTAATTTTGTTTTAACTAAGTGTGTCTGTGACCTCCATGGTCACTCTTGGTTCTATAACCCTTCTTTTGATGCTACGATGAAAAACATCCAAAATTTTTCTTACACTTTAATTTTGGAGCCTATTGAGGATCTTATGATCTATCACCTTATGGTTACTCCATGGTCATTTGATGTTTTGTAAAGCGTTTAAGCGTTATTCCTAGTTCCAAACTATCAAGTCACTTGTACACACATGCTCAGCCTTTGATGGGTTCATGAACACACTTCTTTTATACAAGCTTGAAAAGGAATAACATTACTCATCTAGACAATGCTTATTTAATGATCAACTTATGTCAACAGTCAGTGATCAACTTATTCTAGTGAGTTTTCTTAACTGCCACTTCTGCGCACTTTCTCTTTCACAAGTGTCATTTTCAAATTCATAGTTGTCACTTTTGCTTATTTTTAATTTAATGAGCGTCATTTTCATGTTATTTTTTCTCTGGCATGTGTCACTTTTAAGTTCCTTTTCATTTTACAAGTGCCATCTTCATGATTTCCTCTTGTTGTGAGAGTCGCTTTTGTGTTTTCACTCCTGCATCTGTCACACCCTTGCATATCACTGAATTTAGTTATGGTTCACTATTTTACATTAAATGGCCTTATATATCATTGGAAATGTGCTATACACATTCCTCTAGCTCAGCACACCTTTTGGCCACAGTTGTCACTTCTATTGTAACTTGTGTTCTAAGTGTTGTAATGTGTCATTTCAACTGTTGCACTTAGAAATAAGTGTCACTTTCCTATCGTTTCAAGGTGTGACTAATGTTTATTATTATTTTTCATTCCATTAGCTTGTACTGATGGAATTTATGTGTGTGATCCAAGTTTCAGTCATGTTTGGATGCATTTATTTCTCCTACTCTACTGGTCCCACATTTAGCCATTTTGAAAGCTTTTCTTGGTCCTTTAGCCCAATGCCAGTTCCAAAGGCATTAACCCTCTTACTAGGTGATGAGAATAACGTATTCATGAGCCTCATTGATGTATCTCCTCCCATGATTGTGCACTAAGCATTTTTTAAGGTCTCCTCCCTCACATAGTGCATTAGTACTTCCTAAGGATAAGCCACCTAGCCTTATGCTCCCTCCCTCATTGAAAAGCACATTCCAGATGAACAGGTAGCCACTGTTAGAGAGAAGTGAACCATCCCAATCTTGAGCACACTTTGAAGCAATGAAGCACACTTTGAAACAATAAAGTGCACTTCGAAACAATGAAGCACACTTTGAAACAATAAATCGCACTTTGAAACAACATAACACACTTCAAACACTCAGTGAAAAAGTGCACTTTCAAATAACAAGGGTCCTTTGAGCGCACTTTGAAATAATGAAGTGCACTATGAAACGAATAAGTGCAATTCGAAACAACAAAGGATCCTCTATCCCTTAAAAAGTACATGGCACATTCTTGAAGCATGAAGCCTTTGAGTACATGGAGCATTCCTGAATCCTAGAGGTTTTGAGCACATTATGCACTCACAAAGCACAATGTATTCCCTTTGAGTGCATGGCACAGTCATGAAGCATGAAGCCTTAAGGGACATGACACACTCATGAAGAATGAAGCCTTAAGGTGCATGGTGCATTCATGAAGCATGAAGTCTTCATCCTTCCATTTGAGTGCATGGGGCATTATTGAAGCACGAATCCTTTGAGTGCATGGAACATTCTTGAAACACGAATTCTTTGAGTGCATGGTGCACTCTTCAGGCACAAATCCTTCATCCTTCTCTTAAACAACACATGTCACAATCATGAAGCATGAAGTCTTCATTTGAGCGCACTCCAACTTGACGTACTACACCCTCCTAGTTCCACTTGAGTGCATAAGAACACTACAAAGGCTCAAGTACCAACCCCTTCATCCCTTCAGTGTGCACCCTTTCACCCTCCTTTATTCTCTGAGCACATGAATGCATCTTAAACTAATGAATGATTCTCCTTTGTGCTTCAAACTTGTGGCTTGCACCCTTGATTTATCTCTCTTTTTCTTGAGCACACAAGTGCACCTTTAAGGCCTCTTGTGAGCCTTGATGAGTTTGACTATGCCCTCCTAATCAATTCTTATTTTATCCCTCTCATAGGCATATCATGAGATGATCATTCCATAAGCTAGGTAATGGTACAATCGATATTTTTATGCCTAATTTTTCTTTCAATGGATGATTTTCAATAGCAAGATTACCTTCCTAGCACGACAAGGTAATTCTCAAAGAAGATAAAAAGGAGGAAGAATAAATAAACACCTATAGAGAAGATGAAAAAAAGATATCTATCACAAAGACATGAAGCATATCATGGAATGAAAGATAAAGAAGACATTACATGATGAATCAAAAGATTCCAATGTTTATCTAAGACCTGTTGGAGTGTCAAGATAAGCAACAAAGTGGATCCTTCATGAAGATGAATAATAGATAAAATCTATCATCAATAATGCAAGATGAAGCAGCAAGGAAGAAAACCTTACATTTCCATATCATTATGAATTTCATGTCATCATTGTCAAGTTTTAACTTGTACCAGTATTATTGTAATGGTAAATATGTGTCCAAGAGTCATATATGGAACTTGAAGAGTCACATAGTCATTGTTGGATTAGGGGGTGTTGACCTGTAGAATTTTCTCTACAAATCAGCTAGCTCACTGATATCATGTAGAAATTTCACCTACAGATCCAATTGATATATGCAATGTACTAAAGCATAATACTAGATTTACATCTACCATAAACTTAGCAGAAGCTTAATTGAACATGAGCAACATCAAGCATGAATAGATATAACTAAGAATGATAGGTAATCAACCATAACATAGAAGATATAACCTGGGGAAAGCACCAACATAAAACCCCATCTCTGTATTATCAATCAAGTGGAAATCCTCAACAACATACAAAAAGAATCAGCTCAAAAGCTATCCTGCTCTCTCTATACTCTAATGATGTAGCTCATGGACTATTTAGGCCTGTGTATATAGGCTACACAAGTTCTCCAAGCCCTTGTTTCCTTGCGTGGTTTTGATTGGGGTCCAATTACATAACATGTATGAATTGGCCCAAATCATACCTGCTGTCATCTCAGGTCCAACTACGTAGTACTAGAAGGAATAACATTCCTTCATCATGCAAGGAATATTCACTAGGAATATCCTAGCAACTGATAGTACATTGTCCCTCATCTGATCTCAACTAGGTCTTTGTCTGAACTGACATGCTTCAGTTATCCATGAGTGAATACTCAGTTATCTGAAAGTACCAGTTGTCACATGCATGCAAGCATCAACAAACTAAATCTCATTAATTTAACAAATTGTTAAATTAATCTAACTAGACTTGACTAAGTTAAACTAAGTTAACTGATCCTCTCAATATAGTGTTACAGGGAAAAGTGTCTATTTAGAACTGCTCTATCCCACTAAGGTGTGATAGCTGCCTTAGAAACAAACAGAGAAAAACTAATTTTGTTTTTCCTTTATGAATTATAGATAGAGAGGAACAGAAAGACCAACCTCTGTCTTGCGCTAATCCTTTGATTCGATCCCTCTCTTCTTTGATAGTCCTCAGCTACCTTCTCCCTTGCACGCGCAGCTTCACAAAGTACCTGTAAGATCATAGAAGCATAGCACTATACAAAGACATGGATCTATAATCATAAACAATCTAGGATCAGATGTAAATTGACCATACAAATGTAACAAGCATCAATGATACAAAAGCATGGAGGAAAACTCAAATAGCTTTTATTGATAAACAAGAAAAGATCCAGGAGGAGTTACAACCAGTTGTTCCGACCCAGCATCAACCTCCCAGCAAAGAAGCCCCTCTTCACCTCAAACAAAGCTTATATCACCCTACAATCTTATGTTTGTCTCTAGAAACCAACAGCAATTCCTTACAATATGCAAAATTCCAGCCCCCAACCCCTAGATCTCTAGGATGAGAGATCTATATATAGATATTTGCAGAGGTGTGAGTCAGCTCTAGGTTTTTGATTAGTGTCTTCTCTCTGATAGTTCTTGATGCCACTTGGAGATCTCATTGATCTCTTACTCATCCTTGGGCGATTCTGAGAGGCAAGTGTCCCAGGAGAAGTTTCTGGAAGATTCCATGATCATCCACCTCGCAAACTGTCTCCGCCACTTGTCTTTTCCCGTCCATCGCACCCCATAGAAGGGATTTTTGAAATGTAACGCACTTCCCGTGTGTACAAGGTGCAATGCATCGCACTTGGCCAGTGGAGCAGCTGAAATGATCCTGTTTTGACCAATTCTGAGCAGTTTTTCATGGAGAACTTCTGGGAGAAGCTGTAATCTATTGACCTTGTTCCTTTAGGGGTTATAACAACACTTTTAGGGACTCAGGAGCCCTTGGTTTATGGACATTTCATGCTTGGGGTTGTAGGGCCCAAAAATGTCTATAATAGTTGCCCCCTAAAGCATGAGGTCGTTAATCTTTTGATGTCGGGTGAAATGCTTTATTATGAGGATTCGAAGTTCTTTCAATGCTGGGAGGAGACCTGTAATAAGATAAAATACAATACATTATCTTCATAATATTTTCATGATCTAGCTGAGGTGGGCATTCCCATGCTCAGCTTTATAAATTCATTTTCATGTAAATAGGATAGACAATCGTCTGAGTGTAGACTGATGATTCTGATAGAGCCATCATCCTTTTGAGTGGATGATTATCTATGCAGCAATGATGTACATTTAATGTCTTTATTTCCCTGAATATATATCGCAGCCCGGATGGATGAAACTAGATCCGGGGTCTTCAATCTCGTTCGATCTTCACTCGAAGTACAAGTCAATCCATGTGAGAAATGTTCTGAAGTCGAACATGGAAAGACATCGCTTGATTACCAGCCAATGATGTAAACTGTTAACAAGCGCGAGAGGAATCACCGATAATGATAATGACCCTCAAGGTACTGCAGTACAATTCACATGGTGTGAATAAAGGACTTGGCGTCGAACACCACGCAAAATCTTTCGGTCGAAGGTCATTGATGTAAACCTGTCGCCGGAAGTGAGAAACTTGCCATCGAGGCATGCAAGCTTCAAAGTACTGAATGGGGTGTTCCTAGATCAACTTCTTGGATAATGAGCTGATGTCGACAAGAAGTGGTCCATCACAGAAGGGCCTTAATGAATCCCACATCAATGACACGGAATGGAGCAAATGATTTTAATGGAGGTGAAAACGATTTGGTGATATAAGGTTCAGGGTGGCGGTCATGAAATAATGGAGTATAATGTATGGTAGTGGGTGAGACACAGGTGAATTCACTGAATGACTTCTCTTGAACATATCGGCGACACTGATGTGATGGATTGGTAGCATTAACCCCAAATGTGGATGGTATGGCGTGACCATGGTGATGTGACCGGTGAATGAAACAACCCAACCCGACTCGGACATGGAGTGGAAGTGTCATGTTCAAGAGCGACTTGCTACCAACAAAGTTTCTTTGAGTTTTCTTCCCAATTTTCCCCAGTCATTGCTGACCAGTACCTCTTTATTTTTGTCAAGCTTGAGGAGGATAACATATGCTTGTTCTATAATTTTCCCTTCGGGCAAACCCATCGCTATGTTTTAATGAGCCTAGCGATAGTGAAACTCGTTCTTGTCTATAGACAAGTTTGTCGCTATTAATCTTTTTAACGAGTTTAACGACAAAGATAACTTGGTCCTTTTCAATTTCAGAGAGTCTGAAAAGGAACGTAAAGGTAACTCCAAAATTCCTTTTTCATAATCTAATCCCTTAAGTCTAAAAAAGTATAAAACAATACAGAAGGGATGAATTTTCGGTACTTTTAACGAGCTGAACAAAACAAGCGCTCGATATTTTTGTGTAATAATCCCTCAGGTACAAAAAGATTAAAATCTAGAGGAGGGATAGCACTTCCTGTCCCTTTAATGAGCTGGAGAGGCCAATGGCTCGACAATCTTTTCATATTTTACGAGTTAGTTGAAAAGAGCTTAAAGGAGACTCGTCTTTTGAGGAACGAGTGATAAAATGGGTAGCAGCTAATTCCAGGTAAGGTTTGGAATTTTCCAATCACGGCAGTGTCACAAGGATGGCTAGTGAAATCACTCTTCGCAGCTGTTCCTCAAAATGGGTAAACAATCAAATGGGGGTGAATGATCGGCCAATGAAAAAGTGGAGGTGATGGTGCAAACACGACCAAGGCTTTAATGGCTGAAGTACTACATTCGCGATGGTTATTTACCGGGGAATAGTTCATTTTTTAAAGAGCTTAAACGCGGGGGGAAACATTTGCTCATGTCTTATGTTTATTTTTTAATGAGCTTGAGCTATGTGCTAAAACTGCTTGATGCGGGCTTATTTTTTAATGAGCTTGAACCCTGCAGTAACACTGCTCTTGGCGGGTTTATTTTTTAACGAGCTTGAACCCTGCAGTAACACTGCTCGTGATAAGTTTGCATGACCCCAACATAATAACGCAAATCGAGGTGCATGCCCCCCAAGCTTCATTGCATTCAACTCGATGGTTGGAATGAAGGTTTACCTTTGAGATTTGGAAAGGGGATTTGTTTCATTTTTTAATGAGGTTGACACTTTAAAAGAACTATCCTCATGACTCCTTGTTTCATTTTTTAACGAGGTCGACACGAGATAAGAACCATCCTCGAAATTCACCGTATTTACAGTATTTGATCAAAAACAGATGGATGATTAAGGTTGCTGGAATAATCTTCGTGGTGGTCTGGAAGATGGGAGCGATGGTGGTAATCTTCCCATGGTGCCTCTCCTATCATCATTGACTGAATGATTCCTTCGTCTATAGAATGTACATGCGACCAAGGATCTGAAGAGGTGCCATATTCCTTAGACCTATCTATCCAAACACTCGATGAGCGTTGATTTGGGTTTGCCCCCCAAGCCAAGAAAATTGATTGCTACAATATTTCTAAAATGGCGATGATCCATGCTGACAAAATGTTTAGGAATCTTCTGAATCCATTAGATATAGAAGATTTCATATTGCAGGTTTCCACTATGGCCACTTCCGCCAAATTACTCGGAGGCGGTAGGGCAAAAGTACCCATTAAGGCAGGGTCTTTTAGGAGGCCTACTCCAATATTTTGAAGCAAATGATTGCTTCCATGGATCATTGGAATGCTTTGTGTAACTTGTGAACTGTTGGGGAGAAATGTTTGTTGGTCGACGATTGTAATTCCTCCTTGGAAGGGAAATGCAGTCTTCCTAAAATAGGTCGACACAATAGCAGCCATAGCATATATCCATGGTCTTCCCAGTAGGATGTTGTAATCGAGGTTTCCGTCGATTACTTCAACATCAATTTCTACTGTTTTGCCCCCCAGTTCAACTTGCAAGTTACTTAAAATCCCGTATGGAGTGTATGATCATCCATCAAATGCTTTTAACGTCGTTGACGATCTTGACAAGGGTGGTGAGCCTAAATTTTTCCAGCAACTCATCGACATAATACATGTAGATGCCCCCTCATCAATAATTGTTCGATGAACAGTTTTGTTGAGGGCTTTCACTTGAATAAGGAAAGCTAGTTGAGCTGGTAACTGAGGGTCATATCCTTTGTGATTAAAGGATACAAGATTGGAATCCGTTGGGTCAATCCCACCTATTACTGATAATAGAACCTGCTTTTGGGAGAGGCAATTTTGCGGTACCTCAAGTGTCGACATAGTGGACGGCGATTAGGCCAGGTCCTCTACTATATTATAATTCTGTGCTACTTTTGCACGAGGATTAAATTTCGATTTGTGTACTACTCCCTTTGGCGACTTTATCATTGGTTCAGGAATGATGGGTGGCACAACTTTAGTCAAAGTTGTTGTCGAACTACTAGGTTGTTCATTAGCCTTGTTATTCGACAGCTGTGGATTCCCGTGATCTTTATTCCTTGTCAAAGCATCATTTTTCTACTTTGAGATGGACAACATAAGCACTTGGGATCGGGAAGCATTTTGATTAGCAACCAGTTTGGTTCCCGGGTTTGGAAACGGATCAGTCAATATTGCTGAGGTTTTTGAACTCTTAAAGAGTTTCTTAACTTTAGCTTTATGTGGACAATCTCTCGCCCAATGATCCTCATCGCATATATGACACCCCGCAGGGGGTTTCCTTCGCCCAGAAGGGTTTGTAGAAGGTTTTTCAGGAGATGACTCATCCTGCTTCTTTTTTCTCCCTTTCTTTTTCTTCTTGCCCCCTGGTTGCTTTAGTTGTTTGCCCTTGTCGGTCGACACGACATTTACTTCCGAGGCAAGAAGTTCCTCATTTGCATTTTGACTAGAAATCTTACGAGCCTTTTTGGATGTAGCCTTTGTCGATTTCGTGTCTGTTGCACCAATCACGCCATCGCCGGCATGAGAGTCATTGTTTGATTTAGGAGGAGGAGGAACTGAGAATTCCGGTCTAGGGGCGTCAGGTGTTGTATCGTAGAGCATGCCGGACTGAGTGTAAATCAAGTCCAAATATTGCGCACGAGCGATAACTTGCTCTTCTGTTACGACTCCCCCCTTTGCCACATCTTCCATGATGGAAGGTAGTAATGACTTGATAAACCATTCAGCTAAGAGCTGATCGGGAACATACGTTTTTACCATTCTACGACGACGTCGCCACTCATGTATATGATCAAATATGTGAGTGGCTGTCATCTGTTTGAAGTTGGTAAGGAGTTCTGTTCCCATTTCGTACCTTATCGGTAATTGAAAATGGGTTAAAAAGGTTGTGACTAAGGTACTGAAGTTGTCGAATGAAGCTCTAGGCAATTCAATGTACCATTTTGCTGCCGGACCAGTCAACGTCCTCTGAAAAAGGTGAACCCTAATCGAATCATCGTTTAGGGTGTTTGATGAAAACCACAGATGAAAGGTCATTACATGATTCGACGAATCTTCACCCGGATTTCCATTAAATTTAGGAATATCTGACGGAAGTTTATGCGGAATCGCTGGCCACCAAGGGGCATAAGCAATTGGATAATTCGTCAGCCGATTTAGATCTGGTAATTCTAGAGTTGCTACAAAGGCCAACTGTTGATTCAGGTTAGGCGAAGCATACCCAGGATAAGATGGAATCGCCTGCGCAGTAGGTCTTTGCATACCAGCATAATGTATTTGATGCTGGCAACTTTGACAAGATTGATGGGCATAACCATTATAATATGGTTGTTGATAACCGCTTTGGAAATGCGGTTGCCCATTACTTACAAAGACTTGTTGCTCAGGTCCTTGATATGATTGCTGGAATGGCGGTTGTTGAGATTGAATCAGCCATGGTTGTTGGACCATTTGCTGTTGCCCAATACTGATGATTGACCAAGATGAGGAGTCATAGTACTTGTTTGAGCCTGAGTCACTCCAGATAAGCAGGTACTAACCTGAGGTTGTGATTGAGTCGTTGAGACAAGAGGCTGTTGTGTTGCAACCTGAGAAACTTGGGGTTGACATACAACAGGTAGAGCTTGTACTTGTGACGCAGTCACCATGGCAGGTATAGTAGGAATATTCGACACAGGGTGGACTGGTTGCATTGAATATACAACCCTTGGTTGTTGAGGCGGTATTGGCATCCAACCGCTGGATGTAATTCCATTTTGACCTGAACTTTGTTGTAAACTCCCATATGGTTGTTCTTCGGGAGGGAACAATGAAAAGGCATACTGCCCTCCATATGGTGGCAATCCACTACTTAAAGGGTAGATTGGCCTTTGAAGACACATTGGATCAATTTGTTGAGTTTCAACATAAGAAATACCAGATGATAATCTGGATGAAGAAATAGGAACTAACCATGTCGTCGAAATAGTCTCTGATTGGACTCTATCTTGTTGTTGACAACTTGCCGGGACAGATGGTATACTGGCGAACATCGTTGGAGTAGCAGCAGGAGGCTCTGCTGCTGCTGTGTCGGATGACACAGTCCTAGATGTCAACGGTTGTTCAGACATATCTAGTTTATCCAAAATATTTTCTAGCGATTCTACAAGAACTTGCGATGAAGGGAGACTAATTTCGAAGACCAACGAGGGAAAGGTGATGATTATTCCGTTTAAAATAAATTTTAGACGCTTTGACACAACTTGTTTTTTCAATTTTTAAGAGTCGAGAAAAAACAAAAGATGGCTCTAGTCTCCTTCGATTTTTAATGAGCCCGAAGTGACAAGTGCTTAGATGGACCTTTTCCGTTAAGGAGTCTAAAAAGGAACAAAAGGGACTGCTCTGGAAATCTAGGTAGAGGGATTACCAAACCAATCGCAAAACTGTAGAATACTTTTTACGGTACGACAGTCAATCTTCCCGAATGCTGTGTTTAGTGCATTGCGATCGATAGGGTGGCAGACATGGCTTCCTATTGATAAAGGATTAAGCCTATTGGGGTCTCCAAAAATATACTCGACGGTACGTGGGAGCACAAGTCCGTACTGGCACTTATCGTCTCAAAGTGGAGGAATCACCCAACCATCAGTGAGAACAACAGTTACTAGGCTTTACGACGCCGGAATACGTCTCTAGCCTAGACTTCTAAATGTTGTGTGTTAAGTTCCAAAGCGTTGTTAGATTCATTGAATTTATTTTAATTTGATATTATTTATGAAGTTTTCCTTTCGGGTTCACCACGAGATGTAGATGTAATTCCTAAAATGCAATCTAAGATGATAAACAAACTTTTTATCTCTTTTATGCAATGAAAATCCTAGCTACTAGGGAAAAGAAAGACATAATCTTTTCACAAAGAGCAAAGAGCACACTCTAAATGCACTTTCCTAAATCAAGCCGATTAGACTGTCTATATGCAAATGCACATGCATGTATTTGTTTTCGAATTTCTTAGTATATGAATGCTAAAGAGAAAGTTGATGCACAAATCTGAATTTCTTTTCAAGCGACAAATATCAACAAGCTTCTTTTCGAAATCAAAAAATGGAGACGATTACAACACCTTACGATTTTGAAATGAATACTTGTTCTTGACACTAGAAAATTACAAATTCAGACCAAAAGCAATAGTAACAGGATAATCGACCATCAACAGCAATCAAACTCTTTCCTACGATTGAAATCGACACTTGCGACAGTTTCAAATCAAAGGACGACAGTATGATTACGCTACTTTTGCAAAGGAGAACTGTAAATGACTCAACAAACATACAAAAACATCTACAGTTCTTTTGTACAAAGGAGGTGGAATAAAAGCAAGGAAAAGGGGTTTCAAACAGACATATACTGATCACAGGCAGCAAAATTTAGGAATAGAACTAGAAAGAATGAACCACAGAAGCCACAACTGCACAGAGCTAGTCTGATCAGCGCACCTGTAACACAGAGAATCTGAAATGCAGCGCAAGTTGTCCACTTGGGAAGTGCGCTGAAATTCAGAATCTCTGAACATTACCTGTGCTGGGCCAGAAACGAGGCTCTGTTCGGGTTCCGGGTCACATTTTTCAATTCAGTTCTTGGGTTTTGGCTGAGTAAAAAGCAATCAGTAATGCAACAATCAGGGGTAGATCTAAGGAGGATCTAAGAGCTATCACAGGGGCAATCAGATAGTTTGTGAATTAGTTGTTTAAATCATAAACAGATCCAGTGGATGGACTGAAGTAGCAGTTGTCTACTTTGCATTTGTTATGGCAAATGCAGTTCGAATGCTACTTGTAAGTTTATGAAACAAACAACAAAGAATGATAAACAAACAAACTAATTAGCTCCCCAGTGGAGTCGCCATTTTGTTGCAGGTAAAAGTGTCTATTTAGAACTGCTCTATCCCACTAAGGTGTGACAGCTGCCTTAGAAAAAAACAGAGAAAAACTACTTTTGTTTTTCCTTTATGAATTATAGATAGAGAGGAACAGAAAGACCAACCTCTCTCTTGCGCTAATCCTTCGATTCGATCCCTCTCTTCTTTGATAGTCCTCAGCTACCTGCTCCCTTTCACACCCAGCTTCACAAAGTACCTGTAAGATCACTGAAGCATAGCACTATACAAAGACATGGATCTATAATCATAAACAATCTAGGATCAGATGTAAATTGACCATACAAATGTAACAAGCATCAATGATACAAAAGCATGGAGGAAAACTCAAATAGCTTTTATTGATAAACAAGAAAAGATCCAGGAGGAGTTACAACCAGTTGTTTCGACCCAGCATCAACCTCCCAAAAAAGAAGCCCCTCTTCACCTCAAACAAAGCTTAGATCACCCTACAATCTGATGTTTGTCTCTAGAAACCAACAACAATTCCTTACAATATGCAAAATTCCAGCCCCCAACCCCCGGATCTCTAGGATGAGAGATCTATATATAGATATTTGCAGAGGTGTGAGTCAGCTCTAGGTTTTTGATTAGTGTCTTCTCTCTGATAGTTCTTGATGCCACTTGGAGATCTCATTGATCTCTTACTCATCCTTGGGCGATTCTGAGAGGCAAGTGTCCCAGGAGAAGTTTCTGGAAGATTCCATGATCATCCACCTCGCAAACTGTCTCCGCCACTTGTCTTTTCCCGTCCATCGCACCCCATAGAAGGGATTTTTGAAATGTAATGCACTTACCGTGTGTACAAGGTGCAATGCATCGCACTTGGCCAGTGGAGCAGCTAAAATGATCCTGTTTTGACCAATTCTGAGCAGGTTTTCATGGAGAACTTCTGGGAGAAGCTGTAATCTGTTGACCTTGTTCCTTTAGGGGTTAGAACAACACTTTTAGGGACTTAGGAGCCCTTGGTTTATGGAAATTTCATGCTTGGGTTGTAGGGCCCAAAAATGTCTATAACATATAGGGCTCATCCTTAATTCCTCAATCAGTGGAGAAAATCAAGGACACATTCCCCAATCAGTGGAGAAATTATTGCATGTTCTCACAAAGACTTCAAGTTTGATTTTCCTTAACTAATTAACTCACGGAGAATTAATTAATTAATATTCAAACTACTGGTAAGACCAAATTCGAATTTTACTTCCTATTTCTAGTCCAGGGACTGACTAAAATAGGAATCCACACTGCATTGCTAAAAATAGAACCTCTATTTTTAGCACTTCCATTTTTCATTCCCTGTTGCCAAATCCAGCACTGATGCCCAAACTGCTATTTTTAGCACTTCTATTTTTAGCAATTTATTGTTGCCAATTTTCAACACTTCCTCTAAACAAGAAAGGCTTCCTATCAAACCCGATCCTATACCTCTGAAATGTTCTGCATGCAACACATCTACCAAGTGTGGTTGCTCCAGCAACTCTCGGAACAAAAAACTCCCAACTGACCTCTCCGTTGGGCTAGAAACATACTCTGATGCTGAAGCTCTACCGACTGCTAACAAGTGCTCCCTCTCTAACCTTTGTGCTACTACAACATCTCCATGCATCTCACACCGTTGCACCCTTCTCTGTGCTACCCTGCACTATGCAACACACTTGTGCCTCTTGCATTGTTGTAGCCTACATGCTCTGCATTGTCCTGGGATTCCCTGCACTATAGCTCTCTCTCCCACTCCATCCTTATCTATCTCCACCCAATCAGTCAGTCCCTGCTACTCCACATCGGGGCTCCCATAGCAAGGTCTCATCTAAGAGGTTGGGTACCTCAAGGATCCTGCCCCTCTTCCTTGGGACAATCACTCCACATCACCCCACCTCCTACCTAGAGGTATGGCTACATGTGATCCTTCAGCCCACCTGGCTCAAAGTTTCCCCCTACTAGAGGTCTCTGCATGAGTAGATGTCTCTACTCAATCTCATCTTAGCTTCCCCTGTTGTGGCTACTCCACAACCTCCTGAAGCTACTGCACCAATCGTGGCTCCTCCACAATCCTTTGAGACTTCTTCTGGCACTGCATGTTGAGAGGTAATATACCCTCCCTCTCAATCACCAAGTCTCCATCAGTTGCCTTGCTGCTCAAGGCTTTGCATGCATCTTGAACCTCAAGAGCATATAGGTTTTTGACCCGTGAACCGATCTGCTTCACCTGTCTAGTGATGATGTGTCTAAGTAAAACCTTTCCCTTACTAAAGACTACATCATAGCCTCTATCTTCCAACATCACGATTGACACCAAGTTTCTCTTCAATCCTAGTACATACTTGACATTGGTCAAGGTAAGGTGAGCTCCACGCTCCCTCTGAAAAATAACCGTGGCTACACTTGAGACACTATACTTTTCATCATTAACCATCGCTATGAGTATCTGGAGATCTTTCTCCTCCAAAGTACTGAACAATCTCTTGTCGTCGGTCATGTGGAAAGAAGCTCCATTGTCAAGAAACCAACCACTTCCCACCATGGATGAAACCATGCATGCGAAGAGCGTGAAATCCAACTCGAACTGTGAAGCAAGTGTCTCACCTTCAGATCCTTCCTCGGATCCCTTCTTGGATTTCCTCAGTGGACAATTTGTAACAAAATGGCCCACCTCATGACAACGAGAGCATCACACTTTCAATTTGTCAAATTCTTCCCACCATGGGAAGAACTAGACTCAGAAAGAGAAACCTTATCCTTCCCCTTCTTCGCCTTACTCGCTAAGGCACAGTTTTCTTCATTGTCCATGGATGAATAACGATCTCTGGTGCTTCTTCTGATCTCATCCTACATCAAATATAACCATAGTCATTCCAAATCTGGTAGTTTCTCCCTTCCATTAACTGAGTCCTAGTAGCTGTGCTAGCTCTTAGGAAGGCCAAGGATTGCTAGACTCACCATGTCATCATCAGATGTCATGACCCCTACACTTGCAAGCTCATCCCTCCATGAGATGAGCTTGTTCAGATACATAGAGATCGTGTCCCCACTTTCACACTTGATCTTTCGAAGTTTGTCATTCAGTGCTAGCTTCCTCTGATCACTGCTATTCTGATAAAGATCTTTCAATGTTTTCCACATTGAAAACATAGCCTCCTTCCCATGGAGGCTTGAGACGATGTGATCTCCAACTCCCTCCAAGAGGATTCTCCTAGCTCTAGCCAAACACTTCTTCCATTTCGCCAGTTGAGTAGCATTAGTCGGCTTTTGGACTTCTTGATCAATGAAGTCCTTAAGGCCATTATCTTCTAATACTGCCTCCATGCGATCCTTCTAGGCTATGTAATTCAAACTGCCATCAAGGGCATATTCGAGTCTCAAACCATAGAAAGCCATCGATGAAATAGATTTGATAAGAACTCAATTCAATATTCAGAAACCACAAACTTCAACTTCTTCCTTCTTCTATATTGTTCTTCCTTGATCACTTGTGCTCTGATACCATGTAGAATTTTCTCTACAAATCAGCTAGCTCACTAATATCATGTAGAAATTTCACTTGCAGATCCAACTGATATATGCAATGTACTAAAGCATAATACTAGATCTACATCTACCATAAACATAGCGGAAGCTTAATTGAACATGATCAACATCAAGCATGAATACATATAACTGAGAATGAGAAGTAATCAACCATAGCACAGAAGATATAACCTGGGGAAAGCACCAGCCTAAAACCCCATCTCTATATTATCAATCAAGTGGAAATCCTCAACAACATACAAAAAGAATTAGATCAAAAGCTATCTTGCTCTCTCTGTACTCTGATGATGTAGCTCATGGACTATCTAGGCCTGTATATATAGGCTGCACAAGTCCTCCAAGCCCCTATTTCCTTGCGCAGTTTTGATCGAGGTCCAATTACATAACATGTGTGAATTGGCCCAAATCATACCTGCTGTAACCTCAGGTCCAACTACGCAGTACTAGAAGGAATAATATTCCTTCCTCATGTAAGGAATATTCACTAGGAATATCCTAGAAACTGATAGTACACTGTCCCTCATCTGATCTCAACTGGGTCTCTGTCTGAACTGACATGCATCAGTTATCCATGAGTGAATACTCAGTTATCTAAAAATACCAGTTGTCACATGCATGCAAGCATCAACAAACTGAATCTCATTAATTTAACAACTTGTTAAATTAATCTAACTGGACTTGACTAAGTTAAACTAAGTCAACTGATCCTCTCAATATAGAACTCATCCTTAATTCCTCAATCAGTGGAACAAATCAAGGACACATTCCCCAATCAGTGGAGAAATTATGTCATGTTCTCACAAAGACTTCAAGTTTGATTTTCCTTAACTAATTAACTCACGGAGAATTAATTAATTAATATTCAAACTGCTAGTAAGACCAAATTAGAATTTTACTTCCTATTTCTTGTCCAGGTACTAACTAAAATAGGAATCCACACTGCACTACTAAAAATAGAACTTCTATTTTTAGCACTTCCATTTTTCATTCCCTGTTTCCCAATCCAGCACTGATGCCCAAACTTCTATTCTTAGCAATGCTATTTTTAGAACTTCTATTTTTAGCAATTTCTTGTTGCCAATTTTGAACATGACCCAGGTTCAGAGTTAGTTGTGCCAACCAACAAAACCCTACACTACTGGCCCTTTCAGTAATAACCCACATAGCGCAAACTGCAATCTCACCCGAAGCAGTATTGGGGGATGCAAGAACCACGTTTTTGCATCCAGAGACTAGTGTGATGTCTTCCAGTGCCTTAGATCTGCCTCCCCGCAAATCGATCGACTTCTAGGGCTCGTTACTATAACTAAGTTAAAGGTACCTTCAAACCTTCATGAAGGTCCACAGTCAGTCTTTGCGGACCTTAAACAGTCGATCTACCTACTTCAGCACATCAACAAGAAACCCTAGATCAGAGTTCACATAGATCTAATTAATTCATTATAAAACATAAAAGAAATATATTTTACCTTCATAGAAGTAGATAACCATTCATATCATGCAATATTAAGATAGATTCAGTGAACTTGCGTAGTATTCAATCATTATTTCATAAAATGTATCATTCAATTTGTCAAAGATAACATAAACTAATTCAACGGAAATACATAGTAATTCTTCAAAAGTTGTCTTTATTGATCTTTCATTCACAGATTGCAGACTCTTTACCCTATACACATGGCTGTAGGGGTCTGCACACTTAGTTGCGACTCTACTCAAGCCTCCTGTGCACTTAGATGCAGGAGCCTTCCCTTTCTCTACCTAAGCGTGGGAAGTAGAGCCTTCCTGCCTTAGCTCTTGCTCAAGACAACAAAGCTCTTCAACATACCCAAATCTCTCTCCAAATTTACTTCTAAGACTCACTATGAATCAACTAGTTATAGCTTTTCTAATACAATACCATGGCCCCCAGCTCATGGGCAAGTCTTCAAAACCGACCAAAACAAGGGGCTAAGACCCCTTTGACTCCTATCTATCTGTGCACTCATATCCACATTTCATGGATACTTTAGATATTTTACAAAATTCTTTACAAAAAATGACTAATTTATTCAGTTCTACCCCTAGGGACCCCATCCCAATAGGCCCCCAACACAAATATCGTGACTTGCCCTCAAGTCACTTGATTGGTTGTTCCATTTTCTGGTAGAGATCACTGAATGCCTTGGTCAATATCTGAAGCTTTGTTGTACTCTATTCTACTGCTTATTGTACTTCCTAGATCAGTTTCTCTTTGGTTGGCCCCTCTACTTCAAGTTGCATAGTCCTTTGGGTCTACTGCATGGCCTTCAACTTCTCATGAATGTTCTGTGAAAGCTGGGAGGTGTTATTGCCCCAAGAAACTCACCTAGGTTGTATATTAGTGATGCTCAGGAATATTACAAATTCAATGAAATATTGGATAAAATGGTGGATGAATGAAAGAAATGCTACATATTCAAGCCAGATAACCACTCCTACTATGCTTAACCCCAGACATGGGTGAACACCCCCATACTACAAGGCTTTTAACGACCAATTACTCATAGTTTGAGGATGAGGTGATAATGGAGAAGACTGACCACACCAGTAGATGCACAAGACCCTGTGATGGCCGGCTACAACTAGTTAAAAGGTCTGTAAATCTATTTTCTAATACACAGCAAGATGACAACTCTCTATGCATTAAGACAATAGAAACCTGCGAACAATTTCAATGATACATGCTAAATCCTAACACAGAGGTGGGATAATAGCCCTCTAACGCTAAATATTAACAACACATGAAATAATGCAGAATAGGAACAACATGGAACAAAGAAGAAGTAGTGGAGAGTGAAAAATCAAAAACCAAAGAAGCTTGTATTAGCTGGAAATGAAAACCAGAAGCTGCAGGTTACAAAGTAGTCACAGTCTCCAGAAGTTGAAGCTTGCAACAGAATGACATTCATCAATCACTCATCAACCTAATTACATTGTGTCTCTGGATATATATAGAATCTGTTTACAAAGTTTCTCTGCTAAGCTATGCATGGAGGTGTCAATGAATGATCACCAACCACATTTACAATATGAAACGGGCCTCTGCTGCAATTTTTAGCACTTTAATGGATATAATGACCCTTTCTGATATTCTGATATCCTTCTCTAGCAGCTGGAGTGAATCATGAATTAAGTTCCATGCCTGATAAATGATTTTCATTGCTCGAGGTCGTCTTGTTTGTCCTCGGCCATGCTCTACTTTAAATGCGGTTGGTTGCAGATTGAATGCTGGGTACAGGTAATTGATCGTTGCTATCCATTGGGAGCTCCAGATAGTCAAAAACGTGGCAAAAGCATGAGCAGAAGGCGAATAAACACTAGCCATTAGATTAAGCAATCGGACGGTGAATATTGGCGTATGGAGACTATTGGAAGACAGGGGAGCGGGGGAGAGCATCATCAGCCATCGAATCATATAGATCAATGGCTATGATCACATCAGGAGGAGCTATCGGGAGCAATTGCGGGTGAAAGAAGATGGGCCATTGGAGCAATAAAATCAATGGCGATGATTGAATTACGCGGGGTATTGGAGGTCAACGGGAACAGTAGAGCGAGAGCCATTGGATCATAAGCGGGGATAATTGGATGGCCATCACATGGGGAAGATGCGCAACAGATAGTCGGTGGGGAGACGTATGAGATGAGAAATTTTGGGAGGCGGGCGGTATTCCCCACATCGCCTTCCGGGGCTCAACGGTATCCATATAGTGGGCCGTGATCCAATAGAAAGGCGCTGCATGGCTCCTGCGACTAGTGGGAAACCACTCTCCCCACACATTAATAAGCGGGCAGTTTGCAACGGGAGACGGTGCGACTGCCATCGGATCTCCAATGGACGGTTGGATGATGCGGAAGGTGCACGATGTTTAAAGAATGAGAAGAAATAATGCAAACCATTAGATCTGGACATGGCAGATCAACGGCTGCGGTCACGACAGAAGGTTATATGGGCGCGGAGTCATATGGTCGGGTCATATGGCGGCTTTGAACTGCACACTCGGGGCTGGGGGAAATATAGGATTAATCAGAGATTTAAACAGGTTTTAAATATAAAGCCCGGGAGCTGAGAAAGGAAGGGATTAGGCAGGGTTTGCAGTTAAAACAAATAAACATAGGCACTGGTGTTACAGGGAAAAGTGTCTATTTAGAACTGCTCTATCCCACTAAGGTGTGATAGCTGCCTTAGAAACAAACAGAGAAAACTACTTTTGTATTTACTTTATGAACTATAGATAGAGAGGAATAGAAAGAACCAACCTGTGTCTTGCACTAATCCTTTGATCCAATCCCTCTCTTCTTTGACAGTCTCCAGCTACCTGTTCCCTTACTTGCCCAGCTTCACCAAGTACCTGTAAGATCACAGAAGAAGAACACTATACAAAGACATGGATCTATATTCATAAACAACTTAGGATAAGATTTAAGTTAACCATACAAATGTAACAAGCATCAATGATACAAAAGCATGGAGGAAAAACTCAAATAGTTTTTATTGATAAACAAGAAAAGATCCAGGAGGAGTTACAACTGGTGGTTCCTGACCCAGCATCAACCTCCCAGCAAAGAAGCCCCTCTTCACCTCAAACAAAGCATAGATCACCCAATACTCTGATGTTTGTCTCAAAAAACCAACAACAATTCCTTACAATATGCAAAATTCCAGCCTCTGGATCTCTGAGATGAGGGATCCATATATAGATATGTGTAAGGAGGATGAGTCAGCTTGTGATTTGATTAGTGTCTTCTCTCTGTTAGTTCTTGCTTCCACTTGGAGACTGAAGGCCTCTTACACATCCTTGGTCGAATTCAGTGAGGCAAGTGTCATAGGAGAAGATTCTGGAAGCTTCCATTGTCTCTCCACCTCGCGGAATGACACTGCCATTTGTCATTTCTCGCCCATCGCACCCCACAGAAGGGACTTTTGAAATGCAACGCACCCTCACAATGTATTTAGGTGCAATGCAACGCACCTAGCCAGTGGAGCAGCTGAAATGATCCTGTTTTGACTTATTATGAGCAGTTTCTGGTGGAGAACTTCTGGGAGAAGCTGTAATCTGTTGACCTTGTTCCTTTAGGGGTTAGAACAACACTTTTAGGGACTTAGGAGCCCTTGGTTTATGGACATTTCATCCTTGGAGTTGTAAGGCAAAAAAATGTCTATAACAGTTGCCCCCTAAAGTATGAGGCCGTTAATCTTTTGGTGTCGGGTGAAATGCTTTATTATGAGGATCCGAAGTTCTTTCAATGCTGGGAGGAGACCTGTAATAAGATACAATACAATACATTATCTTCATACTGTTTTCATGATCTAGCTGAGGCGGGCATTCCCATGCTCAGCTTTATAAATTCATTTTCATGTACATAGGACAGACAATCGTCTGAGGGTAGACTGATGATTCTGATAGAGCCATCATCCTTTTGGTAGGATGATTATCTGTGCCGCAATGCTGTACATTTGATGTCTTTATTTCCCTGAATATATATCGCAGCCCGGATGGATGAAACTAAATCCGGGGTCTTCCATCTCATCCGATCTTTACTCGAAGTAAAAGTCGATCCATGTGAGAAATGTTTTGAAGTCGAACATGGAAAGACATCACTTGATTACCAGTCAATGATGTAAATTGTTAACAAGCGCGAGAGGAATCACCGATAATGATAATGATCCTCAAGGTACTGCAGTACAACCCACGTGGTGTGAATAAAGGACTTGGCGTCGAACACCACGCAAATTATTTCGGTCGAAGGTCATTGATGTAAACCTGTCGCCGGAAGTGAGAAACTTGCCCTTGAGGCATGCAAGCTTCAAAGTACTGAATGGGGTGTTCCTAGATCAACTTCTTGGATAATGAGCTAATGTCGACAAGAAGTGATCCATCATAGGAGGGCCTTAATGAATCCCACATCAATGACACAGAATGGAGAAAATGATTTTGATGGAGGTGAAAACGATCTGATGATATAATGTTTAGGGTGGCGGTCATGAAGGAATGGAGTATAATGTATGGTAGTGGGTGGGACACAGGTGACTTCTCTGGATGACTTCTCTTGAACATATCGGCGACACTGATGTGATGGATTGGTAGCATTAACCCCAAATGTGGATGGTGTGGCGTGACCATGGCGATGTGACCAGTGAATGAAACAACCCAACCCGACTCGAACACGGAGTGGAAGTGTCATGCTCAAGAGCGACTTGCTACTAATAAAGATTCTTTGAGTTTTCTTCCCATTTTTTTCCCTGTCATTGCTGACCAGTACCTCTTTATTTTTGTCAAGCTTGAGGAGGATAACATATGCTTGTTCTATAATTTTCCCTTTGGGCAAACCCATCGCTATGTTTTAACGAGCCTAGCGATAGTGAAACTCGTTCTCGTCTAAAGACAAGTTTGTCGCTATTAATATTTTTAACGACAAAGATAACTCGGTCCTTTTCATTTTTAGAGAGTCTGAAAAGGCACATAAAGGTAACTCCAAAATTCCTTTTTCGTCATCTAATCCCTTAAGTCCGAAAAAGTATAAAACAATACAGAAGGGATGAATTTTCGATAGTTTTAACAAGCCGAACAAAACAAGCACTCGATCTTTTTGTGTAATAGTCCCTCAGGTCCAAAAAGATTAAAATCTAGATGAGGGATAGCACTTCCTGTCCCTTTAACGAGTTGGAAGGCCAAGGACTCAGCAATCTTTTCATATTTTACGAGTCAGTTGAAAAGAGCTTAAAGAAGACTCGTCTTTTGAGGAACGAGTGATAAAATGGGTAGCAGCTGATTCCAGGTAAGGTTTGGAATTTTCCAATCACGGCAGTGTCACAAGGATGGCTAGTGAAATCACTCTTCGCAGCTGTTCCTCAAAATGGGTAAACAATCAAATGGAGGTGAATGATCGGCCAATGAAAAAGTGGAGGTGACAGTGCAAACACGACCAAGGCTTTAATGGCTGAAGTACTACATTCACGGTGGTTATTTACCGGGGGATTGTTCATTTTTTAACGAGCTTAAACGCGGGTGGAAACATTTGCTCATGTCTTATGTTTATTTTTTAACGAGCTTGAACTATGTGCTAAAACTGCTCGATTAATCCAGTCGTATGATAAGAATGTCTCATATAAAAACGATAACTTTTAGAGTTTTGCCCCACATCCTTTCTTTATGCAAGTTAGGAAATGACCAATCCAAAAAACAAATAAATGATCACTCTTTGCTTTCACTCTAGAAGGTTTGCATGCCCCCAGGTATAAAATAGAGTTTCAAGGTTACCCCTACTTCTTTCCGCTAAAACATTTGTTTTACCGAGAGAGGCATACCTCTTACAGGCTACCCAAAGATTGTTCTATTCACAGTGCAAACGAAACACTTCTTTGGCGATGTCTACCGAGATAAACAAAGGTGAGTGGTGGTGCTCGCCAACTCGCATAACTTTGACAAGAGAATCTTGCTCTAGAATAACCCCCTCTTCCAATCACGGACGGGGGTACAGACTAGTCATATTCTCCCGCGGAAACCTACCCTATACCCGAAGTTTTCCTGTCGAAGCAGACCAGGGTGCATGCCCCCTGGGATTCAGTCATATCCCTCCTAATTACTTGCGCTCATCGGGAGGACGGACTGGAGATTGAGACATTTCTTGCATGAAAAGACCATTCAGGGATGGTATGTGACTATTTGCTCTGTATGATCCGGGGAATGAAAGCTGGTCCACGAGCTTGACCACTCTTCCTTCGTGCGGAAAACACATTACTCTAAAGAGTGAGGAGACAATTGCTCCCATGCAATAAATATAGTCTCGTCCAAGGAGTAGATTGTAATCCAGGGGTCCTTGAACTACCATCACGTTCATGTGAACGGTTTTCCCTCTCAATGTTATGGGCACATTGGGAAGGATCCCTAATGGTCGACTGGTTCCTTTATCAAAGCCTGTTAGATTTCTCATCTCAGGCAAAAGCGATGGCGAACCAAGCACTTTCCAAGTAGTTGAGGAAAGGATAGTCACAGAAGCCCCTTCATCTATGATGGTACCAGCCATAACCATTCTATATATTTGAACAATAATTCGGAATGGTACACTAGCTGGTAAACGGGGTCTGCCTAGTTGATTCCAGTCGAAGGAGACAACTAGGTTGCTTGGAGGTGGGACCGAATAGATGGCCGGGTACGACTCTGACGAACTTCCTTCCTGTGGTAAAGGAACGGGTA
Organism: Pinus tabuliformis; assembly: GCA_031772625.1. Classification (NCBI taxonomy): domain Eukaryota; kingdom Viridiplantae; phylum Streptophyta; class Pinopsida; order Pinales; family Pinaceae; genus Pinus; species Pinus tabuliformis. The sequence continues at coordinate 1,052,159,238 of CM062816.1, forward strand.
AATTTCCCCCATGTTCGTTGGAGTCTGTGCTTATGAAAAGAATTTGGACGGTGTCATCCTTGTTCTCTTCAGTGATTGTATCATCTGAAGATGGAACCTCTGAAGGCAAGACCGGGTCAACTACCGCCTCGACCTTTTGACTTTCTTCTGGTGTGGGTTCAGATGGTTCATCTTCAATGACAGATGTTTCGGCCGACCACCTAAGCGGGTCAGCCGAATTTTCGACTAGTGACGGACTCGGGAAGAGTTTTTTATATCCAGGAGGAAGTCGTAACGGTGAAACCAGACGATCATCCAAAACTCTTTTAGTTTCGTCTAAGAAGGGACAACGGTGAACGACATGATCGCCTTCACACAATTTACAAGGAAATCTATATTTTCCTTTTTGTCCTGGGGCTTCACTTTCACTAGTCGACGGTGTGTTTTCAACATGATCATCAGAGGTTGACGACACCGGGTTGTGCAAACGAGGAGACCAGTCCCTTAAGATCCGAGGGATGCAAGGACAATCTCTGTGAAGGTGGTCTCCCTTGCAAATGACACATGGCGATTTAGGCCTGGTCAGTGCAGTGTGTGGATTTTCGTTAGACGACACTCGTTTGCCCCCATTCGCTTTTGACTCCTTCTTCTTCTTCTCTTTCTTCTCCTTAGGAACTTGACTTTTGGCTTTACCAGCCCCATCAAGTGAAGAGGAAGGAGGAGAGGAAGAATTAGAGGAAGTAGAAGGTTGGTGGGCTACTCTGGATTCGTCTAATTGCTGATTCGATTGTTCAGGAATAGTGGTGTTCTGAATGACAGAGGTCGAGAAGAGCCATACAGGCAAACCAATTGTCAGTCCTGGAAGCGACAATGTGGCCATATGGGGTGCACCAACATCTCCCCAAGAGGATAAGGGACTAGGATTTCCTCCAAGCGGAATTCCTTGGTTGGTAGACTCCATTTTCTCAACCCAAGATCAACGTAGGAAAGGGTAGAATATTCCATTTAAAATAAATTTTAGACGCTTTGACACAACTTGTTTTTTCAGTTTTTAAGAGTCGAGAAAAAACAAAAGATGACTCTAGTCTCCTTCGATTTTTAATGAGCCTGAAGTGACAAGTGCTCAGATGGACCTTTTCCGTTAAGGAGTATGAAAAGGAACGAAAGGGACTACTCTGGAGATCTAGGTAGAGGGAGTACCAAACCAATCGCAAAACTACAGAATACTTTTTACGGTACGGCAGTCAATCTTCCCGAATGCTGTGTTCAGTGCATTGCGATCGATAGGGCGGCAGACACGGCTTCCTAAGGATAAAGGATTTAAGCATATAGGGGTCTCCCAAAATATACTCGACGGTACGTGGGAGCACAAGTCCGTACTGGCACTTATCGTCTCAAAGTGGAGGAATCACCCAACCATCAGTGAGGACAACAGTTACCAGGCTTTACGACGCCGGAATACGTCTCTAGCCTAGACCTCTAAATGTTGTGCATTAAGTTCCAAAGCGTTGTTAGATTCATTGGATTTATTTTAAGTTGATCTTGCTTATGAAGTTTGCCTTTTGGGTTCACCACGAGATGTAGATGTAATTCCTAAAATGCAATCTAAAGATGATAAACAAACTTTTATCTCTTTTGTGCAATGAAAATCCTAGCTACTAGAGGAAAAGAAAGACACAATCTTTTCACAAAGAGCAAAGAGCACATTGTAAATGCACTTTCCTAAATCAAGCCAAACAGACTGTCAATATGCAAATGCACATGCATGTATTTGTTTTCAACTTTCTTAGTATTGATGCTAAAAAGAAAGTTGATGTACAAATCTGAATTTTTTCAAGCAACAAATATAAACAAGCTCTTTTTCGAAATCAAAAATAGAGATGATTACGACACCTTGCGATTTTGAAATGAACACTTGTTCTTGACACTAGAAAATCACAAATTCAAACCAAAGCAATAGTAATAGTATAATCGACCATCAACAGCAATCAAACTTTTTCTTATGATCGAAATCGACACTTGCGACAAATCCAAATCAAAGGACGACAGTACGACTATTCTACTTTTGCAATGGAAAACTGTAAACGACTCAACAAACACACAAAAAACGTCTACAGTTATTTTGTACAAAGGAGGTGGAATAACAACAAGGAAAAGGGGTTCTAAACAGACATATACTGATCATAGGCAGCAAAATTCAGAGACAGAATCGGAAAGAATGAAGCACAAGAACCACAGCTGCACAGGGCTAGTCTGATCAGCGCACCTGTAACACAGAGAAACTGAAATGCAGCGCAGGTTGCCCTTTCGGGAAGTGCGCTGAAATTCAGGATATCTTAACAGTACCTGCGCTGGGCCAGAAACGAGAATCTGTTCGGGTTCCGGGTCACAGTTTTCAGTTCAGTCTTTGGTTTTTGGCCGAGTAAAAGCAATCAGTAATGCACAATCAGGGGTAGATCTAAGGAGGATCTAAGAGCTATCACAAAGGCAATCAGATAGTTTGTGAATCAGCTGTTCAATTCATAAACAGATCCAGTGAATGGATTGAAGCAGCAGATGTCTACTTTGCATTTGTTATGGAAAATGCAGTTCGAATGCTACTTATAAGTTTATGAAACAAACAACAAAGAGATACACAAACAAACTAATTAGACACTCCCTAGTGGAGTCGCCATTTTGTTACAGAGAAAATTGTCTATTTAGAACTACTCTATCCCACTAAGGTGTGATAGCTGCCTTAGAAACAAACAGAGAAAACTACTTTTGTATTTCCTTTATGAACTATAGATAGATAGGAATAGAAAGAACCAACATGTGTCTTGCACTAATCCTTTGATCCAATCCCTCTCTTCTTTGACAGTCTCCAGCTACCTGTTCCCTTACTTGCCCAACTTCACCAAGTACCTGTAAGATCACAGAAGAAGAACACTATACAAAGACATGGATCTATATTCATAAACAACTTAGGATCAGATTTAAGTTAACCATACAAATGTAACAAGCATCAATGATACAAAAGCATGGAGGAAAAACTCAAATAATTTTTATTGATAAACAAGAAAAGATCCAGGAGGAGTTACAACTAGTGGTTCCTGACCCAGCATCAACCTCCCAGCAAAGAAGCCCCTCTTCACCTCAAACAAAGCATAGATCACCCAATACTCTGATGTTTGTCTCAAAAAACCAACAACAATTCCTTACAATATGCAAAATTCCAGCCTCTGGATCTCTGATATGAGGGATCCATATATAGATATGTGTAAGGAGGATGAGTCAGCTTGTGATTTGATTAGTGTCTTCTCTCTGTCAGTTCTTACTTCCACTTGGAGACTGAAGGCCTCTTACTCATCCTTGGTCGAATTCAGTGAGGCAAGTGTCATAGGAGAAGATTCTGGAAGCTTCCATTGTCTCTCCACCTCACGGAATGACACTGCCATTTGTCATTTCTCGCCCATCGCACCCCATAGAAGGGACTTTTGAAATGCAACGCACCCTCATAGTGTATTTAGGTGCAATGCAACGCACCTAGCCAGTGGAGCAGCTGAAATGATCCTGTTTTGACTTATTCTGAGCAGTTTCTGGTGGAGAACTTCTGGGAGAAGCTGTAATCTATTGACCTTGTTCCTTTAGGGGTTAGAACAACACTTTTAGGGACTTAGGAGCCCTTGGTTTATGGACATTTCATGCTTGGAGTTGTAAGGCACAAAAATGTCTATAACAACTGGGGTAAAGAGGGATTAAGCAGAAGAAAATAGATAAGGCGAGGAATGATAACGTTTCAGGAGAAAAATAGAGAGATAGATAACTAAGAGTTTATAAGAAAAGGTGAAGAAGGATAAGGAGAAAAGACCACTGCGAGCTCCCTTAAGCACCAACAATACTGCCAAGCTATCATTGACCCACAACTGCTCAAAGTTAAAAGCAGAGCTAACATTTGGCTCCTTCTGGGGATGAGATTCTCCCCGCGAGGTCTCAAGAACCTACAGACCAATGCCTTCATGCAAAACTCAGCTTAGAGACATTTTCCTAGTGTCCATTGGGCATGGAGTCAACTAAGCATACAATAGGAAACTGTAAAAGAACTTGATTACAATCACTAAAGCCTGAAAAAATTAAACTTTCAAAAACTGCCCATCTGTTAGGTCATCAAAATTGCTGCCTGTCATCCAGTTCATCATATATCAGTAAGACAGGATTTATTTGATCCTCTACCTCAAAGAGTTTAGGAGATTTGAGCTTGATAGGTAGGTAGGGATCAAATTTCATTTCCCTCTTGTGTGTTTTCCTCCTTGGATGTTCTCCACAGGAGCCTTTGTACACTTGTTGAATAACCACTATTGCTGTGTACATGTTTTTATCTTCTGTGGCCTGCAAAATAAATATGAAAGATGCATCATTGTTTTCTTGTGCAGGGGACACAGAGATATTTTCTACTCCTGAATCTTCCTTTGAACAATCCTCATCCAAGGAGGAGTCCCATGACTGTGCATTTTCTTCCTCTATCGTCTGTAAATTTTCCCTTTCATTCTGTGTGGAGGCCATCTGAGCAGGCTTCATAATATCAACACTAAGATGATCATCTTTAGCCTTGAGCATTGGATTTTGTTCTGTCTTAGTGTTCAAGGGGAAACTCGAAGGGATTGTTTTTTGAGCAGACAAAGGGACAAAATATGATGGGGAGCTTTCCTCTCCCTTTTTAATCACTGTACTGATGACAAAAGCAGGCTAGAAAATTAGCAGACCTACGAGCCATGGAAAGATGTGCTGGCTTCAAGCTTAGATTCTTGGAGGAAGGGATATGCTGTTGGCTGCCCCTGCTAGTCAACTTGTTGTTCTGCAGCTACAACATGTTGCTGAGCAGTGCCTTTAGATATTTCTTTCTCAAAAGAAGCCCTTGTTAGGAAAGGAGCACCTTCCAAAACATGGACCTCCTCCTCATGCTGCACCTTTTCCATGACTATATTTTGACGAAGGGTCTTCACCCTTTTATCTTCATTTGTAACCTTACTTCTCTGCAAAACCTGCAACTGCTCTTGTGCTCCTCTATATGGATTTGATGTTGAAAGAGAAAAGTCATAAGGAGCTCCTGCTTCTTCATAGTACTTCTCAACTTCTAATCTGGAAACTTAAGAGGCCAAAAACTTAATCATCCTAGCTAATTCATCTATTTCAGAATCATAGGATGATGAGACTTCACCTCCCTACCTTTTGCTTTCATCATCACCTTCAAGTCTTTATACAACAATAATTTTTGCTTCTACTTCAAAGGTTGTAGCTTGCATCTCAGCCAAAGAAGTGCATCTTCTTTCTCTTAACAACAGGCAGAATTGAGAATTGAAGGCATTAGAATAATTAATCATGGCAGAAGTAGGGGTAGGTCTTATTTCTGTTGGCATTCTGCTATACATATGATTTAATCTGATATTGAAATCAGACATCAGCTCACCATATTCTCTCTGAAAGTTCCTAAATTCTTCATGATAAAAGAGCAGATCTTTATTATTTCCCCAGTGCTTTAAAAATACATCATCTAATGCATCAATGTCTGCAATGGACCTAGGGGGTAAATTTCCAAACCATTTTCTAGCTTCCCCATCTAGGCTCTGAACAAAAACCCTCATCCAGACATCCTCTTCATTAATATCTAGGTTATCAGCATAGCTATAAAAGGCTTCTAAATGCTCTTCAACTGTTATTCCTTCTGCACCAGTAAACTTTGGCATGAATTTTTCGTAATCTCCTACAGGCATGGCATTTAAAGGGACGGGAAAGACCAGAGGTCCATACCTAGCAACAACTATCCATTCTATCTTTGTAAGAGCTTGCTAACTTGCCATGGCTTGGGTGTATGAAAGGATACTGGTGAGCTGATTGGTTTGAATCAATGAAGAGTATGACAGAAACAGAGGAATATAATGGACACCATGGATGCTTCTTTCAACTGAGGTCCAAAAGGGAAATGAATGACTAAGGAGCTATATGAATCTCTGAAGGTATTTCTACACTGGCAGAGATACATAAAAATTCTAAGGCTTACCTGATCCTAATGCTCCTTACTTCGATATTTTCTTCTGCTAAACAATCTTCTCAGGATCAGGCACTGGTTCAGCTACTGATTTCTGAAGATATCTCTTAGCATGCCTCACCAACTACTCCAGACCTTCAATGTGGAGTCGCCAGATAGATGATTACAACCAAAATATGTGTTCAAACCTTGTCTATCATCAAATCTTGAAGCTATGTCGTTCTCCCAGGGAAGCTGAGCTTCAATTCTCCTCTCCCGGGAAGCGGCGCCAATTAATGTTATCACCCCAAGAAACTCACCTAGGTTGTATATCAGGGTTGCTCGGGAATATTACAAATTCAACAAAATATTGGATAAAATGGTGGATGAATGAAAGAAATGCTGCATATTCAAGCCAGATAACCACTCCTACTATGCTTAACCCCAGACATGGGTGAACAACCCCATACTACAAGGCTTTTAACCACCAATTACTCACAGTTTGAGGATGAGGTGATAATGGAGAAGACTGACCACACCAGCAGATGCATAGGACCCTGTCATGGCCGGCTGCAACTAGTTAAAAGGTCTGTAAATATGTTTTCTAATACACAGACAGGATGACAGCTCTCTATGCATTAAGACAACAAAAACATGTGAACAATTTCAATGATACATGCTAAATCCTAACACAGAGGTGGGATGACAGCCCCTCTAATGCTAAATATTAACAGCACATGAAATAATGCAGAACAGGCACAGCCTGGAACAAAGAAGAAGTAGTGGAGAGTGAGCAATCAACAACAAAAGAAGCTTGTATTAGCTGGAAATGCAAACTAGAAGCTACATGTTACAAAGTAGTCACAGTCTCTAGAAGTTGAAGCTTGCAACAGACTGACACTCATCAATCACTCATCAACCTGATTGTATTGTGTCTCTGGATATATATAGAATCGGTTTACAAAGTTTCTCTTCTAGGCTATGCATGGAGGTTTCAATAAATGATCACCAACCACATTTACAATATGAAACGGGCCTCTGCTGCAATTTTCAGTGCTTTAATGGACAAAATGACCCTTTTTGATATTCTGATATCCTTCTCTAGGAGCTGGAGTGAATCATGAATTAAGTTTCATGCCTGATAAATGCATTTCACTGCTCGAGGTCGTCCTGTTTGTCCTCAGCAATGCTCTTCTTTAAATGCAGTTGGTTGCAGATTGAATGTTGGGTACAGGTAATTGATCATTGTTGTCCATCGAGAGCTCCAGACAGTCAAAAACATGGCGGAAGTATGAGCAGAAGACAAATATACACTAGCCGTTAGATTAAGCAATCGGATGATGAAGATCGACGCATGGAGACTATCAGAAGACAGCGGAGTGGGGGAGAGCATCGTGAGCCGTCGGATTCAATGGCTACAATCACATCAGGAGGAACTATCAGGAGCAATCGAGGGTGAAATAATATGGGTCGTTTGATCAATAAAATCAACGGCAAAGATCAAATTACGTGGGGTATCGGAGGTCAACGGGAATGGGAGAGCGAGAGCCGTCGGATCATAAGCGGGGATAATCGAACGGCCATCGCACAGGGAAGATGCGCAACAAATAGTTAGCGGGGAGATGTATGAGATGAGCGGTTTTGGGAGGCGGATGGTATTCCCTGCATCACCTTCCAGGGCTCGGTGGTATCCATATAGCGAACCGCGATCCAATAGAAAGGTGCCACGTGGCTTCTACAACCGGCGAGAAACCACTCTCCCCATGCATTAACAAGCCGGTAGGTTGCGGCGAGAGACAGTGCGACTACCGTCAGAAGAAACAATGCAGACCCTTAGATCTCGATGCAACAGATCAATGACTGCAATCACGGTAGAAGGTTATATGTGCGCGGGGTCATATGGTCAGTTCATATGGCGGCTTTGAACTTCACGCACAGGGGCTAGGGGAAATATTGGATTAATCAGAGATTTAAACAAGTTTTAAATAGAAATCCCAGGAGCTGAGAAAGGATGGGATTAGGCGGGGTTTCTAGTTAAAACAAATAAGAAGAGGCGCTGGGGTAAAGAGGGATTAAGTAGAGGAAAATAGATAAGGCAAGAAATGATAATGTTTCAGGAGAAAAATAGAGAGACAGATAACTAAGAGTTTATAAGAAAAGGTGAAGAAGGATAAGGAGAAAAGACCGCTGCGAGCTCCCTTAAGCACCAACAATACTGCCAAGCTATCGTTGACCCACAGCTGCTCAAAGTTAAGCAGATTTAATAGGTGTCTTCCTCTGTCTAGGGCTGAAGCCAGTCTCGTAGCAAGGACTTCTTTTTCTGTAACTCCTAGATTTTTATCAACTTTTCCTTTCCTTACTATAAGAATGTGATGCGTTGGGCTGGCGCCAATGTTTGCATCATTGTACTGATCTCATCATATTTTTGTTGTGCTTCCCTAATCTCTGTGTTCAATTATTGTAGCGTAGGACCCTCCTATAGTGTATCCCATAAGCCCATTTCCTTAGTGAATAACTGGTCGCAACCCTAAACTACGACATCTAGTTGACCCATGGAATCTTTGATAGACGTGTCTCTTTGTTCCTGAACTTCTGGCAGTGTGGTCGGTTGCAACTTCAACTTCAGCTCAACTATTTGCATTCAAAAATCAAAAGTCACCTTATCGATTTTCTCCTTTGAAGCATGCACTACAACAACCAATTTCCTCACTTTCATTGATGCCTCTGCATCCTTTGGGATATTTAGCTTGGGCACTGACTTGCCGGCCTACTCAATTATTACTAGGTTCTGGCACTGTGTCCATAATTCCTCTTGTCCCTTCAGCACCTGAGTTTTTTGAGCGAAAAGCTGCTCGTTGTTGACTTTAAACTCACTAACAACAATGAGCATGGACTGTTCTCTAATCTTCAACTCATGTGAGACCCCCTGATGCAATGCTTGAAGGGTCTAGAGTGGCAGCGTGACAAGGTTCAATCCTATATCCTTCACTGTGTTCAGTACAATGTGATCCTCGTCCAATTCGACACAGACTAACCCCTCTGGCAAAGTAATGACTCAGAGATTCAGATTCCCTTCAATCTCTTTTACTGCACCACTTCCCTGTGCCAGGCTCACTTGCACTCCGCTCGCCTGTTTGACACCCACCTAAATCTTGTTCTCTTGGATCTGCAGCTCGTGCAAATCCTTCTGGATACTGCCTAGAATCTGCATGTATTGCTACTCAAATTTTTGTAGCACCTCTATTGTTGTGTCCCATATCTTGTCGTCGATCTCATCAATATCACCTTCTGTCAGTACCATGGAATGGATATGTGTCTTCTTATTTGACTTGTACTTATTTCAATGTCCACTCATCTATTCCTATCCATGCTTCTTGAGGATGAAAGGAATTCTCTACTCTTCACCACTGTCACCTCCTTGCTTTGACAGCTCTTGCTCATTAGTATGATGCGAAGTAGACTTCTCACTCTCCTCAACATCCTTCCATTCTTTCTCTACCTACTCTTTAGCAGCACACTCTTCCTCTAGATGTGCCTTCTCTATAGCTACCTTAGCAACCTCCTTTTTCTTTTGTTCAACCATAGGATCCCATCATGCACCAACACAAGGAGCTGGTGTACAAAAATCATATTGATAGGTGAGTGGTGATAATGCAAAACTAAAAGCATGTTCAGCAACCCCGACTGCTCAACGTCACAGACCCACTTCATGGGTTCTAACTGTGTAACTCCAACTTCATCATATACTTATGGTTCACCAGATGTGGAAATTTTTCATGATCCACGAGGTCCCAGTTTTCCATTCTCAACAAAGGGATGAACACGATATTAGGTACTTCAAATGTGATCTTCTCTAGCAGCAGTGGAGTGGATACCCCAAATTTTCTTGAATCAGGATACTTGGTCACTTTAGTTCTTCCCTTCCGTAGAGGGATGTACTCAGGAAGCATAGAAATAGGCTCGATTCCCTCAGCATCGACTTCTTTGACACCTTGGTACTCCTCTTCTTCTAAATTCACCACTTTTTCTAGTTGCTTATCCTTTTTCTCCTTTGGTTGCACCTTTGTATGCTTCCTTGGTGACATCTGCACTGATACTGACTTCTTCTATTTTTCTTTTACAACTGATTTCTTTTCTTTCATGGTGGGCTGATTTTCTTTTGTCATAGTTTGTTTTGGCCTAGGCGACCTCTGCGCCGTGGGCATAGCAGGTGTAGCCTCCATACTAGATACTTTGAGACATGGTGTGTCAGACACAGGTGCTTCAGAACTGATGGCTTTGGCAGGGTTAGTACCAGTCATCCTCTCAATGAAACACACTCGGGATACTGCAGAATAGTTTGAAAATGAGGGGCATGTCACAAATTATTTCCAGAACTTGTGATTCATATGCTTTAGATAGTAAAATGCACCAACATCTCTCACAATGCAAAATGTTTTCTATTGTACCAACATGCATAATTTATAGGGGGATTTTAATTCAAATCCAAACGTTCTCCCCACATTCGGATGATAAATGTTGCATTCGCGGTAGATATTCAAAGGTTTTCTCCTTAGTTTCCACCTCCCCACTCTTCTTAACTTCTTTCCGGACATCAAATCATGAATAGTAACTCCAACGATCATTTTCCTGTTGGGCTACGTCAAACCCTCCTTCATGGCATAACATCCTGAGCGAAGCTTCAACTCGGGCACCCTCATCAATTTTCGTGCAACTGGTTCACTGCCTTGTCCTCCACATCAGGTAGTGTGGTTTAGAGTCCCGTGCTCCCTTGCAACTACTTGGAGAACTAAAAATATCCTACTGCCATATAGTCATTGTGCATGATCCCCCATATATAGCTTCAGCCTTGTCCCAATCACTCCTCCTGGGAATGGATCTCCATTCAGCTTCATGAGTTGAACTTTGTTGTCGTCTATAGTTTCCTTGAAAATATATGGTCCTAACCAATGCATCTTGAATTTACCCAGAATTTTAGTGAACTTACTATCATATACCAACACAAGATCATTTACCATGAATGTGAGAAGCTTGATATGGTGATCATGCCATGCTTTTTCACATTCCTTCTTTGCTTGTTGGTGAAATCCTACCAAAAATTGGTCTTCCTCTAACTCCATTAGCTACAACATCTGTTCCCCTAAAGCCTCTCAATCTGCCATATCTATCAAAGCTGCTATGCGTAGGCTAGGCACAATGTACTTCATGGGCATCACCACTTCGACTCCATAGACCAATCTGAACGACATTTCTCTTGTCAACTTCTTACAAGTTGTCATATATGCCCAGAGAACTGCACGTATGTGCAAATCCTAGTCATTCCACTGCACGTTATGTACCTTTGTCAATGCGTTCTCCAAGATTTTGTTAAAATATTAGACAATCCCATTTTCCTATGGGTTATATGGTGTACTCTTCTAATGGTAGACCTAGAATTCATCTGTCAATGTGCTAATTGTTTCATTTAGAGAGTACATTCCCTTATCACTCATCAAAAATTTCGGGCATCCAAACCTTGTTAAGACGTGTTCAAACAATAATTTTTCTTCCATTTCCATTGTAAAATCCTTAACTGTCTATGCTTCCACCCATCTGGTCAAGTACTCTGTCATAATGATAATGTAGCGCATGCCCGTTTTCTTTCCATGTGGCTAAATTGGCCGAGTAAAGTCGACCACCCATTTCTCAAATGCCTATAAAGAGACCTGAGGATGTAGTGATAATTTGTCCCTTTGTGATGGTCTGCCAGTCCTTTGACATGCATCACATGTCTTACATTATGTTTTGGAGTCCTTGTGCAATGTTGGCCACCATAATCTTGTGCACAAAATATTCTACGTGGTTTCTTTCCCAGCCTAATGGCCTCTTAAAGCTCCCCCATGAGCTTTAGCAAGAATACTACCACGCTCAAAATCTGCCACATATCTTCACAATATTTCATCTAATCCCATTTTGTACAAATGTCCCGCAATGACCAAAAAATCAGCTGCGCGAACTACTAATTATTTCTTATGCTGATTTGTATATCCTTCAGGCGCCATCCCTGTAGTTAAGAAGTGAATAATTTCAGAAAAATGGTCATCATATACACATACAGAAAAGAGTTGTGCATTAGGCAATCCTTCCTCCAAATTACTGGGTTCTTTGCCTATTTCAATTCTCGACAGATGGTCAGGTCCAACATTCAACTTCCCTGGCTTCACAATTACTTCAAAATCGTACTCCTGAAATAATAACAACCACCTGCAAATATTTCTCCCCCAACACAGGCTTGTTGACTAGGTACTTTAAGGAAGAATGATCTGTATACATCTTGAAATGTCCTCCTAACAGATAATTCCTAAATTTTTGCAACGCATAGACCATGGCCAACCCCTCATGCTCTGTTGTTGAATAATTTTTCTCAGCCTTGGATAACTTCCTACTTGCGAAGGCTATGGGATGGTCCAATTCTCCTTCTCCTGCCTATGGTAGTACTGCACCCAATGCAATGAAACAAGCATTTACATGTACATGAAACTCGTTTTTCCAATCGGGGAATACGAGGATCAACGTAGTCACCATCTTTTCTTTTAACACATCTAAGTTGCACTGAAATTCTTCATCCCAACAGAATGTCGCATCCTTCTTTAACAGTTTTTCCATGGGCATGGTAATTTGAGCATAAGATTTAATGAATTTTCTATAGTATCCTGTGTGTCCCAATGTCGTGCACAACTGCTTGACGTTCCTAGGGGCCTCCAAGTTCACAATCACCACAATCTTTGCAGGGTCCACCATCAATCCTTATTTACACATGACATGACCCAACAAGATTCCAAAAGGAACATAAAATATACATTTATTCAAATTCAGCACTATCTAGTATTGATGACATGTATCTAACATAAGGCGCAGACTTGCGACATGGCACTTCACCAAGCCAAACATACTCAAGTCATCGAAGTATACTTCTAGAATATTATGAATGAATTCTTTGAATGCTTCTATGACTACGAGGGAAAATATTGCAGGCGCGTTCTTCAATCCAAATGACATAAAAATGTATTGAAAGCACCCCCACTATGTTGTGAAGGTGGTTTTGCTTCTATTCCCTAGGGCAATATTAATTTGATGATACCTAGAAAACCCGTCAGTAAAGGAATAAGCCTCCTGCCCTCTGACATTTTCGAACACTTCATTTGTAAATGACATTGGAAATGGATCATGAACATAGGCATCATTAAGCTTCCACAAATCTACACAAATCCTTATTTCTCCCTTTTGTTTCTTCTGTTGGACTACCATCGATCTCACCCAATCAGACTCTTCAACAGATTCTATATTTCCTACCTCCATCATTTTATCCAGCGCTTGGTAGACCTTCTACTTATACTTAGGATTAAGACGACAGGGCCTCTGTTTAACAGATTTTGCATCCAGCTTCAATGTGATCCTCATAACGCCCAAGTCACCAAGTATGCCCTTTAAATATGAAAACTTAGTGGGGAAGAGATCCTAGTATTCATGAAGTAATTCAACAACTTTGTCTACTGTAGCATCGTCCCAATAGTCTCCAACCTTTGCAAACTTTGGTTCTTTTTCAGTGCCAATGTTTACTTGTCTTATTTTTAAAGGTGCGGAGATGTCTAGGTTCTCTAGGGAAAATCCTTCTACTTCGCTATGCCCTTCTGTTTCCAGAATAATTATATTTCTCAATTCTTCTTCCTCCTCTTCAGCGGTCACATTATAGCATTCTAATGTGTGGCGGATCTAGGTGCTCCAATCCGGTTGGGTCCATTCCAAAGGTTCCTTCGATGTCCTAAAGATAACCGTTTTAATTTCTTAAAGTGCTTCATTGATGCTTCCAAACCCGTCCACGAAGCTGAAAGTCAATAAGAACCCTTCCTTTAATACATCCCACTCTACAGTGCCATGGCGAAGCTTTGTTTCGAGGTACCAGTTCATGGGGATTGTATCCAAGGAATGAAAAAATATATGTACCCATTCTGGCCACGGTTTCGTCCCCCATGCCTTAGTCCACTTTTCCAAGTGATTGTGCAGATCATCCTTCACATTATACTTATCATTCATTCTTGTATTAGCATGCCAAAATCATAACTTCATCATTCTCCTGTAATCTTGTCATCCAACAAAACTATCCTTATGCATACCCCAACATCATGCGGGCATAGTGCCAACTCCAATGCTTGAAAACGGTGGTCTTCAGGGACTTCGTGCTCATATTCATCTAGAAACATATCTACGTCAATCAAACCATCATAATAAGGTAAATTTATTACCTTCGATGAAATGTAGCACAGTGAATTCATCATCATATTACATCACAATGTAGATACTTCATGTAAGTGATTTTGTCAATGCTCTAATTCTTCGTCTGAGTCAGAAGTATAGGAACTCTCCAGTCCCACTCGATCCATGCATCCGTTATTGGGTTGATCCAATCCTAATCTCGCATTGTTATCTTATATATTTTATCCAACTCATCATCACTTTCTACGCAATCGTAGTCTGATTCAATATAGTGTGCCCCTTTCGAAGGATCCAGTTGAACTATAACCCTTAGCAACTTCCTTTTAAATGACATTGTCATCTTCTTCAAATTAATGACCCCATTCATGTCAATAGCCCAGTGTTGTGGGGAAAAATGCCTATGCAGGACGATCCTATCCACCTAAGGTGTGACAGTGCCTTAGCAACAAACAGAGACAGCTATTCTAGTATTCTTCCTTTATGAATTAAGAATGAAGAGAGATAGATGGACTAACCGGTGCCTTCCGTTTGTCCCTCGATCCGGTCTCTCTTCTCTTTGAGGGTTCCCAGCTACTTGCCTTCTCGCTCGCCCAGCTTCAAGAGGTTTTTGCAAGATCACAAGAAGAGAACACTACACAAGACATGGATTCATATTCATAACTAGTTCAGGATTAGAAATAAGCTAAACATACTAATGCAATCATACATCAAAGATACATCAGTATATAGGAGAAACCAAGATAGCTTTATTGATGAATAACAAGGTTCAGGAAGAGATACAACCCAGAGGGCTCCAATCCAGCATCTCCTTCCCAGCAAATGGAATTCCTATCTTCACCCCCTTTAAAGCATTAAGCACCCAATGATTCCAATCTCAAACCAACAACAATTCTTTCCAATAACAAAATTCTAGCCTTTAGATCTCATGGAGGAGAGATCCATATATAGATGTTTGGAGAGAGGATGAGTCAGCTTGAGATCTGACTAGTGTCCTCTCCCTCTGTCAGTTCTTGATTCCACTTGGAGGTTCTTGCTGCCACTTGGAGATTTGGAACCTCTTACTCATCACCAGTCGAATTCCCTGAGGCAAGTGTCATTGAGGAAGATTTTGGAAGCTTCCTGGGTTTTGAAACCTCGTGGAATGAACTTGCCACATGTCAACTCTCGCTCAACGCAGGTAGCTAGTGTTGGCTTTGACATTCAGCACAGGTAGCCAGTGTTGGCTTTGACATTCAGCGCAGACAGCTAGTGGAGCCACTGAATTGATCCTGAATTGACTTGTTTTTGAGCAATTTCTGGTGGAAAACTTCTGTGAATTGTTGTGGTTTGTTAGCCTTGTTCCTCTAGGGGTAGGAACAACATGTTTAGGGACTTTGGATCCCTTAGATTATGGACATTTCATGCTTAATGCTGTAAGGCACAAAAATGTCTATAACAGTTGCCCCGTAAAGTATGAGGCCGTTTATTGGGTGAAATGCTTTATCAGGGGGATCCAAAGTTCATCCAATGCTGGGAGGAGACCTGTAATAAGATACAATACAATACATTATTTTTTCATACTGCTTTCATGATCTAGCTGAGGCGGGCATTCCCATGCTCAGCTTTATAAATTCATTTTTCTGTACATAGAACAGACAATCGTCTGATGGTAGACTGATAATTTTGATGAAATTATCATCCTTTGGATAGGATGATTATCTGCTGCAATGATGTACATGTCAATGTCTTTATATTTCCTGAATATATATCGCATCCCGGATGGATGAAACTAGATCCGGGGTCTTCAAACTCATTCGATCTTCACTCTAAGTACAAGTCGATCCATGTGAGAAATGCTCTGAAGTCGAACATGGAAAGACATCGCTTGATTACTGGTCAATGAGGTAAACCGTTAACAAGCGCGAGAGGAATCACCGATAATGATAATGACCCTCAAGGTACTGTAGTACAATTCACGTGGTGTGAATAAAGGACTTGGCATCGAACACCACGCAAAATCTTTCGGTCGAAGGTCATTGATGTATACCTGTCGCCGGAAGTGAGAAACTTGCCATTGAGGCATGCAAGCTTCAAAGTACTGAAGGAGTTGTTCCTTGATCAACTTCTTGGATAATGAGCTGATGTCGACAAGAAGTGATCCGTCAAAGGAGGGCCTTAATGAATCCCACATCAATGACACAGAACGGAGCTAATGATTTTGATGGAGGTGAAAACGATCTGTGACATATGATTCAGGGTGGCGGTCATGAAAGGATGAAGGATAACGTATGGCAGTGGATGGGACATGGTTGACTTTTCTGAACGACTTCTCTTGAACATATGGCGACACTGATGCGATGGATCGGTAGCATTACCCCAAATATGGATGGTATGGCGAGACCATGGATGTGACCGGTGAATGAAACAACCCAACCCGATTGTGGTACGGAGGAAAAGTTTCATGTTCAAGAGCGACTTGCTACCATCAAAGTTTTCTTGAGTTTCTCCCAATTTTTCCCTAGTCATTGCTGACCAGTACCTCTTTATTTTTGTCAAGCTTGAGGAGGATAACATATGCTTGTTCTATAACTTGCCCTTCGGGCAAGCCCATCGCTATGTTTTAACGAGCCTAGCGATAGTGAAACTCGTTCTCGTCTAAAGACAAGTTTGTCGCTATTGATGATTTTAAAGAGTCTAACGATAAGGATAACTTGGTTCTTTTCATTTTTAGAGAGTCTGAAAAGATACATAAAGTTAACTCCAAAAGTCCTTTTTCGTCATCTAATCCCTTAGGTCCGAAAAAGTATAAAACAATACAGAAGGGATGAGTTTTCGATAGTTTTAACGAGCCGAACAAAACAAGTGCTCGATCTTTTTGTGCAATAATCCCTCAGGTCCAAAAAGATTAAAATCTAGAGGAGGGATAGCACTTCCGGTTGCTTTAACGAGCTGGAAGGCCAAAACTCGGCAATCTTTTCATATTTTATGAGTCAGATGAAAAGAGCTTAAAGAAGACTCGTCTTTTGAGGAACGAGTGATAAAATGGGTTAGCAGCTGATTCCAGGTACGGGTTGGAATTTTCCAATCACGGCAGTGTCACAAGGATGGCTAGTGAAATCACTCTTCGCAGCTGTTCCTCAAAATGGGTAAACAATCATATGGAGGTGAACGATCGGCCAATGGAAAAGTGGAGGTGATGGTGCAAACACGACCAAGGCTTTAATGGCTGATAATGTTGCATTCACGATGGTTATTTACCGGAAGATAGTTCATTTTTTAACGAGCTTAAATGCGGAAAAATACTGCTCAGTCTTATGTTTATTTTTTAACGAGCATGAACTATGTGCTAAAACTGCTCGATGCGGGTTTATTTTTTAACGAGCTTGAACCCTGCGGTAACACTGCTCATGATAAGTTTGCATGCCCCCAGCATAATAACGCAAATCGAGGTGCATGCCCCCCAAGCTTCATTGCATTCAAATCAGTGGTTGGAATGAAGGTTTACCTTTGAGATTTGAAAAGGGGATTTGTTTCATTTTTTAATGAGGTTGACACAGTAAAAGAACTATCCTCATGACTCCTTGTTTCATTTTTTAACGAGGTTGACACGAGATAAGAACCGTCCTCGGAGTCCAAATCCATTAGATATAGAAGGTTTCATATTCCACTGTGGCCACTTCCACCAGATTACCCGGAGGCGGTAGGGCAAAAGTACCCATTAAGGCAGGGTCTTTTAGGAGACCTACTCCGATATTTTGGAGCGAATGATTGCTTCCATGGATCATTGGAATGCTTCCCGTAACCTGTGAACTATTGGGGAGAAAGGTTTGTTGGTCAACGATTGTAATTCCTCCTTGGAAGGGAAATGCAATCTTCCTGAAGTAGGTCGACACAACTGTGGCCATGGCATATATCCAGGGTCTTCCCAATAGGATGTTGTAATCAAGGTTTCCGTCGATTACTTCAACATCAATTTCTACTGTTTTCCCTCCTAGTTCAAATTTCAAGTTATTTAGAATACCATATGGGGTATATGTCCGTCCATCAAATGCTTTTAATGTCATCGAAGATTGCGACAAGGTTGGAGATCCTAAAGTTTTCCAGCAACTCATCGACATAATGCATGTAGATGCCCCCTCATCAATAATTGTTCGATGAACAGTTTTGTTGAGGGCTTTCACTTGAATAAGGAAAGCTAGTTGAGCTGGTAACTGAGGGTCATATCCTTTATGATTAAAGGCCACAAGATTGGAATCCATTGGGTCTATCCCACCTATTGCTGATAATAAAGCTTGCTCTTGGGAGAGGCAATTTTGCGGTACCTCAAGCATCGACATAGCGGACGGCGATTGGGCCAGGTCCTCTATTATATTATAATTCTGTGCTATTTTTGCACGAGGATTAAATGTCGATTTGTGCACTACTCCCTTTGGCGACTTTATCATTCGTTCAGGAATGATGGGTGGCACAACTTTGGTCAAAGTTGTTGTCGAACTACTAGGTTGTTCATTAGCCTTGTTATTCGACACCTGTGGATTCCCGTAATATTTATTCCTTGTCAAAGCATCATTTTGCTGCTTTGAGATAGACAACATAAGCACTTGGGATCAGGAAGCATTTTGATTAGCAACCAGTTTGGTACCCGGGCTTGGAAACGGATCAGTCAATACTGCTGAGGTTTTTGAGCTCTTAAAGAGTTTCTTAACTTCAACTATATGTGGACAATCTCTCATCCAATGATCCTCATCGCATATATGACACCCTGCAGGGGGTTTCCTTTTTTTCCCTTTCTTTTTCTTCTTGCCCCCTGGTTGCTTCAGTTGTTTTCCCTTGTCGGTTGACACGACATTTAATTCCGAGGCAAGAAGTTCGTCTTTTGCATTTTGATCTGAAATCTTACGGGCTTTCTTGGACGTAGCCTTTGTCGATTTCGCGTTTGTCGTGCCAATCATGCCATCGTCGGCGTGAGAGTCATTGTTTGATTTAGGAGGAGGATGAATTGAGAATTCCGGTCTAGGGGCGTCAGGTATTTTGTCATAGAGCGTGCCAGACTGAGTATAGACCAAGTCCAGATATTGCGCACGAGCGATAACTTGCTCTTCCGTTACGACTCCCCCCTTTGCCACATCTTCCGTTATGGCAGGAAGTAACGACTTGATAAACCATTCAGCTAATAGCTGATCAGGAACGTATGTTTTTACCATCCTGCGACGACGTCGCCACTCATGTATATGATCAGATATGTGAGTGGCCGTTGTCTGTTTGAAGTTGGTAAGGAGTTCCGTCCCCGTTTCATACCTTATCGGTAATTGAAAATGGGTTAAAAAGGTTGTGGCTAAGGTACTGAAGTTGTCGAACGAAGCTCTAGGCAATTCAATATACCATTTTGCCGCTGGACCCGTTAACGTCCTCTGGAAAAGGCGAAGCCTTATCGAATCATATTTTAGGGTGTTTGATGAACACCATAGATGAAATGTCATCACGTGATTCGATGGATCTTCACCTGGATTTCCATTAAATTTAGGAATATCTGACGGAAGTTTATGCGGAATCGCTGGCCACCAAGGGGCATAAGCAATTGGATCATTCGTCAGCCGGTTTAGATCTAGTAATTCTAGAGTTGCTACAAAGGGCAACTGTTGATTCAGGTTAGGCGAAGCATACCCTGGATAAGATGGAATCGCCTGAGCAGTGGGTCTTTGCATACCAACATAATGTATTTGATGTTGGCAACTTTGACAAGGTTGATGGGCATAACCATTATAATATGGTTGTTGATAACCACTTTGGAAATGCGATTGCCCATTACTTACAAAGACTTGTTGCTCAGGTCCTTGATATGATTGCTGGAATGGGGTTTGTTGAGTTTGAACCAGCTCTGGTTGTTGAACCATTTGCTGTTGACCAATACTGGATGATTGAACAAGATGAGGAGTCACAGTACTTGTTTGATCCTGAGTCGCTCCAGATAAGGAGGCACTAACCTGAGGTTGTGATTGAGTCGTTGAGACAAGAGGCTGTTGTATTGCAACCTGAGGCTGTTGGGGTTGACCTACAACAGGTAGCGCTTGTACTTGCGACGCAGTCACCATAGCAGGTATAGTGGGAATATTCGACACAGGGTGGACTGGTTGCATTGAATATACAACCCTTGGTTGCTGAGGCAGTATTGGTACCCAACCGCTGGATGTAATTCCAGTTTGACCTGAACTTTGTTGTAAACTCCCATATGGTTGTTCTCCGGGAGGGAACAATGAAAAGGCATACTGCCCTCCATATGGTGGTAATCCAGTACTTAAAGGGTAGATTGGCCTTTGAAGACGCATTGGATCAATTTGTTGAGTTTCAACATAAGAAATACCAGATGATAATCCGGATGAAGAAATAGGAACTAACCATGTCGTCGAAACAGTCTATGGTTGGACTCCAGCTTGTTGTTGACAATTTGCCGGGACAGATGGTATACCAGTGAACATCGTTGGAGTAGTAGTAGGAGGCTCTGCCACTGCTGCGTCAGATGACACAGTCCTGGATGTCGACGGTTGTTCAGACATATTTAGTCTATCCAAAAGATTTTCTAGCGATTCTACAAGAACTTACGATGAAAAGAGACTAACTTCGAAGATCAACGAGGGAATGATGATGATTATTCCGTTTAAAATAAATTTTAACGATGCTTGGGCACAACTTGCTTTTTCAATTTTAAAGAGTCGAGAAAAAGCAAAAGATGACTCTAGTCTCCTTCGATGTTTTAACGAGCCCGAGGTGACAAATGCTCGGATGGAATTTTTCCGTTATAGAGTCTGAAAAAGGCCAAAAGGAACTGCTCTGGAGTTCTAGGTAGAGGGTGTGCCAAACTTTTCGCAAAACCGCAGAATACGTTTTAAGGTACGGGCAGTCAATCTTCTCGAATGCTGTGTTCAGTGCATTGCGATCAGTAGGGCGGCCGACACGGCTTCCTAAGGATAAAGGTTAAATTCCTATAGGGGTCTCCCAATATATACGCGATGGTACGTGGGAGCACAATCCGTACTGGCGCTATCGTCTCTCAGGAGGAATCACCCACCATCAACGAGATCGACAGTCACCAGGCTTTACGACGCCGGAACACGTCTCTAGCCTAGACCTCTATGTTGTGCGTTATGTTGCAAAGCATTGTTAAGTTCATTCAATTTATTTTAGGTTGATCTTTTTTAGAAGTTTGCCTTTTGAGGTTCACGACGAGATGTATGATACAATTCCTAAATGCAGTCTAAAGATGATAAGCAAGCTTTATATCTTTTCAACTTTGAAAATCCTAGCTACTAAGGGAAAAGAAAGACACCATCTTTTCTCAAAGAGCAATCAGCACACTCTAATGCATTTTTCCTAAATCAAACATGCAAACTATCAAGATGCAAATGCACAATGCACAATGCAGGTGTTTGTTTTCCGCTTTCTTAGTATTGATGCCTACAAAGAAAGCTTTTTGTACAATTTTGAATTTGCTTTTAAATGACAAATACAAACAAGTTTACTTTTCGAAATCAGAGAGGGTAGAAGAGATTACAACACTTAACGATTTCCGAAATAAAGACTTGTTTTTGACACTTAAAAGAGACAAACTCAAACCAATAAGCAAAAGCAAATGTATAATCAACTATAAATAGCCAATGAACTCTCTCCTAAGATCACAATCAACAGATCTGAATCAAGGGCTACAGGATGACTATTTCACTCTTGCAAAGGAAAACTGTAAATGACGCCAAAAACACATAAAAACACTCACAGTATTTTTGTACAAAAGGAGGCGGAATTTAAGCAAAGAAAAGGAGTTATCAGACTGGTACCTATGCTAGTTACAGGCTGCAAAAATCAGAGATCAAAACAAGGCAAAACAGAGCAGAGAACCCCAGCTGCACAAGGCCTAACTGGATCAGCGCAACCTCAACACAGGGGTTTTGACATTCAGCGCAGGTAGCCTTCACGGGACCTGCGTTGAAATGCAGAACCTCTTCACAGCTGTCGCGCTGAAGGAGAAACGAGAGTTTCACACTGGGTTCTGGGTCACAGATTGTTGATTAATCTACAGTTTCAGGCCAAATCAAAGCAACAAGCAAGGTACAATCAAAGGGATGCTTTGAGGGAGTACTAAGATCTATCACAAAGGATCATCAAATCATTTGTGAGTCCATTGTTCAGACCATAGACAAATCCAGTGATTGGACCAAAGCAGCAACTGTCTACTTTGCATCTGAGAATAGCAGATGCAGTTCGATTGTTGTTGTTGAGTCTATGAAGCAAACAATGATAGAAACACAAATAAAATGACTAAACAGATCTCCCCAGTGGAGTCGCCAATTTGTTGTGGGGAAAAATGCCTATGCAGGACGATCCTATCCACCTAAGGTGTGACAGTGCCTTAGCAACAAACAGAGACAACTATTCTAGTATTCTTCCTTTATGAATTAAGAATGAAGAGAGATAGATGGACTAACCGGTGTCTTCCGTTTGTCCCTCGATCCGGTCTCTCTTCTCTTTGAGGGTTCCCAACTACTTGCCTTCTCGCTCGCCCAGCTTCAAGAGGTTTCTGCAAGATCACAAGAAGAGAACACTACACAAGACATGGATTCATATTCATAACTAGTTCAGGATTAGAAATAAACTAAACATACTAATGCAATCATACATCAAAGATACATCAGTATATAGGAGAAACCAAGATAGCTTTATTGATGAATAACAAGGTTCAGGAAGAGATACAACCCAGAGTGCTCCAATCCAGCATCTCCTTCCCAGCAAATGGAATTCCTATCTTCACCCCCTTTAAAGCATTAAGCACCCAATGATTCCAATCTCAAACCAACAACAATTCTTTGTAATAACAAAATTCCAGCCTTTAGATCTCATGGAGGAGAGATCCATATATAGATGTTTGGAGAAAGGATGAGTCAGCTTGAGATCTTACTAGTGTCCTCTCCCTCTGTCAGTTCTTGATTCCACTTGGAGGTTCTTGCTTCCACTTGGAGATTTGGAACCTCTTACTCATCACCAGTCGAATTCCCTGAGGCAAGTGTCATTGAGGAAGATTTTGGAAGCTTCCTGGGTTTTGACACCTCGTGGAATGAACTTGCCACATGTCAACTCTCGCTCAGCGTAGGTAGCCAGTGTTGGCTTTTACATTCAGCGCAGGTAGCCAGTGTTGGCTTTGACATTTAGCGCAGACAGCTAGTGGAGCCACTGAATTGATCCTGAATTGACTTGTTTTTGAGCAGTTTCTGGTGGAGAACTTCTGTGAATTGCTGTGGTTTGTTAGCCTTGTTCCTCTAGGGGTAGGAACAACATGTTTAGGGACTTTGGATCCCTTAGATTATGGACATTTCATGCTTAATGTTGTAAGGCACAAAAATGTCTATAACACCCAGTCAATTCCTAGGAGCACAGGGTAGGGATTACTGTCATCAACAATTTTAATAACTTCAAAATATTCTAATGCACTCGCACCCTCAATATCAACCGTTACTCCATATAATCGTCCCATGGGGATGGTTTTCTTCTGATTCGCCATCCTAAGCTGAATTAAAGACCACTGCAGCATAGGTCTCCCCATCCTTTCCCATGTCTATTTCGGTAGAACATTTGCATTGGACCCCATATACAAAATGACCTAGTCCATTTCATAATCACCTATCTATGCTGTTAGCCACATCTCACGTCTTGTTCATGCCTTATTCTTATCGATCTTCCTAACCGTGCATTTCTCCGAAGGATTATTTTCCTTATTGGTGCACTTGTCTATCAAGTACTGCAATCCTTCCACAACCTTTCTGTTGCGCAGTAACTTCATACAAGTCTCCAAAAATGTAGTGAGTATGGAAGGGTCAACCTCTTGTGTGGTACTGGTTTTTGGTGTCTTTTCTTGGTTTCTTGAGGTGGAGGCCCTGATGAAGCTCTTCTTTGCTTCAATGATTGTTTCCTTAGTGCAATTAAGGTTAAAGGAAACTTATTTTTCAGGTTTGTGGACCCATCTGTATTCTTCAGGATGCTTACCCTTATCTGCGCTAGTCGTCATACCACTTATTAGTACAATATTAATGCTCTGATCCTCCTTGAGGGGCTCATCCCTCATCATTTGTAAATTTTGCGTAGGCTACATTTTCTTCTCTTGCATTTTGGTTATTAACACCAGGCATTCCTCTATGGCATGGTCAAATTGTCTATAGCATTGACACAAAGGGTTTGTAGGATTTAGGCAATCTCACACAAAGTTCTCCGACTATCTGCAGTTGTAGCAGATAATTTGACCACGACCTCTACCAAGTCCTCGTCCTCGTCCTCATCCTCAACCTTGAAAACCACCACGCACTCCTCTCGCGCCTTGATCTAGAGGCCAAGTTTCTTCCTGCATATGGTAAGTAGGGGTTATTTCCATCATAAGTTCATAGCTTCAACAATGGCGCTCATCATGGCCCACAGATTTACAATAGTTATAAAACAGCTGCAAGGGTGTCTGAATGAACTTCTAAAGTAAGTGGAAGTTATTCGTTGCATGTTTACCAGTGACTTGACAAATGATGCACCATATTGCAACTCCCATACTTGGCCCAGCTGGGGCTTCTGTCTACAAGGGGCCTATCCTTCCCCCTATAAGATAGTTCACGTATACTAGACAATGATCTTTATCATGCTCACGTCCCTTGCAGTTCAAGCACCAAACCTCTCTGTGCACTTCTAGCTTAGTCTCCTTTTCTTTCTTCAAACTGTGTAATTCTAGGTGTAGGTTTTCTAACTACGAGTGGATCTATTGTACCCCTAGGTTTATATCCTGAATAAGTTATGCGTGCAGCCTCATCGTGATATCCAAGGCATCTTCATGCATTGCTATCTTCTGTTGTGACAAAGAAATTCTTAAATGTGGCAAAAGCGATGTGATAAACTAGTCACGATGCTAGCTATATGAGATTTGCATGTTAGCCTATCTGATTTGGCACTTCAACCTCTGATCAAAGTCCCAAGGTGTCTCCTCAACTCTCATTAGGATCTCCTTAAATTCAATAACTGACTGCGCCTCAAATTTAGGCTTACTAAATTCTTTGTTCAAAGTTGTTTGAGTCTCTGCTAACGATGCATGAGGATTATCAGCACAATACTTAATGTACCAAGTTAGTGTGCGATCTTGCAAGGTAGTAAGCAACTGCGCCTTCTTTATATTATCATCGGTGATTTGTTGCACTATCCACACAACATTCACAACAAACCAGAACTGCTCTGGATCTTCACTTCCTGTGCCCTTGAAGATCGACATCTTCATTGTGTTTGCCATGTTGAATGGTGGTAGTCGAGGTGGAGGTGTGGGTGAAGGTGTATGTGGTGGAGGTGGAGGTGGAGTGGATGGATGATGTGTTCTAGGAATACCTTGAGTTATTAGCTGAACAAATATTCACAGCGTAGTTTACACCACCCCTTTGTCGTCACTTGAAGGAGGTCCAATCAAT